>OU015751.1:93162251-93189983 GCA_907169655.1 Acomys percivali | reverse complement strand
TTCTTCTTCTTCTTCTTCTTCTTCTTCTTCTTCTTCTTCTTCTTCTTTTTCTTCTCTCCTTCTCCTTCTCCTTCTTCTCCTTCTTCTTCTCTTTTTCTTCTTCTTCCTCCTCTTCCTTCTCCTCCTCCTCTTCCTCCTCTACAACTTTTATCCCATCCTGAAGATGATAACCAACTTTTAATTTTCACTAATGTTATAATCCCCCGCACTTCTGATTTGTTTTTCTAAGCAAACCGACAGATACATAACTTGAAATTCTGATCCTAGGGTAATTTCCCTTCCTTGCTGAACTTCTGGGCTATCCCATGAGTAAGTTCTAAGCCTGTATTATACTATTTTTTAATCAGGATAGTTGCAAAGATATATCAAAGTATCTGTAAATCATGTTTGGGTATTCTCTCAGTGAGGCTCTATTTGTAAAGTAAGGGAGTCATAGACAATGTAGTAATAGCACCAGAAGTGGGTTGTGCTAAAAGTGGGTTTTACTGTGTATGAAGCACACTGGAGCCATCAATACAAGCACAAGCATACTATCTGATGACCAAATGTCATAATGAGATATTGACACCTTGCTTAGGACAGATGTTCAATTTTCAAGGCTACTTGGTAACCCTGGGGGTGAGTAGCAAGAGAAGGATGATTTTATAATAAGTGAATACATATTTTCTGCAGAAGGTAAACTGGCCTCCAAACCCCAAAGGGTCTGCAGACAGCTATCTAAGTGGAACTTTCTACAAGATCCCCAAAGTGTGGTATTTGAGGGTTTTCCCAATATGAACTTCTTTCTCACAGTAAAATCCAAGAAGTAGGCAAAGCTGCCAAGAAATAGGCAGCCTGGTTTAGTTGCCCCCAAATGTGATAAATTATTGTCTTCAATCCCTTTCTTAAGTACTAGGAATTGTGCAAAATATAGAACTTGTTTTTCACTAGATATAATATCCTGCAATGCCCTGACAGCCGTACCAGAAATTTCTCTGGGGTGACAGACATAAATTTTCCCTGTGGCTTATATTCTACTGTAGAAAGGGTTGTATCTCACCAGGTACTTGGGTTATCTGCTGTTATGTAACAACTCACTCTACAGCTAAGTTAGCTTAAAAGAACAACAATTATTTTCCTGCCTCTCATGGTGTTAAGAGTCAGGCGGGAAGAGGGGCAGCTGGGGAGTTACCACTCAGAATCTCTCATGCAGCTTCAGAGCATGCCTGAGGTTGGCAAAGATGGGCAGCAGCAACAGCTGTAGGAAAGCCAACCATCCTTCATCATAGACATGGGACTTGGTGTCCTTCCCCTATTCCTTCCATCCCTCTGACTTTCTGTTTATACAGCTTGCAAAGTCTTTAAACAAAAGTCTTCTCTAATGAAATTAGTCTAGAGGTGCACATCATACCAAAGCTGGTATGCTGTTTTGGTTGGAGCACTAAGAAATGTCCACCCAGTTTCAGATGAAAAAACAAGGACACTGACACACACAGGCACACACATACACACACCTCCAAGTGGCAGGAATGTCATACTCAAATTTTAAGAAAGGTATGTAGAGATTACATATGGCTGAGGCTGTTTGGTGCAATTCAGTTTGACAACCTAAGTGTCAAGGATATGGACTTTCTCCATGGTATGCATTGTAACATGATACTAATATGTACGACCTGCGTGGTGTGCAATTGCAAGTCATCCTTGGTTTAGAGTGTAAGAGTTCGTAGGGTTGGCAATGCCCTGAGGTACAATGGTTAAAAGTACATTGATGTGCCATTCGTGTGAAAGCAGTTTGTTTCTTGCATTCTGTATTCATTAATTCTGCACAAACAAACAAACAAAAACCAAATAATTCATGGCAACAACAGGAGCATGGGAATTCTGCTTCAGAATAAAAGACTCTGTCTGAACTATGGCTATAATTTGAAGCACCACCTGATTGGATTACCACAGTCTCTCATTCTCCTAAGCCCCCTTCTGCGGGGAGAAATCTGTGCTTCATTTGGGAGCAGAATTGACATCTTGAAATCACTCATTTTTTAGGATAATGCATTCAGTCTACCATGCTGCACAGTATGCTGGATCTCTTCTTTATTAATTACACCCTCGGCTTTAGAATCTTAAGTTTGCCTCCAGTGGCCTCACAGTGTCTACTACATATTTCCTTGTCATCTCTCAAGCATATTTTGATGTGCTGTAAAGCCTAGTAAACTAAATTCCTGTCTCCAAGATCCCCTGGATGGTGAGCTGGGTAGAGAGTGTGTGTGAGCTGGGTAGGGATCATTTCTGCAACATCTTAGTTAAAACAGATGCAGACATCAGCTACACCCAAGGACTCCCAGCACAGAGAAAACAGAACTCTGAACCATCTCACGATAAAGTAGAAAACTGATTGAAGTTCTCAGATATTTCCAAATCAGAAAAAGCAAAGATTAAGACAGTCATTCGTAAACATTAACACATAAATATTGTTTCTAAGTCTCTCTGCTTCATGTAAAACAGATTAGCAAACTCAAGATATGTAGAAAGAAATGGTTGGGGTTTTTTTTTGGTTTTTTTTTTTTTTTTAGTCAAAATCAAGTATAAAAGTGGCATGTGTTTATCATCCCAGCACTCAAGAGACTGACACAGACAGATCATGAATCTGAGTTGTCTACCCAGCGATTGTGCTACACAGGCCAGCCTGTGTTACTGGTCAAGTCCGCATCTAAATTAAGTAATCAATAATTAATTAATTAATTAATTAATTGCATTTGAAAAAGAAAATTACTGATTCAGAACACATAGATATAAGCCAAAAGGATCATGTATGGGCCAGTATAGTATAAAAGCAATCAAATTCTATATAAATATGACTCAGAACCCACATTATACATCTGTACATAGAAAATACTGTCTTTATTGGACTATTCAGTGTCATTAGGTGTACTAGTTTGCTTTCTGTTGGTGTGATAAACCATAATCAAAAGCAACTTGGGAGTGAAATGGTAACTTGGCTTATAGATGCAGCTACCATTCATCATTGAGAGCCAGAGACAAGAGCCATGGACAAGCACTGGTTACAAACTTGCTCAGCTACTTAGACAGCCCAGGCTTAAGAGTGGTGCTGCCCACATCAATTAACAACTAAGAAAACATCCCACGGACATGTCCACAGGCCATGCTAACAGAGGCAAAAAGTAAACTGAGGCACTCTCTCTTCCTAAGGGACTCTGGTTTCTGTCAGGCTGACAAAAACTAACCAGTACAATAGAACAATTTGATTAAAGCCTCTATAATATATGAGCCTATTGTTGGTTACCTTTGCACTTTCCAAAATCATTCCTTTCCATTTATGTAGTCAATGGTTTTGGCAAACACTTCAAAGGCAAATACATTAAGTTTTAAAAAATCATCCATGTTCTCTATTAAATAGAGAGAAACAATGAATGTCCATATGGGATGGACTACAAGTCAAAGGGCCAGGTGAAGCTCATTGGAGACACTTTGGATTATGCTTAAGCTTTCAGCTAAATGTCCAAATACATAAAACCCTTCTTACTAAACCCAGCAGCCTCATCCCAAGAACCAAAGCTCGTATCTCTCCTTCTGAGGCTTATGGTCTTATGATTGATGTGATAAGATGGTGTATAGGATGATTTCCATAAAAATAATTCTGGAAAGGACTTACAGAGAGAATGTAAATCTTTTGTATTAAATCAGTTTCATCAGCAAACGTTGGAGTACGCCAGACAGTTTCCCTATGAAGCATCAATCACTTAACAGGGCTACAACAAGACAATGCGTGGACACACGAAAGGTAACAGCTCCTAGGCTGTTTTGAAATAGGCTTCCTTCTTTGCTTTAAAATGAAATTGCAATCGCTGAACGGAAAGAATAGATTCATTTTTGCCCGAGTCATATTTTGAAGCCATAATTCAATACAGATTCTTTTCCTTAAATCCCCCTTTCCCTCCAAAGCCATATATTTCGCCCCCCCAGGCATATCCTCGCCTTATTAATGAACAGAGATGATGAGTCTGAGAACATAAAAATCACTTACCAAAATGACCCTCTGAAAAGACACTCAAGTTATAACAAGAAGATGAATCTTGGATATTAGAAACCTTGGATATCTAAAATATTTTCAACAGGCTCCTCCCGATTTTCCTCAATTAGATTACTTCTTAAAGTGGATAAAAAAAAAAAAAACAGTTAAAACAAAGTGAAGAGCCACCTTCCCTAATCTAAAATAAATTAGATGTATTAGAATAGTAGACTAGCAGAAAACGAGACATGGTGGGGAAAGGTGGCTCCGTAGAGATAACTCACCACATACAATCCTTACAATCCTCAACAAGTACGACACTGACTGTGCAGCAGCCAAAGTTCGCTGAGTTCTTCTGAATGTTCTCCTTCTGAGATACATAATTTTGAACTACTATGGAAATTAGCAAAAACCACACCTCAGTCAAGTTGCTAACCTCCAGAATTCTGAATTCTTACTTCTCTAATAATTTTTTTCTCTTCTACTACACAATATGAATTACTTGAAGAGACACATTAATGGTATTTAACTTGGGATTTGAAACCATATCAGCAATTAAGAGCACTGGATGATCTTGCATGTGACCTGGGTTCAGTTCCCAGTCAACTCACAACCATCTGTAATTCCAATTTCAGGGGATATGATACCCACTTCTGGCCTCCACAGGGACTGCCTAGATGAGGTGCACATACATACATGTAGACACAATACCCACACATATAAAATAAGAATAAATATTTTTTAAAAGAGTATTGAGTAGCTTTTCCAGGAAAAAAAAAAACAGTATCAAGATAACTTCCCATTTGGAGCAATACAATTCCTGTGATAGTAACAAATATATGATTGCTGAACATGAAAGACGCAGCTTCTCATGCATTTTCCTGTACTGTTCCATAGATGGTTCTACTGAAGTAACATCCATCCACAGCCTTTATTCAGTGTTAACCCTATGATGTCATGATACTTTAAGTGAATTCATAGATTTTCTCATTAACTGTCAGAACAACCCTTGAGATATGTGTGTTATTTCAGGGCTCCATTAGAGTTAAAGAAATGCAGGCTGAAGAAAGGTTAAGTAAGTTACCCAAAGATCTTCACCTTGAGCTATATCATCTCAAAGTTCCTACCCTTAAATACTGTGTGATTTTATTATTCTCCCTTGAAATGAAATGTCATGGTTAATACCAAGGGAAGAAGAACATTGTATAAAGCTCCATTCAGCTCTGATTCATTATCTCTTGGGTCTAATTCTAATAAGGACACTGAGGGTACTGCGAAAAGGCCCTCCTAGGTGTCTCATGCCGCTGTAGATGAAATGAAGGCTCAGAGACTATGTGACTTGACCTTCCCTCTGTCCTCTTGCAAATGACCTGAGTGCAAGAGAGAAACACCTAGAATCTAGATTCCTTATCCAGGGTTTATGCAAGCCCAAGACAGAACCTCTAGGGATGGGCAAGGGAGTGTGGTGCTTTAGAAATCAGAGAAAATAGAGAATATTTTGCATAAGCAAAAGTGCACAATGTTATCATCTTTGCTGGATTATTTACAAAATAATGCTTATTGTACAGCTTTATAAAACTCCAAATATTGTTGTTTGAGTGAGAAATGTCCCCCCAAAGGCTCGTATATTTTACGCTTAGTCTGGTTGATGGCGATGTCTGGGAAGATTATGGAACATTTAAAGGTGGAACCTCCCTGGAGGAAACGTGCTACTGGGCTGTTATTGTTCTCTTTCTGTATTTCCTGTGTGTGAATGAAATTGTAACCAGCTAGAGTCCTCCTACCATCTGCTGTCACGCCTCCCCACCCTATGTTCTCCCTCTCTCTCTCTCTCTCTCTCTCTCTCTCTCTCTCTCTCTCTCTCTCACCCCTTAAGTAAAAAATGACTCATTTTCTATAAGCTGCATGTCAGAGTATTTTATCATAGCAGCAGAAGTTCGCTCCTAAATGAGATACCTGTATCACACCTCTTTTCCCTAAAGTCTTGGATTATTGTGGAAAGAGAGAATAGAAAAACTGTGAGAGTCAGAGGGAGTAGGTGATTACAACAAAACAGTGTTTCCCAGGAAGTAAAAAATACAGCATGGAGACAGGAGGTGGGCAGGAAGTCCCACCCTTAGCTAAGGAATTATTGAAAATTGACAGCTGTGGAGAGAAAGAGAGTCAGGTTTCTTTAAAGTGCACAGCCATTGGGAGGTCAGCCATGTACTACTGGATGGCCACACACCCAAGAGTATATGGACAGCAAATATTGGATTTGATTCTTGCAGGGAGGAGTAAATAGGATTGAGTATATACATTGATGACATTCTCAAAGAATTACAATAATTGTCAAAAATAAAGTGAACATTTCATTTAAACATCCACCTTTCAATAAATAAATAGTTTTATTAAAATTCAAGCAATGACATACTATTTACAAAATTAAAGAAGTTATAAATTTCATATTCTGTTTACTACATCAAAGTCAGATATGTTTTACATTCCCAGTTCATAAACATACATAAGCTAAGAAGAAATGGTGAATGAGTCTCTTAATTTTCATTTTCCTCTATGATTTTTAAAATTCCAGTGAGTATGGCTAGAAAATATTGACCAATTTCCCAAGGTTTGAGTACAGTGTTTATAAAATAATAGAAGTTTTCATTATATTAGCCAGCAAATAATGTAATAAGATGAAAAATACTAAATGTTTTTAAGTCAGGATAATGATTATAATTGTAAGTGATATTTTGCTTGATATTGCAGTATTATAGTTTAATATTGCGCCCTTTACAATACAGAATAGAACCAGAATTTGGATTTGTTCCTTCAGGCCAAAGAAGAAACATTCCCTCCTGTAAGAAACAGTGATAAGAAAACATTTTAAAAAGAAAAACAAGTGGAATAGCAAAAATATTTACATGGAAGAATGCTGGGATGGGAAGAAGCTTTAGTGCAAACCGAGGAAATCTGTATTTTCTGCAGGTGACAGTCCCTCTCTAAAGAGAACTGAGAACTGAGAAACCCTGGGAGGGCAGGTGCAGTCCATGCCTGTGGCTGAGAGGGACTTCTGTCTGCTAGCAGCATCTTCCAAGGAAGTCATTCTGGAGGTCTTGACAGAACAAATGTCTATTCTTTGGGAATCCTTCAGGACCTTGGCAGGCCCTGCTGTCACTGAAAGCCTCAGGGAAGGAGTCTTTCTTGATTTCTTAGTTTCTGGCAACCCAAAGTCTGTAGCATTGTTTAGTTTGTAAAAGCTGAGCCCTGAGCTTCACCTGTGTTCACATAGCCTTCTCTCTCCCCTGTTCCTGTCTTGTTTCCCAAATCATTCCTCTAGCCCTCACCTTCCCCTTGCTCTCTCTTTCTCTCTGTCTGTCTGTCTGTCTGTCTGTCTGTCTGTCTCTCTCTCTCTCTCTCTCTCTCTCTCTCTCTCTCTCTCTCTCTCGGATAAGATTTAAGAAACACATAGTTTAATCATCTCATCACCTCTACATAGTAAAAGCAATATCCAACTCAATCCATAGATGGATAAGATGGTGAGAATAAAAGATCATAGATAAAATAATAAACATGTTTCTTTTAAATTTTTGTTATTATTTGATCACACTTTCCCAGGAAAAACGTATGTGCGCACGTGCGCACACACAGATACATACACACACACACACACACACACACACACACACACACACGAGATGCAGATCAGAGGACAATTTTTAGGTGTCAAGTCTGTCCTTCATAATGTGGGGTCCAAGGATAGAACTCAGGAACATTAGGCTTTTATTTGCTGAGCCACCTCTGTGATCTAAGCATATTTCTTGAAACCTAACTTTAAATATATAATCTGAAAAATAAGGGAATAATTTTTTGTCTTCAGGACTCAACACTGAACAATTTTTCCCTCCATTTAATCACTTTACATCCTGATCCCAGCCCCCTCCCTCCTCTCCTTCAAGTACCAGCCCCACACCCCTCTTCTCCAATTTCCCTCCTTCCTCCAAGAAAAGGGGAGACCCCTAGTTTGTACCAATCTAGCCTGGTATCTCAAGTGACAGCAGAACTAAGCATATCATCTCCAACCAGGGAGTGACAAGGCAGCCTAGCTAGGGGAAAGTGGAAAGTGACCCAGTGGTAAGTAACAGATTCAGAGCCCTACTCCCCCTCTTAGGGGACCCTCAGGATGACCAAGCTGCATATTTGCTACATATGCATAGGGGGTCTAGGGTCTGTCCATGCAAGCTCTTTGTTTGGTGATTCAGTCTCTGTGAGCCCCCGTGGGCCCAGGTTAGATTATTCTGTAAGTCTTCCTGTGATGTCTGGCTCCCTCTTCCTCCCACTCTTCCAGAGGACTCCCTGAGACCTCAGCCCATTGCTTGGCCTTGGGTCTCTGCATCTGTCTCCAAGCTAGCTGACTAAGCCTCTCAGAAGACAGTTATGCTAGACTCCTGTCTGCAAGCATAGCATAGTACCATTAATAGTGACAGTGGTCTGCTCTCTCTCGTGGGGTGATTCTCAAACCATCCTCTCAATCTTTGTTCCATCTTTGCCATTACACTTCTTGTAGACCAGCCACATTTTGAGTCAAAGGTTTTAATATGTGGTTTGGTGGCTCCCTCCCTCCCCTGGGAGTACCACTTGGCTACAAGAGGTGGTGACTTTATGCTCCTTTACATCCATTTCTTGGAGTCTCAGCTACTGCCACCCCCGTGGACTCCTAGGAGCTTCCCTTATTTCAGAGATGGCCCCCATCCTCACCAGTTTCTGTTCTTTCTCTTAGTTCTTCTCCTTATCCCCCTCTTCCTCTCTCCACCCACCTGATCCCCACTCCCATTATCGACACCACCCCATCTCCCACCCAGTTCCATTCATCTGCTTCCGATGTCTACTGTATTTCCCCTTCTGAGATTCAAGCATCTTCCCTTGGGCTCCCTTTGGCTTCTTTGGGCCTGTGGATTGTCATGTGGTTATCCTGAACTATATATATATGGCTAATATCCACTTAGAAGTTAGTGTATACAATGTGTGTGGGTCAGGATTACCTCACTCATGATGACCTTTTCTAGTTCCATCAATTTGCCTGAAATTTTTATTATTTCCTTGTTTTTAACAGCTGAGTAGTATTCCATTGTGTAAACGTACCACATTTTCTTTATCCATTCTTCAGTTGAGGGGCATCTAGGTTGTTTCCAGTTTCTGGCTATTACTAATAAGGGGCAATGAACATAGTTGAGAAAGCATCCTTGTGGTAAGGTTTCCATCTTTAGGAGTATTATAGCTGTGTCTTCAGGTAGATGTGTTTCCAATTTTTAAGGACACCTTCAGATTGATTTCCACAGAGGCTCTAAAAGTAACACTGAAAAATTTTATGATCACATGTATGTGGTTTTTATTCCCACACCAATAAAATCCTCAACACCAGCCAAGTGTCGTACAGATGAGTCCAATTGGACACCAGTTAGTAAAGTGAGTGCAGACCCTTCAATTAATGGCTCAGTAACACAAGAACTACCCATGCTTCAGGTGCCAATCACAGTCTCTAGGTCATTCTGTTTCACCTCCTCTGTGAATGGCCATCTGTAAATTAGAGTCTCACCAGAATTCCCTCCCATGAACTCTTAAGCATTAGGTTCTCTATGTTAGGAGCATAGACTCAGTACTGTTACAAACGTGCTTCTGTAGTGCTTATTGCTTAGTAAGTAAGAACTGAGCGATCAGTCATAGGTTCCCTTTTATATCATAATAGCACATCATCCATTAGAATTATTACATTCACAACAGATATGTGGGTTAGAATCCTTGCATCAAATTCTAAATATGACTTGGCTTACTGGTTCTGTTACTTGCAACTGAATTATTCCCCCTTTTTTTGTGACCACTCCACATACAATACTTACATTCATATGAACTTGTGTTTGGTGTTTCATGTTTAAATCTACAAGAAAATCTACAGTGATGGCAGGTGGTGTGTTTTCTATTGAATGAACACTTTAGTTTTATTCAGTAGTTTATCTTTACTTTTTATGGCCTACATTCACTTAAAACAGAAAGCTATACTTGGAAATGATTTGGCTGGCTTCCCATTTGAAGCAGCTGATGACCCTGGTGTGAAACTGTCTTTCTTCTTTTAGTTGTTTAGTAAGTGCTTGTAACAATAGGACTAACATCTTAGCAGCTTTACATCAAGCATGGAAAGGCAGAGAATCTTAAAGTGAGGAAAGCCAGATAATAAGAATAATCCTATGTTCAATGAAAAAGTATTTACAATAGAAATAGGGTATACTTCATGCTAATGCTCATTTTAAGGTAAAACCTCAAGCATTTTAGTAAGTATTGATTTTTTACCTTAATTTTATTTTATGTGTATGGATGTTTTTCTGCATGTATGTCTGTGCACCATATGCATTCCAGGTGCCCATGTGTGTGGGGGGGCAACAGAGAATGTCAGATCCCCCAAGACTGAAATGATTATAAGCTACCATGTAGTTGCTGGGGACTGAACCTGGGTCCTCTGCACTACTTTTAACCCCTGGCCTAGCTCTCCTGGCATTTATGTGCCAATTTTTAAATCATATGTGGTTACTTCTTCAGCAAAATTGTATTCTGACCTTTCTAAATTCAGTACATCAGGCTGACAGCCACATGGATAGTAAATTCATCAATACTCTGTATGACTGTAGTGGAAGTTTTGGTTATGGTTATGTTATGTAAATATGTTCTTGTTTTGAACCCAGGTGGGATGGAAAACTGCCTTTACTTATCCAGAGCTGATAACAGCCTCATGAGAGGGTTCATGGTCTTTGTCAGCTGGAAATTGCCTTGTGTGGAGGGACATGGTCTTTGCCAGATGAAAAACATCCTTGTGCAGACTCTGACAGGGTATAAATAGGAGCCCAGAGAGACAGAGACAGACAGACACACCACACACACACACACACACACACACACACACACACACACACACAGAGAGAGAGAGAGAGAGAGAGAGAGAGAGAGAGAGAGAGAGAGAGAGAGAGTTGCTTCACTTCACTATGCTCCTAGAGAGAACTGCTCCAGAGAATACTTTGAAGGGGCAGCTGCTGATTTGTTCCACTGTTGCAGTTTGGTTCTGCTGTTTGCTATTTGCTGTTTAGCTGGACTGCTGGAATCCTGATAATCACCCCCAAAGAACTGAGTCTAAAAAGGTCTACATCCCCTATCCCTGTTAACCTCCTTTCTCGCCTACCTAGGGCCAGTGGGTTAGAAGGGAGATAGAGGAACCCCAAATAAAGTAGGTTTAAAAATCAAAGCCGGTATGTGACTCATTTATTTATTATTAATATTCTTGGGAAATAGAATTCCCACTTGACTCTTTTGTTTTAGATTTTAGTCTTCACAAATACTAGCTGGAGTTGGGGAGAAAAAAAGAATTACCAAATAATAGGAAGGGGTTGTGGTTATAGAGTTATATTCTTAAATTGCTGATAGAATCACTATATCAAGTATATTTTAATTTATTCATATATTTTCTACTGAAGAAATTCTCAACTTTTTTTCCCAGACATACATATTTCTTGCAGTTCTGAATTACAATTTTCCATGTTTCTATCATCTGTCAATTGGAATCACTGAGTCTGGTGGTCTGTCATCTCGCAAGCTGCCCCTCTCTCTACAACATGAAGAGCTACCAAGGCCCAACATATCACACCTCTTCCATAAGCACCCTGCTTGCTGTCTGGAAAATGAAGGTGTTAGAGTGCATGCATCTTGCTGAAAACAGAAAAGAATATCACTGGTCATGTTTCCCATTTGGTCATGTGTCAACGTGAAAATTCTGTTTCCTACTTTATACATCTTAATACTTGAAAAGATGAGACCAGCTGACTAATGAGAGTGAGGATTTATTTAGCCCATTTAAGATGATCTGAGCACAACTCTAAGTAGTAATGCTTTATTCAAAGAAAAATAAATCTGTAATGGGTACTAAGTAAGTTCCCAGGACAACACACAAACTTTGATCTTAGAGTCGCCTGTGTTGGGAGTTTATGTAATAAATTTAATAACTATACCAAGAAGAATTTATATTTTAACAGATAATTAAGTGCAAAAGCTATTGATATGCTCAACCCTTCCTGTCACTCTTAAAAAGATGACATAGTGGTCTCCTAGGTGTAACTTATTTCCTTATAAGCAAAGGAGCTAAAGAGAAATAAAGAGTCATAGGAAAACTACAAACACAAAGACTGCAACCTTCAAAGTCTCTAAGTCAAAGTTAAAAATGATCTGTCCAAAAAAACAAAACTAAAAACAAAAAACTTCTATCTTTGGAGTAGAGGTTGAGAGGACCATTATTAACTGTCTTGTAACTGTGGGTCATCTTGAATCAGACATATTTGATATACATGTTAGCTATAGAGACTGGAGATTCATAGAGAGGAACAGACAGAACACAGGTCCATTCTGCATGTCGTCAGGGAGATTGAACTGATGGCTATCTGACATGTTAGGATCTAGAGCTTTGTAACCCTGTGCTTCAGACTGCTAATTCCTCACAGCAAGTATGCAAAATGGAGCCTGGGTCCATTCCTCTTACTGAGGAACCTGCTCACTAACTAATCACACAAGAAAACAAGCATGCCTTTACAGACAACTGTGAATTGTAAATGCTGCCTAAGTTCATCACATTTGTTCCCCCATCTCTGTACTTCCACGAAATTCAGAAAATAGTATTTCTTTCTGGGCGTTTTTAGACTCTTTTCTTGATTTCACTATTAAAATGGTCTTTTTAAAATGGCATAGTTCTTAAAAATTATGAAGCCTGCCAAAAAATAAAAGCAAGGACACAAACATGCACTAAGATATGGTAGGCTTCTCTCACTGAAGTTAAGGGTTATTTGAAAGGTTCTATGACCTTAGTTATAAGGCATCACCATTTGCAAACTAGGTATTTGTTTGTGTGTGTGTGCTTTGAATATCGTTTGATAACTAGTGTGTTCTGCTTCAGAATTCCATCCTGTGGCCAACATATTTACCATGGAAACAATGGGGGAAGAGGAGACAGTGAACTCTGTAGATTAAACTCAACCAAAATGCATTCAACTAGTGTCAGAAAAAGTTTTTGTGTGAGGTCTATATTCCCTATTTCCTTTGTTACATTCCCTTGACTCAGCCATCTTATTTATAGTTTATCCAGGAAAATAACTGAGGTCTCTTGAAATTGAGGACTTGAGTATGTCCAGAGTAGAGAAGACTTACCTGCCTCTGACACATGAAGACAACACAGTTGCCAGAAGTTCCTCTTGTGGCTTTTGTTTATCCACAACACATCTCAGGAGATTCTGGATAGAAGGGATTCTTTGTATCCTTAAAATTTTGGCTCTGCAACAAGATGGAAAAAAAATGTAAGCATGGTGGCAAGAGTACAAGTTGTTCTTTAAAAAATACTGGAAGGAAAGGCACCATGTGATTGGAAAATTAAACTGGATCTATATGCAAAGAAAATGCCAAATAAATATTTGAACACCTCCCCCCCAACCACCACCACACACACACACAATTGGCTCTCTCCTCTGAGCTCACTCCCAATCCCGTCAATGGCTTTGATGAGAAAGAGAAGATGCTGGCTGCCCTTTGCCTGTATAATGGGTCACTGATGACTTTGGTTTGCAATTGTGATGGTCTCACACAACTGAGCCCTTTGCAGAGTGTTAAGACCTCTCACATAAATAGTCAGCAAATCCATAACTCTAAAATGCATGACTAGATAATAGTGTTCTCAAATGACAGAGAAAAGACCGAGATCTCCAGCCTCAACATCAACATCTCTAATAAAATTCGTGTGGGTGGTGAAACAGTATTTTATTCTTTGTCCAAACACCAATATAGGTGATGGGCTGCTGTGTGGGGCTTTCAGTATTTCTTGCCTCTCTCCGGACAAACTATCAGAGAGGAATCTCCCTGGCAGTATAGAAGAGTGAATTCAGGAATGTACACAATTCATGTTGCTGAGCCAGGAAAAAAAAAAAAAGTCAGACTCAACAGAAGTAGCACACTTGCCTACCTCACCTGTTTCTTTTTGTTGTGCCAGCATCAAAAATTATTTTTAAATAAATGCAGTTTTAAAAACGAGAAGCACAACTGCTTCCCAGTGTTATCTTTTCACAGCCAACACATGGAAAGAAAGATCCTTTCTCCTGTTTGACTTTTCGAGAATTCTACTGTAACACATCACAGAATATTGAGATCAGCTATAAATACCTCTCCAGGCCTGAAGCAAAAATCACATGAAGCCCTAACTGCAGTTAGCCTTTAAAGGGCAACCCGCCTAGCACTTTGTTCTGGAAACCTAATGGTAACCTTCTCCCAGTTTAGACTGAAATGAATTATGCATTGTCAAGGTCATGACATCAAGTAGAAGTCCCTGAAGTATAAGGAGGATACAGCTACTGTCCAGAAGATGTGATGAGAAGGGGCAATCAGAAGGCAATAGGTGCAAGGCATAAAGGAATTTAAACTTTTCAACCACAGCCTTGATTACCTAGTTATCTAAATGACCTCCATACATGGGTGTCATAATACTGAAGGGCTCAGAATCAAGTGGAGAAGCGTTATCTGATAGCTGTTTTACTAGCCTTCATTTTTCCGTGAATGCTCATGACCCCTTTATGAGCTTCACTAGAGACTGTCTGTGCCTGCCCTGAGGTGTATGGACCCTACTGATGGCAGACACTGTTCTAAGGATCCCCAACTCCATACAGCTGGGAGACTGCCAATCTAGATGTTCACTGGCTTTTATTCTCCCTGTTTGAGCTCTTTGCTTAGGAAACACCAGTTTACAAACTGGTTGCAGTTGTAATTAGGCAATTTAATGGGCTAGTAATTAACATATCAATGACCTAGAGTTAAAGGGAAAGACAATTGTTAGTTCCTGTAAAATCTAAGGAGAATGATCTGGTAGAAAAGTCAGTTAAATTTAAAAAACAAAACAACTGTAATCAAATTAGTCATGGGCCAGCCAACTGTAAGAGCAGGAGCAGGGATAATTGGGAAGGAGATAAAGAGCTGGGGAGAAAGTGCTATAGTCAAGCTCCTGTTGTGCCATTCTATCTGAAACAAAGGCAAGATCTCCTTGGCAGTCCTGTTCAGTGCTGGCCTTGTAAGAAAGGCAAAGACTCCAACCAGTGGACCTATTTCAACAAAAAAGTATAAACTCTGGGTAAAAATATCCGGTAGTAAGTGGACCTTTGCATTTTTTAAGAAAAGAGTCTAAGGAGCAGGAGAGGTGGCTAAGCAATTAACAGCACTGCATACTGCTCTTCCAAAGGATCTGAGTTTGGTTCCCAACTTCTTTGGAGATTCACACTTGGCTGTTGCTTCAACTTCAAGGGATTTGGTACCTCCTACTAGCCTCTGAGTACCTACTCATATGTGGCACACACACACACACACACACACACACACACACACACACACACACACAAATAAAAGTAAATCTTTTGATAAAAGATATGCTCCAAGCTGTTAAGCATAATAGAGAGCTCTTGACTCTAATGGTGGACACTCCTGTTTCTACCTCTCTACAACAGGGACTTTGACCTTTTCCAAAACTGTATTATTTCAGGTTCTTTAGTGCTTTAACCTCCATTTCAACTGACCTACCTTAGATAGGAGACAAAAGAGGTTAATGGGAACAGGAGATTTTAGTTACACAGCTGTCCTTGATGTCCTTAATGTCCATTATGAAACTACACTAAACACTGTCCAGCATTCTTGATCTTATAACCAATGAGAGCACACTGGAAAGGATAAAGCTTTGAGGGTATTGTTTGGGTTTGGTTCCCCTTGACAATTAATTATAATACATTCACACCTCTCTCACAAGGTGCACACCAAACCTCCAGCTTTACAGATATGTTCAGCCAATAGTCACTGACCATCACTGCGTACCACACATTTCTCTGCATTTTGCAGATGGCGTACTAAAACAGGAAAATCACCACATTCATGGAGAGTGACTAAAACTAAATAAGTGTATGACAGATGGCACTAAGCATTTGTAAGAAGATATGACCTTTTGATATGATACCTGGAGGAAACTTTTGAGATGAGATGAAGAGATGTTTAAATTAAATGGGGCAGCCTTGATTAAATCTGGGAAAAGCAGAAAGCAGACAAAGTAAGAAGAGTGTAACACGGGCAAACCCCTGAGACCCGAGTCTTCAGATTTGAGGACTTGTAAGCCTAGGAGTGAGTGGGTGTAGGACAGACAAGACCAGTCCCTTCCTTTTCATCTCTGCTTCTTGCTCCTGATCTTTGATGACCTCTGCTCTGAGCATACAACAGAGCAGACATGGGTCTTCAGAGCTCTGTGTTCTCTTGCTGCTACCCTGTGGCAGATAACATCTTCATCAGCTCCCAAATTCACTTCTTCCGGATAAGATTTTCAAGCTCTGCCACCTTCCTACTGTCCCCTACCTTACTCTGGTGTCACTTCTTGATGTCTTCCCCAGCAAGCCCATTCTCCTTGCAGGCTGATCAAAAGCTGCATCAGCCAAGGCTAATAACTAAAGCTTCAGGAAACATCACAGCTCTGTGCAGTTTCCACTGAAGTTCTAGAACTCCTATCCCCTGATTCTGAACTCACAGCTTAAACTCACCAGTGCCTCCTGACTGCTAATTCTTCACGACCTGATTTCTGCTCCTTCGAAAGATCTGTCACTCAAGCTGCCCAGCTTTGCCCCCAGTACAGTTAATAATCTTTCCTGAGCAGACTGAATTGTTCTCTTTCATGTTCTTCTTCTCCGGCTGTTATCTGCTGGTTTTACATAATTGACAGTTCCCATCTTGGAAGGTAGAGTGATGAGCAGTCCCACAATCCAACTTACCATATAAAGTCCTCGATTTGCTACAGTTATCATGAGAACAGCAGCAATTATGTAGGACTCTGTCTGCTCAGCTTCCTCAGTTATGTACACTAGGAATAAAATGGTATCCTCTCTATTTGATTAGCAAGGGTAGTAAGTAAAACAGTCCTTTTAAAAAGCTGAGTATAGCACCAGCCCTGATAGACGCAATCAGACATGTGCTGTTATTTTGTGAACATTGAGAGTCTCCCTGCCCTTTGCTTTATGAGATTATGCATCCTCCATGTTTTCTTGGTTTCTTTTCATTCTCTGCTTGTCCCAGATCTCTATGGAGTAAGATAGTAAGAACTGGAGTTTGTCTTCAGGGAACTTCAGCTTAAGACCTTTTATCTCCTTTGTTTCTCAAGGACTCATGTTCTCCTTATTGATCCTGGACTCTCTGTTTTTGTTTCTCCCTTCCTTTACGCTTAATAAGGAACCTTGAAATCCTTCCTATTGAGTTTCAAACCCTGAACAAATGGCTGAGGTGCCTAGTTAATGTATCAGAATGGACTTAGCTGCCAGGTTCTCCCAGCATCACTCAGGGTATGGCTGGCATACCTTGTCCCTACGCCTGACCACCAACTCTCCAGCCCAGGGACTGAGCTGCCCTTCCCCCAGAGGCTCCTCTCTCTATAATTAAGCCACTGTGGTTATCCGCCCCTTTTTGTACCTTTGGCCTCCTGGCTGATGCAGCTGTTTCACCTTTCTACCTTCTTCCTTCCCCTCCCCCATCTCTTCACATGGCTCAGGCCCATGACCATTCTGGGCTCTCCAATATGTTTCTGCCTCTGACTACATTCTCTCTTTTATCTATAATAAATATTCCCCTCTACTATACCTAAGAGCAGCTGTGTCCTTTTCTTTCCTTTTTATTTTATTTTTTCAGTCACATCCCTTTCTAGTAAGCTCCAAATTCATACCTTCAGGCTCAAGCTATATCCCAAGGTATACTCTTCCCATTGACCATCCTGATGTAAACACTTTCATCAGTGGCTGAAGCTACTTAAATCACAGTCTACAGGAGAAAGTTGTCTCTATATCTCTGTTCCTTGGATGGTACTTAGAAATGTCTCTGGGATGCAGAGTAGGTGATGAGTGCAGAGGCCCAGCTCTGGTTCCAACACGTATCTCAAAATGATGGCATTAATCATGGACACAGGCTTCCTCATTAGTTCTTAGGATTTAGCATCCCATAGCTTAGTTAGGCCTCTGAGGAATTAAATTGCGGCTGTGACAAGGCTAGCTATCTTCCTGTAACATCCATGGATCCAGGAGTTATTTTGTTTCTTAGAGTCACTCCATCTTTATAGATGTGTTTCCAAGTGGTATCCATACCAAAGGTAATTTTGAGGAATTTAAGACCTGAATCTTATATTTGGCATATTTTTATCTACCCAAACTGAAAGCATGAACTTCTCTGGATTTGGAGAGGGGGGCAGAAGAAAGAGAGAGGGTGAGGGAGGAACACACACATACACACAGAGAGAGAGACAGAGACAGAGAGAGAGACAGAGACAGAGACAGAGAGACAGAGACAGAGAGACAGACAGACAGACAGACAGAGACAGAAATAGATACAGACAGACAAAGACAAACACACATACACACACACACACACACACACACAAAGAGAGAGAGAGAGAGAGAGACAGAGAAATAGAGACAGAGAGACAGAGAGAGACAAACAGACAGAGACATACAGACAGACAGAGACAGAGAGACAAAGAGAGTGGGGGCATTAGTTACGTTACTCTGAGTAAACCACCCCCCTGTCCCAAATATGGTAGCTCAGAGCCCTGTTGATTTACTATTCCTCCAGTATGTGCAGGCTGGAATATTCTGATCTAGACCATCTTGAGTAGAGTTGGATGGACAGGTTGGACTCACTGATGATGATGTCTGTTGAAAATTGGTGATAAGATAAAGATCCTTGGCAGGTATTCTCCTATTGATCATGATGGCAGGCAAGCTTGGAAGAAGCATTATAACTGAAGTAGGCTCAGCACCATTCTTGTTACTCATTCCTCTACCATCATACAAAACAGATTTTTTAATACCTATGGTCATATGGCCTACCTCTTTAGCAATCAGAAAATCACCCTTGACCGACATGCTCTACACAGTATCAGCTTACTGCCTTGACTCTTCTTCAGTGGAGCACAGACTGTGTTAATATGTGTTAGTCAGACGTCATCGCTGTGGCAAAGTACCTGATAGAACAACTTAAAAGGTTCAGTTGCAGAAGTGTCAGGGTTTAGTCTGCACCTCTGCTTCTTCTCAGCCTCTGATGAAGCTGAAACATCATAACACTAAGAACACGAGGCAGAAGCTGCTCACCTCGTGGTGGACAGGAAACAGCGAGAGGAAAGTGGTCCAAATGGTGTAAACCACTCAAGAGCACATCCTAAATGACTCACTTCTTCTAACTACTCTTACTGCTAAATGATCTAGAACCTTCTTTAAAAAAAAAAAAACTACCTCTGACATAGGAACTTGTGGAAAATATTCAATTCACAACACAGATTTTTTATTTTTTTTTATTAATTTATTCATATTACATCTCAATTGTTATCCCTTCCCCTGTTTCCTCCCATTCCTCCCTCCCTCCCACTTCCCCACTTCTCCCCTCCCCTATGTCTGTGATTGAGAGAGACCTCCTCCCCCTATACATGCTCTTAGAATATCAAGTCTCTTCTTGGTAACTTGCTATCCTTCCTCTGCGTGCCGCCAGGCCTCCCCATCCAGGGGATGTGGTCAGAAAAGGGGCACCAGAGTTCGTGTGAGAGTCAGATCTCACTCTCCACTCACTGGTGGAGAATATCCTGTTCGTCAGCTAGGTCTTGGTAGGGGTTCAAAGTTTACTGCCTATATTCTCCTTGGCTGGTGCCTTAGTTTAAGGAGGACCCCAGGACCCAGATCTGCCTGTCATAAAGTTCTTCTTGTAGGTTTCCAGGACCCTGTGGATCCTACTATTTCCCCATTCTTCCATGCTACTCTCGCCTAAAGTCTCAATAGGATGTCCTCTCCTCTGACCCACTTTCTTTGTAAGTAAAGGTTTTTATGGGACGTATCCCTTGGACTAGTGCCTTGATATAAGTGAGTATATACCATTTGTCTCTTTTTGCTTCTGGGTGAACTCACTCATTATGATAATTTCTAGATCAATCCATTTGTCCACAAGTTTTGGGAATTTCTTGTTTTTAATAGCTGAGTAGTATTCCATAGTGTAAATGTACCACAGTTTCTTAGTCCATTCTTCTACTGAGGGACACTTAGGCTGTTTCCATGTACTGGCTATTATGAATAAGGCTGCTATGAACATGGTTGAGCATATGTCCCTGTTGTGTGGTAGGGTATTTTCTGGGTATATTCCAAGGAGTGACACATAGGCACAGGAGACAACTTCCTGAACAGTACATCAACAGCCCAGGCCTTAATGTCAACAATTAATAAATGGGACCTCATGAGTCTGAGAAGCTTCTGTAAGGCAGGAAACAATGTCAGTAGAACAAAGCGACAGCCTACAGACTGGGAAAAGATCTTCACCAACCCTATATCTGACAAAGGTCTAGTATCCAAAATATATAAAGAACTCAAGAAATTAAACACCACAAAACCAAACAACCCAATTGCGAAATGGGGCTTGGAACTTAACAGAGAATTCTCAACAGAGGAATATCAAATGGCTGAGAAACACTTAAAGAAATGCTCATCCTCGTTAGTCATCAGAGAAATGCAAATCAAAACGACACTGAGATTCCATCTTACACCCATCAGAATGGCTAAGATCAAAAACTCAAACGACACCACACCACACGTTGGCGAGGATGTGGAGAGAAAGGAACACTCCTTCATTGCCGGTGGGAATGCAAACAAGTACAACCACTTTGGAAAGCTATCTGGCACTATCTCAGAAAAACGGGAATAGGGCTTCCTCAAGACCCAGCTATAACACAGATTTTTTTTAATGACCAAATGACCATTGAATGTTTCAGACATTCATTCCTGAGAATAGGGTATAGGTTGTAAATGCTGCTTTCTGTCAATGGTGGACTAATAGCTACAGTGGAGGCTTTTCAGGCTTTGGGTCAAGTGTGGGTGATACAAGGGATCAGGTGTGTGTTTTACAGCTGGTCACCTGCTTTTGTTAAAACATCATTCCATCTCTTCCATAAATTATATTTAATGGTAATCCTAGAAACTGGTTTTTTCATTGTGTTTTACTGCTTCCCCTTCATTTAATTTTCTTATCTACTTAATATATGTGGGCCATTTTCTTCTCAGTTTCCAGCTTTCCTAGTTTGGAATAATGGTAAGAACAGATAGATAACCATTCATTGGTGATTTAGTATACACTGAGCAACATGAAAAGATTTATGTAGAATTACTTTCTTTAATCTTCACAACAACCCCCAGAGAGGCTGGATCCTCCTGTTCACTAGAGAGGGAGCTGGGTTTCAGAGATCTGCAGCAGCCACACAGGAAGTCAGCTGTGAGAGAAGAAAAGAGGAGGGAGTCCTTGTTCAGCAGCCAAACAAAATGCAAAGCAATTTCTCACTCACCTCACACATTATCCTAACTGCCTGTGCCTGTGTGTTCTCATCATTTGGAGCCAGGCAGTCTCCATCAGAACCTGCAGGGGTCACATGCCACCCATACACCAAGACCCTTCATGTGTCATAGTGGAACTCCTTTCTACCCACTCTCCAGTTTTGAGTGGAGTAAGAAAAATTAAATAAAACTGAGCAACTATTTAATTTCTTTAAAGAATAACTTTGATTATCATGTTTTAAAATGGGGCATCAGGGACTAATGCATTTCTATGGATGAGAACATCAATAAATAGCTAAAATGGGATTTGTATAGTAGATGGGCCACCTTAACCCAAACACTTTATTACTGTACAATATCACCACATCATTGTAAGCAGTGTGAATTCATCAGAAATAATGAATTGTCTGTGAAAAAATAGTAAGATGAAATACTAATGGGTTATGTAGGCTGAAAAAGCCTAAGGCTTGCTATTTCTATAGTGGAGGTATACAGAAATAATGTTATTGATAATGTAAATACAACTGAAAACTGAGTTGAGCTTGGCATGGTGGTATAAGCCTGCAAACCAGTGTTTCCGAAGTCAAGGCAGAAGAATGAGCCAGCCAAGGAAGTTCTGGGCCAACCAAAGCTGCAAATTCAGATTGAGAGAGAGTATAATGCCAGAAATACAAGGAAACATTTCCTCTCTGATGCTTATTGCTGAATTCTGTTGTCATATGTTGGCTAAAGTCACTACCCCACATCCCAGGACAAAGAAAGAAATCTACTTTTACTGCTTTACATCGATATAAAGTGACCTCTAGGTTTTCATGAAAACATCCTGAAAAGTGAGCTATTTGCGATGTGTCCAAGCTCATTTTTAAAAAAAGATTTCTGTTGTTTTAAACTGTCATGTTTGGGTCTATTTCTACAACATTTAGCCTATTCTGTCTACCAAATTCATTCAGAGTATGATTTTGAATGGCAGCTGATCGGGCTGCAATGGCCCAGGCAGCTTTCAACTGTTGGACATTGTCACATCATAATACTGGCTATTGAGAAATGAAATGTTGCACCTTGCTCTCTCAGCCCCAGCCAAGCCTGGGAAACAGCTTGTCCTGGCCTGAGGAGTCCCAAATTATTTCACCCCTGGCTGAATCACTAGAGGCACAGAACCATAAAGCCATTCTGGGGTCTTTCTCAATTTCTGACTGAAACAGGATAGCCCCAAATTGGCCCAGGGCTCAATTACATTATAAAAGCCAGCAATTTTATGTAATTTGTCCACTCAGTCACCTGTGTAGTTTCCACTGACTCCCAGAGCGACAGCATGCCAGGGAGGGGTGCTTCCTTCATACCAGGCTGTCCCGATTCATGCCCCGCTTTGTGGGAAAATGTTTTCTTTTGCTCCACTGTTGAGTACACAAAGATCAGATGTGTGATAAATACCTACAGTGCATAGGAGATTTGCATAGTAAATCAATCAGGGGATGAGCAAAAAGAAGGCAAATGAATGGACTGCCATCCAGGATTTTAAACATTTACCAAATATCAGAACACTGGCGCCATCATGGCAAACTGATTATGTTAAACACAGTGACATATCAGTTCATATAAACCATACTTATGTTAATAAGCCTTTCCACAGCTTTTAAATATGCTTTCTACATTATTCTGTAGTTCAGGTTTTCTGTAATAATATAATGACCCACCAGACAGTCTGAGATACCTTGTGAAATGATGGAAGAACTAAATGCCTGTCAATGTTTGTATGTATTTGTGATTCTCAAATGTCTCGGGAGGATGAAGGTGTTGGCAATGCTTTCTTCTCTATGTCTTAAGTAATAGAATGGTATATGTACACTTAACGAAAGAATGTAAAGTCAACCCCACTTAATGCAGTGGTTCTAGGATCTTAAGGTTGACCTATGGAAAATGATGGTTCGAATGTCTAAGGAAGAACTAAAAACATAAAACTATTAGAAGAAAACTAAAAGGGGATCTAAGTGGCATTATGTTTCTTGGTAGTTACTTGGGTACCATAACAATAGCATAGAAAACAAAAGGAAAAAATTAAGTGGACTACATCAAAACATTGAAAGCATTCATGCATCAAATGACATTGCCACAAGAGTAAAGTTGATTTGCAGAATAGAAAAAAACAGTTTGAAAATCTTATAACTGACAATGGGTTAATAACCAGAATGCACAAAGAACTCTAAAAATGTGGCAAAGACAAAAAGATCCTTAACATAAATGTAGTATTTGCCACAGGTAACTTTAGATGTCTACTTGACACAAACGCAAAGTCACCTGAGAAGAGAGGAACACAGTAGTGAAATTGCCCAGATCAGATTAGCCCATGGCCATATCTATGATGTCTAGTGAGGCATTTTCTTAATTGATAATTGATACACGATGACCCAGCCCACTGTGGGTAGTGCTACCCCTATCCCTATTTCGGTAGCCCCGAGTTACATAATAAAGTAGCTGAGCAAGTCAGAGGTAGCAAGCTGGTAAGCACATTCCTCCGTGGTTTCTGCTTCGGTTCCTGCTTTGAGCTCCGGCTTCCCTCAGTGACCTATAAACTGAAATAATCCCTTTCTTCCCTAAATTGCTCTTGATAGGAGTGTTTTATCACAGCAACAGAACAACTGAAGCAGATGTTCATCCGACAAAACACAAATGGCAGATTGAGCACATGACGAGATGGTCAATGATATTAATAAGGGCTCTATATATCCAAACCCACTTTGTACCACTTTGCATCTACTAGAAAAGTCATCACACAAGCACATACACAGATGCAAAGTGTGGAGAATAAGCATTGTCAAGGAGGTAGAAAATCATACCCCTGGCACTGCTGGTGGTAATAAAAAAATGACATAACCAACATGGGATCTAGAATAGCAGTTCCCCCAGATAATTAATTGCAGAATTACCATTCTGCTTCTGGCTGTAATCCAAAGAATGAAAAGCACATGTATTTGTATGCATATTATACAGGCACATGATTTGAAGCAGTCAAAAGGTAGAAATGACTCACTGATGTGTGAATGGACAAATAGGATATGGTTATACACGTATAACAGAATGTGTGAGTTTAAAAATGAAGGAGATTCTGCTATGTGGAACATGAATGAACACTAAAGGAAATATCTTCAGTAGAAGAACATAACAGAAGAACAGATAGCGTACCCTACCACATCTCTGAGATCTGTACAGATGCCAAACTCAGAGACGTAGAATGGAGGCTAAGAGGCTAGGAGATGGGGAAATGTAGAGTTGTTAATGAATGACTAGAGTTTCAGTATGGGAAGATGAGAAAGTCCAAGAGATGGATACTAATGATGGTGAACATAATTCATACAACTGAGTTTCGTACTTACAAATGGTTACGATTGTTAAATCTTATATAGGCTTTTCCACAGTTTAAAAATTAAAAAAATAAATAAATGTTAATAGCACATGGAATCGATTCTTAAGAGACTGGAAATAGATTCTTAGGGGACTGAAAAGATGGTTCAGTCGTTAAGAGCACTAGCTAATCTTGTAGAGAACCTGGGTTCTATTCAAAGCACCTACATAGTGGCTCATAACTGTCTGTCCTCCAGTTACAGAAGATTCTATGCTCTCTTCTGCCCTGTCTAGGCAATGCATGTATGGGGGTGCACAGACAAGCAAGGAAAACAACCATGTATATAAAGTAAAAATAAACCTCTTAAAAAGCCCACTTTAGCCTTAATCACTGCTATAGCTAGAAGCTGAAATACTCCCTAGGGACCCTAGGCTAGAGAAGGCTCCACAGCCAATTGTGTGGGAATTGATGGACCATTTAAGAGCTGAGGCCTAGCAGAGGATGCTAGGTCAGTGTTAGGAGCTTCCTTAAAGGAGACATTTGAATTCTGGCTTGTCTGGTCTCTCTCTTTTCCTTACATCTTCCAGGAGTTGACCAGGCCTCCTCTACCAAGCACTTCCTCCATAAACTATCACCTTACTCCCCAAAAAAGTCTGATTGCTCTCAATAAAACTGTCCCAGCCTCAGTCTTGCTGTGACCCCTCCAACAGGCCTGGCTTAGTGGCTTGTACCACACCAAGTGACCTTGGCCCAGTAAGTAAGAGCAGGCACTTAGAGTAGTTTGCTTAGAAATTCATTCCTGTGAAAGTCAGACCCCACTCTCCACTCAACTGTGGAGAATGTCCTGTCCATTGGCTAGATCTGGGTAGGGGTTCAAAGTTTACTGCACGTATTGTCCTTGGCTGGTGCCATAGTTTGAGCAGGACCTTCACACAAACTCTGGTGCCCCATATTTGACCACATCCCCTGGATGGGGAGGCCTGGTGTCACTCAGAGGAAGGATAGCAGGCTACCAAGAAGAGACTTGATACCCTATGAGCATATACACGGGGAGAAGGTCCCCCTCAGGAACAGTCATAGGGGAGGGAAGTAAGGGGAAAATGGGAGGGAGGGAGGAATGGGAGACTAGAAGGGATGGGATAACAATTTAGATGTAATATGAATAAATTAATAAAATATATATTTTTTAAAAAGAAATTCATTCCTGTGAGGAAAGAGAGGCTGAAAGAGCTATGGTCATATTTTGAATGTGCTCTGTTTCACCTTCTCTGACACTGTTCAAGATGGCCTTCTTTACCTTTCACTACTACCATCCAACCCAGTAGTGCACATATGCTGTGACTGTGGCCTCCACTACAGCTGAGTGGAACAAGACCCTGACCTAGACGGAGGTCAGTTAGATGCCTGTACTAATTAATCTCTAAGTATAAAGAGACAAAAGAGGAGAAAACAAGAATAAAAGGCCTCTGTGACCCCCCGTCCCCCACCTACTGGGATTTATGCCCTCTAGCGGAGGCAGAAGAGAGTAGCTCACTTCCTAATGAACAGGAAGCTATTTCCAAGGTTATGATTCATCTTGACCTTGATGTCACTTTCTTAATCTTGTTCACTCACTTACTCACAAGTGGCTACAGCCAATTCTGCCCTGCAAAAAGAACCATGCAAGTAATTGGGACAGTTCTCTGGCAATGACTACAACAATCTGGAAAAAAAAAAACCAACAAACAAAAACCCCCGAATCCTTCCATGTGAGTCGGGTTTAGGAGCACAACACATTAGTCTGCAGGCCTAGCCCAGTCAATTTGATTGTCATGCGGATAGGTGAGATCTATGAACCACACTTGAGTTCCCAAATCATCTTAAGTGTGTGGTAATACTAGCCTGTTCCTTTAAGCCACTAAATCTTGGTAATAATTGATTACTAATACAGGTGTACAGAGGGGGTGGCAACAATCAAAACACATAAGAGTGCCAGCTAGGAGTGGCCATTTTGCGCCATGGAGATGAAGGAGCATAAAATTGGGTCTTACTGGAAAGACAGCAATCAAGGCTCAGTATGGGCAGTAGTCAAAAGCTTGACTGGGGATGCACTGTGATTCGTCATGGCTCACTACCTCCCCATTACAGTCTGAACTGCAGTCTGGCTGCCCCCATTCCCTTCTGCTTTGTGAAACCTCAGATACTTGGTAATAGCTCGCCTTCATTTACCTGACTTACCTCATTTAAATTGCAGAACTAACAATCTGAACGTCTAAACCTTAAGAGGAGAAAAGGAGTTAACAGCTGCACTTTTGAAGGCAATGGATACTTGACCATGACTGACATTTAAAGAGACTCTTGGCTCAAAAAGCACCCATACGCTCTGAGCCACTTGTCATGGTCATAGGAAACCAAACCAACTTCAAGAACATCAGAATTTCTACCCACTGTTCAATCAATGACCAAACAGAGCAACATCTATTCCATAGGCACTGGCTTGTGCAGAACTCAGCAATCCCAGCTGAACACCATCTGAAACCCTCCATATTGCAGTTGACACAGAACAAATTGTCAGCCTCCCTCCTAAAGAACATTGCCATGTTTCGCTTATTATATTATGCAGTGAAAAAACATATCCAGGGGAAGCATATTTTAATTCCTAGAAGCAGCCTAACTACATAAAAAAGGACCATTCTCTCTTAATCCAGTTAAACCTCTTTGCTGTCCTTCCCTTTTAAAGCCATGTCACTGCCTAATCATTCACCATTGTAACAAAATTCAAAGCAGTTTACATCCTGCAAGCTTGGCAATAAAACAGGTTTAAAGGCAATAAACATCTTTGAAACAATTCATCACACTCTAAAACGGTGCCAAATTGAGTTTGGGGATGATGTTTGTATTAAAAAAATAAATAAAATTGTTCTTGGGCTTGGATTTCAACACCAAAAATATATGTTTATAGCTAAGTGGTAAGCTTTGAAAAACAACCTAGA
>OU015751.1:93105573-93160573 GCA_907169655.1 Acomys percivali | reverse complement strand
AGCATTGGTTTCCTTTTATGGAATAAGACTAAGATACACATGCACAAACCACACACACACACGTACATATGCATACATACACAAGTATGAAGATATGCACACACACGTGTACATGCATGTATATGTATATACACTTAGCTTTCAGAGAACTGAACCAACTTTTATGCAGATGACTATAAAACAAGCAATGCAAAATAAAAGCAATGAAAACAAGAAAATAATTAAAATCATTCTATCACCCAGACATTGTTACCATTCTGGTTTTCTATGTCCCTGGATATAGTGGCAAGACTTTTCTGCGTAAGTTTTTGAACTGGCCTTTGAAGGGCATACATCAGCTCGCTTCACCCTGAGTTAGGAGTTAGGAAGACATGCATCGCAGGGTGTGATATCGTAAGGAGTCAGCTCTCTTTTCTCTCCCACGCTCTTTGAGAGTCTACCATGCACATTCCTCACCTAAGAATGCAGCAAACCATGCAGAGGGCTTAGGAAAGACAAGGATATGATCTCCAGCAAAGCATCATGGACTTCTCGGGACAGATCACACTGAGAGGAGTGTAGATTTTATATGTGTATTGCCCTAACTAAATTAACCTGCTCTGTTTGTTCCTTATACTTGCATTATTTAAACTCATTTTTCACAATGTGCTTTATGATGTTATGATAGCAGATAGCTTTTTCTCAAAGCCAACTTAGAAGTTTTATAAGAAACAGCACATTATGAGTTCATTGTCGCAAAATCACAAGAAGCCAAAAGTTTGATTCATGAGGTCAGGAATCCAGGTATAATCCTAACTGAATCGATCATGACCTGAATGCTCAGTTTTCATTGTGAGGCTACTAGAGAAGTCAGCCATTGGTTACTTTGAAGAGCATCATGTCTCGTGTCTTGGCCCATTGTGTAGGAATTAAATATCATTCTCTTGGGAGCAATGTCCCATATGGTGGTTAAATCCTCAAACCAAAATTCCAGTACCTATTTAACCCATCATGCACTCAGATCCCATTTCTTAGGGTTGTTTTGGTTAACATGAGAAAAGGAAATAAAGTTCCCTCGGAATTCTTAGCGCAGTCACCCCAAAACATCTGATGAGAGCCCTGTTACCTGGGAATTCTTTTACTTTTCTTCTGTTCTTTTCCCAGCTGCCCTCCCCCAGAAGATGTCCTGAAAAAGAAGCCCACACATTCCCACACCCGGCCATCTACCACTCTATCAAGTCTCAAATTCTTAGAATGGGCGCTGTCTGCTCAACTCAGTCACACAAATGTGGGACCAGCCAGTCACATCATCACCCTGCTAGAGGACCCATTCTAAAAGGCTAGTTAATAACCAGTGTTTTTGCTATATGTGCATAGATTTCTATTATTTAATAAACATTAATTACAGAAAAACAGACTTCTATTTTCCCAGACCCAGTCCTCAGCATGCAAATCTCAAACTAGTGTATTTTTTATCCTATTGTTTTAAGATCTAAAAATTCCTGTTTAGATTACATTAAAAATTGTTAAATGAAATTTGAGTGGAGATTAAGACAGAACTTATAGCAATTTCTTAGATGTTCTTAAATATATTTCATCTATCCTATAAAACCCATGCAAAGTGATCTCCAAGACCCTTTTCTTGGTAGCAGCCACCTGAGTAGATTCCTCTGTGGATTCTCTACTTCTGAAATTATGAAAGCCCTTTATTTAAAAGAAAATTGCTGGCAGTTAGAGAACAGGTTCAGAAAACTGAGTGCTCTTCCAGAGGACCTAGATTTGGTACCCAGCAGCCACGTGGTGACTCATACATAAACATCTGTATCTCCAGTTCTAGGCTATCAAATGTCTTCTTATGGCCTCTTCAGACAATGCACACAAGTGATACATGAGCATACATGCAGGGCAAAGTACCTCCAAATATAAACATAAATTAATAAAAAATTTTAAGTTGATGTGTTTTCTTTGCCTTCAGTATCAGTAACAGGACATCAGCCAGAAGGAAGAGAAGTCAGAGCAGGCCTGAAGGGTGACCTATGGCCAATCACTGGTGATTGGCAGCTCTAATGGGTACAGAAGAGCAAAATATGGACATCCATGTATAATGTCTGTTATACAAATATGAACTTATTTATTTTCCAAGATATTTAAGTGCTAGAAGATACCAGGTTGATTTGCACTAAGTTACAGGGGCTAGCTCACCCTACCCAAAGTACATCAACCACTGGAAACTCCTAGGCCCTGATGAATGCTCCTTATCCTCTGCTACCCACTTCCTCATCCCCAGTACCCAAAGCAGTGCTCTGAGTAAGATGACTTCAGGAATTACCCATCAAATGTCATTGTTGATATCCAATGGTGAGACGAATCTGACATGAATAGCCATTGATCTTCCCTACGATTACTGATGGAGAGAAAGAAGCAGGACTTGGTCTTAGGAGCCTCGCCTGGCAGCCATGCATGATGACAGTTCTTCCACCAAAGCCAATAGTATATTAGACTACAGCAAGTTTATGACTCCCAGCACACATGGGAGATGGAGGGCATAGCCTGATACTCTCTAATCAGAATCCAACAAGAATGCTCAAGTTCAACAACAGCTTGGGTGGCTGCAGATTTCCCACAGAAAGGCAAGGGCAAAACAGAGTAAGAAGACACATGGAGCAGAGATCCTGCCCCTGGATCAGCAGCTTGGTGTGGTCCTGTGGACACTCTGGTGCCTTAGTGACCAGCCACACATGGGATTCAGAGGGCCCAGGGAAGACTGAGCTGCTAGTGTAACACAATACTATCAGAGGGACACCTGGATAGGCCCTAGAGACAAAAGATCTGTGCCAGGAGGCCACGTTTTTGAGAACATTCCAGAATCTGACTTCTCTAGTGGTATAGGGTTCTTCCCATCCATGTCTACATCCTCCACAAATCTCAGGATCTCTCTCTTATGAAAATTTTAGCATGTTATAAATAACTGAATGCTAATGGTTCAGGGGTACATTAGTCAGGGTGATAGACTTATAGAGTATATTACCTATATAATATACCTAGTATAATATATAGCTATAATATATGATATTGTATTATATATTATATTATATTATCATATAATATTATAACATATAATATAATAAAGAGTAACATACTTATAGAATGAATATATATGAGTATATGCGTGTGTGATTTATTAGAATGACTTACAAGCTGCAGTCTGCTAATCCAATAATAACCAGCAATGAATGAAAAGCTCAAGAATGTAGTATTTGCTCGGTCCATGAGGCTAGATATTTCAGCTGGTTTTCAATATATGCTGGAATCCTGAAGAAGTAGGATCTAATGTTCATGAAAGAATGGACTTGATAGCAAGCAGGCAAAGAGCAACCGTTTTCTATGGCCTTGTATAGGCTTCCAGCAGAAGGTGTGGCCCAGATTGGAGGTGGATGTTTCCAGCTCAAATGATCTGGATTAAAAGCATGTCTTCCTACATTAAATATCCAGATCAGAAGTGGATCTTCCTACTTCAAGTTAAGGAAAACTGCCTCACAGGTGTGCCCTCCATTTTGGGGTTTAGTTAATTCCAGATGCAGTCTTGCTGACAACCAAGAGTAGCCATCACAAGTGGTTAAGAGCATGTATTACCCTTGTGGAGTAACTGAGTTTAGTTTACAGCACTCGCAAGCACCTGAAACTCCAGTTCCGGGGGAACTGATACTGTCTTCAGGCCTTGATGGGCTCTACACTCACATGCACATAGCTGCACCCAGTCACACACATATACACATAATTAAAGGCAATAAAAACAAAGTTTTAAACCTGTCATTAAATGTGTATGGACACTCTTGTGTCCTTTGTTCTCCTTTCTCTGTCTTTTCTACATCTGTCCTCTTACTCTATTTGACACATTTATGAGACTTATGGAAAGTTCCAGCCCCCCCCCTCTATCACTGAGATAAGAGCTAAGAGATGAGAGTTGTCAAGAGTCTGATGAGGGATTGCCGTGACAACAAGGAGACATTCTGGAGGAAAGCACTGGTTGATGCGGGGCCTCCTGACAGACCCAACTGGGCCTATTTGACAGAGAAAGTGCTCTTTGGTATGAAATAAAAAGACTAGGATGAGAGATGATTAAACTATAGCTCTGTTGATGCTGAAGAGAAATGAAATAAATCTTACAAAGTCATGCAGAAAAAACAAAGAATTTGGCATTACCGCTCAACAAACAATATGATGTACCTGTGAGGACAAAGAGCACCCAGAAAGAAGAGGAAGATGAAATGGAGAAGGAAAAGGAGGGAGCGGAGAGGACCAATAGCAAATCACTTTCTCAAAAAAAAAAAAAAAAAGTCCTGGGGAAGGGTCTAAATATCACTAATTTCCACATATTTAATTCGATGGAGACTATGGAGTACCTGCTACGTACAAGGCTCTGTATGAGGTGTGAATACACAGTGTGGGCCACTCAGTGCCAAGGATAATGATTTCTAGTTGAGAGGAACTTAGAGGCTCTCTTCCCTTTGGACTCTGTAAGGAAAAACTGTATTAGGAAGCAAAGACTTTGCTTTCCTTTGAGATGTTTCCTAACTTGATGTGGAGCAAAGCTTATTTTTACATTGTAGGAGCAACCAGAGAGTTTGAGGTAACTATAATGTGAGTCGTTGGTCTGTGGAAAGTTTGTTTCTGTACAATGACATCAAATAATTTGTGGCTCACTGTGGGCCTGCAGATAGACCCAGAGAAGGGAGTGTGCCCATCTGAGCTAGCCCTTTAGGTAGCCTTTCGAGCAGCACAGATGGTGCAGTCTGCACTGTCATATCCTATGGTAATTACTGGCTCTCTTGTTGCTGGCTTTATTCACTCACTCTGTCTAGACTTCAATTTCTGGAGCCTTTAGTGATTCATTTTTCAACAAAATGCAAGTCATTTCACTTTGCTTTGCTTTAAGCTCTATATAACCTAATATTTAATGTGCTCTGAGTAATGCTATGTGTACCTCATCAAAAAGCAGTCTACAGACATCCAAGAATATCAGATGATGTTGACTTTGACCATAATCTCATATTAGCCCTCTTATTGAAATCTCAATTTTCTGAAAACTCATATCCCAGGCCCTATTCAGAACAGCAATGTTAACTGGCTACCTTCAACAATGCTTTTCTATCTTTTACTTAGTTGGCAATAATTCAAAATGCCATAATTTCATATCTAATTGAGTTTTGAGTTGTTCAATTTGACAGCTGTTCATTCTTCCAAAACCTAACTTATTATCTTAAAAGCCTTGTGGTCAAATTGTAAAGTCTGAGTGTTTGTAGCAGAGTACAGGGCTAGCCAGTGAAAAACTCAGACATTAAATCCAGTAGCAGCCAACTCTAACTGTATAAACACACCATGGATGCATGCAAACAAGAGTATACATGTAGAGCATTGAGCTGCTCTAGGGCTTGTAGGACAAGGGTCTGTCCGTTTGCTGACAGCTGATGGCCAATTCTACCTAGAGTTGGAGGCATGGAGTAATGTGGAATAGTCTTATAACTGGTTTTCTCCTGGCACATCTCTATGCTTGTATTGTTTTCTCAGGAGAACAGCCTTTACCCGCATTGTAGGACAGTGCTCTCAGTCTCGGAAGACAGACCCTCAGAAACCATTTGCTGCAGGAATTCAGTGATTGGACTTTCTTTAAGACCCTCTTTCTGCTAAATCTAAAGATTTGAAACAGGTATGCCTGTATTCCCACATACTTCTATGCTGTATCTAACTAGAATTTACTCTTTTCTCTCAGGAGCATTTCCCTTTATTTCAACATATTTTTTTTTTTTAGTTGACTTAGCATCCATCCTTTTAGTAAAAGTTTGGTGAGGATCAATAACAAGTCAACAATCACTCTTGAAGCAAATACAGAGTCCTAACAAAAACATGATCTTTGCTTTCAGAGATTTTATGGGTTTGGGGATAAATAATTTAAACTGTTATCAAGCACTAAAAACCTCATATCATTTTTTCCAATAGTCATATGAGGGAAGCATGAATAGCCCTACCTTAGAGAATGTGAACATTTTCTTCCTTTCATGGGCTTTAAAATCTCACATCTCAGTTACCTTTATACAGAGTCTGTTTAATAAACACTACTAACATACAACAACTACTTAGTCCATGTTCATCATTATTTTCGTGGTATACGGGAGTATCTTGGATATTGTGGCTTTCCATCTTCCCTTAATTATAGTTTCAACCACCAGGGCAACGTTAGTTTTTTAAGCAGACCACTGCATGATTGCACAAAGCCCCACTTCTGATGTGAAACCACAGCTAAGAGAACACTAAGCAAATTTACTCATTTTCCTGGCAAACAGGCCAGAGGAAAGAAAGCTCTTAAATTTATTAGAGATGACTTGTTTCAGCAACTGGTGTCCCCTCCCTGGTCCCTGCTGTGCTTTCCACTCATGAATTATGCAGGCAATTTGAATCAAGAAAGTAAAGGAAGTCATGCATTGTCAGTGCCCTTCACACCTCCACAATGCAGATAAGTTGATAGGGAGGCTGTTAACTGTATTAATGCTTTAATGCTTTGCAATCTGAAATGCGGTGTTGTTTTCTGCAAATGCTAACACTCACCCCTTTAAATTTGAATATTTCCCTCCTTACTCCATCCTGCTTTGCCTCCAGTAAGTGTAAAAAGATGGTAACACTATTCTCTTATAATGAGTGACAGACTTTAGGAATTATTCTTGGGTGCCAGGAGTCCTACTTTGGAGTAATTTTTTTTCTCTACCTCACTTAGCTGGATGCCCTTAGACTAATAAATTAACCTCTGTGAGTGTTATTCGTCAGACTCTGTTAAAGATGTCTAGTCATGTAGGAATTCATTTGTATTTTTAGCTATTTTGCTTTTGCTATCATTTTTACCTTGTGTGCTAGTTAGATTTTTGTCAAGGTGACACCAGCTAGTTCCAACTGGGAAGACGGAAGCTCTTTGAGAAAATGCCTCCATCAGATTGATCTACAGGCAACTCTATAGGGCATCTTTTTGATTAATGATTGATCCAATCCAGATGGACCTAACTTATTTGTGGGCGGGGCCTTCCCTGGGGAGGTGGTCCTGGAATGTATAAGAAAAGAAGCTGAGCCAGCCATGGAGGCCAAGCCAGTAAGCAGAGTTCTTCCATGGTCTCTGCTTCAGTTCCTATATCCAGGTTCTTGCCTTGAGTTTGTGCCTTGATATATCTCTTCATCGTGTACTGTGATGTGGGAGTGGAAGTCCTGCTTCCAATAGGAGCCCTTTCCTTTCCAAGCTCCTTTTGGTCTTGGTGTTTCAGTCATAGCAATAGAAATGAACTAGGATACCTCAGATGCATTTACTGAGTTAGGGTAGTATATATGATGTTTCCAGCCATTTTCTTTGTTAGGTCCCTACCTACTCCAGGGCAGGACTGGCATACCCTACTCTCTTCCCTGAATTCCCTAGCCTGGGGCGGTGGGGGGGCTTCCCTTCTCTGAGAAGGCCTTCACTATATAATCCAGACATTTTTGTCCGCCCCCTGCTCTCCTTTTTCTTTCTGTATCTCTCCCCTTCTCCTTCTCCTCCTCTCTCTTCTCTGTGTGCACTTTCCTCTCTCCCTTCCACTGCATGGTGGCCGAGAGCCACTTTCAACAAACCTGCCTTTATACACTATACCTTTGCCTTGCTATTAGCTCATTCCATTATTTCATTCGCTCTTCTCTTTAGATATATTTCATCTAACACAGAAATGTATAAATCATATATTCTTGATATTATAAGTTAGTGTACCCAAAACAGGGAAACTCTTCAGCTTGCACCCCAGAATATAGAAGACACAGAGCATCTCTGTGGTCAGCGTGCAGCTGCCATGAAACAAGTTAGAACTACTGTATATTAGACTCACTAAGAGTTGCTTATAGCTACAGAATACAATATTGCTTCTAGTCCATGGGGCCTCTGGGGCTGGATTCATGTGAAGTGTAATATTTCCAGTATGTTCTCTTGCAAACTTCCCAGTACACAATATATTCAGTATTTTAGTGCCTAAAGGATGCTGCTATGGTGCACCAGGGATATGTTTCACACAGTTTTTATTCCTCATAACTTCAGTTCACCTCACACTGAAGTCTATCTTATGTTTATAGAAAGCATCTAACTGTAGCATCTTGAAGTACAAAAATGAATTGATATTAAAAATTCTTAAGACCTTTTGTTGAAGAAACAATACCTTTGATACAGAATGAGTTCTAAGAAATGGGCTTGATGAATATAGCAGGGACAGAAAAGAGTGTTGCTCCCCATGCTCTAAGAATTGTATAGATATATACTTGTTTCTTCATGAGTCTGTACAGATAGGTACAACCCCAAGAAAACATAAATTCCATAGAAAGAAATAGATGCTGCAAGATCACAGTGTAGCAAGCTAGAATCAGCTCAGGTCAGAGGATGCTCAGAGAAGATGCTGCTGATCACGGTGCACCTATGGGTTAGGTGTGCTTCAGGATCCAGACATGGAGACAAGATAGCATCATGGGACTGACCAGAGAGAACTGCAGAACAAAAGCACGGATGTAGAAAATTAAGGATTCTTTTATAGAACAGTCATCCTTTCTGACTGTAGCAAAGCATTTATGACATCTAGGGAAATAAGACTGCAGTTCCTTGCGTGGAAGTTGAAAGAGAGATGTGCTGCTGTACCTAGATCGTGAGACCCTCAAGAAGACTACTAGGTTGCAAGCTAATGCAAGCACAAGAGGACCTTTTAATTTTTGACTCAAGCTGGTCTCTGACCGTTACCAAAACAGTGGTATCCAGAAAAAGCACTCAACTCTGAGCTGTGGGTAAATGTATAGGTTCCTATCCCTCCCAGTTCCCTAAATCAGGGGAGTTCCAGCCTGGTAAGCACCTAGTGGTTGAGATACGAAAGGGGTATTGTACTTTGAAATAATTGGTTGTGAGACGGTGCCAAAATCACAAATGGTTCTGGTTTTCTCCTCTGTCTGTCTGTCTGTCTGTCTGTCTGTCTCTCTCTCTCTCTCTCTGTCTCTCTCTGTCTCTTTCTCTGTCTCTCTCTGTCTCTCTCTCTGTCTCTCTCTCTCTCTCTCTCTCTCTCTCTCTCTGTCTCTCTGTCTCTCCCTCTCTCACTCCCTTCCACCCCTCCCTCTCTCTATCTCCCTCTTTCTGGGCTGGCTTTTTAGCAACCTGTGGGTCAAAAGGAATGCAACCAGACTCCTTGTTGGTTCCTCCCTGCAGCTGGCCAGATTATCTCCTGTAGACCTATTTTTTAACCTTTGCCCAGGTAACCTTGAAATCTAATTTTAGTTCTTCTGATATCTCAGTGCCTCAGCATCTAGAAATAAGGGGATACTTCTGGGAAAGAGGGCCCCCATCTTGAACAGAGGATACTGGCCAGAACCACATTCATCTAACCCCTACATGAATAAAATTGAGTCGGATGTTGTCGTTACAGACAAGAAATGAAATGAAGAACAAGACTTTCTGCTTATGGTCATGGGTCATGTTATTCCTATCCCCTCTCCACAAAAACCAGCATCACAGTATCAAAATAAAAGATCAATAGATCTTCAATACCACTGAGAATAAAAATGAGTCTCTTAGCCTACCAGGGATCTTAATACATTTCTGGAAAAAATGGAAATATATTTGTGGATTAAAAAAGGAACACAGAAGTCTCCTCTTCCCATCAAAGAGAAATTAAAAACTCCATACTGGCAGGAAAGGGCACAACAGGGAAAAATGGAAGCCAAACCTTGGTAATAGTTGGGAGTTTTATCTGTAAAACAGCTGTGTCTCTGAGTCTCTCAAAGTTCCAACCCTGCAATGTCTTTCATGGTCCTAAGGCATTGAATTTACCTCTAGGCTGAGGCTGTGAAACAGTTCTCTAAAAAAGTTCTAACCCACCAAGAGAAGGTTAGGGTAGCAGCCTGGGCACTAAGGCTTTGCCACCTGGGCTGAGATAGACAATACTTCAAGCAACTTTGACCACATAAAGGCAATGGAGCCACTCTCAGGATCAATGGGCAAAGCCATCCTTCCTCTCCTGCTGGACACTTGTAGATACTTTCCAAAAATGACCAAGAGAGCCTTGAACACATTATTTGCAGCTGCAAAGACAAACCAAACAAGGCCCAAATTTTATAATGTAACTCATAAGAACAGAGAAGTAGTGAGTAAAGAAGGTATGAATTCTGTATCTCCATCCGTTACTGGATCCATTTACACATTTTAAAGTACATAAGGAATAAGAAGCAACTGGAAGAAGCAACGAAAGAAAGGCTTTCACGACTGTGCCTTTTAAGCAGTGGGATATGGCCAGGATAATGGACTACAGGATTATAGAAATACATTTTGAAATTTGCAAGCTTCTACTCAGCCTGAGTGTCTTAATCTATGAAAACTGATTTGCTGTCGAAGTTTCAAAATGTGAAACACTTGGATTTGACACCTATGTCCAAATGATAAGGATTACTAAGATTTCTTTGCTGACTAACAATTCCTAAAATGATTACAAAGTGGCCAGTGAGATGGCTCAGAAGATAAGAGTGCTTATCACCAAACCTGATGACCCGAGTTCAATCCATGCAGCCCAATGATAGAGACAATGACCTCCTGCAGGTTTTCCTCTGATCTCCATGCTTGCAACATGGCACATGTGAGTGTGCATATATATAAATGAATGAAGGAACAAATGAATGAATGAATGAATGAAAAAAATAATTAAAGATAGCTCTAGGTATAATTAGTCCAACCTGAAGTAAATTTTCTTTTTTGCATATGGCCTGGACCCTGACATTTATTTTACCCCCTTTCTTGCATAATTCTCTCTCTTAGAAATGATAATTAAAAGAAAAACAGTTTTTGTTTTTGTTTTTTACTGTCAGCTTTAAACTGAGGCTTACAGATGTCAATTCAATTAGCAGTATCTAGTTTTACAGTTCCCAAGAACGACTTGGACCAATGCATTATCACCTGCCTGAGCTGTAGATATTGTTGGAGAAGTCCCAGGGAACCAAAGGAAGAAAATGATGAATATTCAGGGTTAAACATATAGTTGCATGTAAAAATGACTGGAGGTGGTACCTAGAATTTTAAAATAGGCTAATTTAGACAAACATAATGACTTCAATTTCTCCAGCTAGGTTGAGTATACAGAAATTTGCATGAAAGGACCATGTGGAAAGATTTAAAGAAAGTGATTTTCCTAATAAAATTTCAAGTAGACAGATGTTTGCCCCAAGGAGCCATTCAGACAACAGGACTTACATAAAAACACATGAGTTCCAAAAGAAAGAGCATTTTCAGCCACAGTGTTTCTGTCTTTTTAAGATACATTCATCGTCCATTTGAATTTGGACCGTATTATTTTGAACGGAATAGTTCACTTTTGTCCACTGATAAGTCTTCCACCAGAAAGAACTGAAAATTTTTAAATGTTTACTTTGAAAATTCTCCTGAGGATATTATAGCTTTCACAGTGTTAATTTTTACAGTTATGAAAAACTCTATTAGGCTCATACTCTGAACAGTGTTCTCTCTGACAAGAGCTGCCTACCATCTGTTAAGTCAACTATTTCCAGTTCCCATGATCCCAAGTTCATCATTTTAGCTGCTAAGATTGAAAATCCCAGTCAATCACAAACATTATTTGCCCTGTCCTTCCTCTTCTGTTCACTCAGGTCACTGTTTTTTTCCCCATCTTCTTTTTCAATCAACAGATTTGAAAGAACTCAAAAAGGAAAAAAAATGCCTTTTCCCTGGCAGGTGGCTTTGCTCTGTTGGTCTGGAAAGTCTTTTGTCTTCTCGTTCTCTGAGACAGAAACCTGTGGTAGACGAAAGAGGAAACTCAGAAGCCTTGGGATGCTGAAGGAAGGTCTTCATTTCCCAGATTTTATGGCATGGGTCATCTCACACCTGTGTGCAGACAGTCCTTTTAACCCCAGAAGAGCTGGCTGTGGTAGAGATACTAGATGCTCAAGTGCTTAATGGCCATAACAGTAACCTGATTTATTTGTTCTGCCATATCTGGGATTTTAAGCCTAGGATGTGCTCTAATAGCTACTGAGAAGTTGGTCATCCTAACTAGCTAGGTCTTTCCTTTGGCTCTTTGATACTCTTTTGATTTTTTAAAAATCTTGGTGGGTATGCCAAGTGAGCCATTGAGCTGAAATCTTCTATAATAAATCGAACACATTCCACACTACATAACACTGTGGAAGGACCAAGGGTCACTGGTCCTGTCCCAGGCTTCCCACAGATAAGGTTAAGGATTGCTTTGACAAGGATTCCTTTGGGAACAGCCATTTTGCACTGTATAATTTTGGATCTTGTTATGGGATGGATACAAAACGTCCCCCAGAGATTAACAGACTTGGTTTGAAATGCAACCAAGTTCAGACATGGGGCTTTGGGTAAGTGATTACAACATGAGGTCTCTGCTATCCCCAGTGAATTAAATCAGTTATACTAAACTTTTGATGGCGTTATTGCAAGGTGGTGGAAACTTAGATTGTATTTCACTAGGGCACACTCTCAAAGGTTGTGTTTTGTCCCTGGACATGTCATGGCCATAGTTTCATGAGTACCTTTTCTCTTCCGCACTTTCTGTTATGGTATTATGCCTTGACTGAGACCTAAAAGCAATAAACGAGCTGAGCTTGAAATGAACCCTCTGAAGTCACATGTCAAAATAAACTTTCCCTTTCTGAACTTGTTTACATCAGTTGTTTCATGAGTGTTACGAGGTATCTACTGGAGGAGTCCACTAGGACATGGGTTCAAGCCTATATAGAATGTCTTTATTAGCCATCTGGTGCTCACACGGGGTGTTCCTGGACCCTAGTGCAGCCTCTAATTCCCTTTTAGTATGGGCTTTTAAGCACAAAAGACACATCCTGGGTTGACACACACACTTTTGAGAACAGTTAGTCAAAATGGAACTACAGAAGCCAGAAAGCAAGGTTAGCACATTCAGAAACTTTCCCAGAACTTCAGACTTTGATGGATTAGTTCTTTTGTTCTCATTTTAGGCAGGTGTTGCTGTGTGCATGCTGGGTTCCAAGGCCTAAATGGTATTTCCACTATGGCATCAGTTGTGTTAAAGTATGGGGACCTGATACAACAGGAACAAAATGATCATTGAGAGAAGTCTGATAATTTTCTTTTAGATCCTAAGGACTCTGCTCTATTTTGTCACTGCAGTTATGGTGTGTGTTCACATATAGCTGGACACCTTCCATTCATGTTGCCACCCTAAAATACACACAGAAACAGATGCGGCTGCCTTATTCTTCTTTACCCAACAACTGTAGACAGCATGTGGTGTGTCTTTGTAGAGGTATGTGGAAACACATCACAGGCCCACACTGTCACACTCTGCTCTACTTCTCTGTGGATAGATAAGAGGACAGTTCCTATTGTTTAAAGACTGTTGGCTTGTGAGTTTCTATTCATACAACAAATTAACTCTTTGCTCTTTACTATGTGCTGTGGTAGAATCCATCAAACTTGTGGTGCAGGATATGTGATACGCTGATGGGGCTCAACCTTTACAACAAAATAAAACCCAATGAAGGCTTTGGCTCAAGCATGCTTGAGTTGCAATCAATTCTTACGCCACCATTTCTAGTCATGTTAACCTTTTAAGAGTGCTCACTTCATAGTCCTTATGGAAAAGGGATGAGCTAGCCCTTTGAAATCCCTGTGCCCTGGCCGGTGGTACTGTATCTGTGTTAATCAACTAAGGTTAGTTCCTGTTTTGCCCTTTACTCTCCTGTTCCTGTGTATGTATGAATGTTTTACCACCATGTATGTCTCTGCACTACCCACATGCCTGGTACCCACTTAGGCTAGAAGAGGACCTCAGATCCCATGGAACTAGAGTTACAAGACAGTTGTGAGTGGCCCTGTCAGTATTAGGAACTGAGCCCAGATTCTCTGCAAGAACAGCACATGCTTTTAACTGCTGGGCTATCTCTCCAACCCTACCCTACATTACTTGAGTATCTCTCTTTCTGGAGGACAATGCACTCCCTTGACCAGTTTGCTATTACGGTGGTCTTACACCTCTCTCCCATGATGTGGCACACCACCAATCCTTCGTATCTCCTTTGTTAACACATCTTGGTTTTTTATATCTTCTTTGACAAATACTCCAATCATCTCCCTTATCTCTGTTTACTTCTTGAGAACAGGAACTAAACTTTGCTTTGCGGTGAGTGGCAAATCAGAACTGTGTTATGGGCATCATCATCATCGCCTCCATAACATCACCACTGCATTTAAAGGAGGGAATGACTTCAGTGGTTTTATCTTAAAGTTCTTATTCTTTTCTTTAATGTCAGGATATGAATGGAGGTTGCAGTAAAACTCAGTGGTAGGTATCTAATAAGCATTCATAGGCCCTGGATATGACTGAGAATTAGTGTAAGATTCAGTGGTGTTTACATAGCATGAGCAAGTACCTGGGCTTAATCCTCAGCAACACACACACACACACACACACACACACACACACACACAAAGGCAGTATGGACAGACTCATTAATACTAGTCAAATAATTCAAAGACGTATAAAGAAAAATTTGCCATTTGTACCCACATTTATTCTCACCTTATGCCCAACCTGAAGGAGTCATTGTTAATCAGATGTATCTTTGAATATCTTTGTTTTGAGCACAGAAACACACATACACACACACACACATAATTTAATTAATTCATAGGTAAAAACAATGTTAATTTTATTTTTGTTCTTTCTAGTCTCTTTGCATTTATCAAAATGGATTACCCTATTTATAGCAGTTGTGAGCTTTCCTGTATGATAAAATGTGGATGTTATTTTTAATAATAACATAATCCTTATTAATCCATAGGATTTGTTTGACCTCATTATTAACAAGTACTCAAGTCATCACCAGTTTCTTTCCCATGATTAGTGGTTGTGCTAGTTTGAATGAGAATGGTCCCACAGGCTTCTAGATTTGAATGCTTGGTTACTAGGGAATGGCAGTACTTAAAAGGATTAAAAGATGTGGCCTTATTGGAGGAATTGTGTCACTAGGGGCGGGCTTTGAGGTTTCAAAAGCTCAAGCCAAACCCAGAATCTCCTTTGGCCTACACACTAGAATGCAGCTCTTACCTACTTTAACATCAGGCTTGCCTGCAGCCATACTCCCCGCCATGATGATAATGGACTAGGCCTCTGAATCTATAAGCAAGCCCTCCAAAAATGTTTTGTTTTATATAAGTTAGCATGTCCATGGTGTTTCTTCATAGCAGTAGAACAGCAGCTAATACAGTGGTGTTCCTGGAAATACCCTTTCACGTGCATCTTTTATATCAGGTCTTTTGATTCTGTACTATGTAATCATAGGCCTGGATCTTCACATCAAAGGATGTGTGCATCAGCAAGATTTGCTAGGATACTACTTAACCTTCATATTTAAAGTATTGACAGACATACCTACCACATACTCTAGACTTCATTTTATATTTATAACTTTGTAATTGTAATCTTTTGCCTGAACAAGAATGAGTGAAAGCTATGAAGAATTAATCTTGTGAAATTTAACCTTTGAGCCTCCATGGAAACAGAAGCTCCTCTCTCTCTCTCTCTCTCTCTCTCTCTCTCTCTCTCTCTCTCTCTCACACACACACACACACACACACACACTCACTCACACTTTCCTCCAACTCCTTCCTTCCCACTCTTTCCTTCTCCACTTTTGTGTCTTCGTTGCTTTTTAAAGCCCAGGGAGTCCATTTGTGCTAAGGGTATGTGCTGCCCACATACCCTTAGGTGTATATGGGTAGCAAATCCAATGGAACAACATCAACCTCCCAGGCCACACCCAGAAACCAAACCCAACTGTACCAGCAGTTGCCAATTGCCAGTAGTTCTCAGCTAAAGGTAGGGCTCCATGCACACCTCTTTTTCCTTTCCAGGAAGGTGGTAGTGAGTCCTGCCTCCACCAGCAATGCAAAAGGGAACTCATGATGCCAAACCTCTAAGGCACTAGCCACTAGTGCAAGAGAGTTTCTTGTTGATTTATTAGTAAATACACTGTCATGGAATGCATGTGAAATGTCCCCCCATGAGCTTATGTATTTCAGTGGTTGTTCTCCAGATGCTGGTGCTGTTTAAAGGGGCTTGGTACGGCATTTTTAGAGGTAATGGAACCCTGGAGACTAGGTTTAGAAGGTTATATCCTCACTCTACTTCTAGTCCTCCTTTCTGCTTCATGTTTTCCCTAGATATAAGGAGCTTTATGTTCTCACCACTGTAGAGCTGCCTGCTTCCATGCTTTTTTGTCATATTGCCATTTACTCAAAAATATAATTCAAAATGAATCCATATTCCTGTACGTTGCCTCAAGTATTTGGTCATAATAAAGGCAAAGCAGCCACATACACATATTGGAATCATATTTCTGTATATTTTCTTCATTTCTTTCTGTAAGCATCAGCCATCTCTTTATTAAATAGATTTCCTCCATAAATTATACAGCCATTTTTTCCCATTGTAACCTGTGATGGCTACACTTACCTGTCAGGTTGGCTGTGTCTGGAATTCACTGAAACACAAGATTAAAGGTATACCTTATTGTGAGAGATTTTTCCTGACTAGATTATTTGAGGTAGGAGACACAACTTAAATCTAGGCTACACCTTCTGAGGGCAGTCTATATAAAGGACGTGGAAGAAGGAAGTGCTCTTTGCCTGCTTGCCCTCACTCTGGCTAGATCATTCCTTCACTAGCATTACAGCCTACACGTTCATACCCAAAACCCTCTGGGATATACAGCCTCATGAACCAAACATACGTTATGTCCCTGGACTTCTTGTTGGTAGGCAGCCATTGTTAGAATAGTTGGCCTGCAACCTGTAAGTCACTCTGAGAATCACGTTTTTATATATAAAGATCCATTTTATTACTTCCATTTCTCTACAGAACTGCCTGCCCATCAGTTTAAAGAACTTCTTTGTATGTCTCAAGATTCATTCATTTCACAAATAAGATTGAGCCTATACTATAGTCTATACATGTTTATGGGCTACAAAACAGAATTCCCAACAACATGAAGCTTACGACAATAAGAAAAACCATTCAAAGTGTAATCAAGAAAAGAAAGCAATAAAAGGGTGGCCATGTCCTGGTGGCAGGCTCCTTTGCATACAAGGTGTTGAGCACAGGAAATGCAGGTTGAGTCAGGAGAGGAGCTTGGGCAAGAACATTCTAGGAGGCACATGCATGCCACCCCCCACCACTTACAAACATACAAACAAGTTCTTAATATTGGATTCTGTAGTTATATGTGCTCTCAGTTATTTATGTCAGTTTGACTTTATATTGGCAGTATTAAAATTAATGTTTCAATATGCTGCTGAAAGTTTCATGTAAATATTGAATATGTAGAGCTAGAATCATACAATTCAATTACAAGATTTATTACTTTGATTTGTTTATTTAAATAGTAGGCATATATCAGATAATCAAGCAATTCCTGTTGTTTTAGACTTTGGGGACTTGTTTTCTTAACTGTCATATAACTGAACTGAAAACCTTCATGATATAGGATTTATAAATTTTCTCTGATTTAGTCTTTCTACATTTATGTAGGTAGCACCAGCTGTAATTATGATCAGTGTCCTTACTAATAAAGAAGAAATTATGACCTGATCATATAGTGGTGCCTGTAATGTGCTCAGTTGTCCCCAGATGAGTGGGGAAGACAGCTGTCAGAGTGACAGAGATGTGATGCTTTGAATGAAAATACCCCCATAAGCCCATGATGAGTGGCACTATTAGGAGGTATGGACTTGTTGGAAGAAGTGAATCCCTTGGGTTAGACTTTGAAGAAGCTCAAGCCAGGCCCAGTGTCACTCCCTTTTCCTGCTGTCTGCCAGTCCAGATGTAGAACTCTCAGCTCCTTCTCCAACACAATGTCTGCCTATGCTTTGCCATTATGATAATGGACTAAACCTCTGTAAGTCAGCCCCAATTAAGTTTTTTTCCTCTTTAAGAGTTTCCATGGTCATAGTGTCTTTTCGCAGCAACAAAAACCATGAATAAGACAGAATTTTTGTACCAGGAGATGAATGTTGCTGTGATAGACCTAATCATATTTTCAGGGATGACTATGTAAGAACTTTGGAACTTTGGGCTAGAAAAGCCATTGAATGTTAAGATCTGAATGGAACATTCTGTGCAAGTTTGAAATATAAGAACACTGAGAGAAGTGAAGAGGTTGGGGGTCTGGCTTGTGAAATTTCAGAGCAGAGTTTAATGACTCTATCAGAACCATTTGCTGATTTTATTTAAGATTATAACATTCTGGTTGTCTGGAGCTGAAGAAAAAGCTGTGATTAACAAGATACCAGAATGAGTAACGCAAAACCTTTGCTTTGCTAGGATACTCAATGCTGGGTGGGTGGAGCTGAAAATTTAGCAGTGATTACAAAGAGACCAGTATTGCATGACCCCATAGCCTGCCATTCCAAAGAGGCCTGATGGAGGGAGAGCAACATTCAGAATCGAGTCATCTCTGGCCATTCCCTACCTGCCTCGTGCACAGGGAACACAGTCAGCAGAAGCCTGCCGGGCTCCAGGAACTTCAGGTCCACCAGAGGCACAGCTACCAGAGGTAAGTAGCGGGCTGTTCCCTGAGCTCCACTGTCAGGCTCAAGGCTTTGCCTGTCTCCCTGAGGAGTCCTGAATCTGGAAGGACAGCCAGATGGCTAAAGGCCCGCATAAGAAAACAATCAACAAGAGCCAGGGCAATATGGCACCACCAAAGCCCAGCTATCTTACTATAGCAAAGCCTGAATATCTTAACACAGCTGAAGCACAAGAAGATGACCTTTAATCTAACCTTATAAAAATAATAGAGACCTTTAAAGATGAAATGAATAAATATCTTAAAAGAAACATAGCAAAATACAAGGAGAGTAGCAGAGGCCTTTAAAGAGGAAACAAATGAATCCCTTAAAGAAAACAGGAAAACACAATTAGATAGGTAAACGAAATAAATAAAACTGTTCAAGATCTGAAAATGGAAGTATAAGCAACAAAGAAAAACACAATCTGAGGCGACTCTGGAGATGGTAAACCTAGGGAAAAGAACAGGAACAACAGAAACAAGCATTACTAGCAGAATTCAAGTGATGGACGAAAGAATCGTAAGTGAAGAAGATACAATACAAGAAATCAATACACCAGTCAAAGTTTATGTTAATTCTAAAAACATCTGAGGAATCTAGCATACTATAAGAAGAACGAATCTAAGAATAACAGGAGTAGAATAAAGTGATGAGTCCCAGCTCCAAGGACCAGAAAATGTTTTCAACAAAATCACAGAAGAAAATTTCCCCAACATAAAGAAAGAGATGCCTATAAACATACAAGAAGCATATGGAATACCAATTAGATTGAAACAGAAAAGAAAATCCTCCCACCATATAATAATCAAAACACTAAATCTACAGAACAAAGAAAGAATATTAAAAGCTGCAAGAGAAAAAGGCCAAGTAACTTACAAAGGCAGACCTATCAGAATTACACCCAGCTTATCTCTAGATACTCTAAAATCTAAAAGGTTCTGGACAGATGTCTTGCAGACTTTAAGAGACCACAGATTCCAGCCTAGACTACTATACCCAATAAAACTCTCAGTTACTGTAGATGGAGAACACAAGATATAATAAGACAAAACCAAATTTAAACAATATCTACCACTAGATGAAAAACTACAACCTCAGGAGGTTAACTATAGCTAAGAAAACACAGGAAACAAATCATTCCACACCAGCAAAAACAAAAGACTGGAAGCACACACAAACACACATACCACACTAACACCACCAATATCAAAATAATAGGCATTAACAAACATTGGCCATTAATACCCTCAATATCAATGGAGTAAATACCCCAATAAAAAGATACAAACTATCAGAATGGATGCAAAAACATGATCCATCAACCTGTTGCATATAAGAAGCATACACCAGCAACAAAGATAGACATTATCTCAGAGTGAGAATCTGGTAAAAGGTTTTCGAAGTAAACAGACCTGAGAAGCAAGCTGGAGTAGCCATTTTAATATCTAATAAAATAGACTTTCAGCTAAAATTATTCAAAAGAGATGGGGAAGGACACTTAATACTCATCAAAGGAAAAATCCACCATGATGACATCTCAATTCTGAACATCTATACTCCAAATGCAAGGGCACCCATGTTTGTAAAGGAAGCATTGCTAAAGTTTATATCACACATAGAACCCCATACAATAATGGACAAATTATTGAGACAGAAATTAAACAGAAAAATAATAAAACTAATGAATATTATGGATCAAATGGACCTAACAGATACATTTACAGAACATTCCATCCAAACACAAAATAATATACTTTATTCTTAGCACCTCACAGAACCATCTCCAAAATTGACTACATAGTCTGTCACAAAGCAAGCATCAACAGGTACAAGAAAGTTGAAATAACACCTTGTACGTTATCAGACCACCATGGATTAAAGCTATACTTCAAAAACAGAAACAAAAGAAAGCCTACAATCTCATGGAAACTAAACAACTCTCTATTCAATGACCCCAGGATCAGGGAGAAATAAACAAAGAAAGTAAAGACTTTCTAGAATTCAATGAAAATGAAAGTATAACATACCTAAACTATGGGACACAATGAAAGCAGTGCTTAGAGGAAAGTTCATAGCACTAAGTGCCTTCATAAAGAAATTAAAAAGATCTCATACTAGCAAATTAAAAGCACACCTAAAAACTCTAGAACAAAAAATAGCAAACACACCTAAGAGGAGTGGATGGCAGGAAATAATCAAATTCAGGGCTGAAATTGATAAATTAGAAATAAATGGAACAATACAAAGCATCAACAAAACTAAGAGCTGGTTTTTTTGTTTTGTTTTTTTAGGAAATAAACAAGATAGATAAACCCTTAGCCAAATTAATCAAAAGACAGAGACAATATCCAAATTTACAAAATCAGAACAAAAGGGGGAGGTATAACACAGACACCGAAGAAATCCAAAGAATAATTAGGCCTTACTTTAAAAACCTGTGCTTCCCAAAATTCAAAAATCTAAACAAAATGGACAATTTCCTTACTAGATACCACTTACCAAAGTTAAATAAAGATCAGATAAATAATTTAAATAGACATAAAACCCCCAAGGAAATAGAAGTAGTTGTTAAAACTCTTCCACCAACAACCACAACAACAAAGGCCAGGGCCTCGAATTCTACCAAGCTTTCAAAGAAGACATAATACCAATACTCCTCAAACTATTCCACAAAAGAGAAATAAAAGGATTATTGCTAAACTGATTATATGAGGCTACATTCACTCTGATTCCTTAACTACACAAAGACTCAACAAAAGAGAACTTCAGACCAATCTCCCTTATGAACATTGATAAAAAAAAATACTTAATACTCACAAACTGAATCTAAGAACACATCAAACATATCCTCCATCAAAATCAAGTGGGCTTCATCCCAGATATGCAGGGATGGTTCCATATACTAAAATCTATCAACATAATCCACCATATAAACAACTGGAAAGAAAAAAAAACACACATCATCATCATCTCATTAGATGCTGAAAAGGCCTTGGATAAAATCCAATACCCTTTCATGATAAAAGTCTTCGAGAGTTCAGGGATACAAAGCCCATACCTAAACACAATAAAGGCAATTACAGCAAGCCAATTGCCAACATCAACTTAAATAAAGAGAAATTTAAAGCAATTCCACTAAAATCAGGGACAAGACAAGGCTGTCCACTCTCTCTGTATCTCTTTCATATAGTACTTGAAGTCCTACCTAGAGCAGTAAGACTACTAAAGGAGATCAAGGGAATACAAATCAGAAAGTATAGATATTTGCAGATGATATGATAATATATGTAAGTGACCCTGAAAATTCTACCAATGAACTCCCACAGCTGATAAACACCTTCAGCAACGTGGCAGTATACAAATTTAATTAAAAAAAAAATGAATAGCACTCCTGTATACAAATTGCAAATGGGCAAAGAGAAACAACACCCTTCACAATAGCTACAAATAATATAAAATACTTGGGGTAACTCTAACAAAGCAGGTGAAAGACTTCTAGAACGGGAACAAGAACCTAAAACTGGATACAGTAAATCTAATAGACGACAACATAGAGAAGAGCCTTTAACTAATTGGTACAGAAGACAACTTCCTGAATAGAGCACCAACAGCTATGGCACTAAGATCAACAATTAATAAATGGGACCTCTGAAAACTCAAAAGCTTCTGTAAGGCAAAGGACACTGTCAATAGGACAAAATGGCAGCCTACAGATCGGGAAAAGATCTTCACCAACCCTACATCTCTCAGAGGGCCAATATCCAATATATATAAAAAATTCAAGATATTAAACACCAGCAAATTAAATAATATAATTCATTCATTTTATTTATTTATTTTTACTTTTATTGAATGTCTATGATTTACATGTCATGCACCAAAATCCCTCTCTTCCCCCCAGTAAAATAAAACAGGCTAGCAAAAAATCTTGTCACAGAAGCTGTAGTGAATCACGCAGTATAGCCTTTTGTCCACATATGTTTACTTTCAAAAGAGTCTGGTTGGAGGCCTACACTATAGTTACCGGGTCCTCACTGGGACTGCTGTCGGATATCCCGTTGTTGCTATGTGTCAAAGAGATTCTTAATCTCTGAATCTGCAGGTCCAGCCCCTTCATGTGTTCCACTAGGTCATACATGGGGTAAATGTTGGGGTGAGGTTGACTCAGAGCCCTGGATCAGGGTCCGCTCCCTTGTCCTCAGGGTCGAGCTCACTCTCTCACTCCTGTGTCATCATGGCAGGGCCTGCTCACCCACTCTGCTGTCATCTTGGCAGGGCCTGCTCACTGGCTCCTGTGTCCTCAGGGCAGGTTTAGCTCACTCACTCCCATGTCATCATGGCAGGGCTGGCTCACCCGTCCCATGATCTCAGGGAAGGACCTGTTCTCCTGATCTCATGTCCTCATGGCAGGGACAGTTGTCCAGCTCCTGGGTCCTCAAGGCAGGGCCAGCTCTCATGCACCCCTGTCCCCAGGGTTGGCTCACATGCTCCTGTATCCTCAGGGCCATCTCTCCTGTTCTTCCTTCCTCAGGGTCAGCTCTCTTGCTTCCATATCCTCAGGGCCAGTTCTATTGCTCCTATTCAATTCACCAGATTGTTGCTGGCCATCAAAGCCTGATGTTCTCCTACTCCTGTGGGTACTGAATCTTGTGGGCCATCAAGCAGGTGGCAAGTGGAAGCCACTCAAAGTCTTTGTTGAGTAGCTCACAGAAACCATTGATGTCCTGGCTCTGCTTATTCTCCTGGGGAACTTGTGACTTTGTTGATTCGTACCTCCTGAGCCTCTGGTTCCATCCCATGCTCCCTCCACTATGGGCCCCCACTCCCACCTACATGCTGCCTTTACCATCCACCTCTGCACCATCCAGCCATTGGCACTGAGCATGCCACCCCTGGCCCCACCTGCCCCCTGCCCATGTGAGGAGGTCTATGAAGCCTGTGGTGTGGGCAATGTAGTCCTTGCTCAGGCTCAGCTCAAACAGCACCCCCTCCTCAAATGCCATCTCCTTGGGCCACACTGACCTGGGCCACAATCCAATCAGGCTGTTCTCAGGGGTGAACATTTCTTTGTATCTCTGAAACACAATCATCCTCCTCAGAGTGCATTGAGGACCTCATCTTTCAAAACCCGGACCCATGCCCACCACAGGGACCTGTGGCCGCAGTGTGCAAAGAATACAATTTAAAATGGGGTACAGGAACTTCATATTTAAATTCTGCATCACAACTGAGATTAAAAGATTTAAATATACATTCTCTAACCCTCTAAACCTACTTTTCTTCATCTTATGGTAATTCATGAAGACTTCCACATTTACCTGAAATTATTTACTCATTTGGTATTTTTATGTCACACATTAATGTATGTATGTATATATATATATATGGCATATATGGTGTGTGTGTGTGTACACTATATAAGAATTTTTTAAAATCTGCAATTCTTTTTTTTTTTTTTTGATTCTATATTTTATTCATTTTGCTGAGAGCCTCTTATTGTATAATATGCCACAGCCTATCTACTCAAAACTGCAGAATACACACTGAGGAAGATGTTATGATGACATACATTAGTATATATGTGTAGTGCTCTAACCTGTGACAGTGCAATGCAGTATCTGTGCATGATTACTGATTTCAAATAAAATAATCACAATCCTCTCACTAAAAAAATAAAAATAAAAAAATAAAAAAAAATAAAATAAAATAAAATAAAATGGGGTACAGAGCTAAACAGAGAAATCTCTAATGGCCAAGAAGCACTTAAATAAATGTTTAATGTCCTTAGTCATTAGGAAAATGCAAATCAAAATGACTCTGAGATCCCATCATATATCCATCAGAATGGCTAAGATAAAAAAAACCCAAGTGACAGCACATGCTGGGGAGATATGGATACAGGGGAACACTACTCCATTGCTGGTGGGAGTGCAAACTTATACAACCTGTTTGGAAATCAGTCTTGTTATTTCTCAAAAAATTGGGAATAGTACTACCTCAGAACCCAGCTATACCACTCTGGGCACATATACCCAAAAGATGCTCCACCATACTGCAAGAATATTTGTTTAAATATGTTCACACTGGATTTATTTATAATAGCCAGAAACTGGAAAAAAACTAGATGTCCTTCAAATGAAGAATAGATAAGGAAATGTGGTACATTTACCCAATGGAATACTCCTCAGCTATTAAAAACAAGGAAAACATGAAATTTGCGGGCAACTAGGTAGAACTAGAAAAGATCATCCTGAATGAAGTAACCCAGACCCAGAAAGACACACATGATAAGTACATAGTAAAGATAATCATGCTACACTACATAGATCCAAAGAACATTAGTAACAAGGAGGGCCCACAGGACAATGTTTGAATCTCACTCAGAAGAGGAAATAAAATAGGTTTCTGAAGTAGATGGATCAAGGGAACTGGGTGGGAGAGAGGGTGGGGAGAGTAATGGGAGTGAGGATTGGTTGTGAATGGGGGTGGAGGTGAGGGTGAGGAAAGAACCAAAAGACCAGAAGAGAAAATGCAAGTCAGTCAGTGTGGGGGAGCATCTCCGGGACAGGGGTAGGCTCAAAGAGTCTATGGAGGTAACCCTAACTGAGATTCCTTGCAGCAGTAGTTAAGGGGCCTGAAGTTGACACATCCTTAGCCAGGTGGGACTTCCAGTGGAGGGAGGGGGCCACTCAATTCACCTATTGAACCAAAAATTTTCTTGCCTAAAGGAAGTGCAGGGATTAAGCTGGAGCAGAGATTGAGGGAGCAGCAAATCAGTGACTGGCCCAACTTGAGCACACCCCATGGGAGAGAGCCAACCCCTGTCACTATTAATGATACTCTGCTATGCTTGCAGACAGGAGCCTAGCACATCTGTATTCTGAGAGGCTTCATGCAGCAGCTGATGGAAACTGATGCAGAGATCCATAGCCAAACAACAGGCCGAGCTTGGAGAGTTTTGTGGAAGAGTGGGAGGAAGGACTAAGGTAGCAGGAGGAGTAGAGGACTCTACAAGAAGACATACAGAGTAAACTAACCAGGGCCAATGGTGCCTCACAGAGACTGAACCACCAGCCAAAGAGCAATCACGGGCTGGACCTACATCCCCTACACATAAGCAGCAGATGTGCAGCTTGGTCAACATATGAGTCCCCTAACAATGGGAATAGGGGCTATCTCTGACTCTGTTGCCTGATTTTGATCGCTCCCCCCTGCTAGTGGTCTGCCTTTTCAGGCCTCAATGGGAGAGGATGCACTCAGTCCTACTGCAACGTGAGGTGCCAGGGTGGGTTGGTATCCCTTGGGGGCCTCATCTTCTCTGAAAAGAAGCAGAAGGGGAATGGGGTGAGCGGTACATGGAGGCAGGACTGGGAGGAGAGGATGGATGGGCTGGGATCAGGCTTTAAAATGATTAAATAAATTAATAAATAAATATTCTTTCTCTTTTTTAAAGAAGAGACCAGCATCACTGAGGTGAAATCTGGAAGTGTTTCCTGAGAGTCAGTACATGGAAGCTGTGTTCCAGAGGCAGCCGAGGTTGGACTTTGTGCTGGCAGCCAAACGTGGTAGTGTAAGAGTCATCCAGGTAATACTGGTTTTGAAGGCATAAATGAGTTGTGAAAAGCAGCTGAGGCTTGGCACTGTGAGAGGTCATCGGTGAAGGTTCAGGACTGAAGGAGTCATGCAAAGAAGTTGAGATTTGGCACCAGGAAGAGAGCCTATGAAAGGCTGTTTGGTGAAAGTGCAGCCCAGTCACAGCAGAAGACACTACTAGTGTTTTGGAGATGCCAGTACCATGGGATGAGGACCAAGGACAGCAGCAGCAGTGGAGTGGAGCCAGCCAGAGCCTAGAAGACAAGCTGTGTGTGCTGCAGAGGGCAGAGCTGGAGAAGTGACCCAAGACATCTGGAGGAGCTCAGAAGATGGTATGCGGATCTCAGATAATTAGACCCTGGGTTATTTGTTCTGTTGGTTTTGCTTTGATCTGATTGTGACTGTTCTCTGGTTCGTCCCTCTTGAAGGATGTATTTGATTTAATTTTGATTTTTACAGGAGCCCACAGCTGAAAGACTGTGTGTTTATTTAAAAAAAAAAAAGGTTTTAGATTTTTTAAAAGATTAGATAATTTAAAGTGACTGACTATTTAATGCGTGTGAATTTGTAAAGGCTGTGAAACTTTTAAAGTTATTTGGTGAGATCTTGGGGATGAATTTAAAAAGAAGTGGTGTGTTTATGCATCAAGTTGATAAGGGGTCAGTTCTCTTATGTCAACTTGGCACACGAACTAGAGAGTTATCTGAAAGGACAGAAACTTAACTGAGAAAAATACCTCTCTAATATCCTTGTATAAGGCCTTTTCTTAGTTATTGATGAGGGAGGGACCAACCTAGTGTGTGTGTGGCTCAGCTCCCGGGATGGCAGTACTTGGTTCTATAAGAAATCAGGCTGAGAAAGCCTGTCAGCAGTACCTGTCCATGACTTCTGTATTAGCTCCTGCCTCCTGGTTCCTGTCCTGTATGAGTTCCTGTCCTGACTTGCTTCTATGATGAACAGCAAGATGGAAGTGTAAGCCAAATAAACTCTTTCTTCCCAACTTGCTTCTTAGTCATGGAGCTTCATCGCAGCAGTAGAAACCCTGACTAAGGTAACAGGTAGGGGGTAGAATGGCAGCCAGCCCTGTGCTCTCTGCCTCAGGTGTAATGCGCCCTGTTGAATGGCCCCTGGTCATATTTATATCTCCAAACCATTGCTGCACTCTCTTGTTTAATGTTCTTTTAAATTCTGTCATCCACACACCCTGGAGAGAGAGAATTGTCATTGCTGTTTCAGACAGCCTTATATTGCTGCCCAAGGGATATCAGAACCTCCCTAGGTCCCACGAGTGTTCTATTAGGAGAAAAGCAGCAGCAACTGTGGCTTTTGCCACCATCGAATGTGTGTGTGTGGGAAATGATAGAGAGAGATGATCCCCTTTCCTTCTAATCACAATAGATGGGAAAATTACAAAAGACAATTGATTCCAGAAGTTTCATAAATACCCACAGGCATAGCACTGCCTTTATCCAGAGCTGTGGTCTGCGTTTAAGCAAACCTTGTGAAAGGAGTTTTCCCAGACTCACACTGATATGACTTTTTACAGCTTAGCCCCAAGGCTGCTGCTTGGGTTTGTTTTCTTGTTCCTGCTATGGCTGAAGAATTCTGTGTGTGTGTGGGGGGCGGGGGGCTAGGAGAGAGGGGGATCCTAGGGAAAAAAATTAGAAAGGACCACCAGAAGAAGAAAGGAGAGAGACCTGAAGGGAAGAGAGGAAGGTCGCCATGGGTTAGCTGGAGGAGAAGCACATGGCTTGAGTGGATGGAGAATCCAGCCCAGATGAAGAACATTAACAAGTATTTGGGATTATGAATGGGAGGTAACTTGATAAAAGTTATTAGAAACAGATGGCATGGGATTGAGACAGGGATCACATGCCTGCCACACCATGTGAGGCAGTTTAGAGGATTGATATCTGCCCTGCCCCAGGTTTACTAAGGCTATTTTAAAATATAATAAGTGTCTGTGTCTTGATTGATCGCTAGCTTGGCCACAGATAGTACATGTAAATTAAAAACAATATGTGTGTGCGCACGTGTGTGTGTGTGTGTGTGTGTGTGTGTGTGTATGTGTGTGTGTGTACCAGCACATAGGATTAAGGGTAGGTAGTTAGGGCCTAACCCTACCCAAGCCAAGAGCTATTTTCTCCTTAGCAATATTTATGATTTGGACAGTATTTATGGTTAAAGATCACAGTATGCTAACTCAATTGACTGGGTGTATCTTCTCCCAAGATAGGCCCACTTCACCCCACAAGCCTTTATCCTTAGGACATATGGAGTTTTTCAGGTACCCTCCACAAGTCCCTATCACTCTCTAACTGCCCACCCTGGGGCTATACCAATAAGAACCACATCAGTCTACAGAGCCATAAGAGGACATGACCATTGAATTTAAACAGAGCCCCTTATGACCCACTCTTGTTGAGCTAAGTAGCCCAGAGCTTCTAGACCCATAATCCCAAAAGATGAGTCTCTATCTGTCTTTGTAGCCCAGGGACTCCTTGCAATAAGCAGACACTGAGAAGAACACCAGAGGGAGATTTGGGGACTGTATGTATGTGCCTGACTGGGCACGTCTGTGTCTGTGTCACATTGTCCTAGTCAGTGTGTCTATTGTTGTGAAGAGTTACCATGACCATTACAACTCTTATAATGGGAATGTTTACTTGGGACTAGCTTATAGTTTCAGAGGTTTAGTCCATTGTCACCATGATAGGAAGCATGGTGGGTGTGCATGGTGCTGGAGAAGAAGCTGAGAGTTCTACATCTGGGTCAGCAGGCAGCAGAAAAAGAGAGAGTGACATCAGGCCTGGCTTGAGCATCTAGACCTCAAAGCCCTCCCCCAGTGACACACTTCCTCCATCGAGACCACACCTACCCAACAAGGCCATACCTCCTGGTAGTGCCACTCCCTAGAGGCCTATTGGGAGGCATTTTCATTCAAACCACCTCACTAGCACCATCTGAGAGTTCCAGAATGCAAGACCGTATATTTCATCTTTACAGAAATAGAGTCAGGTCCCGTAATCATCCCAAATGACCTTAAGTTTGAGACAGATCTGATTGATTTGTTTCAGAAAAATTGTCCAAAAAAAGAGGCAGGAAGTCACTCAGGGTGGACCAGAATCCCACTGTGACCAAGAAGGTAGACATAGTGTGGAACTGGGATGTTAATGGCCTAAGATTAAAAGAACTTGGCAATGTGGTGGGTAGTAGTCTCTCCAGCTAATGTTTAGCTGAGGTAATAGGCATGGGCATTCTCTGGACAAGCTTTCCTCAACTCTAGGCATGGCTTAGCCAGACACTCTTGACCCAGGCCTTTCTTCTACTCTGTATCTTACAAGGGTTTCCTCCTTTCACCCTGAACAGGTTATTCATCTTTCTTCCTCCTTTTCTTCTGGCCATGATCTCAGCTCTGTTGTCTACGCCTCTGTCTGTATCAGACACACATCCATCCATGCTTGTGTCTTTCCACACTTACTACTGCTCCCTTTCCAGTTGTATAGGGGGAGGTTAAATGCTAATGTGCTTTGGGATGGAGAAGTAGAGGAGGCTGAAGGAAACTCATGGCTCTGAGAACATAATAGAAGGCAGACCCATGAGCACTTTTGCCTGTTTCCTTTGACTCCATGCAGACTCATTCCATCAATGAGTAAATAAACATTTCTTATATTCATTTCTGAGTAACTGCTGGTTTATCTACCTTCTCAGGAAGTTTTACACAATTAACTTTTTAAAAAGATTTATTTATCTTGTGTGTATGAGAGTTTTGCCTGCATGTATGTCTGTATAATTCATGTATGCCTGATACCCACTGAGATCACAAAAGGAAATTTTGGTTCCCTGAAACTGGAGTTAGACAGTTGGGAGCTGCCAGGTGGATGCTGGGAATTGAACCTGGGTCCTTTGGGAGAGCCCCAGTGCTCTCAACAGTGAGCCATTCTCCAGTTCCTTTGCAAGAAAATTTAAGCTGCAAATATATATATACCCACAACCACCCCCACCCCCACACGGTCCCCAACATATGACTTTTAATTTTTCAAAAATTAAACTTTTAGTGTCTGTTACCATAAATATTATGAATAGAACAAAGGCATGAAAAAAAACCCTGTGGGCAAAATGAGACCCTCTCAGGTTCTGTAGTAATTAACACTATAGAATCATGTTCTAACACCATTCATGTGCTTAAAAGAGGAGGCCAGTGCTAAATCTCACACTGAAATAGCTCTATGTCACTTTTTCAAGCCTTCTAAGGACAATAATTAACTGGCGAGGTCAAAAAAGTTCTAAAGGAGAAAAAAATTACTTGGAAATTATACATTTATATGAGGCAGGCTGTCACCACAAAATTAACAAGTCTGTTGGTTACTGGAAGCTCATCACTGGAAGCAGAGTAGACTAGAAACCTTTTTAGATTTTCATGAAGAATTTAACTTAACAAGTTTGCTTCCCCCCTCTCCTTTCCTTCCTTCCTTCCTTCCTTCCTTCCTTCCTTCCTTCCTTCCTTCCTTCCTTCCTTTGATCCATACTTCTTTTCTACATAGCAGGAAAATAGACTTCCAAGTTTCTTTACTGGGTCAAAGTCTTCTTGCCATCTCTCCTCTCTGGGAAATGACCCAGCATCCAAAGAGAGGACACAACTTCCTGAGTGAGAACTGACAAGGTGTTGTGCTGTGATGCTGGGAAGAAGAGCAGCAGCACTTTGGGAAAACAGAATGTGTTCCCTCTGCTAAATAAAGTTGCAGGCTCACAGATGACAGTTTATGGGAAAGAAAAATTCTTTCAAACCCTCTAGGCAACTTTTACACCCAATAAATGCCGTAAGTAAAAAATAATGTCAGTGAGAAACAATGGCGTGTAATGAACAGTGCACAGGTTTTCTTCACACAGCTAAATTGATATCAGTTCAGTTGTATATTTTAGATTTTCTTGCCAAACTTAGCTCCATTGGGCCATTATTGTATACATAAAGACTCAATTTGTTTTGCTTTGTGTTTGTTTGTTTGTATGTTTGTTTGTTTCCTAAGTCAATTCAGCTATTACTTTGAGAAAACAAAAATCCATGGCCCATGCCGTTTAGAGTTTAGGAGTTGGCAGTCCCAGGACTCTATGTGTGCCCCTGAGCATCAAAACAGAGACCTGTGTCATGTTCTGTGCTTAAAATTACTGATTAAGTAATAAGGAAAAGTCTATATTCAATAAGGGAGTGAAGAAATAGCAAAAGGAAATGGAAAACTGATGTGAATTCAAAAGAGAATCACAGATAATCAATAAGCAAATGAGAAAAATCATTTAATCTCTAGTAAAATGAACAGTTTGTGATAATGTTTGGCTACTAAATTTGTAGTAGATATAGTAAGAAACAATGTTGTGCATGTTGTTCGCAAGGTTGTTAGGAATGTAGACTTAGTATAATCTTTTTAAAAGCAGCGTAATGACATATTTTCCTAAGTGGGAACATTAATGGTCACAGACCTCAGACATGGAACCTAAGTTACCTGTGTTCACTCAGAAACAAATAGGAAAAATATTAAATTAAATGTGACTGTAATTTTTATAGCCGTAGTTTCTAACTTTCCTCCCTGAGCAATGTTACCTATTAACATTTATTTGGCTTAAAATCAACTCAACTCAAGTAAGGAAATTTATCAGCTTCCCTATTTCAATTTCTGAGCAAGGCATTTCCTAAGAACAGCTAACTACAAGACTCAGGACTTTGATCAGGGCATTATACTTCTCTAAATTTCTCTTCCTGTGTTGACTCGGTAAAAAAACAACAACAACAACAACTTTGCTTGAGGTCACAGTTATGAGCTGTGTGTGTGTATGTGTGTGTCTGTGTGTGTGTGTCTGTGTGTATTCTCCCCCAGGTTCAAATCTTCATGGAGAGCAAGTCTGAGATCCATCTGACTAACCACCTTGAATCATGTGCTTAAAATGAGCCAATCACAGGACAGGAAAATGCTATATCCTGACCCACTCTCATAATGTACACTGTCTTCTCCCTGTTGAGCCTGCCTAGTCCAAGTGGAATGCACAAGGGGGAGAAACAGTCTCACACAAAATTCCCAGCTGCTGTCAATAAAGAAGTATGTTAACAGTAAATGTAACACATTCATGCAGGTGTTACTTCTAGGAGAAAAAGTAACTACTTTTTTCAACCATTAACTCGTCTTGTTAATTCCTAATCCCTTTGTCTTTCTGGCCAGTGATAGTTATCAATCCATTAGTATCCACAAAAGGACAGAACTATGCAGGTTGTTGGTGACAAGGTGTTGTTCAGCCACATTAAGATTATAAGTGACACCTCTCATAAATATTTAGACTGATAAGCAAAAGAAAAATCATTTTTCTATCACAATTCAAAATAAGATTTTGACTAACCAAAGTAAAAGCTGTAATGTTTCACTCTTTATAGCATGTCTTTTCCTACCGCCACTTTTCAAGACATCTACATAAAACTATTCTATTTTATCAACTTCTGATGGCTTACTTGAGTCTTAAATGTCTTGCCAAAGCCATATGGTTTGATGGTTTGGGCCCAGGATTGGCAGCTATGTTTCAAGTTGGGTTCTGGTCTTACCCACCAATACATTGATAAGTTTATAACTTAACTGAACATCAAGCTATAGACAGTTTGGAAGGTTAGACCTAATTAGAGGAAGGAAGCCATGGTGGGTGTGTGTGTGTGTGTGTGTGTGTGTGTGTGTGTGTGTGTGTGTGTGTCTGTGTGTGTGTGTCTGTGTGTGTGTGTGTGTCCTTGGAGGAGTCTTTTATTACCACCCCCTTCTCTGTATCTCCATCTTTTTGGCCTACCCCATATCTACCATGAAGGAAGTCACTTCCGATGAACACATGTTCTCAACCTTTATGCTCTACTCCAATACAAGCTAAAAAGCAACACAGCCATATGACCACAGAATGAAATGATGAACCAACCCACACTCCTTTATGCTGTCTGTCTCAAGTACTTTCTCAAAATGAAGAAACACTAACATAATTCTGAACTCCATTGCTTAATCCATACAAATGCACTAAATGAGACGCAATCAGAAAGATTGTTGTCTTGCAAATTTCCTGAACATGAATAGCTGCATGGGTGATTGTCTAACACTGCCAGAGGTAGTGCTGTTCCTGGTATCTTCACTGCAACCATGATATGAGATAACCATGGTCTGGGAACCTGTTCCCTTCCAGCCATTTCTTCATAATTACAGAGTAACTGTCAGTTTGGATGTACCATTAGAGACAGAAAAGAAGAACAGGGTAGAAGGACTCTGAGCAGGTGCTTCATCTTTCCAGATACTCCTTTGTCCTGTGAAACTCAATATCATGATTTACACTGGGCAGAACTTTTGAAATAATAACAATATGTTCCTTCTGAGTTGCCTGGTGTCTGTGTATTGTTTAATAATGATAACTTTCGAAATGGAGGGCAGACTTTTTGCCTTCTTTCACTTGCCTGCAGTAACAATTGGAAAGCACAGCCTCATTTGCCTCATGAAAAGAAATTATTCTTAAAAAAAAAAAAAAAACCACTTGTTAAGCAAATTCTCATAAGCAAGAAACTCAATTACCAATAACTTTCACGAACATTGATTTATGTAAAGAAAAACAGCAAAACCCATTAAACTTGGCTGAATTGCTCCAACAATCGCATACATTAAACAACCTAACAAGGCCTTCTTTCCTCTTTACTAATTATACTATAATATGGCTATTCACCTGTTCTCATTAAGTCCTTGTTGAGCCATTATACAGCATATACTTAAGATTATTCTTATGAACACAGCACATTAGGTTTTTATACCCATGTTTATATCATCTTCAGATGCGTGCTGGATAGTTTTATGTCAACTCGACACAAGCCAAATGCTATCTGAGAGGAAGAAGCCACAATTAAGAAAATGCTTTCATGAGGATGCACCTAGTCTGACTTCAATTTGACATGCCAGGGATGGTTGATATCCATGGGAGGCCTGCTTTTCTCTGAAGAGAAACAAAGGTGGGGTAAATGGGCACAGGGAAGAGGAGCGGGAAAGAAAATTGCAGTCATCAAGTAAAATTATTTAATTACTTATAAAAATGCCTCCTTAAGATCAGGCTGTAGACAAGCCTATAGGGCATTTTCTTAATTAGTGATTAATGCAAGAGGGCCCAGCCCATTGTGGTTGATGCTGTCTATCCCTGAACTTGTAGTGCTGGGTTATATAAGAAAGCAGACTGAGAAAGCAAGCCAGTAAGCAGCATTCCTCCATGGACTCTACATCAACTCCCATGTCCAGGTTCCTGCCCTGCATGAGTCCCTGTCCTCACCATGTTCGATGATGAACTGTTATATGGAATTGTGAAGGAAATAAGCCCTTTTCACCCCAAGTGGCTTTTGGTCATGGTGTTTCATGAAGTAATAATAACCCTAACTAAGATGAATTGTAGTGACTAAAGCACAAAGAAAAGCACTTTGAAGATGCTAGTACCTTGGGATGGCCACCAAGGACAGCAGCATCAGTAGAGTAGAACCCAAAGTTAGATGGCAAGCTGAGTGTGTGCTGCACATGGCAGAGCCAGAGAAGTGATCCTAGGCCCTGGGACAAGCAGAGCAATCATAAGTGAATCCCAGATTGTAGACATGGAGTGATTTATACCGTTGGAGTTTGGTTTTGCTTTGCTATGTAGTGATTGTGGCCTGGTTCTTCCCTCTTGAAGCAAGGAAGTACTTAACTTATATTTGATTTTATAGGAGTCCATAGTAGGGAGACTGAATTTTTAAAAAAGATTTTAGGTTTTAAAAGAGACTTTGGATATTTCAAGAGACTAAATGAAATCTGAAATCGTCCAGACTTTCAATGTCCACCCCAGCTCTGAATAATGACATGCAGACTTATATTTATTTATAACAACTTTAGGCCTTGGCTTACTGTTGTTCTCAACTAGTCCTGATAACCTTTGTTTAATGCATGTTCTGTCACACGGTTCTTCACCTCTACTTGGTCTCTAAGGCCCTGTACCATGTTTCTTCCTCCACATCTATATGGCCAATCCTATGCCTAAACTTCCTTCCCAGAATGCTTGTCCCTGGAAGTCCTGCCCTATCCCCACCCCCTCTGTCTGTCTGTCTGTCTGTCTGTCTGTCTGTCTGTCTGTCTGTCTCTCTCTCTCTCTCTCTCTCTCTCTCTCTCTCTCTCTCTCTCTCTCCCACCCTCAGCTATTGGCTGTTCAGCTCTTTATTCAACCAATCCGAAGGCGATGGAGGAACAAAGTTTACAAAACATTGAGACAGGTGATCATTAATACCAAAGTCCAGTCATATATAGCTCTCTCCTGGTACAGAAATCAGCATTTGAATGTACAAAGACAATACTTAATACAATGCTAAAAAAAAAAAAAAAAAAAAAAAAGTCAATCTGACAACTACATTTAAATTCTTTGAATTTGTAAAGACTATGGGATTTTTTAGGTTTGCAAAATGTTTTCTATTTTGATGTTGACATTTATGTGTAGTCTTGGGGATGAACAAGAAAGAAAAGGTTGTGGTTTAATAGTGATGTGTTTATAAGTCAAGTTGACAAGAGGTCAGTTGTGCTAGCTAGTTTTATATGAGCACGACACAATTGGAGTCATCTGAAAGCAGGGAACCTCAACTGAGAAAATGCCTTCATAAACTCCATCTGCAGAGCATTTTCTGAATTATTGATTAGTCAGGGTAGGTCCAGCCAATTGTGAGTGGTGCTATCCCTGTGCTGGTGGTCCTGGATTTTATAAGAAAATAGTTTGAGCAAAGGAGCAAGGCAGCAAGCAGCTCCTTTCCATGGCCTTTTCATCAGCTCCTGCATCCAGGTCTCGGACCTGTTTGAGTTCCTGCCCTGAGTTCTTTCAGTGATGAACAGTGATTTGGAAGTGTATTCGAAATAAATCCTTTCCTCCCCAAGTTCCTTTTGGTCATGAAGTTTCATCACAGTTATAGTAACCCTACGTAAAACACCACCTCTACAGCACCCGGCTTGTATTTTGGAGCAAGACACTTTATTTGTCTGTGTTTCATTTTTCTCTTTTACAGAAAAAAAAAAAAAAAAACCACAACAACAACAAAGTGAAGTTGATGACCTCTTAGCTCCTTCCAGTGCTGTTGCCATGGCATTGGGATTCTATTTACTATGTAAATGTTTTAATTCTGGAGGTATGCTGGCCTATGAAGGACCCTCCTTATCTGTCTAGGTAAATCCACAATTGCTACACAAAAACACTTGATATAGGAGAGAAGTTCATTATTTCTCCAATCGATCAACCTTGTAGTTTCCAAATAAAAATTCAGACATAAAAAGCCAGTAAAAAGGAAAAATAAACAAGCAAATGTTATTTGGTTTGTAGGAACAGTACTCATTTAGTTTAAAAGCTAAAATATATCATGGATAATTTCTGCTTCATCTTAGGCAACAGGCAGAGAAGTGATATGGAAATTCTTTAATGCAGGACCTTAACACATTTGTTTACTTGCTTTGCATTCTTTATTCCTGGGACAATGAATATAAATAAAAAACAGAAGCAAAGCTTTCATGGAACAGAGATATGCAGGCAAATGGGCAAGTGAAGGATCTGCTTAAGGGCTAAATTTCTGTGTATAGTTTTCATGAGTTCAATGCTTTTAAAGATGGCGCTCTGTGAATTACCATGACAACAAGTAGATATTATCTTTAGAAGCCTAAGGCTACAGATCTCAGCTCCAAGTATTTTATCTATACACTTGTATGGGGAAAAGAGCCTGTTGATGCACTGTAGATGGGTTGAACAATACACAGAACACTTGACATTAGTATGACCCATTTCTTTGAAATAGTATTACTATGGCCCCAGCTGCTTCTGCAGTGTTGAAGGATACTTTTTCCTCCCAGCTCATCACAGCCTTCAAATATGAAGCCCACTTTACTTCAGTTTTTTTATTGAACTTCTCTCAAGACAAAGCTAATACTTATTTTTATTTTCATGATTAATTTGAAAGAGAAGAAAGGTTTCAAGTTGTTGATATGACTGTAATTTTGGAATTTTCCTTTGCCCTTGGGCTGTTTTCTCAGAAAAAAAAAGTCTTAATAATAACTGAGACCAAGGGATGACAGTCACTTGAAATTGTGAAGAAATGAAGGGAATGTACAAAGGATGGAAAAGGATGTTTTCTATTAATGGTTTCAGTAAAGGAGAAATCTTTGCAGAAAATCCTAAGTGTCATTTCTACTTCAAGTTCAGCAAAGCCTCTACATGAAGTGTATTTGTGCTGAGTGAACAATGGGGTAGGAACTTATAGGAGGCACAGCTTGGAAAAAGCACTGGGGGAACCATAATGCTTAAACGCGAGAGCCTATTTACCTCAAGGAAAGGAAGTGATGCCTTTTCACCTGGAAGGCTGGAGTGGATGTTGTCTAATAAACAGGGTCTTTTTGCCATTCTAGGAAGACATCCTTCACCAGAATCCCCCTAGTCCTGAGCCTTGTCTCTCAGTGGATGGAACCCATCCTTATCAAAGAGGTCCCACACACTTTGCATGCTACGTCAAGAGAATCTAGCCTTTTGCTTATTACAAATGCCCCCTCCTTAGGCCCTTACCCTGAGCACCATTCTTCAGTCTGTAGAACTCATTCTTACTGTGAAGGGCACAGGTGCTTTGCTGCAGAAATGTACTTTGCAAGGGAGTTTTGAGGTAGCTATCCCTGAAGCTTTGCTGTGACAATTGTCATACGCAGACTTTCTTTTCCTTAAAGTTTTGCTGCACTTACATGTGTAATAAAAATGAACCATCATGTCAGGTTATGGAAGGTTGTTTGTTTGTTTGTTTGTTTGTTTGTTTGTTTTCAAGACAGGGTTTCTCTGTATAACCTTGGCTGTCCTGGACTCACCTTAAAGACCAGACTGGCCTCAAACTAACAGTGATCTGCCTGCCTGCTGTTTCCCCTCCCTCCTCTCCTCCTGTCACTCACCCTCACCTCCCCTCTCTACCCCATATTCATGTCTCTTGGATTTCTCTTCTGAAAAGGGGAGACCTCCCATGGAGATCAACCAGCCTTGGCCCATCAAGTTGCAGTAAGACTAGGCACATCCTCTTCTATTAAGGCTAGAAAAGGCAACCCAGTAGGGGGAAAAGGGTTCCAAAGGCAGGCAACAGAGTCAGAGATAGGCCCTGTTCCCACTGTTAGGAGTCTTACATGAAAACCAAGCTACACAACTGTAACATGTGTGTAGACGGCCTAGGTAAGTCACTTGCAGGGGTTCAGTCTCTGTGAACCCCTAAGAACCCAGGTTAGTTGATTGTGTAGGTTTCCTTCTGGAGTCTTTCTGGTTCCTACAATCCTTCCCTGCCTCTCTTTTGCATGATTCCCCAAGCTTTGTTTAGCTGTGGGTCTCTGCATCTGTTTTCATCAGTTTCCAAATGAAGCCTCTCTGATGACAATTATGCTAGGCTACTCTCTGCAAGTATAGCAGACTATCATTAGCAGTATTTGGGGTGAGCTCCCTTTCATGGCATGGTTTCAAGCTGGACCAGTCATTGGTTGGCTACTCCCTCAATTTCTATACCTTCTTTAATCTAGCTCATCTTTAATGAAAGACAGATTATAGATTGAAGGTTTTGTGGCTGGGTTGGTACCCCAGTTCCTCCATTGGAAGTCTTGTCTGGTTATGGGAGATGGCTTGTTCCGGCTCCAAAATCCTCGATCGCTCGGAGCCTTAGGTAGGGTCACACTCATAGATTCCTGGGAGTTTTCTTGGTCCTAGGTTTCTAGCTCATCCAAGAGATGCAACCCACCCCCTTGTGTGTACCTAATTCCAGTTGTCTCTCCCAGTATTCTCTTCTTCTTCTGCCCAGTTCCAGCCTGATCCCTCCTGTTTTCATCTCATCCCTGTTCAGTTCCCTCCCCATCATCCACCTGCAACATCTATTCTATTTCCCCTTCTCACTTAGGTTCACACATACATATCTTGAGCCCTCCTTGTTACTTAGCTTCTTTGGGTCTGCAAAGTATAGAACGAATGTCCTTTACTTGTGAGCTAATATCCACTTAAATATGGGTACCATACCATGTTAATCTTTCTGGGTCTGGGTTATATCATTCATAATGATCTTTCGTGGTTCTATTGTGTTGCCAGATAAGTTAATGACCTCCTTGTTTTTAATAGTTGTGTAGTACTCCATTGTGTAGATGTACCACATTTTCTTTATCCATTCTTTGGTTGAGGGACATGTACATTGTTTCCCGTTTCTGACTATTATGGATAACGCTGCTATGAACATAGTTGAGCAAGTGTCCTTGTGGTATGATGGAGTGTCCTTTGGTATATGCCTAGGAGTGGTATATCTGGGTCTTGAGGTAGAACTATTCCCAGTTTTTGGAAATCCACCAAATTCATGTCCAAAGTGGCTGTACAAGTAAACACTCCCATAAGCAATACAGGAGTATTCCCCTTGCTCCACATCCTCACCAGCATAAGCTGTCACTTGAGTTTTTTATCTTATCCATTCTGACAGATATAGGATGAAATCTTGTTTTGATTTACATCTCTCTGATGGCTAGGAATGTTGAACATTTGTTTAAGCACTTCTTGGCTAATAGAGATTGCTGTGTTTTGAATTCTCTGTTTAGACTGTATTCAATTATTTATTTAGTTTGTTGATGTCTAATTTCTTTAGTTATTTATATATTTTAGATATCAGCCCTCTGTCAGCTATGGGGTTAGTGAAGATCTTCTCCCACTCTTCAGGCTGCCCTTTTGTTCTTTGCCTTACAGAGGCTTTTCAGTTTCATGAGGTCCTATTTACTAATTGTTGATTTTAGTACCTGCATGATTGGTGTTCTAGTCAGGAAGGTGTCTCCTGTGCCAATGTGTTTCAGGCTATTCCCACTTTCTTTTCTATCAGGCTACTTGGACTTGAGTTTTGAAGAGTGTGATAAATATGGATCTATTTGCATTCTTTTACATGCTGACATCCAATTAAACCAGCACCATTCATTGAAAATGCTATCTTTATTCCACTGTATAATTTTGGCTTCTTTACAAAAAATCAGGTGTCCGTAGGTAAGTGTGGATTTACTTCTGGGTCTTTGATTTGATTTCATTGATTAAGCTGTCTGTGTTTATGCCAATACCATGTAGTTTGTAGTACTATTGCTCTGGATTGCTTAAAATCAGGAATGGTCTGCCTTCATCCCTGCACATTTTGTAGGCAGGGTAAATTTGGTGTCAGAATATCCAACCAATGCCTGGCCCAACCTCTAAGACCCACTCATATGAGAGAGAGAGAGAGAGAGAGAGAGAGAGAGAGAGAGAGAGAGAGAGAGAGAGAGAGAGAGAGAGAGAGAACCCATGACACTATTAACAACACTCTGCCATACTTGAAGAAGTGAGTCTAGCATAGCTGTTCTCTGGGAGGCTCTGTTCAGTAGTTGATGAAAACAGATGCTAAGAATCACACCCAAACAATAGGCAGAGCACAGGGAGCCTTGTGGAAGAGTGAGGGGAATGATAGAAGGACCCAGAAGGGACAAGAGCTCCACAAGAAGACCAACAGTGTCAACTAACCTGCTTGGTGCTTCAGTCTCCATAGGCCCCTGTGAGCTTGCTGTACATAGCTTTTATTATGTTTAGGGATATGCTTTATATATCTCTGATCTCTCCAAGACTTTTATCCTAAAGGGGTGTTGGATTTTGTCAAAGGATTTTTCAGCATTTAATGAGATGATCAAGTGGCTTTTTTCTTTTAGTTTACTCATATGGTAGATTGCTTTGATGGGTTTTCATATGTTTAACCATCCCTGCATCCCTGGGATAAAGCCTACTTGATCATGGGTGGACTATCTTTTTGACATGTTCTTGGATTCACATTGTGAGTGTTTTATTGAGTATTTTTGCAACACTGTTCATGAGGAAAATTTGTCTGAAATTTTCTTTCTTTGTTGAGCCTTTGTGTGATTTATGTATCAGGGTGACTTTGACCTCATAAAATGAATTTGACAATGTTCTTTCTGTTTCTATTTTGTGGAATAATTTAAGAAGTATTGGTATTAGCTCTTTTTTTGAAAGTCTGATAGAATTATCTGCTAAAATCATCTGGCACTGGGCTTTTTTAAAAAATACAGTTTATTAATTTATTCATATTACATCTCAATTGTTATCCCCTCCCTTGTATCATCCAATTCCTCCCTCCCTCCATTTCCTCTTACTCCCTTCCCCTATGACTGTGACTGAGGGGGACCTCCTCCCTCTATATATGCTCATAAGGTATCAAGTCTCTTCTTGGTAGCCTGCTCTCCTTCCTCTGAGTGTCACCAGGCCTCTTCATCCATGGGGCGTGGTCAAATATGGGGCACCAGAGTTCGTGTGAAAGTCAGACCCCACTCTCCACTCAACTGTGAAGAATGTCCTGTCCATTGGGTAGATCTGGGTAGGGGTTCGAAGCTTACTGCATGTATTGTCCTTGGCTGGTGCCATAGTTTGAGCAGGACCCCTGGGCCCAGATCCACCTATCATAATGATATACTTGTAGGTTTCTAGGACCCACTGGATCCTTCTATTTCCTCATTCTCCCTTGATTCTCTCACCTAGAGTCCCAACAGGAAGTCTTCGCCTCTGTCCCACTTTCTTGATAAGCCAAGACTTTCTTGGGACATGCTCCTTGGGCAGATATAAGTGAGTATATACCATTTGACTCTTTCTGCTTCTGGGTTAACTCACTCATTATGATGCTTTCTTTTTTTAATTGGGAGACATTTAATAACTTTCTATTTCGTTGGTTGTTATAGGTCCTTTAAAATTGCTTACCTGATCTTGATTTAACTTTGTAAGTAGTATCTATTGAGAAAATTATCCATTTCTTTTAGATTTTTACTGTTCCGTGGAGTATAGGATTTTGAAATAAGATCTAATGATTTTTTGGAATTCCTTGTTGTGTGTTGGTATGTTCCTCTTTTCATTTCTCATTTTGTTAATTTGGGTATTCATTCTCCATCTTTTACCTAGTTTAGCTAAGGATTTGTATATCTTATTGATTTTCTCAAAGAACCAACTCTTGGGTTTATTGATTCTTTGTACTGTTCTCTTTGTTTCCTTTTTCAATTTCAGCTCTGAGTTTGATTATTTCCTGCCATACTCCTCTTGGGTGTGTTTGCTTCTGTTTGTTTTTGAGCTTTCAAGTGTGCTGTTAAGTTGCAAGTATGAGATTTCACTAATTTCTTTAAGGAGGTACTTAGTGCTATGAACTTTCCTTTTAGCGATGCTTTATTGTGTCTCACAAATTTGGGTATGTTGTGCATTCATTTTTATTGAATTCTAGGAAGTCTTTAATTTCTTTCTCTCTTTCTTCCTTGATCCAGTGGAAATTAGGTAGGGAGATGTTCAGTTCCCGTGGGTCTCTGTTATTTCTGTTTTTGTTGAAGGCCAGCTTTAAATCCATGGTGGTCTGATAAAATTCAGGGGGTTACTTCAATTATCTGTATCTGTTGAGTATTGCTTTGTGACCAAGTATATTGTATTTTGGAGAAGGTTCTATGAGGTGCAAAAAAATGTATATTCTTTTGTGTTTGTGTGAAATGTTCTGTAGATCTCTGTTAAGTAATTTGAGTCTTAATGTCTCTTAGGTCCATTAGTTCTCTGTTTAATTTCTGTCTGGATGACCTGTTCATTTGTGATAATGGGTTATTGAAGTCTCCCACTATTAATGTGTGGGTTTTGATGTGTGATTTGAGCTTTAGTGATGTTTCTTTTGTGAATGTGGGTACCCTTACATTTGGGGCATAGATGTTCAGAACCGAGATGCCATCTTGGTGTATATTTCCTTTGAGAATATGAAGTGTCCTTTCCCATATCTTTTAATTAATTTTGGTTGAAAGTCTATTTTGTTAGATATTAGAATAGCTACACCAACTTGTTTCTTTGGTTCATTGCCTTGGAAAATCTTTTTGCAGCCCTTTACTCTGAGATAATGTCTATCCTTGTTGCTGAGATGTGTTTCTTATATGTAAAAAAAATGATGAATCCTGTTTATGCATCCATTCTGTTAGCCTATGTCCTTTATTGGAGAGTTAAGTCCATTGACATTGAGTGATATTAATGACCAATAATTGTTAATTCCTGTTATTTTGCTATTGGTGGTGATTGTGTGCACCTGTGTATGTGCTTCCCTTCTTTTGGTTTCCTGGCATGAGTTACTTATTTCTTGTGTTTTTCTTGTGTATAGTTAACCTCTTTGGGTTGGAATTTCCCTCCTAGTACCTTCTGTAGTGCTGGGTTTGTAGGTAGATACTGTTTAAATTTGGTTTTGTCATGGGATATCTTGCTTCTCCATCTGAAAATTTTGCTGTGTATAGTAGTCTAGGCTGGCATCTGTGGTGTCTTAGAGTCTGCAAGACATCTATAAAGGCACTGTTGACTTTTAATTTCTCTGTTCAGAAGTCAGGTGTAATTATAGTAGGTCTGCCTTTATATGTTACTTAGCCATTTTTCTTTGTAGCTTTTAATATTCTTTCTTTGTTCTCTACATTGAATATTTTGATTATAATGTGGTGTCAGGTGAGGGGGGGTGTTCTTTTCTGGTCCAGTCTATAATGTGGTAGGCGGGGGCTTTCTTTTTCAATCCAATCAATTTGGTGTCTGTAAGCTTCTTGTATATTTCAGTTTTTAAAGCAATTTATTCATTTTCTCTTTGAAGGCCTCTATCTTCCTCATAAGATTGGGTTTAAGGTCATTTTTTGTGTGTGCTTCAGCTGTGTTGGAATATCCTGGACTTGCTGTAATAGGATAGCTGAGCTCTGGAGACGCCTTAATACCCTAGCTGTTGTTAATTGTGCTCTTACACTGGCTTCTTGTCATTTGGATTTGGGGTTATATAGGTTTAGGCACTGATTTCCAAGTTTAACTTTGTCAGATGGGTGGTTTGGGTTTTTTTGTTTTGTTTTGTCTTGTTTTGTTTCTCTTGATTTGTGTTCCTTCTTTGGTATTCCGGCCTGAGTGTACTGGGGTCTTGGTGATGAGTGAGTCTTCAGGTGTAGTAGGGTGTCTCTGCTGTGACTGTGTGACCTCTTGGGTTTGGGGTATCAACATTGCCACTAGAGTTCCAAGTACTTGTGTGGCCTCTGGTTTTCTGGGTACCTGCTTGGTGTCTTGGGTTCCTAGTACTGAATGGCCTCCAGTAAAGCGGAAGTCTTCTGGCACAGCTGTGGTCCTGAACACGGAGCCCAGGGGAGGGGTGCAGTTTAAGGCTATTTGATGTTCTTTAAGGGGAGTTGATGGGCAGATGGCACTGTTGTGTCTGGGCTTTCTTGTTCCAGTGTAGCATCCTGGAAAGCAAAACCAAACTCCAACAGTACAACTAACTCAAAGTTCAGTGTCTAGGATCTACCTCTGATCTTCTGTGCCCCTCCAAGGGCCTTAGGTCATTTCTTTGGCTCTGCCCTCTGAAGCATACTTGACTTAAGTAAGCTTCACACCAGTGCTACTGCTATTCTTGGTGACTGTCCCATAGGATGGCATCTCCAAAATTTTAAGGTCTTTTGTTACAGCTGAGCTGCACTTTTACCAATAGCCTCTCTTAGACTCTCTTCATGGTGACAAGCCTAACTCAGCATGACCTCCTCAATCCTGGGCCTTCAACTGCCACTGAGGCTACACCTTCACCAATGAATGGCCCCTCCTAGCCTCTCACAGTACCAAATGCCAGCTGTTCACCATGACTTTTTTATGTCTCTAAAACAAGTACCACCTGGGAGATTCTTAAACCACTAAGTTCAGCTCCAGGGACAACCTTGGCTGCCTCTGAAACACAGCTTCTATGTGCTGACTCTAAGAAAACACTTCCAGAAAATTTCACCTCAGTGATCTGTTCTCATTTTAATTACCACTAATTTCCCAGCTCTGGCTGACCAGAATCAATTGTCCCAGGAATGAAAAAGTTTTACTTTAGTGGTTCTGGTTTCTTGTTAATTGGCCAATTCTTCAGCTCCAGCTGACCAGAAATCGCTGGTTCTTCACACAAATAGCCCACTAAAGTCTTTGCTTCCCTCTGAAACTTCATAAGCTAGGCCTCTGTTTCTGAACTGCTCTCAACATGCTTATGCTCAAAGATCTGACAGAACACCCCAATGAGCTCTCAACGCTCAATGACTTTTCTTTTTTTTTAAATTTTTTATTAATTTATTCATATTACATCTCAATTGTTAGCCCATCCCTTGTATCCTCCCTTTCTTTCCTCCCTCCTGCTTCCCCCCTACTCCCTTCCCCTATGTCTGTGACTGAGGGAGGACCTCCTCCCCCTGTATGTGTTCCTAGGGTATCGAGTCTCTTCTTGGTGACTTATTATCTTTCCTCTGAATGCCACCAGGCCTCCCCATCCAAGGGACATGGTCCAATATGGGGCACCAGAGTTTGTGTGAAAGTCAGATCTCCTTCTCCACTTAATGGTGGAGAATGTCCTGTCCATCGGCTAGACTGGGTAGGGGTTCGAAGTTTACTGCCTATATTTTCCTTGGCTGGTGCCATAGTTTGAGGAGGACCCCAGGGCCCAGACCCACCTGTAGTTTTCCAGGACCCTCTGGATCCTTCTATTTCCTCATTCTCTCAGGCTTCTCATACCTAAAGTCTCAATAGGATGTCCTCCCCTCTGACCCACTTTCCTGGTAGGTAAAGTTTTTCATGGAGGCGTACCCCTTGGACTAGTGTCTCGATATAAGTGAGTATATACCATTTGACTCTTTTTGCTTCTGGGTGAACTCACTCATTATGATAATTTCTAGTTCAATCCATTTGTCCACAAATTTCAGAAATTCCTTGTTTTTAATAGCTGAGTAGTATTCCATAGTGTAAATGTACCACAGTTTCTTTATCCATTCTTCTACTGAGGGACTGACTTTTCTAACTCAAAGTTCCAACGTCCTCTCATGACTTCTCCAAAATACACCCTGTTCTGTCACAGCAATAACACACTATTATAGTACCAGTTTTGGGGGGTTACTATTGCTATGATAAAACACCATGACCAAAAGCAACTTGGGGTATTTGTATCATACTGTTAATCCCACCCAACAAGAGTAAAAACTATTGACCCTTTTTTTGGGGGGGGGTCAATCTAAGCAAGCTGTACTTTCTGTGAAACATGGCTATCTCCCTAAAGTGGGATTTGAGAGACTAGCTCTGCACACAGGAGGATTAGGTTTCATATCCCAAAAAACTGCAAGGCTAGAATATTTCCCAGGGTTTGGGTTACATAGGAATATGGTAGATTCAACAGAACATCTTACTCTATCAGGGTGGAGGTCAGTGTATAGGGTGTGGGTGTAGAATGTGTCAAATTCAGGAAATGGGTCAAAACACGATCAAACTGAAGTTTTACAGAAAACAGGAATGAACTTATTTTGACCTTGTAACTAGATGGCTTCTACTCTTAAGATGGAGTCAGGCTAGCTCATCACTCTTTCACAACACTGTTCAACATAGAAAGAAGTCAGGGCAAGAATCGGGGGCAGGAGCTGATGCAACACCATAGAGAAGTGCTCGTTTCTTAATTGCTTGATTCTCGTGACTTGCTCAGCCTGCTTTCTTAAAGAACCTAAGACCACCAGTCCAGGAATAGCACCACCCACAATAGGCTGGGCCCTCCCCCATCAGTCACTAATTAAGAAAATGCCCTACAGCTGCATCTTGTGGCAGTATTTTCTCAATTTAGGTTCCTTGCTTTTAGATGATTTTTGGCTGTGTCAAGTTGGTATAAAACTGGACAGCACGGACTGCTCAGTGGTTAGGAGTGTTTACTGGTTCTTGTGGAGGATCTAGGTTCATTTTCTAGTACCCACTTTGGGCTCACAAAATCTATAACTACATCGCCAAGGGATCTGACAACCTATGCACATAACTTCATGCAGGAAAACACACAGACATAAAAATAAATAAATAAATAAATAAATAAATAAATAAATAAATAAATCTTTAAAACTGCATTCTCTGGAATTCATCAGCGAGCTATCTATTCATTCTACCTCTGCTAAAAAGGGCAACAATAAAAACATAAAAAGGTTTTGTTCACTGAAGTAGCTAAGAACTATTTCTAGTTTACACATTACAGTCAGTTATTTCAAAATCTCAGCATAGTAACATGCTCTAGCACAGATACAATGCTGTTACTACAATTGGGAGCTATCATTATGAATTGAAGTATAACCTTGTGTGGTGGCACATACCTTTAATTCCAGCACTCAAGAGGATCTCTGTTAGTTCTAGGCTAACCTGATCTACACAGTGGGATCTTTCCCAAAAAAAGTTCATGGTATATGTGAAACCCATGACTTATGGAGACTAGAAAAAATAGAAAGGGGAAAAAACTGATGGGAGATGCTTATTGGGCAATTTCTTGTCCTTGTTTGACTTCCAGCAGAAGAGTAAATGCTTGAATTTATAAAACTTGGTGCAGGCAAATTCTAATTCTAGACAGAGAGCCTCCAGAAACTAAGATAAAAATGTGTGGCAGAGGCAAAGGGTGTAATAGGATCAGATTCCAGACAAATGGGATCTTAGATTCTTCTCTGTAGTTAAGCCTTGTTATGAAGCTGTGCTTCAGTGTGTGTGCGTGTGTGTGTGTGTGTGTGTGTGTGTGTGTGTGTGTGTGTGTGTGCGTGCGCGCGCGTGCGCAGATCCTTGTTTTCTAACAACTTAACTGTACTGTGTTAGAAGCAATGAGAGGAGGTGAGAAAAGGAAAACAGCACAGGTAATTGGAGATGGATTTAGGGAAAACTGTGAGTAGCCATTACAATGACTTATACACATGCATGATTTAATTTTCTAAAACATTTAATAAAATACAGTTGAATAATAATAAATGTTATAAAGGGCTGTCAGAGACTTCAAAATTTGTATTTTCTAGGTAAGCATTCTCCTCTGTCTTGTTCTGATCACTGATAAGGCTTGTAGTGGGCCAAGGAGCTGCTAGAAATTTATATGCTTCTAGTTTTCACCCCAGAACCTGACAACATAATTATGCCGGTACCTGAATGGGCACATGTGAGGAAAGGAGATAAAATATGTTTTATGATATACGGCATGGGGGTTTGTCAGCTTCAGCTGAGACTTTGAGCAACGACGGGATCATTTCATTTTCCCCTGTGAAGATTATATTGATTAGTCAGAGGCTCAGCAAACAGCTAAAGATGAAGGGATTCTGTGTGACTACAGACAACTTCTAGAGCAAATTATAGCAGGAGCCATTCTGATGTTAGCTTTTCCGAGAGTAATGGGGCATCAAAGTTATCCACAAAACATCCTGAATAATAACTATCCTTGAAAAGCTGCTACCAGTTCTTAAGAATAATTTCAGTGGTGCTAACAATCAATCATTAAAGATTGGGGGAAGAATAAATGAATGGCATTTCAGAGACTTCCAGAAAACATGGCTTAGCATACAAATCCCTAGAATTTAAGTCTAACTAGAAAATAGTGGATGACAACCATGGGAACCCTCTTGTCCAAGGCTCAAGAGATAACCCAGAATCCATTGGCTCTTTTGTTGTTGTTGCCGTTGTCTTGTTTTTGTTTGTTGTCTTATTTTTAGAACAAAATTTGCTTTTATTATTTACTTACTTCATAGAAAAGGGGTAGAGGTGAAGAGGATGGAGGTGTGTGAAAAATTCTGGGTTGGTCAGCTCTACTATTTACACATGGGAGCAGCATTATCCTCACGTCAGGCACAGCACATGCACTTGTCTGATGCACACCCTTGCGGACGCAGCCCTGGGCACACTTGGAGCATCCCATGGGGCAGCAGGAGCAGCAGCTCTTCTTTCAGGATGTGTACCTGCTTCTTGCAGCCATAGCAGCTAGAGCAGATGCAAGATAGGTGGAACAGGAGCAGTTGGGGTCTATTCCAAGATCCGGTGAAGCTGGAGCTACTGAGCAAGTAAGGAGCTGGCAGGCAGGCAGGTTGCTGGAAGTGTTGGTCCAATTGGATCTTGTTATTGGCCAGTGCTGGCTAAGAGAGTCCAGGAAGATCAAATAGGTTCTGACATCACTGAGAGTTAGACGGTAAAATTATCTTCTGGAAATTGGAAATCTAAGGTAAGTAGAAAGATCGGAGGAAGGTTATCAGATAGCATCTTAAAAAATCATCAAAGGGATCGGGAGATCTGGGACCTCTGGTCAAGGAGCCAGTAAGAACATTTTGGCAGATGGCTCTCTCAGAATGGAGCTCTTTGGAAGAGTCATGCTCCTGTGAATATCTTACTTGATAAAACACACTCATGCACATGTGGGCTTGTAGGCCAGTGAGCCTGAGTAAAACTCTGAGACTGATCAATTTGTTGCAAATAAAAATTTAATCTTTCAAGGATGCTTTCTTCTTATTTTCTTCTACAAAGTTTTATGGTTTGAGAACATATTGACTTTTTGATTTACCTTCCTCCAAACTCTACAATGGTGGCAATTTTCAGATTGAATGAACATGGCCCAGCATCAAAAATCACAGTCAGAAAAAAGTAACACTTTTAATTCATTAAACACGTATCAAATTTTAGCATCTTCTTGCTGAAGCAATTTGCCTGTCACACCTTTTTAACTCCTCAAAACCAAATTATTACACGGATGCAATCACTTCCATTCCATTGATGAAGAATTTGGAGCAAAGCTTTTCATACCGAAGTTAGTTACAGGTTTGAGATTTGAACAGAGTCTCACCTCCTACAAACCCTGTGCTTTAATTAATTAATTATCCTGAACAGCTTCTAAGAGGGAAGCAACAAGCACCTTAGTAGGACAAAAGGCTGAGGCCATTCAAGAGCCTGACAACATCACTGTGGGTAAGGAAAGTCCTCGGAAAGGAGACATGAGGGTTCCCCAGTCTGCCTACACTGCTAAGGAGTGTCTTCAAATGGCACAGTAACTTTACAAACACCAGCACATTTCAGGGAGTAGACAGAAAGCTGGGATGTTGTGGAGTTTTCCAGATGAGCACAAGAGGCCCAGAGTCTGGCTCTCATACAAAAAAAAAAAAAAGTATCTTAATCAGTTCTAATCAGGGTGCACACATACACTTCACTGATCCATACTCTACTAGGCTCTGTTAGGCAAGCATTGCAAAGGAGAAGGCCAGCCCTCTGATATTGCCACCAAATTTATCTTCCTCTGTTCCTGTAGTGCTAAATAGTCTAGGCTTGAAATAAGCCCTCTGACTCCATGCTTTTCCCCTTAGGAATCTATGGGAAGCCCCAACATCAGTTGCACAAATACACACTTAGTCCTTTTTCTGTTGCTGTAAGGGAATACCACAGACCTCGAAGAGAAGAGACTAGAGTATTGTGAGAGAGGCTTGTTTAAAGGAGAGTGAACAAGGGGCCGGGGTCAGTTTGGCCCCTGGTGAGGGAGGGCTTCCTTGGTGCCCTCCGGCCAAGGACATTTCACTGTGAGGCACAGTTTCCTCAGCTCACCTTCCTAACAAAATCAGCTTCTTGAGAATCCATTAATTCATTAAGTGAGGGATAGAATAACCCATCACAAGTACTGAATGACATAAGGACGTAAGAATGACCCAATCACTGAGAGACCTCGCCTGTCAGTACTATTAACATAACCATTTGGTGATCAACTTTCTAACACATGGAAATATGGAGACTCCTTCAGGTAGATAAATGACAGGTAAATATTCAGACTCCCAGCTGTATAGCTCTAGCCTAATTTGGGGAATTCAAACCTATATAACTAACTCTATATCTGCAGTCTTTACTATGTATTTCAAAAGGTGACTCTGAAGCTACATACAGAACCCAACTTTATATATCCATATATCAATTTTATATAATTATACACTCAAGTAAATATGTGTGTATATATATGTATGTATATGTGTATGTGCATACATATATACATATATCAAGACTAATTTTTTCCTTGGTGGTAATAATGGTTAATAAGTTTGTTTGAGACATGGTCTTATTATGTATTCCAGAGTCTAGGCTAGCCTTCAACACAGGGTCCTCCTGGTTCTGTGTGCCTCTCATTACTACTGGATGTACACGTATGTGTTACATACTTGTTATTGTCTACATGTGCCTGCATACATGCACACATGTGTGTGGTGTGCACATACATGTATAAATATATACATATATGCACATATATATGGACATATATATGTGAGCATATGGGGTGCACATGGACTCATGTATTTGTACATGTGGAAGCCAAAGGTCAACCTTGGAGCCTGGGACCTAAGACTTACCAATTAGGCTATGTTGGCTGGCCAATGAGCTTCAGGGTTCCTCATATCTCCTTCTCCCCAGTGCTGTGATTACAGCTATGAGGCATAGTGCCTAGACATTTTTTTATTCAAGTAATTTATCCAGATTACATCTCAATTGTTATCCCCTCAATAGTATCTTCCTGTTCCCTCTCCCTCTCTCCCTCTTTCACCCTATTCCCCTCTCCTAGGTTGTGACAGAAGGTACCTCTTCTCCCACCATAAGATCACAAATTATCAGTTTTCCTTGTAGCTTGCTTACCCTTCCTCTGAGTGCCACCAGGCCTCCCCACCAACGGGAAGTGGTCAAATAGGGGGCATCAATGTTCATGTCAGTCAGTTCCTGATCTCCAGACAACTGTGGAGAATGTGCTGTCCATCGGCTAGATCAGAGTAGGGGTTCTAGGTTTCCTGCATGCATTATCCTTGGTTGGTACAGTAGTTTGAGAAAACGCCCCCTCTAGGTCCAGATCTGCCAGCCTTGATAGTCTTCTTACAGATTTCTAGGACCCTCTAGATCCTTCTATTTTCCCATTCTCCCATACCTCTCTCACCTGGAATCCCAATAGGAAGGTCCAACATCTATCCCAATCTTCTGCTAAGTGAAGACTTTCAGGGGACAACCCTGTTGGGCTAGTGTCCAGTTATAAGTGAGTATACACTATGTGTATCTTTCTGGGTCTGTGTTAACTCACTCAGGATGATCATTTCTAGTTCCATCCATTTGCCTGAAAATTTCAGGATCTCCTTGTTTTTAATAGCTGAGTAGTATTCCACTGTGTAAATGTACCACAGTTTCTTTATCCATTCTTCCACTGAGGAACATCTAGGTTGTTTCCATAGTCTGGTTATTATGAATAAGGCTGCTATGAACATGGTTGAGCATATTTCCTTGTTGTGTGGGAGAGCATCTTTAGGGTATACTCCAAGGAGTGCAATAGCTGGATCTTGAGGTAGCCCTATTCCCAGTTTTCTGAGAAAGTGCCAGATTGATTTCCAAAGTAGTTGTACAAGTTTGCACTCACACCAGCAGTGAAGGAGTGTTCCCCTTTCTCCACATCCTCACCAGCATGTGCTGTCATTTGAGTTTTTTATTTTAGCCGTTCTGATTCATGTAAGATGGAATCTCAGAGTCATTTTGATTTGCATTTCTCTGATGACCAGCTATTTATTTACATGGGTACTAAGGATCAAATTGAGATCCCAATGCTTGTAAGGGAAGCACTGTATTGCCTGAACAATATATTAAGCTTCTATATTCTGTATTCTTAATGTCTTAGTGTTTGCAGCATAGCAGACTAAAAGGAGTACATCTGCCAAAGAGAACATTTGAGTGTCAGCCAAGGGCTCTCCAATAACAAGCCTTTTCATTTGCAAGGCACATTCCCAACAAGCTTTGTCAAAGTCTCAGACACCAAACCAGAATCTCCTCTTCCCACCTAAACATAGGACATAAGGCCAGCACCATACAGCCACGCTTGCCTCCAAACTTGGTAAGATTATTCAGATTAGCCAAACCTAAATCCCTTGCCTTCCTTGCTTTTTCCACACAAACACAATTCAGGGTGAGAGTTAGAATTTCTCTTCACTGTCTCTTGCCTCCTGAAGGGCATGCTGCTTCCTGGTGCATATTTGCTGGTGTGGCAAGCCCCCTCCTCTTGAAAAGGTAAGTAAGGGGTTGGGTAATCCATTTTCAATGGCATGAGCTACTCTGTGTCATCGCTATTTCTACTATAGATGAAAATACTGTGTAATCCTTCAAGTAAAATAGAGACCATCATGTCACCATCATGTTATTATTTATATTCTTTGTGGCAACTGCACTACAATAAACAGAAAAAAATTATAAAGACAAGAGCTAATCAAGATATATACATATATATTGAACAAGTAAGTGCTAAAATGTCCCAAAGCCCCAGTAAAATTAAAGTATCATGAAATTACAGTAATATTCAAGATTTTGACATCCTTTGGCACAGACATATTTTTATTTTCCTTAACTGGAGCATTTTGTTGGTTTCCAGAACTCTCAACTAGCCCTGGCCTGGGGCCTCCAGTAGTTCCTGGCACCAGTGGTACGGGATCCTCTATGTCATCTCTCTGGGAGGTTTCTCAATAATGAAGCATATGGACCAGTATCTGCAGTATCAGGGCCCTGGGTCTAGATCCCTGATCTGCCCCAAGCCAGCAGACCAATTGTTCACTGGGAAAAAAAAAGAATTATTATATCGTCCCAAATGTACAGGTGTGAGAAGGATGAACATATCCTTTGATGTCTTAATGTGGATTAAGAGATGTTGTCCCAATGCCGCCATTAACTGTATAAAGTCATGGTACATTTTAAAGTTTCCAGACTTGCTTATAATTTCCTGGTCGTATTGACCTTCCCTAGGAGCCCTCTGAATAACAAGGCAGCTCTCAGTGCTTAAACTTTAGCTCTAAAGGCTTCAGATATATGCCAAGCTGTGCCCCATGCATATTCCAGTACCTCAACTCAATTTCTAGTTATAGAAAGCATAGTCTGAAAGGAAAAATCAGTATATTCTGAAAGGAAATTTTAGACTTAACTTTTGTAAACACATATTTTTTCCACTCACACAGTACAGTCTCAGAATTCCACCATTTTCTGCATCTAAAAAATGGCAGCTGGCATTGATTTTATGAAGCAGTAGATGGTTCTTCCTCTGCTTCACCCTCTTCCTGTAATTTCTCCTCCTCCTAGTCTTCTTCCTCCTCCTCCTCCTCTTCCTCCTCCTCCTCTTCCTTCTCTTCCTCCTCCTCCTCTTCCTCCTCCTCCTCTTCCTCCTCCTCCTCCTCTTCCTCCTCCTCCCTCTCCTCCTCCTTTTTCTGTTATTGGGAGACAGCCTTTTATATATCCAAAGGTCATCTTAAACACACTATATTTCAGCAAATGGCCTTGAACTTGCTGATCCTCCTGCTTCTACCTGCTGAGTGCTGGGATGACAGGCATGCACTGCAACACTCCCACTTTACTCACTGCTGGAGAGCACACCCAGGCTTGCATGCTACGGAAGCCTGCTACTAACTGAGCTACATCCCTGACCCCCTAAGTAGTACATGTCCCATCTCACTGCTCCCATAATAAATAAGTATAGCTCTACAAATGAGGAAAAAGATGGTCTCGAGTAGTTTAATAATGTGTCATGAGCATTCAGGAAGAGGCTCAACCAAGGCAGCTTGCCTCTGTGCACTATGCTCATAGACACATATCCACACTGTCCCTGAGGGTTGTTGAATAACTAACTTCTTGCAGACTTGAACCCATTATCTTCCCTTCTTGGATACTTAAAAAAGCATGCTTAGTATGGTCACAGCACAGGCTAAATTTAATAAAACTCCACAATGTGGGTAACTGACTACAATGACCAAGATGGTGGATCAGAAAGTACACGCACACAGGCTACAATGACACTGAGGAGACAGAGGAACAAAACAAGAAAGAAAGAAAGAAAGAAAGAAAGAAAGAAAGAAAGAAAGAAAGAAAGAAAGAAAG
>OU015751.1:93022114-93097943 GCA_907169655.1 Acomys percivali | reverse complement strand
TGTGTGTGTGTGTGTGTGTGTGTGTGTGTGTGTGTGTGTGTGTGTGTTGGGAGTTGGTCTGGTGGACTGTGTTTTCAGATGCTAAATTCGGTGCCCCAAGGTCTGGTTGTAGTCTGGATGTGGGCATTAACACACACATTCACTGATCAATACAACTTTGTTCCCCAGTTATCTCTGATTAGTTAATAAAGTTGCTGAGAGCCTACTGATGGGTGAGAAAGAACAGGCAGGACTTGTATTCCCAGTAGAGAGATCTCAGGTAGGGGCCATGAGAAGGAAGAAAGAGAAGAAAAAGGAGGAGAGGAAAGAAGAAGAAGTAGATAAAGGCCATGACATGGCGATGAAGATTGACCTGATGGCGCAGAAGCAGCCCAGGCAGGACCAGTATGTCAAGTAATTCAGGGCGTGTGGCTGGGAAGTAGCCAGACTAGCATAGAGGGTTAGAGTAAATCATATCTGCTCACTTCTAGTGCCTTAAATAGTGTTGAATAAATCTAAATAGGTCTCTGCCTCCTTATTTGGAATTTAGAACAGGTGATTAGAAAAGGCCCCCAAATTATACCCTATCATTTCATGTATGTACACATATGCATATGTGTTCCTTTACATACATACAGAATAAAGGGATGATTTATGCTCCAGGAAGAACAGATTGATAGGACTTGATGTTTTATCACGCTTTTCAGAACAACACACAATTTAAAACATATGAAAAAGAGGCTGTGTATGTCGCTCATGAGAAAAAGCACTTACCTAGCATGTGTGAGGTTATGCACTTGGTCTCCATCATTGAAAACCCAAATAAGTAAAACTTGTGAGATGCTTATTTATTTTCTTAATATTTACACATAATGCTTTCAAATTACAGTTCATCATGAGCAACTAGAACTTCAGAGGGAAAAAACTAACATAACAGCAAAATGATGTGAAGAACAACAAGATAGAGTAATTTCTTGCAGCTTTATTTTATTTATAAAACCTAAGATTATAACATAGAGTGTTTATGATAAGCATTAGGTAGCTGGTTTTGACTTTTGCTTTGTTCTGTTTCTTTAGGACAAGAATCAGGTCTGGTCTTGCTGATATGACCACTGAACTTAGACATCAGTGGCAGATACCAGTTTGCAAACATATGGTGGCCAGGGAGCAAGATGAAGATGCCAAGAAACAGAATATTTAAAACTGAAGAAAAATTAAGAATTTAAAACTTATTTAAGTTTAGTCTTCAGAAAATATTACCTATAGCATCAGAATAAAATATGTTACCAAATATTTATATGTATAACTATTTGAGATAAAATGGGCTGTCATTGTTCAATTTATTTAACTTATTTTAAAGTGTCATAAAAATAAATTCATTAAACGTTCTTGCCTGTGCTGATCTGGGAAAATTGGGATTAAAGGATTCTATTTTCAGTATGAGAAATCTCCTGTATAATATATAATTTAGTAACTTAGTTACTAAGTTATGCATTTGAAAGTTGCTGAAAGCTGATACTAAGTGTTCTCACTTAAAAAAGAAGTATACGAGGTTTCACATTAAGTAGCTCTCATAGACATTTCATGATGTTTATATGAACCAAAATATCACATGCATAGCTTACATATGAGTATTTTTGTCAATGTAAATAATTAAGGGGTAAAGTTGGCGACATGATTTAGTGCTTAAAATATGTATTGCTCTTGCAGAGGACCTAATAGATTCTAAATTAGCTTTCTTGAGGTTACACACTGCTGAGTAACTCCTGTCTTTGTGGCTACATTTTTTCCCAGTGAACTTGCTTTCTTCCTAGTAGACTATAGAAGTAGTTTCTAGAGAGATCATCTGCTGAGAAAGCCATCTCTTCAAGAGCAGTAACAAAGTGTTCTGCGCATTGACTTTCCTGGTGGAACACCCCAGGTTGTCACACAATTCACCCTACTACAGATCAAGAACTGATGATCAAAATCAAAACTGAAATGTTCCACAGTTCAAACCTTAAGCATTGTCTAGGTGCTCAAAACAGTTATGATTTTGGAGCATTTCTAACTCAGAATTTCAGATTCGCAATATTTGACCTGTAGAGTCATCATACATGTCTCCACATCTAAGAAACTTCAGAATCTGTAAGACTGGTGACAAATGTTTTTCTAGGGAACAATCTAGCTGCATATAGGTCACTGCCCCACTATGTTTTTACGGTCCCCTCTATATACTCTATGCCCGTGTTTCAGATATATCCTTCATGCTGTCACAAAAGGGGTTTGACTTGTGGTCTCTCTGGAAACATACCCCGTGCCCTTGGCCTAAATGATTCTTCTTTTAACACAATTGGACATCGTGTTACTTTGCTTTCTCAATCAACTCTATTACTTTATTACATCCTAATGAGTATGTGGTCCAATATCCCATAATCTGTTCTATATGTGCAAATTATATACAGCTTTAAATTGATCTCCAAATTAATTTTGATGTCTATTTTTTCCAGTACCTACAACATGTACTCAACGGCCTTCAGTAATGTGGATCAATGGTGCCTTAAAGCCCTGATAGTTTAAGGAGAACACAAAGTGATTTTAATCATATTTCATATTTATCTATTTGTTTTAGGTGTGAGAGGACATGTAACATTTGCGTGTAGAGGTTAGAGGACAACCTTAGGAAACTGGTAATCTCTTTCACATAATACCAAGGAAGAGTATATATGACCACAGTGAAAGAAAATAAAGGTAATAAGAATATGAAAGAAGAAAGACACACTTTTTTAAAAAATAATACTCAAAGATGTAAGAGAAGAAAACCTTTCCCCACTGAGATTTTAAAGAGGTACATTGGAAGGTTGAGAATTTCTATTTGGTGATGTTTGACATTCTAAACCTAAAACATATCTTGAGAAGTTAACCTGCTTCCAGTTACAAGATCTCAAATCTTCTAAAAGAGTGTTGAGGTTTTTGTTTGTTTTAATTGTATGTGCATGGGTGACTTGTCTGCATATATATGTATATATGGATATGGATATGAATATCATATCTGCACAGTGATTGTGGAGGCCAAAGGTGGTGTTGAATCCTTTGAACTGGAGTTACAGATGATTGTAAGCTGTCAGGTAGGTACTAGGAATTGAAATTGAGTACTGTTTAATAGCAGCCAGTGCCCTTACCTGCTTGGTGCCATGTCTCCAGCCAGCCCTTAGAAAGCACATATCCATATTACACTTTCTTTCTCAATAACTGGTTAATAAGCATAGCAGAAAGCACAGACTGAGTGGTCACATAGAGACTCTGGCTACTTGCCAAGAGAAACAGAATTCATTTCCCCCTTCCAGTTAATCTTCTTCCAGGCCAACTTCATTCCTACTACATCATCTTTCCATCCAAATGTATCTTCTTTGGTGTTGGTGCCTGACTTTAGTTTGTAAAGACTTTATTGTATATCATTATTTTCATCTTATGCTATTATAATTTTATTATAATCAAAGAATTATACCAAAAATCTATTTCTAGCAAACAGAGCCACTATTCTAGGTGGTCATTCTTTTTCCTCGGAAAGTATCTGTTTTAGTTAGGGTTTTATTGCTGTGAAGAGACATCATGACCTTGGCAACTTATATATATTTTTAAAAAGACATTAAATTAGGGCTGGCTTACAACATCAGAGGTTTAGTCCATTATCATCATGTCAGGAAGCATGGCAGTATGTAGGCAGACCTGGTGCTAGAGAAGGAGCTGAGAATTCTACATCCAGATTGGCAGGTAGCAGGAAGACTGTGAGCCATTCTGCCTACTTTGATCTGAGATTGCAAAGCCCACCTCTAGAGATGTCATTTCTCCAACAAGGCTACACCTTCTAAGAGTGCCAAACCCAATGGCCCATGGGGGGCATTTTTATCCAAACCACCAAATTCCACTCTCTGTCATCCATAGACTTGAAACCATATCATAATGCAAAATATACTCAGTTCAACTTCAAAAGTCCCCATAGTCCATAACAGCCTCAAACTTGTTTAAAAGGCCAAAATTCAAAATCTCTTCTGAAACTCATACAATCTCTTAACTATAATCCCCTATAAAGTCAAAATGAAAAAGCAGATCACATACTTCCAACATATAATGGCACAGGATATACATTACACTTCCAAAAGGGAGCACAGTGAGGAAATATGGGAGCAAAGCAAGACCAAAAATCAGTTAGGCAAACAGTATGCCCCTGTACTATTTCATATTGGGGTCCCTTCTGACTGCTTATGTGTGACATCAATCTTCTTCAGCCTTCCTGTCCATAGTACAGGTTCTTTGCCTTGTAGGACTCTTTGGTAGCCACACATTGTTACTTACACTAGAGAAGGAGGAGAAGAAGGAGGAGGAGGAGGAAGAGGAGGAGGAGAAGGAGGAAGAGCAGGAGGAGGAGGAAGAGGAGGAGGAGGAAGAGGAGGAGAAGAGGAAGAAGAAGAAGAAGAAGAAGAAGAAGAAGAAGAAGAAGAAGAAGACTGTCTGTACAGTACAAGGAACTTTTACTTAAGTTAAAATGGAATGCCATCAGCATCAATCAAAGTGAGGTTGGCTCAGAGCTCTAACCTGCCTTGCAAAATGCTGAGTGATGTTGCAGTATCTGGAAGAACTTAAGCTATCCTGAGATAATTTGTGCAGCCAAATTGTTGCTCATGTGCTGCTAGAAAATAAGCAACATATATTCCCTGTTGTGTCTCATACTCCATTTGACCAAAGATAAGCAAAAAATTCAAGATACTCCAAATCATGAGTGTTATATAAACTACTAAAACAGTAGGCTTAATTTTGTAAGTATGACTAAATCTATTAAAAAGTAAATATAAAAGAGTTTTCTTGATTAATTTTTTGAATTTGTCATTCAGAATGGGCCCTTTCTTTCTCATCTAATCATATCTTATTAGAAGAATACCACCAGAGTGTGTCTGGAATAGAGATATGACAAATTATAAATTCCTTCATTTTATACCCAGAGATCCAAAAGGTATTATTTCATTTCTAAGTTTTATAATGAAAACATAATCATTGAATTTTTTTAAAAAAAAGTCTCTTACTGATTAGTAATTTTACTGGAAATACTAATCGGTTGGGCAATTTGAAACATTAAGGGGCTTGGGATACCCTGAAGAGCCTCTATCCAAATCCATATCCTTCTGCTTCAGATAGTGCCACTTTGGGGATGGGGTGCATTCTGAGTGTTGAGCTTCAGGCATGGCCCACAGGATCAACCTCATACTGTGCCCATCCCCCTTCACTTCTTAGACAACATCACATATTTCCCTACATATCCCTGTTCCTTAGCACCAGACTACCTTCCATGAGCAGTCTTATCCATATCACATATAGTATTATTGACTGACACTTCTGAAATACAAGGTACACATCACCCAGAAAAACTGCCCCTTCCTCCCAGGTACTCTACAGGCAGACAGCATAATCTAGGTGCTTCTACAGCATCCTTAAAGAGGAACCTGTTCCCTGCCCTGTCTCCTCACACTAATAAAGGAGAAAACACACATACAGAGAGAGAGAGAGAGAGAAAGAAAAGAGAGAGAGAGAGAGAGAGAGAGAGAGAGAGAGAGAGAGAGAGAGAGAGAGAGAAGATAATATTAATAGTGAATAACAGCCGCCCAAAGACTCTGCACACAGCTCCTGGCGATAGTTTTCTATTTGCATTCTGATATCACTTTGCCTAGATGGTTGTTCCTCTTAGGTCTGGTGACTGGGTGTGTAAGCTAATTTATCAGTCTGCTTTAATATTTAGTGAGGAGCCACAGCTGACCAATAATTTTTAATAGCTTGCCTGCTATCGATTTCAACCCACACATTAAAGGCCTAATAAAAGTTTTAACAGGCTTGGTGAACGAACATAAGGACAATAGAAAGGTAATAGCTTTTTGCCCAACTCTGTGAAAGAGAACAAAATTCCTTCAACTTCTTTGTCAAGTTTGGATGATAAGACACTCGCTGACTATATTACATCTCCATGGTGAGTTTTCTTTGAGGGGGCCTGGCCGGGTGCTTTCTGTTTTATTCTGTTCTACTATGATTTGTTTTGTAACTGATACAGTTTTTTCCTCTGAAATTAGTAACTGTGGATGAAGGATGGATGGATTAGGTTTATATGTCTGAAACTTTTGTAGACCCAGAAATGAACTCAAGAAATAATATTAAAAACAGACAAAAAACAAACAAAGAAAAAACTGTCTCCTAAGAAGAGAAGGCTATTTCAACTGTCCACCAAGATGGATCCTTGCCTTCTTGACTGAGTCTGATCACTTAAAGGATGCAAGGATACAGAGTACAATACAGAACCATACAATGGCAGTCCATAGCCACATGCTGTGTGCTCCCTGAGGCTTACAAAGACGAGGGTCCCTCTGCTTTCTGTATGTGATTTGTTGGACAACGTGGGTGACAGTTGGTTGAAATCTATCATTTTGGAAGGACAAGATTTATTCTGAAGTAGCTCAGGTTGAAACAAGATCAACTAAAATCTTTCTTTAGAGTTGTGCATGTTTTAGCTTCAAAAAATAAAGCAATTCCCTTGGTGTGATGAAAGTTGTTAGAGTAGACCAAGTGGTAAAGAGTTTCTATGACATTGAAGCCAAATTTAGTGGACTGCCATCAAACCCACATGTTCAGGAAAGAAGGTGTGCTCTTCGTCTGCAGCCAGGCATTTGATGGTCAAACACAGTGCTAGGAGGCATGGAAGACAAAGGGAGTAAGAGTGTCATTCTTTCTGGAAGGTGGTTTCAGTTTGGTTCTGAAAGCAAATCATGTGAAAGAAAATGATGTAATGACATCCAAGCAAGGACAGATACTGTTTTGGACTCTGAAAATTAGATGAAAGGAAGTAGTCACATCCAGAGCTTACACAAAGAGACACAATGGGGACATCTGTTTTGTGTTCAAAGCAATTGAGGCCTTTATAATACAGGGGCACAGAGAACTGCTGTCTTCATTTGCATAGGTTGGTGAATCTTTCATTGTTAACAAAGGACATTCATGGGAAATCTGGATTAATTGGTAAATCAAAATGGTGAATCAAGCCCCAAGCTTAAGACCAAAGTGTGGTGATGTTTCTGAGCCTATGAAAAAGTGTTTTAAAATGACTCCTTGTGTTTGGGGAGATAAATGCATGGGTAAAGTGCTTATTGCCCAAACACAGTGACCTGAGTTAGGATCCCCAGCACCTATGGCAAAGGTGGGGCATGGTGGTGTTTATAATCTTTGCACTGGTAAACAAAGTCAGAAGGATCCTGGGGGTTCACTGGCCCAGCTAATGAACTATGTGCTTAGTGAGTGATCCTGCCTCAAAATAATAAGATAGTGAGTAATAAAGGAAAACACCCAATGTTGACCTCCGGTCACCATAACACACACACACACACACACACACACACACACACACACCCCTACCGCACACACCTGTGTGCACAACGGAATGAATGATGAATGAATGCATGGATGAACTGATCCTTGTGTCATCTTTTCCATATCTAAAGAATAAAGTGCTTTGTTAAGTAAGAAATATAGTATATCCAGGCATCTAATCCTGTGTAAGCATGATATTAACTTTACAAGATAAAGAAGTGTTATGGACAGACAAGTCTCAAAGAACTTCAAAAGAAGACGATAAACAATTATTTTGTGTTGGAAAGTGAATTTGTAAATAAGGTAAGCTTTTCATTTTCCCTCTAAGCCGGTATGTTTTAGAATAAAAATAAAATCTAAGTACTCCAGGGTTCCAGGTATAAACTGTCCATGATTCATACAAATAGAGAGCATGCTCCATAGACCTTGGCAAGCTCTCAAAAAAGCCTAGAACTTAGATGAGATGCAAAGCCTTAATTCTACCAAGTGTGGCTATGAACTGTACTTGAATAAGCCTGACTCATTCTTTATCAGGTATTCTGAAATGCCAAGGAAGATATTTACCTTCTCCTCCTGGGGAATGACTTGTAGTATCTAAGTAGACTGGCATAGTACAAGACTGTCATGTGGGTGGTATATAAAATGTGATAGAGGGACGACTCAGTGGTTAAGAGCACTGACTACTCTTGCAGAGGATCCAAGTTTGATTGCCAGTACCCACATGGTAGCTAACAGTAATCTCTAACTCCAGTTCCAGGGGATCCAACACCCTCTACTGAATTCTGCAGACACTGCACAGACATGGTGCACATACATATATACAGGTAAAACACTTATATACATAAAACCTAAAATGGGTAAACAAAAATATACGTTCTTGTCATCCTTTATAGCCAAGATAGTAATGCAAACTAAGTACTCTCCAGTAAATTATCAGTAGAGGAGGAAAAAAAAACATGTTATCTATACACAGCATAAAACTGACATGCTGAAGGTCCTGTGTCCATTGCTCAGGGCCAAACAGGAGACCAAGGTCATTTTCAGGAACATAGCAAGCTCTGGGCCCACCAGACCTCACACCATGTAAAGACCAATCATACATGCCTGAGCCTCTAGCTCTTCATATGCACAGGCAGGTGTAGGAAAAGAGTTTTGGTTTCTTTAAAATCCCAGTTACATTATGTGACTATGCTTTTGTTTCAATCCCAGGTGTCAGATATGGGTCTGCTTCAGTTTGCTCACAGCCATTTTAGTAAGGATGTGATTTGTGCCATCTGCAGGTAATTTAATTCTGAGAACTCATAAGAGGGTATAAATGTCAGAACCCCAAGAGGACCTGTGGTGGCTGCTGCTTTCTCTACTGCTGTTTTGTCCTGCTGCTGGGTTTGCTATTGCTGGTTTGCTGGACTGCTGGAGGATATCCTGACTCTGAAGATTGGACTTGACCCAAGGAACTACATCCCTAAACAGCAGGAAGTACTCTAAATAGACATAACCTACCTCTTTCCCCTCCAACCTTCTTTCTTCCCTACCTAGTACTGGGGGGTGGAGGGATTATGGTGGATAAGGGTTGGAATGGAGGTAGAGATATAAGAACCCCCAACAAAATGCATTTTAAAAAGTATGCCTGCAGGCAGGAGCTTGGTGCAAGGTCAAGCGTAGCCTCGTGAACTTGGTTAGACTCATTCTTAAATGGTGAAATCAGTGTTGGCACTTTTTAAAAAAAATCTATTTTATTGAAGTTTTTATGCCTCTACCTCCCTTCTCCACTGTAAACCCTTCCAACCCCAAACACCAGGTAGGAAAGAAGGAAGGTTAGTGAGAAGAGGGGACACGGTTCTCTTTCACTACTTCCTGCTGGGTAGGGTCATCAGGTTCCTTGGAATGAGTTCAGACTTCATTGCAGACTTCAGACTTCTTCTCGTCAAACTACAACAACAGCAACCAGGAGCAACCCCCAGTGACCCCGCAAATGGTCTGCTGTTGTGGACAAGCCAAAAGCAGCTCCATAGCCCACACCTGGGATTAAAACAGAAACATGCTTACATAACATAACTGTGTTTTCAAAGACACTCAAACTTTCACTACAAATCTGTTCTGAGGAAAGGTCTCGGATTGGCTCTTCTTACCGCAAGAAAAATAATTTCTTCTTTTTTAAAAGGAGTATTTTAAGAGAATTTTTTCATTTTCCATTAATTTTTTGTGTATAAAACATTGAGCTTGATTATGATGGTTTAATACATAGATGATAGACAGATAGATAGATAGGTAGATTAGATAGATTAGATAGATAGATAGATAGATAGATAGATAGATAGATAGATAGATAGACAGACAGACATATAGATGATTCATAAATTGATGATATGGATATATCATTGTACCTTGCTCATATTGATCTCCAAGTACCTTCTCTCCCCATCCTTTTTCTGGCCCACACTGGTTACCTTCCTTTGCCGAAATTGTCCCCTTTCTGCTTTCATGTCATACATACATATTACTTAGACAAGAACATTGGAACTCGTTCATCTAGAGCAAGTGTGATGAGGGTAGGAGGAATATGAATAGAATAAGAAAAATGAAAATGAAACTGAAAGAATCTGCTATTTATGGAGGATTGGCCACAGCTATCCTCGTGACCAGAATATGCTGTCCTTAAACGTGCCAATTTTTCTTTGAACTAAAGACAAATGAGAATTAAGAGTCATGAAAAGAATCATCCACCTTCTTCCTGTCTTCAGAGCAGACTCATCCACCAAAGCCCCAGTGATGAAGGCTTGATCACTAGCCCATGGTGCTGTTGGGAGGTGACAAAGTGCCTAACCAGTGGGGGCTGATGGGAGGAAGCGAGGTCATTGGAGTATATCGTTGTGTAGCTGCTGGGATCCAAGCTCTTCCTCTTCCCCTTTGTTTCTAGACCACCACAAAGTGAGCAGATCTCTTCTGCCAACTTGTCACAGCCCCATAACGTAGGCCAAGCAACCATGGTGTGAAGCTCTGAAGCCATGAGCCAAAATAATCTATTCCTGCTTTTAAACTGAGTATCTAAGGTATTTTAGCACAGTAACCGAACGCTTACTTGCACTTGGGGATATATGCTCTTTTGGCTGAAGGTGTCCCTTAGGTAAAGGAACAGATCTTGGAAAGGGGAGCACTCCTACATCAGGCAGGGAGGGCACATCAAATGATCTGCCATTTCTTACTAGTGTGGTCCCTGTCTCCCAGCCATACGTATACCACAGCTATTCCCATTATATCTTATTATCTTTTGAAAACCAAACCTCTTGTGCTTTGCTGAAAGGATGCAGAAACCCTCAACTCTATTTCTTTGAGTTTAATTTTTTTTGTGAGTTCTGTAGATTTGAATCATTGATAATCAACTTTCTTCTGGTTACTCTTTCTTTCATTTTGATTTCAGACCCTCATGACTCAACATGTGACGTAGATGAAAGATTTTTCTCCTCTCTATATTCATTTTAGTCCAAAGAAAATTGTGGGAACTTGGACTTGGCTGACTCCAAGCCTCTTGCCCTTTCAGGTGTATGACTCAGTGTCTAATTCTGGATCATGTCTTTTGGAAGAGATAAAAAATTATTTCAGAAAGTAGAACCCCTGCAGCTGCAAAAGATGGGGGTTTTTAAGGTGGGTGGAAGCAAAGCAGCTCCTGTCTTTTGGGGTTGTTCTAAAGCACAGGTTCCCACAGCTAAAATTCCCTAAGCAGAATTGATTAATATAAAAGTACGGCCTAATAAATGTTTATTATTAGGCTATTTATTATTACAGCAGCATTTTCTAACCCCCTAACAATCAGTGAAAACAAACACACCTGTTATATTTAATTAGAACAAGTCCTTATTGGGGGGCATGGCGATATTAACCTTCTAAACTCTCTTTACCTCCCAGCCTCATCTCAGGCTACCTCCCTTCCATGATCCCAGAATGCTTGTTAGTGTTCATCATCTCTCCATCCATGCTGACCCAGCCATGTGCTCCTTTCCCAGGCTAACCCACAGCACTGGTCCATTTCCTTCTCCTCCAATCCTGTCGTGTTTCCTCCTCCTTCACTTCTTCCCTCGTGGTCTCCCTTTCCGAAGATCCTCTCTGTCCTCAAAGCCTGCAGACCTTAGCCACACCTATCCCACTTGCCTGCCCAAGTGTGTCAGCTTTTTATTGGTCAAAAAGAAGAAGTGTTTAGGCAAGGTTACAAACATCATTTTGGGGTACATGAGTCTGTTCATTTGGGCAGCAACCAGATCTTGGGGGCCAATAATTAGCATCAGAATACAAAGCACTACATCAATCCCCAACACAAACCGCTGTGAAGAAAACTAATCAATGTGCCAAGGTCTTTAATCAGTTAGTTGAGTTGTGTCCCTTTTCTGAGCTTTCGTTATATAACACACACATATGCACAAACCATATCATGTATTTGAGGAAACAACTCACAATAAAATATGACATGAGAGTGGTGTGTGTGTGTGTGTGTGTGTGTGTGTGTGTGTGTGTGTGTGTTCTTGTAATACTTAGCTTCTTCATTAAAAACAAAATTCAAATTAAATGGAAGGAACGAATAAATAGTATGTTCTACAAAACAGTATAGAAATCAATTAAAAGAATTATTATAAAGCCTCAGAGCTTAATTGTTACTGTGATGAGAAAGGGAAAAATACAAGTATAAAATCACATCCAAAACTTATTACTTATAAAAAATGCAGAGGCCTCTCGTCTCCCAAAGGACCGATCTAGGCAACTCTTACTGTTTCAGGAAGTGAGAACCAGAGAGTAATTGCTGTTGTTTGTTTACTCTTGACAGTTTTAAAGGACAATTTATCTTGGAGAAAAGTTTCTTTTTTGTACTTAGAACTTTTTTTTTCTAAACCCAAGAATCTTCCAGGAGAATCTTAGGCTCTTCCTTGTATTTTGCCAATGAGTTTCACATCAACTTCTGTAATTCATTTATTTAGTTCCTCAGTGGATTATCATGTCTGAAATTTAGAGGGCTGGAAACACCACTGAACACAAAACCCATTCTACAAAGGAAGACAAATGTTATAAAGAGTAGATGTCAACCCAGTAAGTGAAATACCAGCATCATATCCAAAGTGAACGCTTACTTGACCACTGCCACCTGCCATGTGCAGGCCTATTTGCTCTTAATGTTGTGTGATTTGATATTTATTCAGAACACATTAAAATGTCCCAAACACTTACCTAAGGTACCCACAGTCAGTGAAGCCATTTATATTTGGGAAAGCCAGATTTTCTTAATGTGTTATTTACTAAGTCTCTCCCTCCTTATCGCCCTCCCACCCCGCTAAGAAAACTTTAATTACTATTAAAACTTTAAAACTGGTTAAAGGACTTTTTCCCTTAAGAACACAATTGTCAGTTGTCTCATTTGGTGTATTAAAGCTTTAATCACCTTCACTGCCCCCTCCAGGCTGGGATTATGTTTGGCTTGTGTATGCTGTCATAACTCTGTCCAAAAGCTATCTGGCTTTGTCCAGGAAGCTCTGTTTCCGTACAGCCATGCAGCACCTCTCGCTCTTTGCATCTCTCTCCTTCCTATTCTGCAATGATCCCTGAGTCTTAGGAGAAGAAGTATGATGCGGAGGAATAAGCATCCTGCAATCTCTCATTATGGGGTCTCTCTTTATGCTTAGGGTTTGGAAAGGGGTAGACCTGGAACAAGTCCAAAGAGGATCGATATGAAACACATTGTATGAAATTCTCAAAGAACTAATGAAACTCTAAGGTTTAATCATCTCTAGCACAAAAATTGTATCAATGTATTTGGTCCCAACACTGTATTTAATTACCTCCCTTAAAGAATCATAGTGAATAGAAGGAGACTTTAGAAAAAAAAATAATAACTGAGTTAGAAATTACTTGGAACATGATACTCTGAGATTAACATGTCCCATTAATCTGCAATCTCTTGTTAATGGAGTTTAAAAAGACAACACATCTATCTTAGGAAAGCTAGCAGTGAGGAAGTTGTGACTACCAGAATATATATACCAAATCATTATCTTACCCCATTATTTATGCATTTATAGTGTCTTTATCTCCTACATAATTGGTTTGTGATAAATGCAGATTTTGATTGCCTGCTTAATATAAATTTAAATGCGGTTCACAGATAGTTTTAAGGGAATGAAAAAAACCTTAAATTTTATTACCATATACCTTCCCAATTAATTAGTGGCAGAAGGGTTAAAATTCTAAATGCATGGTAGCCTTGGTAACACATGATTGATTTGAGTGCCTCCAACATGTTTATTCTCTCTGATGCTGGACACCAAGGTTGTAAAAGCAAGGTGATGCTGGCAAAGAACACAGCACTGACAAGGTTGTATAGCAGCTTCATTTACTTTGTTTTAAAAGATATCTTTAAGTATGATCACAATAAGGATTTGCATGCCTTTGATCTACCAAGCACTTTACAAGATCCATCTTATTTAAAGCTGATAAGGACCCTGTGTGGTGTTCTGACACCCAGATTTCTGTTAATGTAACTTATACTTGGAGCACAAGTTGTACTCTGCAAAGACATAATAGAAGAACAAGCAAAGGGTATCTCTCCCAGAGTATAAAGACAACAAAAAATCAGAAGTTGCTCAAAATCCAAGAGGACAAAGATTAAACCCTATAATTCCACTATAGGCATCAAATACACACTGTGATGATATGTGGGCTCCCCAAGGCTTGGTAAGGCAAACCCCAGTTTTTCAGATTACAGAACAATTAGAACTGGCTCTGCACACTGCCTGCAGTTTCCTTCAGCATCCAGCTAGAAGACTTATTAAGATTCAGGAAGTAAAGGGCTAGAGAGATGCCTAAATGGCAAAGAGGTTTCACAGCGGACCCAGGTTTAACTCCCAGCACCCACATGGCACCTCACAAAGGTCTGTAACTCTAGTTTCAGGGGATTTGTTACCCTCTTCTGACCTCCCTAGGTACACAAATATACATGCAAGCAAACCATTCATACACATAAAATAAATATTTTTTAAAATATTTAGGAAGTCTTTGAAACTTAACAATGTCACAAGACCTCTTTCTTCCCAAGAAATAAGCAATAAAAACTGCTGGGAATAGATTAGACTCTCCCATCTGTCCATTAAGATGACTGCACGTTGTTCAGAGAGTTCCAAGATGCCAACTTTCAGCTACCAGTACCCAGGATAAGGTGGCTTGGGTTGGTAATATAGCTGCCTTTGAGTTATCAAAGCTCCACAGAGTAATCTCAGCAAATTCACTGGTTTGTTAAGTTGGACTTTGGTAAAATCATTTATTCGGCTTGTTGGTGCAAGCTAAGGAGTGATTAGATATTTGTTCATTTCTCCCCAGGTAAAATCACATAACACCCCATAACTCTTGCATCACATGTGTTTGAAAAAAACATCATCACAAGGACACCACCAAGGTATACTGCTGACATAAGCTAGAAACACTCAGGCTATGATTGTAGTGGGTTCCTAACTTAGGTAGTTATGGGTGAACAGTGCACCTAGGGACTTCCTTCTTAAAAGACTGTATTTTGTTAATGCATTTTTTAAAAGAGTAAACTTGTCTTTCTCCATCTCTGGATCTGCTATAGGTGGAGTCTTTCCAATTTCTAATAAGTCCGTATAGCATCTATCTTTCTTAGTATCCATGAGTAAAACATCTTTTAATTCTTCTGAAGTGTACTGTCTTCATCACCAACTTTACTCTCCAAGGTTGCATCTTTATACAAACATTTTCCCCCAGGCCATGAGGCAAGTTTCCCAAAAGTTTCTAACATGTCTCCTTTTTCTCTTCTTGGTAGACTGTCTGAAAGCAGCTAGTGATGTGCCTGTTGAACCTTGTAATCCTGTGATGGCTGAACATCTTCTTTGCCAAATATGCTGGCTCATTGTTTCAGAGCTGAGTTTCCTACAAAATCCCAGGGCATGGATAAAGTGCATGTAATTCCTTTGCCCTGGTGTAACCTAGGTGGGTTCTAGTCCCATTTTCAGTGGAATCCTCATTCTGTTCGTCATTCCCACCTGAGGAACATAACTTCACTCTATATGTGCTTCCTTTCCAATCTCTATCATCATTCTGGCATTTTGAGCCCTCACCAGAACTGACAGTTAAAGCGCCACCTGCTTCTGAGCCTTAGCTGTTTCTAAGGTTCCCCTGGTAATACAATTCCAAAGGCTTTACTGCACTGTCTTGGGTACCATTGTAGCAACAAGTCACTTCTTGATACCGATTTTCTGTGCTCATCAGCTTTATCTTAATCATGTGATCACCTGTGACATCCAACTGGTAAGAGACAAGGTCTGCTTGGCCTCATGGCTTCAAAGGCCCCAATCTAAGCTGGATTGGCCCTGTTGTTTTGATGGAGGGTATCATAGAGCACGTGCTCATCTCCTGCTGGAAACAGGAGAGAGGGAGCACCAGAGGGGCAGGGATCCTGCTAACCACGTCCTAAGTATGCCCCTCTCCCTCCCCAGGACAGGAAGGCCTGGATGCAGACCCTGCTCCCTAAGGTTTCTATCCTTGGTGGGCTGGGGGAGATGGCTTAGGAGTTGAAGCACTTGCCATGCAAGCATAAGGGTGGGAGTTCACATTCCCAGAGCCCACATGACAGCTCAAGGAGGCACGCAGCCCACATCCAATTCCAGCCTCAGAACCCAGAGACAGGGTTCACCTGGGGAAAGCTGGCTAGCGGGACTCGCCATATCAGTAAGCTTTGGATTTGACTGAGGATCCTGCATCGAAGAGTAAGAAGGAGGAGCAAGCAAAAATGATTCCAGACGTCAACCTCAGAACTCCACATACACTGCACCCATACACACTTACATCCTCAGAGGCAAACATTAACACACACATACACCCAAACAGAAAAGGGAAGGGGAGAAAACACTCCAGGTACAAATCAAACAAATATGAATAAACAGCTTCCTCTTTATCCAAGTAGAAATCTCATCATCCAGTGAAGATAAATTATTGCTCAGGGGAATTCCCCTGGAAAGCAGAGCAACAGCCTGGTCTTGAGCCTAGATTCAGTAAATTCTTGAATCTGTGCTTCAGCTGCTATTTTCAAAACATCTGATAAAAATTTTCTACAAAATGAAAAAAATGTTTCAAATCAGAAAAGCTATTTCTGTCCTTGGCTGCCTATAGCTGATGAGGGTCCATCATTTGCCTGCAAGGCCAGGCAGAAGACTATCAGCTGTTCTACTTTTAACAGAATAAAGCTCTTGAAAAGTGTCTGTTTATTTGAAGTCTTATGTCAGTGATTTATCATACTTACTGCGGCCTTGCGGTCTAGTGAGAGAACTCCCTGGGTCTTCCCTCTGACATGCTGGTTGAACCTAAGCAATCTTACTCAGCAGTATCCCTATCTATCTGAGAAACCACAAAGATCTGATGGCATACACAATGACACTTCTGTGAAGATTCATTAGTTGTCCCCAATAAAACAAAATAGTTTTATTGTTTTGCCACTATAGCATTTAGTCCTTTTATTCATCTGGGAGTGAGCCATAGACCTTCTAAGTTGTCTTTTATACCACCCCATACTCTAGGATGGTATTTGAGTTTTCAGTAAAACTATTGGTGAACATATCTTAATCTCTTTCATATTCCAAAACATACGGTGACAACTGACTATTATCATCTTCTCCTCAATCTGACCAAATTACTGTTAAACACATACAAAACACACACACACACACACACACACACACACACCACTTATACATAAACCACAAACCACACACCACACACACACATATACACACAAGCACCACACATATACATACATACCACATATATACAAACAACACATACAACACACAAACATATACACATTTGAGCAAATCACTTAAAGAAATGGTAATCAAAGGAAAAATACACCAAGATAATGTCTGAATTCTGAACATCTATGCATCAAATACAGGACCTCCCACATTCATAAAAGAAGCACTACTAAAGCTTAAATCACACATTGAACCCCACACTTTAATAGTAGGAGACTTCCACACCCTACTCTCACCAATAGACAGATCATCACATTGGAAACTAAATGGTGAAACAACGAAGCTAATAGATGTCATGAATCAAATGGATCTAACTAATATATACAGAACTTTTCACACAAACCCAAACCTATTCACCTTCTTCTCAGCACCCCATGGAAACTTTTCCAAAATCAACCATATATTTGATCACAAAGCAAACCTCAACAGATACAAAAAGATTGAAATAATCCCTTGCATCTTATCAGACCACCATGGATTAAAGCTGGAACTCAATCACAACAGAAAGCCTACAAACTCGTGGAAACTGAACAACTCCCTACTCAGTGATATCTGAGTAAAGAATAAAATAAAAAAAGAAACCAAAAGCTTCCTAGAATTCAATGAATCTGAAGGTACGACATACCCAAAATTGTGGGACACAATAAAAGCAGTGTAAGAGGAAAGTTCATTATGTACCTTTATAAAGAAATTTGAGAAATCCCATACTAGCAACTTAACAACACACCTGAAAGCTCTAGAACAAAAAGGAGCAGAATCACCAAAGAGGAGTAGATAGCCGGAAATCATCAAACTCAGGACAGCTTTGAAAACAGCTTCCAATCCCAATTGGTCCAGCATTTCAGACTGTCCCACACAGGACTCCTATTAAGCCTAGAATTTCTCAACATTTAGAAAAGGGATCACAATTGCTATTCCTGGCTTGTTTAACCATTTTACCCAATTTTGTTTGGACCTCTACAAAGGTATTATTCACCCTAAATCAGCTGGAAGAAATCTTAAGTGAAGTAAGTGAAGTCCTGCCCTTTTCCCTAAGGGTGTTGAGTAGGTTCTTGTTTGCTCTCTTGGGCTACAGGTGCTTATATTAATTGGGAGTTGGTTATAAGTTGTTATTTGTCTTATACAAAGAGAAAGTGAGGTTGGACTCAGGAATGTCTCTCTTTTCATTTATCTTTCTTTCGTAGGTATGGACATAGGGGTTGAAAAGAAAGAAGGGGGATATAGAAACATATAGGGATGATAGAACAGAAAGTAGATTATTGAATCTACTCCTCAACTTAAGGCCTTAATTATTACTCACAAATAAAGTTATCTTTAATTCATTGGTATAGAATTTTATATATTGATGCAAAATAAGTTTAATTTTGATACATTGGTATAGAATTCAAATTTAAGATTATTCTTCACACACATTATTTATATTTCTACTGTAATATGAGGTTTGTAACCACACAACTTAATTATAACACAAGGTTTGTTTTCAGTACCTTGAAAGTGATATTGCAGGATGTTTAGAATAATTAAGTAATGCACGCTAATTGTTAGTTGATCAAATCATGATCATGCCAATTGCTAGTCTATTTTTGTCACAAGAATATATCCTAGTTTTAACAGATAGATATCAAGGGAGAATGAGGAAATAGAGTCATCCAGAGGGTCCTAAAAACCTACAAGTAGAACATTATGATGGGTAGATCTAGGCCCAGGGGTCCTGCTCAAACTATGGCACCAGCTAAAGACAACATGTGCAGTAAACTTCAAACCCCTGCCCAGATCTAGCCAATGGACAGGACATTCTCCACAGTTGAGTGGAGAGTGGGGACTGACTTTCACATGAACTCTAGTGCCCCATATTTGACCACATCCCCTTGATGGGAAGGCCGGTGGCACTCAGAGGAAGGATAGCAGGCTACAAAGAAGAGACTTGATACCCTATGAGCATATACAGGGGGAGGAAGTCCCCCTCAGTCACATCATAGGGGAGGGGAGTAAGGGGAAAATGGGAGGGAGGGAGGAATGGGAGGATGCAAGGGATGGGATAACAATTGAGATGTAATATGAATAAATTAATAAAATATAAAAAATTTAAAAAATAAATAAAATCTGGTTTAAAGTTCTAAAAAAAAGCCAGGTAGATATGATTCTATAGAAACATAAGGTAAAACAGTTAAATAAGGTCTTCAAAAGCCTCAGAGAGCTACAGAGTATGACATTTAAAGATGTTTTTATTATTCTAAAGATTCTTTGAAGACAAGACAAGTTAGTTCCTGGCAACACCCAGCCTATCTCAAAGAAGATGAGAGGTATCAGAGAGCCTCCTTATGGTGATAGTGTCAAATGTGGCAAAGCAGCCACTGGGCAAAATGTCCTCAATTCTGCCACAGACAGAATTCTTCCTTAAAATGGGCAAGTTTGGATGCAGGCCGAGTCAACGGCCAAACTCTGCCAAGACAGGGTAAATAAGTCCTCAATAGTTCCTGACTTACAAATATGTCTGTCAGATATATTGTGCCAGAAGGCAGAAGATGATGCTCCAACATTAGAGAGAGTTTTAGGTGACTGCTCAGGCAGCAAACTGTCTCTGTCATTTTTTTCATTTTGGAAGCTGCTAACCTGCACTTTCTGTTTACTCCGGTAATTAAGTTTTATTCAACTTTCCATGTGAAAGTGTTTCCAGGAGTACAACCCTGGTAATGTTGCAGGCTTTTTGCAACCTCAGGACCAGCCCCCAGTGACACACTTCCTTCAACACTACCAATCACTCCAGTCCTCCTCAAACGGTTTCATCAATGGTGGACCAAGTATTCAAACATATGAGGCCGTGGGGATTGTTCTCCTTCCAACTACCACAGTGCCAAATCTTCAGTGTCTAGCGATGTGTGTGCAAGTGTGTACAAGGAAGCTTTGGGCAGCAGCAGAATTGAAGGATGCTGCAAGGTTTCTTTTCGAAGTGCACATTTAGAATGACAAGTCACCTGCTACTGGCACTATCCCCATTTCCAGTACAGTACCCGTCTTGTCCTCCTGTACTTATGCAAAAGTTGCATCTATAGGAGGCCAGCCAAGGACTTTGTTCTTTTTCAAGTTACATTTTTTTTTCCAAAAATGGGATGCAAAAACCTAAGTTGAAGGTCCTGAAAAAAAATCATGTTTGGGTCATGTTTGACATGTCTTTCTAATCCAAGACCTTGATCCAATTGGTTAGGGTACAGGAACTGTGTCCCATTGTACTATCTACAGGCTCCTTCTGGCCCAGTGCCTGATGCATAATGATTCACTGTAGAAGTGAGGAAAGTGTTCAGGGATAAGAGATATAGTTCAAATGTGAAGGATTTTTCTCCCAGGTGGCCAGAAGCCATAAATTATGAATAAGATATAAGTATAGCAATTATTTCCAATATGTGAGCAACTTAAATCTTAGGCACACGGCTTCATTTTAAATAGTTTTCCCACCTTCACCACTCTGTTTGGTGGTAAGCAGGATGCTAAAGAGTGACATGTCCTCTATGCTTGTTTGTGGTGACACCAACGCTGACTCCAGAGGAAGTCAAGATACATAGTCCGCACTTACTCACAATTTCAGTTACCTTCAGTCAATCATGGTCCAAAAGTATGAACATTCCTGAAATAAGTAGTTAATTAGCCTTTCTTGCATCACAGTGTTAAATATTGTGACTTATTACTGTTTCAAATCTCTAGTTTGCCCGATTTAAAAGTTTTATAAGAATGTATGGAAAATATGAAGTTCACTATTATCCACAGTTTCTGGAACACCCTGGGAGTCTTGAAATGGGTAATCTTGGGTGAGGGCAGACATTTTCCGTAGAAGAACCTCAAGGACAAAGGCTGAGGCAAAGTTAAGCATAGCAGTATAAGAAGCATGCAGAGGGTGGCACACCTGTGCTGGTAGATGAGTCTTGATGTCTCAAACCAGGAGGTTCCACTGCAAAGCAGAGGCAGGAGAACCACACGAGGTCAAGGTTAGCCTAGGCTTTATGAGACCTAGAAGGTGTGTGGGTGTGGGTGTGGGTGTGGGTGTGTGGGTGTGTGTGTTGAGAGAGAAAGAGAGAGAGAGAGAGAGAGAGAGAGAGAGAGAGAGAGAGAGAATTAACAGAAGATAGGATGTAAGGTAACTGTGAGTTGGGAACGCCATGACTCCAAGACAGTCCCTGTGACAGTCACATAGAAAGTGATTAACAGAGAGAGGGATTTGACTTTCTCATGTACTCTGGTGCCTCACATTTGACTATGTCCCCTGGCAGGGGAGACCTAGTGGCACTCAGAGGAAGGACGGCAGGTCACCGAGAAGAGACTTGATACCCTATGAGCATATACAGAGGGAGGTAATCCCTCTGAGGAACAGTCATAGGGGAGGGGAATTAAGGGGAAAATGGGAGGGAGAGGAGAATGGGAGGATACAAGGGATGGGATAAACATAAAAATGTAACAAGAATAAATTAATAAAGAAAAAATGAAAAAAAAAGAAGTTGCTAAGGGTGTTTTGTTTTGTTTTTGCCTAATCCAGGCTGGCACAGAGAAAGCTGAAGTTATACTTTTTTTAAAAGAACTTTCTCAGTGAAGCTATTTAAAAAAACCCTAGTACACATGAAACCAGTAACCCATCAACTACCTAAGAATAAAAATATATTCCAATGTATTCCAATAAGTATGAGATAAATGTGGATCTGTGGCAACACATGAAGAAAAAAACTTAAGCTAAGGCAGAAAGGGTGTTTATGATTGTGGCAGGTTTCAGGGTGACAGGCAGAAGGAAGGACATACAGACTTAAGAGCAAATATGACTGGTTGTCTCTGAATGGCAGAAGAGGCATGCCTGAGTATGTGAGGAATTATTACAAAAGAATGTAAGCATGGGGGGTGAACAACAGGGACTTCAGTCACGCCAAAGGACTCGGGCTGGTGTACAAGTTATGGACAATTGCCTGGTGTCTGGGAGAAGCTAAAGACGGAAGCATCCTCTGGCAACAAGTTGCATTTATATGGTCCCGAAACTTAAAAGAGGCTGAAGCTTGGGAACAGGAAAGAGGATGGAGAAAGTTTAATAGTAAGCAGCATTTCAAAAAGGCCAACAGGATGGCCAACTAACTAAAAGGACTGATGCAGACAAATTGAAAGTGATGCCACTCAGAGAAACTGGGTTATTGAGAAGGGAATGTGGTCTAGAAAATGTGTTCATTTGGTTTAAAGCACAGTGATTCTGGCAAGAGCACAGTCCCCGGGGTGGAAAGCTCCTGCATGCTTGTTTCAGTCTCTGGGCCTCACTAGCCTGCTAGCTTCAAGGAGATCAGAGCCTTGCAGTAATTCATCAAGTCCTTCTGCCACCCCAACACTCCCCATGGACTCCCCCCAGGTTTACAAGGGGAGCTAGGAATAACTAGTGTGCAGACAGACTGACTACACAGGCCTTTGTGTGGATGCCATACTTCTGTAAGAGTTTCTGCATTGTTCTTTTTTCAATCTTGTTCAGTAGACAATGGGGTAATACTGCCCACTATATTCACTAAAGCACTGCCACCCTTAAAACTGACAGATTCCATTATCTCTTCTCACCGTTTCCCATCAATATGAATACGAGTACAACATCATATTATTAACTCAACAAAAATAAACTCCAAAGAGGTTAAATTTTAAATTCACAAAACTAATTAAAAAAAAAAAAAGAATGAGAATTCTTACTCATTTCCTTGTGGTTCAAAGGTTTACGCTGTTTCACCTAAGTCCACCAATGGAGACATTCTGTCAAAACACGGAAGAACTAAGGCGCTGTCAGTTGAAATGTACACTGAAGCCAGGTCTGATGGTGCATGCCTGCAATCCTAGTACTTAAAGAGTCTGGGGCAGGAAGGTTGCAAGTCCAGGGCCACCCTGTGGAAGCTAGTGAGACACTGCCTCGAAATAAAAGGGAAAAACAATGTGTTGAGAATAGAGTTAAGTGCCAAGTTCAATGCTCAGTGCTGTGAAGAAATAATAAACAAAGGAAAAACCATAACAACCAACTGGAAACTGACAAAACGGCAGTCTCACCATTTCATCCTGAGAACTCTGATGTTCTTAAGTGGCCATCCTCAATGACTAGGCATTTATTCCCCTTAACTGTTTAGATTTACAACATCTGTATCATAAACACGTATGTATTCATTGCAGCACATTCAAACTTATACACTTACACATATACACACATGCGTGCACACACATACACATGCGCATGCACACACATCAATACAAATCGATAAAGGAGAGTTATAAATTAATAAGTAAAAATGGCCAAAATTTAAACAGAAAAAATGCTCAGTCCATTAATAGCTACAAAAGTTGAAATTATCATACACAGCATTTTCGTCTTCATAGTCAGAAATATGTTTTAGAATCTAATGGATGAGAATGAGTGAAAAATACCATTTTTGTGTTCTGTTGATTAAACCATAAATTTTTATCATCTTTCCAGAAGACAAGATGTTACTGTAAATCAAAGCCATCAGAAGACTGGAACTCTCAGGAGTTCCCAGTGTGCCAAAGTATCCGTCACAATGTCATTTAAAGCAGGGACATTCTTCAAGAGCCTAATGGCCAATGACAAATAATGACTCAACAAAATTAGAAGTAGCATGCATTAGAATGTACAGCTGTTACTTAAAATATTACATCACATAAGAATATACTACAGTCATTTAAAATATTACATCACATAAAAGTATAACTGGCAAATGACTATATCATATTACTAAGTAAAGAAAATATTGTCTCAAAATAACATTATCCTATAATTTTATTTTATTGAGTATAAGATGAAATCCTGCTCCAGATATTAGCAAACATTCTTTTTGGATAATAGATTCTATTGTCTTATGCATAGTTTCTTGTGACTTCTAAAATTGCTATAGTGAATATCTATGGCACACTTTTTTATTATAAGGAAGAGTCATATTTTAAAATTAATTCTAAGCCATGCCTGGAGGTATAGGACTGTGATCCTAGCTACTTAGGAGGCTAAAACAGGACGATCATAAATTCAAGTCCCCTATGATATAGAATGAGTTAAAGGTCAGCCTTGGCAACTTAGCTAAATTCTGTATCAAAATAAAAAGTGAAAAGTGGGGCATTTCTGGTATTTGTCTAGAATTTGCAAGTTCAGTTCGGTCTCCAGGAATGAGAACAAAGTGTTCTCTTAAATTATCCATTCTACATTCTCAGAAAATACATATACCAATACAGGTTTTCTATCAGAATATTTTTTAACTGTGTCCTTTGCTCCAGAAAAACTTCAGCCTCCTCAAACCACCGTATACTCAAGCCCTGCTTTCCTGGGTGACCCAGCTAATTCTAGTTATTGCTGTGATAATAACTATTTCATGAGAAAATGGCACCTTCCTTGTGAGTCACACTTTTTCACCTTCCACAATCCAACCACTTCACTTATTACTTCAGTAGTTATTAAATGCCTGTTTTGTGTAAGACAATACAGTAGATGCCAGAAATGCAGAGATAAGGTTGGGAAGGTGTGAGGGGATAGCTCAGTCCACAAAACAATTGGCACACAAGCATTAGGACCTGATTGGATACCATGAACTGATATAAAAATGCTGGGTGTGGTGGCACACACTCACAACCCCAGTGCTGGGGAGATAAAGACAGGCAGTTCTCCAAGGCTTCCTGGAAAACCACACTAGCCTCATCAGGTGAGCTCCAAGTCAGGGAGAGACCATGTCTCAAAAAGCAAGGTAGATGGTGTCTGAAGACATGCAGAACCCGAGGCTGTCCTCTGACTTCCACAAGGCACCCACACATGCACCTGTACACCTACAAAACCAAACACATGTGAAGACCTGGAGGAAAAGAGCCAGTTGCAGAGTCATTCTTGAATATACTCTGTGCCTCAATCAAGTTAATGGACCCACAGAAGAAGGTGTATAAAAGCAAACATGGGCAAATGAAGGCAGCTCAAAGGCTATGACATCCTGAAAAAGAGGGACGTACTAAGAGTTGCAATTCTATGATGCACTGTATCTAAAGGAAGATCCATCAACAGCACACAGGTTGGGAAGAGCTTTGTAATTTGGGGACCCTCAAGAGCTTGATTTAGGTAAAACAGGAGCAAATGTCTGAAGATAAGGCTGGAATGGAATGCTCCAAATTGGGTGTGGACTACCAGAAACCTGAAATCGTCCTTGGAGAAGAAGAATTTTGAGCACACCATCTGTGGAAGCACTGCTCAGGGACTCCCCTCATCTGCCCCAAGGCACAGTGCAGTCCACCTCTTACATAAAGATCCATGATGCACATCAGAAAGTCTGCAGGACTACGTTCCCTTGCTTTTCCTCAATATTCCTAGGAACATTCTTGAAAAATAGTGAACAGAGAAATGAGAAGAATCTAGAAAAAAACAGGCTTGTGTGTTAAGCTAATGTGTAGGCCCCTTAACTTGAAAACTCAGGGACTCTGAACAGCATTCACATAGGGGAAGGGAGTAGAGGGGGAAACGGGAGGGAGGAAAGAAAGGGAGGATACAAGGGATGGGCTAACAATTGAGATGTAATATGAATAAATTAATAAATAAATTAATTAATAAAAAAATAAGAATCACATGATCAGTTCTGTGATAAAACAATCTATATTTTTTGACTCTTTTAGGGTCCTTTTAAAAAGATGTTTCAATGTTTACCCTAACATGAGTAAAGACCTTTAACAGTTGGGGACAGACAGACAGACAGACAGACAGACAGACAGGCCTAAAACTAAAAAGGAGGAAGCAGCAGCAGGATGCACTAGAAAGAGTCTGTCCCAAGAAAGAGGGTGACCCTTAGTGATGGCTAAAAACCAAGTTTCTCAATGTTAAAATCATGAGAGAAACACATCTAAGGTGAGTCTCAGTTTCTTCCTAAGGTCACTAGAGAGAGGGAAGCAAATTTGGAGTCATGCAAGACAAGTTTAGAACATTTTATGGAGGAAAGGAGATAAGTGGTCATCACACAATACATGATTAGAAGTAAGTATAAGGTTGAGAAGTGAAGTGTTTGGAGAGAGGATGTCTGCCTATTTGCATTAAAAATTATGTTAAAATTTTTTCCTTTTATATGTACGAGCGTTTTGCATATATACCATGCAGTACCAACAAAGGCCAGAAGAGGGCTCCTCTTGAACTGGAGTTACAGATGGCTGTTACTTTGTGGGTGCTGGGAATGGAACCCGAAGTCTTCTGCAAAAGCAGGTGGTACTCTTAACCACGGAAGCATCTCTCTCCGGCCTCTATTGTTATTTTTCTTTAAAGACTCCAAAATAGCTTTAAAATAAAGATACCGGCAGTGTGGGTGCCAAAACAGATACTTAAAGCCACTTGATCATACTGTACCAGAGATCCAAACAACCAGAAAGATTCCCACTCCATGGCCAGAGTACAAGAAGAATCCACACCTGGAGGGAAGATGTGAAGCCCGTTTAGGAGCTATTTTTAGTTGCTTGATTACAGCAAAACATCATCAGTACATACTTCTCAAAAGAAAACAAGATGCAAACAGTATGAAAGGCAAATCAAGAAAGGTGATGCTTCTAAAGCCGGCTCCAGTCTCAGCCTCACCAGTTCCTCTCCTGCATCCTCAGAGAGAGAGAGAGAGAGAGAGAGAGAGAGAGAGAGAGAGAGAGAGAGCCCTGCTGCTTTCTAAGTGCTAATGACTTCCAGCCCAGTGGCAGGGAGGAGTTCCAGCAACCAACCAACATGACAGAAAACCTGAAAAGGGACCAGTTGACCCGAATAAGGTATAAAGGTCAGGACCCAGGAATGCTCCAAGAACATATAGCATATTTATATCTACCCCTCTTTCCCACAGACCCAGATTCTGACATGAACAGAAACAGTCATCAGAATGGCACTTGCATCTTCTTATTCTCCATTTTTACAGCAATAGCACATAATTTACTGCCGGTCCTTTATTCTATAAAGAACTTAGAGTTAACCACTCATGGTCCTTTACAACAAAAGAAATGTCACTATCTAATTTTCCAAATCTTAAATCTACATTTTTATGTACTCTCTTAGGGGCTCTTTAAAAAGATGTTTCAATGTAATCTTAGCGTATGGGAGCCATGTTGTGTTTAATTTTGACTAATGTCCTTGATGTTCACTAAAATGCTTTGGACCATGCTGTTCTTACAGAATTACTGTGAAGACTGTGTAGCCAGGTATGGAAAGTTAAAAACTGTGTAGGTGCAGACTGTTTAAAAAAAAATGGAGCCCAGATCTTCCTTGCAGAGTCTGGCTGCTGTCATTGTTTCCAGTCTTTATATCACTAATAATAGAACTGATACCAGAAGCAATATGGACATGGGATGCTAGCATGTGGCATCTGTAACTTAAGACAGGGTACCACAGTCATTGCTGCAGCACCATTTGCCATCTCTTTTGCACATTATAACCACAGGCTCTGACTGACATCCTGGGGAGGACACAGCCATTGTGCCCATTGTCACAGTGGGATCTGAGTTTGGCATCCTAGGGAGAACATCTGGTGATCCAGATGTACTTAGGTGCCTGTTGTATAACAGGTGAGGATCCAGCAAAGAAAATTCTCCCTCTCTTAGTCTTCTCTAGGATCCTTCAGACATGGGAAAGAAAGATGGGTACCACATAGTCAATTCAAATGAATGTCCACTTCAGGCACAACTTTAAACCTAGCCAGTGTCTAAAGCTGCTTCCTGAAATGAGGAGGATATATTTTTTGCACTAAAAATAATAGATACAGACTTCACTGAATAAAGCATATAGAACATGATGTATTTTCCATTGTTTTTAATAATGTACTTTTGAATAGTGTTGTAAAAACATATTGACTGCATGGATACTTTTTGGAAGAAAGAAAAAGACCAATTTTTACATTCTGAGAAATAAAACACATATTTAGGGAGGAAAGCAAAGGCAGTAGTAAACTGCCTTGCAATAGAGACAGTAATGAACTGATGTAAAATGAGCTGGCCCCGGTGGAACCTGAGGAGAGAGGATGGAGCCACAGGCGCACTTCTTCTGTATGCAGCAGGCATCCACAGAGACGGTACTGGAGACACTCATGAGCAGCGTTTATCATTCCTGCCATGCACAGAGACCAGACAAGGTGGAACCAGGCTTCCATTCAAAGGAAGGAAATCACACTGCTGTGGTCCTTTGACTTGAGCTCAGCCAGTCAGCCATCTATTTATCTGTCCAACAGTCAGCAGGAAACCTGTTCCCTCTGTGTTGTTTATCATGCCATGGTTTGGTGAGTACAGTAGACTGGGCCCTTGGTTTACTTCACTCTTTCTTCATTTTGGACATGCCCAACCATCCTGTGTGGATGTTGATATGAGCATCTTCGGAGGTCCACACATCAGTCATCCTCAAGGCAGCAGGGAGAGAAGAAGCAGAAAGAGCCTGCATGTCAGGAGGTTTGGGCCAGGGCAAGGCACAACTCAGCTATTAAGAGTTCTTACTTCTGCTTTCATCATTAAAATATTTTATTTTTATTGGTCATGTGATAAATTCATATGCCAGATTAAAGAGACATAAAATTATTTGAATTTATGTTGTTCATAAGACAAATTCTTTCATTTTCCAAAGGTTTATATTTGTTTGGTGTGTGTGTGTGGCTTAAGAGAATAAGCAATCAATGCAGAGCAGTTTTGGTCCTATTCACCATCAGATGGCCTTACTAATATGTTACTCTTCTGTATTCTTTCTATACTGACGATATACTGTGTCTGCATCTGAGCTCAGTCCTTGGCTCTTGGTTTCTTGAGACAGGATCTTGCCGTGTAGCACAGGGTAGCTGTCTTAGTTAGGGTTTCATTGCTGTGAGCAGACACCATGACCATGTGGCAACTCTTACAGTTTGGAGGCCTAGCTCATTACAGTCTGTCATGGCAGGAAACATGGTGATGCACAGGCCGACACGGTGCTGGAGAAGAAGCTGAGAGTCTTACATGTAAATCAACAGGTAGCAGAAAATGAGAGAGTGAAAGGAGAGGGAGAGAGAGAGAGACAGAGACAGAGAGACAGAGACAGAGAGACAGAGAGAGACAGAGACAGAGAGAGAGAGAGAGAGAGAGAGAGAGAGAGAGAGAGAGAGAGAGACTGGACCAGGATTGAGCATTTAGAACCTCGAAACCCACTCCCAGTGATGCACTTCTCCAACAAGGTCACACCTTCTAATAGTGCCACTCCCTATGAGCCTGAGGGCCATTTTTATTCAAAACACCACACATGTGATGAAGGTACTGTGGGGCACCAAGAGTTTCCTTCTTATTAGACAGTTATCATTATTTGAAAACATTTTATAAGTGACGAGGCAAGTTTCCTCTTTACTAACTGGGCATCTCTCTTGTTAACCGAAGAACAAACTGATCACGAGTGATAAAGCCACCAATGAAACCTGTGACTCTAGCCGGGCGTGGTGGCACACGCCTATAATCCCAGCACTCGGGAGGCAGAGGCAGGTGGATCACTGTGAGTTCGAGGCCAGCCTGGTCTACAAAGCGGGAGGACAGCCAAGGCTACACAGAGAAACCCTGTCTCGAAAAACCAAAAAAAAGAAAAAAAAAAAAGAAACCTGTGACTCTAGGGCCCATAAATCCCAAGTGGTCCTTGGGGCTGCAGTCAAGGTCTTTATTAGGAGAGATGGTTCATTTTGGGAGGTCTAGAGTGGGATATGACTTTCTCATGTATATGCTCATAGGGTATCAAGTCTCTTCTCGGTGACCTGCTGTCCTTCCTCTGAGTGACACTAGGTCTCCCCCTCCAGGGGACATAGTCAAATGTGAGGCACCAGAGTACATGAGAAAGTCATATCCCACTCTCCACTCAAGTGTGGAGACTGTCCTGTCCATTGGCTAGATCTGGGTAGGGGTTTAAATTTATGCAAATTCAACCTATTCAAGGAAGGTTCTGTGAAAGGGAAATCACAGTCAGTGTCAGTCTGCTTTCTGGGGCTATCACAAAGTGTGTGAGGTTAATGAAGTTGTAAAAGAAAAGGTCTTATAATTGGGGCCATAGCCTGAAAATGAGGAAGTCCAAGAGTGTGGTGCCAGCATCTGCTCTGGTTCTGGTAAGGGTCCGCAATGGAGGTTCAGCTCACAGCAGTCAGCAGGAGAATATGAGAGTGCCAGAAGTAGAGTATACGTGACAGAGAAGAAGTTTGACTCTAACAGCAGCCAGGCCACGCCTGCCCTAAAGGAAGTCATTCCCAAGAGAAAAGCATGGCTCCTGCTTAAAGCAAATACTGCAGCACAAAGTCCCACCCACCCCTTAAGGCCAGTCTACTGGGAATTAAATTCCGGCCTGAGTTTTGATGGGGACAAGCTGTACGGAAACTTTTGTTCTGGTTGAAAACTTGGAAACTTTAAAGAACAATTAGGATGAAACTTTCAGAGCACTTTGCTAATCTGGATTTGAAATTATACAGCTGCACACAAGTCAGATGGGGAGGTGACATTCTATGTCGCAAAAATCAGTTGCCCTGAGATTACTACAAGCAATATTTGATCTCTTTGGAAGTGGGCACTTTCATTCTAGTTACTTATATTCCATTGCCATCTGGGAACTGTGCCCCTCCTTAATAAAGCCCACGTTTCTTCCTTTATCAAGACCAGCAAGTGATTAATTAAGCCAGGAGCTGATCTGTCTGTGGGTCTGGTTGAAAGACAACGGCATGGAGAAAGGCAGCAGCTGTTCCCAGCTCTCAGCTCTCTTTGGAGCAACTTTCTTTTTTCTCTCTCTCTCTTTTCTTTTCTTTTTTTTTCCCCCCCAAACGACACCATACTCCCTACCCATCCCTTAGCCAGGAATTTTGTGTGGGAGTGACTAAAGTGGCCAACTAGATTCTCCTCTCAGCTCATCCCCATTTTTCCTGGGATAAATATTTAGTTTATAGTAGAGTTTTTAAAAAATGACTTTTTTCATTTTATGCTATTGACTTCCAGATCAGTCTTGGAAAGAAATGTGGGTGCTTCCTGATAGACTGTTTATTTTTGAGAGGAAGACTAAAAGTATGTTTGCTTATCTGGTATGAGACAGGAAGATGGGCACACACGTTCTTTGTCTCCTGCCCATCTCACATGGGTGTTGGCTCTGTATCTATTCTGTCCCGTGAACTTAATCAGTGACATAGAAAAATGTTCCAGGCACCCTAATTACAAGGCTTTTGTTTAGCTCCCAGCTGAATATAAATACAACATTAAAGTATTCATGCACTCATCTTTAACTTTGTCAATAATTACACTAAATTGCAAATGAAGTCTACTCTGGTCTCAGCGATGTAAAGGCTGAGTCAATGCTAATGCCCTCAAGCTTATCATTAGTCTGGGTTTTGTCCCATCCATAAGAAACTAAGTGCTCACATTTGCCAAGCAGTCGCTGGGAATGGCAGCCTTCTGTTGCTGTGACAAAGACCATGACCGAAAGTAACTTGGGAAGGAAAGGTTTTATTTCACCCTCCAGCTTGTAGACCATCATGAAAGGAAGTCAGCTAGGAACTAATAGCGGAGGCCATGGAGGAGTCTTGCTAACTGGCTTGCTGCTCATGGCTGACTCAGCCTGCTTTCTTATAAAATGTGGGACCACCAGCTCAGGTGTGACACCACCTATAGTGGGCTGGGTCCTTCCACATAGACCACTAATTAAGAAAATGCCCCCACAGATGTGCCTCCAGGCCAGTGTATTGGAGGCATCTTCTCAACTAAGGTTCCTGGTTTCCAAATCGGTGTAGTTTGTGTGAAGTAGAAGATATGTCCCAAATTCATCCAGGTTAAGTACCCGAGGAGGGCTTATCCACCCCAGCTCTCTAAGCACTGTGACACCGGAAGTCACATTCTCAGATCTATATCTTGACTATGGTTCCTCCTTCTGCTCCTCCCAGTTCCCCTCCACCTTCCCTCCTATGCTAGATATACATATTGACAATGCCCCTAACTCTTTATTCATTTACAGATGAAATTACAGACTGATTGTTGACATAGAGAATTCTAATTAGGCAGGCGCTGTGGTGCATTCCTGTAATCCCAGCACTCAGGGAGGCCAAGGCAAGTGGATCTCTGTGAGTTTGAGGCCAGCCTGTTGTACAAAGTGAGTCCAAGACAGCCAAGGCTACACAGAGAAACCCCATCTCGAAACCTCCTCCCACCAAAAAAAAAAAAAAAGGATTCTAAGAGTCTAATCTCAGCCTAATTCTTCCCTGAGCTACTTCCTCCTCTACAGTCAGTCAGTCTGTATTAGTAAAAATAAACCAATTTAAATACAAGCCCAAACTGAGCAATTGTTGGGGGTAAATCCACCATGAGAATTATTCAGAGGGATAAATGGTGCCACTGTAAAGCTTTGCCTGGAAGACTTAACAAATGGGGATTGACTCAACAAACATTTTAAAATAAATGAATATTAATGTATCCTGCACCCGTGCGTTGTCTAGGTTACCTGTCTCATTAAACTAGTCTCTCTATTTCTGCCTTCCATTTTTTAGGTAACTGAAAATGTATAGTAATCTGTGTTGCCCTGAAAGTTCATAAAACGTGAGAAAGGAAAACACATTGTCTGCTTCACAAAATCATGTGTTTTCTTAGAGGACTGTGGTGGGTTTTTGTTCAAATACAAGGTTAGATTATTCGGAAAGACAGCTAGCTGTCACATCCAAGTTGACTCATGTTTTGTAGCAGTTTTAATAAGTCCACGGGAGGGAAGGAGAGAAATGTTTCCATCAAATGCCCCCCCACCCCCAACACATACTCATGTACTTCATATACATACGCCATTTAAGAAGTATATATTATTTTTACTTTTGGAATACTATATTTAATATATTCTTTTTAAAATAGAGACTCAGAAAAATCTTCCAAAAAGCCTTCCAAGAAAAGGCAAAGTTGGCAATGCTCTGTAGAGACTGTTCAAGTCATGTGTGCCTGCCAGTGTGCCCTGTGGCACGGCTTCACTTGACTATTCTTGGTGCTTGATGGATGTAAAACTCTACGACCCACATTTTAGAGTGAGGAAGTTACTTAGCTTGTCCTGTATCACATTCTCTGTTCCCAAAGCTCAGGGAGCATCGTGAAAGAGAGGCTAGAAAGACTGTAAGAGCCAGGAGTGGACATCTCCAGAGAAACAGTATACGTTAAACAGAACAGCACCTTTGCTCGTATGAAAGCATAGCAGGTGGAGGACATGAGGAAGAGTTGTGATAAGATCAGGCCAGCCAAAATCCTAGAGTTTGGTGAGGGAATCCGACATTGATAAAAGGCCTCGTGGCTAAAGTCACGTAGCCTCCACAGTCACTGGGTGCTTCCATAGGCCCATCCCAGCTGGAGTCACAGAGCCACAGATAGGATTCCCCTAGAAGGCTTTAAAAGATCCTATGAGTGCCTCCTTGGGCATTTTGTATGGATGTTTGACCCCCTGCATGCAGGCTGTTTCTGTAGAATAAACACTTTATTTTTAGATACTATTTGAGCCTGGGATCTTCAGTTCAGTGATTTTCTGGTCATTTTAGGGGGAGGGGACTCATTAAATCCCACCCCTATCTGAGGAGCTATTGACAGTGATGTCTGCTCTGGAAGAAGAGTCAGTTTTCTTCAGGAATGAGGGCCTGGAAAGGCTCCCCATTCTACTCCAGTAGATGGACCCACACCCATGCACATATGGGCAGCACTAGATGGACTTAGTGGGTAGTCGATTTTAAAAGAGAAAAGAGAGAGCACATGAAATTGGGAGGAAATGGAGTGGGGATGGGAACACTGGGGAGGAATTTCAGGGGAGCAAATTGGGAATGGGTTAAATCTAAACACATTATATGCACATATTAAATAAAATATTTAAAAAATAAGCTTGTCCCAAATTGTAGAGTCAGTAAACAAAGGATCCTAGATCAGGGCCCAGGCATTCTAGCTACAGAACATGCTTTGTAAACCCTGGATTATAACATTTCTGAAAATATTAAGGGGGAAGGGCTATCTTGTAGACAGGACTGTCAGCAAACCCATCAGAAATTAGTCTGTCCAGTTTTAAATGTTTTTCCAATAGCCAGTACTTGGGAGACCACTACTGTCCTTCTTCCCTCCTTCATTTTTTCTCTGTCTCTCCCCTTTATTCAAGGACCATAAAGTCTGTGTTGTTCAATAGAACTTTCTGGGACATGTAAAACATTTTATACCTGCTCCATTGTGCAATGCAGAAGCCATGAGCCACGTGCTCCCCTTGAGAACTGAACAATGGATAGTCCTGCTAATTGTTTAATTTTAATTAATCTAAACATAAAGATCCACACGGGGCTAGTGGCTGTATTAATTAAAGAGACATTGTAGAAATATGGTAGAAATAATAATGACAGTATGACCTAGCATTCATTGAACACTTGAGATGTCTTTCACATTTCAAAACAAACCTGTAATAAATGACAATATCTTCACTCTACAGATTGAGAAATCCTATCTGATGGACAGACAATCATAGACCTTCCCAGTGTCCCACAGAAAGTAAGGGAGACAACTAAAGAAGAAAAAATAGGGTTTGGAAATTTTGAGCCAATTTATTTTTAAATAAAGATTCTTAGACATTGAAAATTATTTCAAACAGCTCATATTGTATCAGACTCATTTCAGGGAGTCCTCCGTAGTAGGAAATACTCAAAAAAAAAAATTGGATGAACAGGTTAAAAGTCTTACATTCTACAGAGGATGGTATCTTATCACCTTTTGTCATTGGTAAAAGTGTGGAAAATATAGATGAGATGAAAATGTTTGAGATCCAATACATTTTGGAAGGATATTAAAATTGATAGCCTGACAGTTACAAAACTAAGATTTTTCTTCATCAAAACACAATGAGTTTGATATTTCCTACCTACAGAATAAGATAACCATTACTCCTACCCTTCATCTCTAATCATTGATTCTTAAAACAAAATACCAATACCAGTGTCTAAAGAAATATCATGGGTTTCCTAAACAACGTAATTTATGAAAAGAAATTCTTACCAAACATAGTAGCTCACAAAGAGAGTACATGTGTTTCCTATTCACTGGTTGGGAGGCTACAGCACATCAGCTGAGGTTATTCAAAACTGTGTGGAGTCTATAATTCATTGTCTGTTGATGTTTAGACTTTTTTCCTTAAAAGTGGTCTCTATCTAATTAGTTCATATTTACTTTATCATTATTAGATAATCGCATACATGAATACTATATTTACATCATTTCCTCTCTCCCTTCCAACTCCTCCCTTGTCTGCCCTCAATCCTTCTCAAACCAATGACCTCATCTTCATTGTTGTTACATAAATATAGCCAATGTTTCTGTGTACATGTGTTCAGAGATGACTACTTGGGACTGAATTACCCATCAGTGATTCGGGTTCCTATGGTGCCTTGTATTTTAATGCTGATTATTGGCCCACAAGAGCTAGTTGCCTACCAGATGAGCACATTCTTAGGTACACCTGTCTTTGTTGTGTATCGTTTGCTCTACTTAATTCAAAGTTAATTGGTTAGTCAAATAGTTAGAATCCTGTAACTGGGCAGAAGATAGAGAAGTAGGCAGGGCTTAGGTTTCCAGACTTGGGGTCAGATGGGGACCACAAGGAGGTGAGCAGAAGATGTAGCAGAAGGAGAGGAAGCTGGAGAGAAGGAAGTCACCACGGTACAGAATGGACCATGAGCATGTTGCCATGAGGGCTGGCCTGATGAAACAGAAGCATCTCATGCAGGAATAATTACGGCAAGTAACTTAGGGTATGTAGCTGGGAAATAGCAACTAGCTTAGAGGATTGATATCTGCCTAGCTGCTGTGCTTTAAAGCTTGTATTAATCCAAAGATCTCTGTCTAGACTATTTGGGAACTAGCTAGGTAGAGAAGCCCTCTAGAATCTACGATCTATTTCAACAGCATATCAGTGTTTTCATCCCTAGAGATGACCTATTCTCTGTCTCTCAGCAATCATTCATTAATTATCTGCAGCTTTTTATCTAGGGATGGGGCCTTGTGAGATTTCCAAGGCTTTCCAAACATGTTTCCTGAGAATTGATTATGTAGTAATTTACTAATACTAATCTAGAAAACTTAAATATTTTAAAAAGGAAATATAAGTATTGATGGCCCTTGATGTCCCAGTTAACATCTTCTGGGCAAGTACCCTTCATTCACTTACTATGATACCCTCTGGAGCAGGAACTATATCTGATCTGATCTTGGGTGTGTGCTTCCAGATTCACATTTTCTCCAGGGAAGAAAGCTCCCATAAAACAAGAATAAATTAATGAATAAGTTTTAACATAGCCAAACTTTTCTGATTTCTTTTTAGATTAGAAATCTGAACGCAGGTTAAACCTTTACTGTTATCTTCAGAATCAGGCAGAACTCACTGAAAAGAGAATCATTTCCTCTTTATAATGACTCAATAAGGTAGTCACTTTGCCCTAAATTTTGTTTCTATGATTTCCTGTGTGATCAGAAATTACTTCTGTCTAAGGAAATTAAAACCAATTTTCAATGTAAACTTGCACTACTTTCTCTATATAGTAGGAAATAAATTTTACACACACACACACACACACACACACACACACACACACGTACTTATAAGTCATTCTGGTGACTGTGGCTAGCTCACGAATTTTTAATCTCTGCTATATTATACAACACCTGGTCTGTAGTTAACAAGAATGGCTTGTTACTCTAATAAGCCAATTTCTATCTTATAAAATGGTTTCTGGGAGCTGGAGAGATGACTTGGTGGGTAAGAACACTGGCTGCTCTTGCAGAAGACCCAGGTTCTATTTACCGAATTTCCACAGTGGTTCACAACCCTGTGTAACTCCAGTTCCAGAGGGCGCTCTCTTCTGGCCCCTGTGGGTAGTGCATATGCACACTGCAGGGCAAACCTCCAGGGGGAAAGAAGTCATGTACATAAAAAGTAAGTACTTTTAAATATGATTTTTAATACAAATGGGAAGATATCTTCTCTCAAACATTTTCTTTCTCAATTTCATTTGTAGCACAAAATATTTAATTTACTATTTGGTCAAGCCATGCTGCATATTCCCATGAACTGTCCCTTTCTCTTATTATTTGAATAAGAGACAAAATAACACGATACATTCTAGTCCCTGTGATTATTACCTTATTTATGACTAAATATCAATCTAAGACCAGGTCAGTAGGATTGTTCCTAACCCAGTAAGATCCTTATTTTCTAAAAGGGGAAAATGTGGACACAGAGACTCACACAGAAAGAATGCCATATGAAGACAAAGGCTGAGGCTGCCTAGCTCATCTTCAAGGTGAAGACAAGGAACACAATTTCTAGCAAAGGCTGCAGTGAGGAACTAGCTGAAAGACCTAGAACAGATTCTCCCACACAGCCCCCCAAAGAACTGGTCCTGACAAAGCCTTGATGCCAGGCTTCCATCCTGTAGAACAGTGGGACAGTGTGTTTCTGTTTTTAAAGGAGCCCAGTGTTATGGAAGCTAACTCATTATCTTGAGGGATGTCGGTAATAGTTTAAAAAGCTTCAATTTAGTGAGTTGTTTTTATATTTATCTTCAGTTGTGACTTGGAAGACTTTCATATTATCTTAGTCTTTATCTCTTCCTTTCTCTGGCACAGTATTGATTTTTATTGTCTATCTAAAAAACTGTTATGCCCTCTACCAGACCTATTTCTGCAGAACAGTGTATAATCTCCTATTTATTTGGTTAATTGGAGTGTGTCAGTATCTCTGAGGTCAGTCCTGCATCTTTGTGCTATCCTGTTGGTCCTCTGCTCACACTCCTTTCTTTTGCCCTTCTGTGTCTTCACACAAGTTGTCATTGTTGAACAGCTCCAAGCTCTTTCTTTCTTTCTTTTTAAAAATTTATTCTTGTTACATCTCTATGGTTATCCCATCCCTTGTATCCTCCCATTCTCCCCTCCCTCCCATTTTCCCCTTATTCCCCTCCCCTATGATTGCTCCTGAGAGGGATTACCTCCCCATGTATATGCTCATAGGGTATCAAGTCTCTTCTCGGTGACCTGCTGTCCTTCCTCTGAGTGCCACCAGGTCTCCCCCTCCAGGGGACATAGTCAAATGTGAGGCACCAGAGTACATGAGAAAGTCAAATCCCTCTCTCCACTCAAGTGTGGAGACTGTCCTGTCCATGGGCTAGATCTGGGTAGGGGTTTAAATTTTACCACCTGTCCACGCTCTTTCTTAGGAGAATAACTGCATACAACTTTCACATGTTGTTAGTTTTGATTTTGCCCACACCTATTACCACTTATACAATTATAATTTATTGTTTCTTGTGCTTAACATTTTCTTTTCTTTCAAAGGCTTTTAATTTTATCCTACTGATGTGTAAAAAACTAGAGTAGATGCTTCAGATTCAGAGATGAATAAAGTATGGTTCTTGTCTTTAGGAGACTATCAGCTATCTTCCTAAGCCTTTTCTTCTTAGTTTTCATGGGACTGTATCTGCCATTTAGGACCAAATATTCATTTTCACACATATCTTACCATGCAATGACTTCTCATATCTTCCTCCGAAAGCCATAAGTTAGGAAGAAGAAAGAAAACACTCTTAACTTCTAAGTCCACCAGCTTCCTGGTTAGATCATCAAAATCATTGTAAAATTGTCTCGTGTTTCCTTATGTAGCAATTTGCTTTCCTAGGCAGAAACACAGGCATTGATGATCAAATAGGAAAGCTACCAGGCTATGACAGGCTTGCTTCTGTTGTCTTCTTGTTGGCATGCAGTCATCTACCCTCATCCATCACTGTATGTGGTGTGGCATAGGTCGGGGTCGAGGATCCACATCTATCTGGGGTCAGAACAAGATTCTGCTCCTTAATGTTTAAAATTTGTTCCGAATGTTTCCAGGAGAAATGGCACATTGGTTTTTCTTTGAGCAAAATTATAGTCATTGTGATGTTAAAGAGAAATCCCCTATTGGCCTCAAGTATTTGAACACTTGATCCCTAGCTATTGGCACTGTTTGAGGGTGGTGGTTTTGGAACCTTTAGGTGGGAGAGGCTTACTAGAGGGGAATGTCACTGGGGTGGGCTTGGAGAGGTTATAGCCACACCCCACTTCCAATTTTCTCTCTCTGCTTCATGTTTGTGGCTGAAAATATGACCTCTCAGCTTCCTGTTCCTATGGCCTACACCCAGGCCATCCTACCACAATGGATTCTTGTCCCCCTAGAACCATATGCCAAAATAAACCCTTTCTTCTATAAGTACCTTTCATTCATGGTGTTTAACACAGTAACAGAAACGTAAGTATTGTAGTCATAGAGTTATATGGTGGTAGCATTTTTACCTTGGCTCTTTTCTCAGAGTCTATTCCATTCATTTCTGTACCCTCTTAATACTAATATTGATTTTCCCAGCCCTTCCCAGTCCCTCTTTAGAGTATATATTCAGTTTAGCATGCTTCTCAAATTGTTTACATTTCCCTTTTTTCCCCCCAGGGATTTTTCATTTTCATTAATAAGCTAAAGTACAGAAGGAAAATCTTGACACCGTTGAACCTTCTACTGAAAAAAAAATTAGTATGTGCTTGGAGCACACATAATTGATGACTACCTCAGCAGAGAAAACAAACATAACATTTGCTTTACAGGTCATTGGAATAGAATTCTTTGTTCTCATACTTCCCAAATTCACTTGACAAAAAAACAAAAACAAAGGGGGTCGACTTTCAAAGTTGCCATGTAAAGAGATTTCAGGATGCCCATGTTCCACCATAAACACATCTCTCTCATCATAATAACCAAGACAGGGAAGGTTCAAGTTGCAGCTCTATAGTCACTGCCCTAACTACAGAAAACATTTTAAGGCAACAGTATCTCAACATCTATACTTACATAGGCAGATGTGTTTGGAACTTCAAGTGTGCCTGTATAATTTCTTTGATGTTTTTAACAATACAAAATTCTTCCCAAGGAAAAGAAAATATAAGCTAAATATCCCCAGTTCCCTTTATCCTGAAGATAATCTCTAGATCATTTCCTCTGTGTTTTAAGTACTTCTCCTTCAAAGCCCAAGACTATTTAGCTTCTTTTGGATACAACTGTATCCTAGGAGTCTACTTACTCAGCCACCTAGCTCCTGCCTGTCAACCTTTCCAAATTCAGCTAGTACATTCTCATCTACTTGGCCTTTCTTTTGGGCAAGCAGGTTCAAGAGGCCTCACTTTTACGTACTGGGCTGATGTTCAAAACACTTTTGACAATCACTCAGGACTGAACTCAGGATATCTGGCCTTCCTCTCCTCTGCATTCTGTGTTGCCTTTGAAATTGTGAAACCCAGCTTGGGTTCCTTCTCCCAATGTTTACTCTTCCTTTATTTTGTGGTGAATATGGAAATGTACACACTATACTCTAAGGGTGATAACATCCCAAATCTTATCCGTTCATATCTAACATGATCTAGAACAAATGATTTGTTGCAGTAGTGGACCCCTCACCCCTCACGTCTAGCGAGGAAATGATTGACCCATAGCCACAGTGCTTCCTCAAAGAAAACCTAATCTTCAAGTTGAGATAATAGCTACAGTCTGAAGCATGGCTTCTTTCTTAGCTGCAATGCAGCCTGTCAATTAAACAGTTTCAACATAGTCTACCTAAGTATGTAGTAGTGTCCTCTAAATCTTAATTAGTCTGCCTATTGCAAATTAGTTATTTAATGGTCACAGTGTCCCCATGCTCAAAATAAGGACCTGAAATACCTTTGGATATTTAAGTGACAGGCTTACAGGGTAAGTCTTTATTCTGAGCTCCAAGGCTACTGGGAATCTCTTACTTCATGTCTCCCAAATACTTCACAATTAGCATTCCTTGACTATAGTTTCCTTAGGTCATAGATTCTCATTTTCCTCTCTTCAAGGACTCTGAGGAGCTCTTACTTCTTCTTCAAGATACTTTCCAGATACATCTCCTCTAAAACTTTTCCTGGCATGCCCTGTCCTTCCAGAATATAGAAAACTCTATCCATCAATGGGCCTCCATGGTTTTTAAGCATGTGTGTCATATGATCTGGAAAATTATCTATGACAGCCATATTTTTTGGGGGGGTTGTTGTTGTTTTGTTTTGTTTTTTGTTTGTTTGTTTTTTCAAGACAGGATTTCTCTGTGTAGCTTTGGCTGTCCTAGACTCACTTTGTATACCAGGCTGTCCTTGAACTCACAATGATCCACCTGCCTCTGCCTCCTGAGTGCTGAGATTAAAAGGCATGCGCCAACACACCTGGCCCCATACTTCTTGTTTTTAATGAGTGAGTATATTAAATATATTGAAAAATCAAAGTAAAAGAATAAATAACAAGAACTGATGTTAGATAAGTGATAGAGATAGATAGATAGATAGATAGATAGATAGATAGATAGATAGATAGTAAAAGAAAGGTAGCTATAGGTGAAAACCTACTAAGGAAGCTCCACTGAAGCAACTGGAGTTCCCTACTAAAAGTCAAGGCAGATCAGAGGGTTGCCTCAGATAAGGCTTTCAAGTAAAAGAACAAACAGCAGCAGGTAGACATCACATCATAAAGTCAGGTGCTCATCTCATCAGGCAGAAACCAACTGGGGAAGCTGAGGCAGAGAGATGGATTTTCTGGTTGAACTTTCTCTCTGCAGATGAGCTCTCTATATCTCAACTTCCAGCTTCTCTTTTCTACTATAAACATTTTTTTAAATCATGAAGTAAACAATAATAACTTCTAGTGGAAGTGGTTGACCTTCTAGCTCTTCTGAAGGGAATGGCGTTTACTGTTGGGCTATTTTGCTGTTTTCTCTCCTCCCTGTCGGAGTTGAAGGTGGTGATCCATCCCCACACTAGGGACCTTAAAGGGCACTTTGAGACAAACACTTTGGGTCTGAAAACAGGGTTGGAAGTGCACTACTGCTTCGAGAGCCAGTTTCTCAATGAGCTCAAATAACTCATAACCATTCCCTGCTATAATGTTCATGACACTATGCCTCTGTGGCTTCTTCACTCAGTGATTACAACAATGTACAGTGCGTCATATTTTATTCCCTCTTGTCTATGTTGTTTTAATGCAAAGGCTAATCCCTCAGTCAATCCCTCCACAGGGTCAAGTGTCAGGAAGCAGTTCCCTAATCTTTTACCACATGCCAGACACATGCCCTTTGCGGAAGATTCAACAATGAACAAGAAGCTGGGCACTGTGGCACTTGCCTTTAATCCCAGAACTGGGGAAACAGCAATCAATACATTTCTGTGACTTCAACGCCAGCCTAGTCTACATAGTGAGCTCCAGGTTAGCCATGGCTACTTAGTAAGATCATGTCTCAAGAAAAGTAACTAAAAACAGTGAAAGCTTGGCCTACCATAAAAGAGGCTCCATCACATTAGAAAGCATGCATAATAAGGAATCTGTATCAAAGCTCATCCCCTCAAAAAGAGGCAAATAGAGGCTTTCAAAAATCTTGGTAAACAAAATAATTTTTATCTTAAGTCAAGTCCTCATAAAAACAATACAGAAGATATTACACAATTCTAGTACTCATAATAAAAGCATATTTCATTACAGACCATGGGTTATAAAAAGTCTTGAGAAAGTAATGATTTCTGGGTATATATCCCTCTTGGCATCTAAAATGGGCAAAGGAGATACTCAATTGTCAAATGCTTCATTTATAGTAGTTTTGTTTTAATGCTGAGGCATGTTTTTTTCCAAACCAAAATCTGGAAAAGGGACTGAGATGTACTGGCTTCAACTGAAGAAGACAGAATTCTAGTCAGAGAGAAGGAGAGCCTTCCAGCCAACACCTAAAACACCTTAATTAGTTGCCTCATTGCAAGATGCTGAAACAGCTCCAGCCTCAGAAAACCAAGGCCTTCAGAGTCAGAACAGTTTTTAAAAAGAGGAGAAAGATGTGCCATTTATTTAGGAGTTTGATCTGAATCCAAGTTGGAAAAGAAAACCTAAAAGCTTTTAGGATAATAACCCTGGTAATAAAAGAATGCTGTTTTCTTTCTGTGGGAAGAGTCAGGCTCTGTGTGAAGTTCATTTTAAATCCTGAAGATTTGACAATCGGGACAGGACAGGTGTGTTTAAGTGGTCCGTTTCATACTCGCCATCATTTTCTGAAAAGTATTCAGTTTAAGTGGTGTACACTGTTTGCTAAAGCTCTGTTTCAGAAATGCCTGTGTGGACAAATGACTTCCTGCTGCTGGCAGAGAGTTCTGAAGCAAAAAATATATCTGAGGGAATTTGGAATCACTTGGTTTTAAAATAACAAGGAATGTGATTTCCGGCAAAAATTAAATTCTTAGCTTTTAGGAATGTGCAGCCATTAATCTGAATGGACGATTTCACCTGTTAAAAATGTGGTCCCCGCTTATGAAAACCAACGATCTTCCTTTTAAGGCTAAGAGAAAGTGAGAAAACACTGATCTTTCATGGAGAAAGGAAGAAAAGTGCAAGAAGAAAAAGATTAAAGGCTTTAGAGAGGGAATCTTCAGATTATTGAGAGAACTTAAATTCAGACCCTTACAATTTTTAATTTACATGCCTAGCTTCAACTTCAAAATTAATTTTAAACATGTATTCTATTACTTGAATTAGTCATTGTACAGTAATTTATTTTAAAGGCAACAATAGCACACATAAAGTATATTGTCTCTTTAATACCCAACAAGGCTGTCCATCCTGAAATGTAAACTTGCAAGATGAAAATAGTCTTTTTTTGAAGCAAAGCATTCATCTTTCTCTAGTCACATGCCCACATTCTAAATTCTTGTAGTTTTCCAAATATGCTGTGTGGTTTTCTTAAATCGTACTTTTATTGAAGACATCACATGGTGTCCTGTATCTACAACACTCACAACCCTTCTTACCTCCAACCCTTCCTGTGCCACCCACCCACTTCCTCCCAAATTCATGACCTTATTCTTCAACTATTATTGTTTTATATACAAATTTACATCTTTCTGAGTCCATTTAGCACTGGCTTGTGTGCATGTGTCTAGGATTGACCATTTAAGATCAGATAACCTATCAGCAAGCCCATTCCTGGAGAAAACTGATTCCTGCTTTATCAGCAGCCACAGATTGCCTGTAGCTCTTAATCTAGGGATGGGGCCTTGTGAGCTCTCCCCCATGCACATTGGCATAGCCACTGGTGGTGTTATTGTGTAGGTCTTTGTATGCTGGTCTACCATGGTACACATTGCCTTGTCAACCTGATATGTTAATTCAGGACTTCAGACCCAGGGCCTTAGCTAGATTAGTCCTCTGCAACTGAACTGAGTCCTTGGTTCTTGGTTTCTTGAGGTAGGATCTTGTCATGTAGCACAGGGTAGCTGCCCTAGTTAGGGTTTTGTGGCTGTGAAGAGACACCATGACCACAGCAACTCTTATAAACAAAAACATTTAATTGGAGCTGGCTTACAGTTTACAGGTTTCGTCCATTATAGTCATGGCAATAAGCATAGCTATGTCCAGGCAGATGTGGTATGGGAGAAGAAGCTGAGAGATCTTCATCTTGATCCAAAGGCAGCAGGAGGAAGACTGAGACACATTTCCTCCAACAAGGCTACATCTATTCTAGCAAGTCCACACCTCCTAATAGTGCCATTCAAACACATGAGTTCATGGTGGGTGGAGGAGAGGATGGTTGTCCTATTCAAATCACCACAGTAGCCTTAAGTATGCTGTCACACCCATATTCCCCTTCTAAACCCCGTTTTGGGGATCAAACTCAAGCCCTTACACTTGCTAGGCAAAGCACTTTACCACTAAGCTCAATCCTATATCCCTTCAATACTTGATTCTATGGAAAATGTCCCTGTTTATACTTCTCTCTCTGTGCTCTAGGGAAAGCCTATGGAAATATCTACGCTAATTGACTGTGGTTGTTTTGTTGTTTATTTACAGTGCTGGAGATCAAACTCAGGACCCTGACCACACTGGTCAAGTTCTTTTCTTTTTTCTTTTTTTAATGCCTTGCTAATAACTTATTCTGTTTAATTTAAATAACCACCTTCTGCAGTTGGGCACAATAACAAAGACAACTTCTTGTTCGTGTTTTATTTCTAATCTGGTTGGTTTTTATGACAGAATAAGTGTTGAACCAAAGTGATGAGAACAGAAAGTGGGGTTGGAAGCCTCAGATCTTGAGCAATACTCAAGTAGTAGGCTTACCATCCAACTGGTCATCACACACCCTTTCCATTTTAAAGAATTCTCTTTAGGTATTTTGTAGGCTATAAAGAGAATGCCAGTTAAACATTTAAAGGTATACTGAAACAAGTATAGATATATTAATTCTCACATTTTTAAAGATTTACTTTATTACTTTTAATTATGCATATATATTTGTGTATGAGTATGTGTACCTGAGTATATATGCTTGTGGAGGTCAGATAATGGTAACAGATCTTCCAGAGCTGTAGTTATGGGTGGTCATGAGTCCCTTAATGTGGGTGCTGGAACTGAACAAATCCACTTAACCATTGAGCAATCTCTCCAGGCCCCAATCCTCAGATTAAAAAATAAATAAATAGACTATTTTCATGCATTAACCAAAACATTGAAGAAACAGTTTTCAGAACATTAAATACCTGTCAAATTTGTATCAACAGGAAGAAAAATTTTCTTTTAAAACTGACATAATTTATATCATAAATTTCAATTAGAGAGTAATATGCAGTGGTGACTTGACTCAAAGCCATATATGAATGTTGGAATTGTTGCTTTCTATCACATGATAATTCATAATAGCCACTAAATTTTCTAAAGCTGATTTTGTTTTCTGTCTATATGGAGAAGAGGTGAAACACAGATGTGGGAGCTGAGCTTTGAAGTTCCTGTACCGTTTTCCTATTGAGTATTACAAGCATCCTCAAGAGAAAAAGAAAGAAGGAAGGGAAGAAGGAAAGAAAGAAAGAAAGAAAGAAAGAAAGAAAGAAAGAAAGAAAGAAAGAATTACATATTATGGGCCCAGTCCTCTGCCAGAATTCACAGGGCTAAGTACCTAGTAAGAAATGGTTAGTACATTGAGTTTCAATCAGTACAAGACATGCAACAACAGTGTAGCTTGCTCCATAGTTCAAAATGTATTTGTTCTCGTCTCCCCATCACCATCCACTCCATGCTGACTAGTGTTCGAATAAGGGAGTAGGTTTGATGAGTGGGATGCTGGGAGGAAAGGCATCATGAATCTTGCCAAGCTATGAAGTCTGTGAACCAGAAGTCCAGCCTGCCAGGTAAGATGTGCCTACTTGTGTAATAGCGGTTTGATTGTGATGATGGTAACGAGCTGCTCTATGATTAAAGTTGAGACCCATGGGATGCCCCATGCCCTTGACTATAAGCCAAAATAATAACCCAGGTCTGGGAACATGTATACCAGGCAGGGAGGGGACTTAACAATGTTGCACTAACATGTCTATGGTACTTTGAACAAGAATGACCCCCAGGGGCACACACATATTTGAATATTTTGTTACCAGTTAGTGTGAATGGGTTAAGAATGATTAGGGGGTATATTCTTATTCTAGGAAGTGTGGCACTGGATGGTGGGCTTTTGGATTTCAAAAGTCCATGCTAGATCTAGTCCTATCTCTTTCTGCCCATGGGTGGTGGATCAGGATATAAGCCCTCAGCTACTGCTCCATTGCCACGACAGCCAAGGACTAACACTCTGAAACATTAAGCAAGGCGCAGTTAAATGATTTCTTCTAAAATTTGCCATAGCCATGGTGTTTCTTCACAGCAACAGAATGGTAACTAAGACTCTGTCAAAGCAGCTGGCTGCTTTCTAAGTATCCATGCTTAGAACCATAGGCAAAAGCTGATTCCACCTTTACTCAAAGAAACCTCTCCTTAAAATGAACTATGATGACTTATGCCTCCCCAGGATAGAGAACAAGAAATACTTGTGGGCTTGGCTTTTTAAAAGGCATTCAAACTACTCCCTCTAAGGTTCATGGAACACTGCAAAAGAAAGAGTAGACTGTATTTAAGATAGGGGTACATTCTAAGGACCACCACGTCTAGACTCAGTACAACTTCTAAAACCATTAACACACTACAGTGAGATTTACCTGCATTATGTCCAAGCAACAGTCAGTCAGTGAAGGGAAAGGGCTCATGGGGACCTCCTCTTCACCTCTTAACTATTGGCTATTAATAGACTCCTAGAGAGGACAAGTCCTTTTCTTCAATTGTATTCCCACTGCTGAGTTTACCAGGTTCCAAAAGACCATAGCTACTGGCTCAGAGACATCTTTGGGTAATCTCAGTGAGTCACAAAGTGAAAAGAATAGACATGAATATGATGGAGAGATTTGTGAAGAACCTTCACTCATAGCTGCTGGAATTGTAAACTTGCACGGCCATTATGGAAATAAGTATGAATCTTATTCAAAAAGATCTGAAAGTTGAGCTACCATAGCATTTAGCTGTATACCTAAAGGACTTTAAACCAACAATCCACAGAGATATTTGTGACCCATGTTTATATAACTGAAGTATTCACAATAGCCTAGGTGTACATCAAAAGAGGCATGGATGAAGAGTGCTGTATGTACAAAATTAAAATTTATGCAGCTGTAAGAAAAGTTAAATATGGTATTTGTAGGGAAGTGGATACAATTAGACATCACAGTGTTAAACAAAATATGCCAGACTCAGAAAGAAAAATACTTTGTGCTTTCTATTATATGCAGAACCTAGATTTAAAATTGTGTGTGTGTGTGTGTGTGTGTGTGTGTTTGCATACACATATTTGTAGGTCACAAAACTAAAAAGAGGATGATGAGAGAGGAGGAAGAGATGATAAGGGAGGTGGGGAGTAAAGAGGGCAATGGGACCCACGCAACAGGAAAACAAAGGGGGCCCCGACTGGGGACAAAAGAGAAACATGTGAGGAGAGAGGGTGATAAAGGGCATAAGACAGAAAAGAAACTCAGGGAAGGGAACACATGAGGATAATCACGAGTGAAGACCATTGCTTACATAAAGGCCATATCTCTACATCAAAAACATGCTCATTGGAGTTCAAAAAGCCAGAATGTCTGCATCTCCAGTGCGGTCTACAACACTCTACCAAAGTCTAATTGCAGAAGATTAGGATGCTCTATTCAATTTAGTTACCTACTTTCTAAAACCCCAGTGTATTAGTTATAGAAAAATACTATAGTATTTTATTTGTACAAGTAATACATAAGGCTTGAGGATCTGGTGACAGATGGTTAATTATATATATATGTATATCTTCATCAGAACGTTGGTGCTTTTTGATGACAGGAAATCTCAAATATAAATACATGAGTGATTTGTAGAGCATCTCAAAGCAACAAAACAGATTCTGAAGTTATGTAATAAATGAATATCATAGGATGGGTCATATGCAAATGAGCCTTAGGCTCAAAGCTCCTGTTAATTCTTTGGTAACTATGTCAGTAAGGTCGTGTGAGAATTTCAGAATATAAAGTGAAAATGGTGAGTTCTGGGTTTCTTGCCAATTTAATCTAGGGTGTGAAATTCCTGACTTGCAAGCTGAATTATTGGAATTTTATAAGCAAGTGTATGTACATATGGCATATACATAGATGTGTATTCAGGTCTGCAGAAGAAGACCCCTGAGAATCAGAACCTCAGACCAGACCAGACCCACACTTCGTCACAGACTTCACCTTGAAAGAGTGTCATGGGTCATAGCAAGGCAGGAAGCCAGGGCTACTCAATGCAGATCCCAGAGTACTGGAGATAAAGCAAGAAGTATCTGTATGGGAAAAGAGAGGGAGGGAGGGAGGGAGAGAGGGAGGGAGAGAGGGAGGGAGGGAGGAAGGGAGGGAAGGAGGAGGAGGAGGAGGAGAGAATACATGTAATGGAGGAAACACATCATAGTGGAAAGGAGGATTCCCATCAATAGCACAAGGAAGAGTCCTCGGGAACAGCAGCTTCTGCCTCACCCTGGAGAGTTCACTATGCATGTGCATAAATTTCAAAGTGCAGGGCTCCAGCCATCCTTATCCAAGAAAGACAAAGAGGACTGTGGATGAGGCCTGACTCCTGCACACACAGAAAAGATCTCACACGCAAAAGAGAGCAGTAAACATTACTGTTATAACTGGGGCATCATGGCTCACATCCCTTGTCAGGTCAGGTGTAGGATACAAAAGGCAAAAATGAGTGTAGAGTGAGCATCCGTGTACTGTTTGGGCCAGGGGAACTGCCTAGAAGGTTGGTTCTATACAAAGAGGCTGGTGGGGTGCTAGGATGGGTTGCATCATCATCTCTGGATTGAAAAAGCTACATAAAAATAGCCATGCAGAACAGAGTATATTCTTGGTCATAGTAATTTCAAATGGTGGGAGGCTAGTGGGGTGCTAGGAAGGGTTGCATCATCATCTCTGGATTGAAGAAGCTACATAAAAATAGCCAACCAGAATAGGGTGTGTCCTTGCTCATAGTAATTTCAAATGGTGCGACCCAATTTGGAACCTACAAAGAGCTTAAAATATAGACCACATAAATAAGCAGGTATTCATGCTTGTAGTTCAAAATGTGAGCTGTGAGTTTGCTGTCCCAGCTACCACCATTGACTATAACTCCCTGGAACCAGAAGCCTAAACAAACCCACCCTTCTGTGAGTTACTTGGCCATGGTGCTTATCACAGCAATAGAACAGTAACTAATATACCAGCCCTCTTTCCCTGCCTCCAGGTTCATCAAGGTCTACATAACTGAAGGTCAGTGACTTCACATTAATCTCAGCCAATGTCCTCAAACAGACCATGCCTTGAACATTAGATGTTTAAAATGGAGGCTGCTTGTGAGATAACCCAGACACATGCTCAGCCATCATCAGAGACACTTCCTACCACAGCATATAGGTACAAGCATAGACACCCACAGGCAGACAGTAGGCAGAAAGGGAGAGACCTTGGAATACACAGGCCTAAACAGGATGTCTCCATCAACTCCCTCTCCCTCATGGCTCAGGGAAACTGTGGAAGAGAAGGTGAAAAAAGTATAAGAACCAGAGGGGGCTGGAGAGATGGCTCAGAAGTTAAGAGCACTACCTGTTCTTCCAAAGGTCCTGAGTTCAATTCCCAGCAACCACATGGTGGTGGCTCTCAACCATCTATGAGATCTGGTGCTCTCTCCTGGCGTACAGATGTACATGCAGGCAAAATACTGCACACTTAATAAATAAATCTTTAAAAAAAGAAGAAGAAGAACCAGAAAGGATGGAGGACACCAAGTAAAAATAGCCCTCTAAATCAACAGAGTAGATACACATGAACTCACAGAGGCTGAGACAGGATGCACACAGCCTGCATGGGCTGCACCAGGTCAGGTCCTAGAGCTCAAACAAGTGGACATACTCCCCCATCCCTATCCCAGAAAAAAAATTCTCAAATTGATAACCACTTGGAAATAAAAATTTAGTTTTTCCCAGTGAGTCTCACTGGAGAAACCAATTGCTCTTAAGGATAGGCTGCCTGCCCAGCAGCAGATGACCAACAGAAAATGAACTCAAGGCATCTTTGGAGAGTCCTTATCTCATAATGTAGGACCAAGGCTTTTTATAAATTTCCTTATTTTTATTATATATGTTTATATATATTAATATTTATACAAATATAAATATATGTAATATATTTATTTTCATTTTTAGGCAAAAATATTTTTCTTTTTTACATATACATTTATATTATTTATATTTATCTTCTTAACCCTCAAGTTCTTTGTGCATATATTATGGCTTCTTGTTTACTGTTTTTATGGTATTCCTGTCTCCACTTTTATATATTTTTTGTTCCTTTTCTTAGGCTCTTTTCCTTCTGTTTGTTTGTTTTGTCCTATTACAATGTGTTAGTTTTTGTTTTACCTTATTATATTATATTTTACTTTCTTATCCCTTAGAATCCTGTTTGTTTTCTAACGAGAGATAGAACTGTGGTAGGTCTGTATGAGAAGGGAACTGGGGAGAAGATGGAAAAAGCAGAGCTAGGGAAAATGAAAATTAGAGTATATTATGTGAGGTAAAAAATCTGTTTTCAATAAAAGGAGAAAAACAAATTTTAAAAGTATTTTTTAATTAAGTTATGTTTCATTGAGATTTGATCCTTTGCTTAACTCTCCTGCAGTGTTCCTGCACTTAGAAACCACAGGAAGGATACTGCTAGGGGATACTAGGTTATCATAGAGACATAGGAAGGAAAATGAGTAATATTCAATCATTCTGAATTGGGATTTTGCATCATGTAGCTTAAATGTTCCGCAGGTGACTCTGTCAGTGCATGTCCAAAGGGGAATGTCCCTACCTCAAAGCCTCTTCTGCCATGGCTCTAGATTCAATTTCCAGAATTTGTAGTTTTCAGGGGATGTTGTTGTTGTTGTTGCTGCTGCTGCTGCTGCTGTTACTGTTGTTTAAACAAGGTATTAGTACATAGTCTTAGCTGCCTTGGAACTTGCTATGTAGATCAGGCTGGCCTGGATATCACACAGATCAGCCTGTTTCTGCCTCTGAGTGTTGGGATTAAAGCCATGCACCACTGCGCCTAAGCCTAGCTAATATTTTCTTTTATAAATAAGAGAATGAATTTAAAATATGTAGTACTTTGCTGGGCATGCATTACAAACTAGTCATTGTGGAAACGAAGGTGGGCAAGAAAGAAAGTTTCAAGGGAAAGTTAAGGAAAGGAGAGAAGGAAGGAGGGAATGGGGAGAGAGGAAAGAAAGAAGGGGGAATGGAGGGACTGAGAGAAGGGGGGAGAGAGAGAGAGAGAAAGAGAGAGAGAGAGAGAGAGAGAGAGAGAGAGAGAGAGAGAGAGAGAGAGAGAGAAGACCTAGAGAGGAGGCCAGGCGTATTGCCTATCACATATGCAGGGCCATGTCATTCCGTATTTGTGGCCCAATATCATAGGAGATTAACCACAAAATGCCCGAGGACGTGGAGTTTGGTCACAGGAGAAGGCACTCCAGCATCACAGGTACAATGTGCTCTTCACTTAGTCACACAGAGTCCGTGGCAAGCAAATGGTGAGTGGGTTATTGTGACTGAGAATGGGTGTCACCCCAGCTGAAGACCAATCTGTGGCTGTGATACATCACATGCAATCTTGGAAATCCAAATGGTTGACTTAATCTTCTTAAACTTCCGTTTACTTGTCTACAGATGAGGTAAGAGTGTGACTGTTTATCTCACTGGAAGGTACAGATTCTCTGTGATTTACTCCTCCTCCATGCTCAGATCCCCCTCGAGGACCAAAGCATTCATTCCCCCAGCTCTCAGGCATGAAGACTGTCAGTGGCTCTCCTCTAAGTTCCTCTCTGGGAACTGCCCTGTGCCTTCCCTGTTTCATTGGTCCAAGTTTATTAATTTATTTTAACTTACATGTATGACTGTTGGCCTGCATGTATGTATGTGTAACACATATGTGCCTGGGGTCCACAGAGATGAGGAGCAGGTGTCAGAACACCTGAAACTGGAGTTACAGATGGTTGTGAGCTGCCATGGGGGAACTGGGAACTGAACTCAGGTCCTCTGCAAAAGCATCAAGCACTATTAGCCACTGAGCCACATCTTCATCCCCATCACTGATGTAAGTTTAAAACAACTCTAGAGTCTGACCTTTTTCAAGTGAATCTTCCGATTTCACACAGATGTCCTACACTCTGCTTGCATCACTCTGGCTTTTTTTTAACCTTTCTTAGACACACCAGGCATGCTCTAGAGTCAACATCTTTGCACTTACAACTTTGCCGCCTTCTAAGATGCTCTTATTCTATACAATATTCTCAAACGCTTCCTTAAAATCTTTGTATAAATGGACCCTAACATGAAATCCTCCGGGCTACTGTACACAGCCTGTACCATTTTCCTTCTTCATTTTCTTCCTTGGGTCTTATTGCCATGATCTCAGTAAGTATTTTGCTTTGGCTGTACTTTTTTTATGACCCACGGTGGACTGGTTAAAGGATGTCAGTACTTATGAGCACAGAACCTACTACAGTGATGAGCACATAAGAAGTGCTCAATTCATAGCCACAGATAACAATAGTAAATCAGTAATAGTTATTAATTTCTCTAAGAAACAGTGATATGCATTTTTTTCTGTGTGGAAATGTCTGGTGTCAGCATGATAGTATAATCAATATGGCAGTAAACATAAATATGTAAAAGCAAAAACAATAATATATACACATACATACATATGTGTGTGTGTAAGGCATAAAAATAATCTGCACAGTTAGTTTGGAAAGGAGAAAAATACATCTTGGGAGCTGATGTCACTACCCAGTTCCTTCATCTCATTCCTATGGCATGGAGCCAGGGAAGGATATGCTTGTACCATTGTAGCATCTGTTCTCTTTTACCAGGGAAAGGGAAATTAATGTTGAAGGACCACCAAATTCTGAGGACAGAAGCTGCCACCCAGTCTATGGGAACATTCTCTTCTGCCATTTTTCCATCAATTAAGCCCCTGAATGCCTGATCCCAACACTGTTTCCCAAGAGAGTCACTAAGCCTAAGTGTCTGTCACTCCCCAAAAGCTCTATATGGCAGAGACACATCATCCTTCTCTAGTTTATTGTGACTGCTTGCTCCCTTTGCCTAGATTCCAGGTCTCAGGATACACAGAAGATTCTTCATCCAGTTAACAAAGGCCTGAGCTGGCTCTGTTAACACAGTCATCTCTGCTTTAGCTATAAGCCTACAATTTCTGTGAGGCATTTGCCAGTGATTTCTTTTCCCATCCAAGTTACTGAAGTTCACATAGTTGGCAGGGACTCGAAGGAAATGGATCTCCAGGCAACACCTGACAGGGAAACAAATACAAACCGAAACTCTTTGGTCTCTGTGCTGCTCTGTGCTTTCAGCTCTGCCAAATGTGTCTTTGTTTTTGTTTGGTTTGGGTTTTCCAGGCAGTCTTTGAAAGAGACAGAGAAGATGAGATAGAGAAAAATCTTACTTGAGACCTCTTAGGCTTTCTAAGTAATGTGACTGGCTCTTCATTCTATTGAAGCTTTGGGGTCAGTCTCACCCCTGGCATGTGAGACAGCTCTGATTCAGACCCTGTGAATGGGTGGCACCCTCTAATTGTCCTTGCAGATTATCTCTCACACCCCAAGAGGACTTCATTGTTATGGGACACTGACTGACACTGTAGAAGAGCCTTCGTGATTTGCATTATGCAAAACTGAGCCTTTGGGAGCATCAAGTACTTTGGAAGGAGTAAAAGTGACAACCCTAATAGTTGGAAGAAAGCAGGGCAGTGGAGAAGTATGTCCCAATGACCTTAAACACACTTACAATGTAGTGGAATAATTAGGCGGTCTTGGGGAGCCTTTCAGAAACTTACTAGAAATGTAAAGGATGCATTTGAAAAGCAGACAGCAAAGGCCAAGATTTTTGTGTGGGGTCCCTTCGTACTATTTCAGAGGGCAACAACAGCAAAAAAAAAAAAAAAAAAAAAAATTCCTATCACTCTAAACTTGGCAGCTCTACAGTGGGAAAACAGCCCTGGCCATGTGAGTGGCTTGGGTGCTATTTATGTCTTGACTGACAAGAGAGTGCTCTGTCTAGATAAGTAAAGAATCATCTCTCAAAAGGACCCTTCAAAAGAGCAGCTGTCTGGGAAGACGAAGCAATGCCAGGAGAGTTCGAACCTGGTCCAAATTCCAGCATCCAAGGTAAACACCAGCATTGTGACACAAATCCTTGGATAAGGAGACATGTTCCAGGATCTCACAGTGCACTGCAATAGACAATATGATACAAATTCTTATTTATGTTTCATTGAAAGATCATCTGAGCAAGATATAATCTTTAAGGTTTATCTCTGTTTATATTATTTGTGTCTGTCCTATTGTTCCCAAAATTGAAACTACAGAAAGATCATTTGACCCTCCGTTATTTCAAGTATTTTAGCCTGGCATTCAGAATCCTTAATGATCTTGAGAAACATACTCTCACATCCCTTCTATTGCCATTTCACCTCACACATTGGTCCAACTGTCTACATCCCCTTAAATATTGTGGCCACGGTTGCATGCTTCCTTCCACGTGCTTCCCCAGAACACCAGCAGGCCAGATTTTCTTCATTACCCAAAGCAAAGCTAAGTGATTGCTCCTTTGTAGAAACTCCCAACAATCTCCCAAAGCTGGATTTGTTCCTGCACATTGCATGATGCTCTTGTATAGTGTAATGGAATTGTCATATTGTGAGAGTCCACTACACACAGGCTTCTTTCTCCTACCTTACTGTGAAGTTTTCAGTAGGCTCATCCATATCATATCCCTCCGACTACCTCAGCAAACACCTGATCACCTGATGAATGCATAGATAAAAATGAAAGTTGTAATTTTTCTTTCACCTTTCTCACCTTTTTCACAATCCAGGGAGAACCAATCGTGTCCTAAATAACCCTAAAGCTGAAAACTACAAAAATGTCATCAAAAGATCTTTGCTAGGTCCCTGTTCATGTACAATGTTAGAACCATTAGAGAGGTTTTGTTATTGATAAGAATATATATGTAGTGAGAAGGAATCACAGATGGTGATGGACAGAAAGAAAGCAATAATTTATGAAAATCCTGGAACTGGAGGTCATAAAGCCAGTAAAATAACTGAATTTCTATAGCCACACCCAGTGATCCCAAGTGGTCCCTAAAACAGAATTGCTTCTTCTTTCCCCAAACACACATATGCACACATATGCAACACAGTCAAGGTATACGTTGACAGATCTTGAGTGAAATGATATCATCAGAGCAGGGTCAATGAGTCTCTTTGAGGAAGCCTACAGAATTGTCTTCATGTTGTTTCTTGGAATGGTGTGTGATAGGGGTATAAACAGGAATTTTTTGAATCTACTTCCCTGTGTGTGTATGTATGTATGTATGTATGTATGTGTGTATGTGTGTGTATATATATTATATATATATATATAATATATATACACACACATAAGGATATAGATATATATATCCTTAAGGCATATCAGTGTTCAACTTGCAATTTGTAGACAGGGGAAACGTCATCTTAGAGAAAAGGAATTTTCTAATGTTAATAATTTATCTAAATTCAATGAACAGAAGAACCTCTGGGGATCCTAATAATATTATGCTTCTATTTCTCGCAGATTTAGCTCAAGTTAAGACAAATGCAAGGACCATCACCCCTTGGGATTTAATTTCTCTGTCTCCCAGAGTCCCATTCACCATAAGAACTGGTGACCAAGAAACTTGACCTTAGACCGAGAAGCATTTCCTCGTGAGTGACTTTCAGCAAGCCACTGAAAGTGAGACTGTGTAATTTTATCATTATCACATCCGCTGGCTCACTGATGTGTTTATAACGCACGGAAACTTTCCTAAAGCACATGGTCATAATTGCTGGGTCAATTCACAGGGCAGTTTAGATTCTCCAAGAGTGCTTTGTAGCAAGACACTAATGGCATGGGGCAGCAATGGGCTGTTCACCAATGGACGTTTAGAGTATATGAGATAGCACCAAGGGTAACAGGCAAAGAATGATATAAAACATGGGGAATGGCTTGGTTTGGTTAAAGTGCCACATATATGTCATGATCATCATCATTTGATTATTTTTAAGCAATCATCAGTGGCTTCTGCATCATGGTGCTGCCACACACACATACACGCACACACATGCTCACCAAGTACACACATACACAGGCATATATGCAAAAGGATCAAGCTCAATCTTTGTTCATTTCCTATTTGGCTTTGAGTAGGTGAATTCAGAAATAATTACACAAATATTTGTGTTTACACACTCACACTACATACAGAGAGTATATGTCTTGGCCAGGGAGTTAAGGATTTCAGCAAGAGTGATAAAGGCATGCAACAGCAGAGCGACCTGCGCACACTGGGATGAGGGACTCTTCACGAGTAAGTCTTCCTGTATCATGTCCTAGGGCTCTCAACTCACTTTCACTAAGACTATCAAGTTTCCACTCTCTATTGATCATACGCACTTGATCTAAGTATCTCAGTCAGTTCTGTGACTCCACTTATGATTAATATCCTACCTAACATCTGAGGTTCTGATTTATATCACTAACTACCTCTTGGCTTGGTGCTAGAGGTGGATGCCCTCCAGATCTCTACAATGTAATATATCAGAAGGGGAGAGATGGCCAAGCAGTTAAGAATGCTTACTCCCCTTGCAAGGGATCTGGATTCAATTCCCTGCACCCATGTGGCCACTCATAGTCATCCCTCACTCCAGTACCAGAAGATTTGAGGCTCTCTTCGGGCCTAGGCAGGTACAAGACATGCAAATGGTACACAGACATATATGCAGGCAAAAAAAAACCCCCATAAGATTATATATATATATATATATATATATATATATATATATATATATATATGCACACACATACATATGCATGACTGCAGTCAGTCAAAGTTTAGATAGGTTTGATTTTTAGTAGGTAGGTCATGGGATTATGTCCAGCGATAAACAATTCAGTGGCATTATTGGTTAGCTACTTCATGGCACACATGGATCGAAACCTGATGTTTTGGATGATTAATCAGCATACTAAATGATTAAAACCAAGCATTTTAAAATATTTTATTAATTGGATTCTGTACATAGAAATGTGCCTGTGTGAGTTTATGTGTGCCAGCTATGTACTGGTGTCTCCAGAGGACACTGCACATCACACCCCATGGCACTGGAGTTACGTGTAATTGTGAGAAGCGCAATGTGCATGCTGAGAACCTAACCATGGTCTTCTGAAAGGGCAGTTCATGCTTTGAACCTATGAGCCATCAATCTGCTCCCAAATCATGCATTTTAAACTAAAACCAATGATGTAATTTTTTTTTTAATGCCGGGAAGAGAATGGTGTTATCTCAAACTATAACTGATTACTAATATCTGTTTATATCTGTTTCAACTGAGACCCTGAGAACACAGGTGCAGGGTTCTTCTATTTTGAAGTGTGAAGCTATTTATAAAGGTGCTTATTAAAGCTAAAAGGGAAGTTAGGAAAGAAAATCTCACTGGAAAAGGTTAATGTGTGTTATAGTATTGTCCTTCTATCCAACAGACGAAAATTGCTGACGGTCTACCCCTTCCTCCGCTACCACTGAATTCTGTAGGAGGTTGAAGAGCTCTGTGTGCCTCAAGTTTGTGGGACAGAGTAAACCTACACCTAACAACAGGAAGGATGCAAGTGGAGAAGAACTGAGTAAACAGAGACTGAGTAAACACCAACATTTCCACCATTGCCTGCAGATGAGAATCCAAGTATGTCAGGGATATGCAAGAAGATCAAATGACCAAAAGTCAAGAAAGATTAAAGCAACCACTGAAGAAAAATAGCACCATCAGGTGACCAGGAACTAGAGTGATCAGACATGAGTGTCTGTGTTCTTATTCAAGTAAAAATATAGAGAGCAAATTTACCAGATAACGATGACTTTAAAAAATATATCAAATGGTGAGGCTGGTGAGATGGCTCAGCAGGTAAACGTGCTTGATGTCAAGCCTAATGACCTGAGTTCTGTCCCCAGAATCCACATGGCAGGAGATAACAAAGTTCTATAAATTGTCCTTTGACCTCCATATGCATGCCATTACACATATGCCCGCAAACAAGTAAGTGAATGAAAAATTATCAAATGGGGATTATAGAACTTAAAAATAAGGTACCTAAATTGATAATGTGGCTAATAACAAACTAAACAGGATTCAAGAAAGAATTAGTAGATCAATAGAAAGTATTCAATCATAAAGAAAATAAAGGAATTACAAATACAGAAAAAATACAAGCAATATATGACATTTCTTTAAAAATTTGACAGTCTCAGAAAGAGAAAGACGAAGTATGTCTTAAGTGGGACGTGACAATAGGCCAACCAGAGACCTTTTTAAAAACCAACAAAAGATATAAAAACACAGACACAAAGACTCTGGAATCTCTACCAAGGCCAAATTGCATGTACACGGAGAAAAGCACACTTTGGTTATCACACCAATGCTTGATATCACAAGCAAAGCATGTGAGTCGGTGAACAAAGGCCCCTTTCCTTCACAAGGCAGTAAGAGACAGGCTGACTTTTCCATTGAAACTAATACAAGAAAACTTGAAGTGATATTTTAAAGTCCCAGCAGAAGAGGTAGTATTGATTCAAAATCCTATAGCTAGAGAAAATAAATTTATTTCTTTCTATTTAAATTTTTATATTTTTAATTTATTCATTTACATTCCAATTTTAGCCTCCTCTCTCCTCCCTTGTCTCCTCCCAGTCCCACCCTCCCTCCCTCATACCCCATCCCCCATCCCCTAGTCCTCATAAAGGAGGAGCCCTCCTCCCCTATCATCTGACCCTATCAAGTCTCATCTGAACTGCCTGCATTCTCTTCCTCTGTGGCCTAGCAAGGTCACCCCACCAGAGGGAAGTGATCAAGGAGTAGGCACCAGAGTCCATCTCAGAAATAAACCCTACTCCCCATATTATGTGGCCCACAAGGAGACTGTGCTGCCTATCAACTACACCTGAGCAAAGGGTCTTGGTCCTCACCATATATGGCCCTTGGTTGGTGTATCAGTCTCTGCAGCACTCACCATCCCCCAACCCAGATTATTTTTGGCTCCAGTGGTCTCCTTGTGGACTCCTGACCCCTCCAGGATCTTCTATCCCCCAATTCTTCCATAAAACTTTCTGTGCTCCACCTCAAAGTTTGGCTATGAGTCTCAGCATCTGCCTGGATTCCCTGCTGGGTGCAGTCTTTCAGAGGACCTCTATGGTAGGTTCCTATCCTGTTCCTTCTCTTCAACTGCTTCTGGTGTCTATTCTATTTGCCTTTGTGAGTGAGAATTAAGCATCCTCCCTAGGGTTATTCTTGTTATTTAGCTTCCTTAGGTCTGTGTATTGGAGTGTAGTTACCCTGTATTATGTGGCTAATGTCACTTATAAGTGTCTTTCTGGGTCTGGGTTACCTCACCCAGGAGTTCCTTCCATTTGTCTGCAAATTTCAAGCTTTCCTTGTTTTTAATAGTTGAGTAGTATTCTATTGTGTAAATGTACCATGGTTTCTTTATCCATTCTTTGGGACATCTAGGTTGTTTCCATACTCTGACTATTATGGATAAAGCCTGTATGAACATAGTTGAACAAATGCCCTTATTGTATGGTGGAGCATCTTTTGGGTATATGCCCAGGAGTGGTATATCTGGGTCTTTTCCCCCAATTTTCTGAGAAAGACCCAGGTTCATTTCCAAAGCGGTTTCGTAAGTGTGCATTCCCACCATCAGTGGAGGAGTATTCCTCTTTCTCTACATCCTCACCAGCATGTGCTACCACTTGAGTTTTTGACCTTAGCCATTTGGATAGGTGTAAGGTAGAATCTCAGAGTTGTTTTGATTTGCATTTCTATGATGACTAGTGACTTAAGCATTTCTTTTAAGTGTTTCTCAGCCATTTGATGTTCCTCAGTTGAGAATTCTGTTTAGCACTGTAACTCATTTTTAATTTGATTATTTGGTTTGGTGGTGTTTAATTTCTTGAACTTGTTATATATTTTGGATATTAGCCCTCTTTCAGTTGTAGGGTCTTTGAAGATATTTTCCCAGGCTGTCATGTTGTTCTGTTTAAGTGCCCTTTGCCTTATAGATGAGACCGAACACATTCAGGGTGCTATGGCATAGACTCGTTTTCCTTACAGAAGCTTGAGAAAATAGATTTCAAAATGAAAGCGAAAACAATATATTGTTTCTATCATATTCTCTGTAACAATCTGTTACAAAGAGATAGAAATTTAAATGTAAATAAAAAGTAAAGGAGGAACAAAGAAAGCCAATTTCTAAAAATAAAATTAAGGGACTATTTTCATAAGATACTAGGCACCTTTCTCTTTCACATAACACAAAAGTTACTAATATGTAGGGAGAAAGTGACCAGTTACTTTTCCTTGACTTGAGACCCTTATACAGAGTGTAAACTAGGAGATGAGGGGACACATATCTATAGTATATGTACCTGGAAGGCTGAAGCAGGAAGGTTTGAATCTTCTGGAAGGGAATAGTAACTTGGGCTTTACATGGAGACACTGTCCCTAAAACATACAAGCAAATAAGATAGTGAAAAACCCAATTCCCAGGCAAAAAAGGAAATATTTGCAATCCATGTGTTTAAAAAAAGAAGCTACAGACTATAAAATAGTGGAAAAGAAGCAACATTCCAATTTTAAAGCATTACTCAATTATTTCACGAAAAATGATCTACTATTTGTCAATAAGTATTGAGGCAGTGTGACTAGAGGGTTGTCTTCAACCATCCTCTACAGGAGCAAACTGCAAATGACATCCTAATAGGTTGAGTGCAAAAAAAGCATCCAGACTTTAGTGGAATCCATTGAGTTACATGTCATTCAAAGTCTGAGCAGCCCCAAACTTTCCCGACTCTGGGACTTGGTGAGGAAATTCACATCTGTATGTTTCCAGGGGTTTTGTGCATCAGAAGGGGACAAAAGCCCTTCAGAGGGTTTTTATAGACAGTCAGTGAAGACTCTCGGAGACTGTTCAGCCTGAGCCTGAAGGGGCTCATACTGAGCAACCAACAATGAGTAGCTCATTTTTGTTGTCACAGACAGGTTATTCTTACTGTTTTATCTGAACAACTTCCACAAGAAAGCATATCACTGCTATTCGAAATCATTTGAGATAGAACTAGCCCTCCCCTATTCAACATCAATTTTGTATGCAATTATGAGCCCACTGTGGGTGCTCTTCGTCCCTTTTATTAAAATTGCCTTGGACCAAAAATAACATTTAAATGAATAGCACCAGAAATCAACCCACACCCAGGGCCCGTGGTGATCAGGGTGGACTGAGGGACTTGGCACCTGTTCTCTCTCCACAGCCTCATGCCTCTCTTTATCCTTGTCTGAAAAAACTCATGAAAAGACTTTCATTTTATTTCTTTAATCTGCCATCCAGACTAGAGTTTGTTTCGTTGACTCTAAGAAAATATATTTCTCATCTTTTTCTTTGATGGGGGTATACACAAGGTAGACAGATGGCAGGAGGAAGCAGTGCCAGGCAGTGACTGTGGAGGCCGGCCAAGGCGTCACTTGGGAGAAAAGCATGAGCCATGTCTGAAAGGATGAGTGAAGGTTCAACCAGGCAGAAAGACAGCGGAGAAGGTGGGAGCAACATCCACCCTCTAGGGACAGGAAATAATGCAGAGGCTACTGCTGAGGGCAGAAAAGCAAGCTGAGAATTCTGGAAGGGAATAGCCAAGGGTCAAGCACTGAAGGCTAATGCACCATGTTGAGGTTTCTGTACTCGATGTAGGAATAAGAGCAATAGGGAACAATGGAAAGATTGAAGTTGAGTTTTGGCATGGTTCTTCCTCTAGCCAGCCTATCACAAAGCTCCCTCAGAGACAATGTGGCAGTGAGCAAAGACAATCTCCAAGATAAATGAAATTTATTATATAAAGGGTGAAGATGATTTGCAAATAACCAGTGAGAGTAGAGCTGTCAAAAAAGAACACATTCTAGAAAGAGGAGCTGGGATGGGCCAGTGTGGGGCTGATGGGCATGGCCTCTGAACAGGAGCAGAGAAACCAGCAAGGGTCCGGGCCTCCACATCTGGGAACAACACAAAAAGAAAGAACTCACCAAGAATAGGAATTTCTTAGTTTGTAAACAACAATTTTAGAATTGGGCATGTTGGAAGAACAGATATATGAATTTCCAAAGTTCCTAATTTCCAACAATAACAAAACCACAGAAGAAGGGTTCCCTGTGGGATGACAGGAGGACACTCAGCATTGTGAACTGCTGCCGCCAAATGGAGTGACACACAGAAGTGCAGGATTGTGTGATAAAGAACCAAAGCTGGGCTGGAAAGTACAGCTCAGTGGTCTGCTTTGTTGGAGGCTGGTCTGATGTATTTTGATGCTAATTACTGCTTGCTGTCTCTGCTCCACCTGTACTTTGCCTAAGAGCCTAACCTATTTCACCAATTAAAGGCCCTCACACCTGGGCAGGGCAAATGGAATAGGTGTGGCTAAGGTTCCATGGCTTGTAGAGACAGGAGAATCTTGGGAGGAAGAAAGTTTGGAGGAGAGAGAGAAGAAGCTTCCTCATGGGTTAGGTGGAAGAGAAGCATGTGGCAAGCATAGATAAAGGATTTGGCCCAGATGATGATAATCAGCAGGTATTCAGGATTATGGATGGGAGGTAGCTTGATAGAAATTATTAGAAGCAGATGGCATGGGATGGGGGCAGGTATGGAATACCTGCCCCACTATGGGAAGTAGTTTAGAGGATTAGTATCTGCCCTGCCCCAGGTTAACTAAGGCTATTTTAAGATATAACACATATCTATGTCTTAGTTGGTTGCTAGTGGGTTAGAAAATACAGCCATAATAATAATTATAGGCCAAATAATAAACATTATTATGCCATACTGGTAAAATAACTGCAACACTGCTTAGCACACATGGTTCAATTCTCAGCACTTAAAATTGACAAAAACAAAATAAAACTTCTAGGTTTATCAGGGAAAAGTCTTCCCTGGATGTGTGGAGAAGGCAATTCGCTGGGGACACTGTTCACAGGGACAAAAAAAAAATGACAAGTTCAAAAGTAAGACAAAAGATCATGTCACATCTCTGAGGTAGAATATTATTCTGCCAGTAGAATGATGTGTAGTCCTGCTTGTTACATGGAAAATAATGTCACCATCTGGGGACAAGGCAGGTGGCACAGCCACAGGTCCTACCCAATTTTCTCAAACCACTCTTCCCTGTATATCACTCTCTCCAAATATCAGCTTTCTGCAGAGGCCTCCCCTGGTCACAGAGTATACTGGATTTCTGAAGTCACAGCCATCTCACCCAGTTTATTTCCTTACAATCACCACAGATATTTCTTAGAGAGAAATCCTACACAAATGGTGGAGAGTATTTGTGTGAGGTAAGTCATCGTCAATATGTAAATATGCCCGACACAAAGTAAAGACTAGCTACAAATCACAGCTAATGTCCTTCATCTTTCCTTAGCACTGTGACAGTTCACTTTCCATTGCTGTGAGAAACACCACGACCAAAGGCAACTTGTAGAAGGAAGAGTTTGTTTGGCTTACATGTCCTGAGCACAGTCCTTCATTGAGGGAAGCCAGAGCCGGAACTGGAGCAGAGGCCAGGGCTGCTTACTGGCTCTCTCCCCAGGGCTTTCTCAGTCTCCTTTCTTATACAATTTGGAACAGCCTGCCCAGGGGTGGCACCACCCAAAATAAGCTGGGCCCTGCCCCATCAATCAGTAATTAAGAAAACGTAATACAGACTTGCCTACAGGCCAATCTGATGGAGGCATTTGCTCAGTTGAAGTTCCCTCTTCCCAGATGGCCACGGTTGTGCCACGTTGACAGAAAGCTAACCAACCCAGCAACACAACTCTGTGCTATATTTGTTTTTGTTTCTAGCATTGCTTTTAGAGCTTCCAAAAGTCACTCACAAGGCATAAACAGACATTTTTAGTTGAATGTGATGAACCCACAGCATTCAGGAAAAAAACAAAACAAAACAGGTTCTTAATGTAATTCGGAAACAGACTACCCTACCTCATTCTGTAATGAATATTAGTTATCAAATATTCACACACATAGGCACACAAGAGCACAGTAATGATTTACTTAAAAAAAAAAAAAAAAAAAAAAAGAAGAGAAAGAAAATACAGGAGTTATAAAGCCAGTTCCTGGTTGGATGTTTATGTTGTTAATCATTGAGGAAGATTTGCCTTATGATAGTGATCAGTCCTTCCCAATTTTATTTCATGAATTCATTTTTTGTTGCCTTCAATTCACTTTCTTGAGGTCTTACATAAAGGCTAATGTGCATGTCAGTGTTCTGAATAACACAGACACATTCTTTTTCTTGCATTTTTGCTCTCTGGTTTCCTTTGTGATTCTCATATTTTTATGTACCTCCTCTATTGTGGAGAGATGAATGCCTAATTGTTCTCCCATAAGCGAAATGACACCTTAATGAGAGTATGCTAAATATAAAATATGCATGAGGCAAGGTTCTTCCCCTGGAATCTGGGGAGTTAGAAAGGGCAACGCTTGTCTATGCAGAGGGAATGTGAAGTCTAGTGTCAGGAGAGGCACTTGATTCCCAGTTCACTGAAATCTACAAGAAGCCATTTGATTTTCTGTTGCTGTGATAAACACCACAACCAAAACCAGGCAGAGGAAGGGGAGGGCTTATTCCTCATTGAGGAAGCCAAGGCAAAAACTCAAGGCAGAAACCTGGAACCAAGAACTGAAGCAGAGGCTGGGCCGAGGGGGGGGGGGGTGAAGGAAGAGCCATGTAAAGTCAGGCCCTTTTGCGTGAATGAATGATAAGGAAAGTGCCTCATAGATGCACCACACACCAATTCAACGGAGGCAGTTCCCATGTAAGGTTCACTCTTCCCAGGTGACTATGGTTTGTATCAAGATGAAAACTGAAGCTGACCACAGCACATGTTTGGACAATGGCTGCATCAAAGGGCTATAGTAAAAATATGTGTTGTTTATCGGGCCAAGTTTCTGAAACATTATGATGATGGTGGGCTTCCTTAATAACATGAAATTAGAGGAGGGTTGAAAAGCAAACGTGCGTCTGAAAAGAAAAATTAATCCTAATTAGAGGGTCAGTTTTGTTAACAAACTAGGACATAAAGATTTCTTATCCCCCTCCAGAAACAAAGAGCTGAAGTGACAATGTGATGCCTTTGGCGGCTCGGTTTGCATCAAAGCCTTGCCCACAGCACCAGGTCCTTCATACCGGTGAGAGCCACATTTCAACACTTCAAGCTCTTAGGCAACATCCATTGAACAGCATGGTACGTTAACGGGAGAACAAATTTCTTCTCTCCACACCAACCAGATGGAAACAAGAAACATGAGGGCCGTGCACAATGAAGCAATATCCATAAAGCTAGCATTTTACCATCTTGTTTCAGACTAGACAGTGACAGGGTTTATCAGTTTCGTGAAATAGACCTATTGTGGTCCAAGGTCTCTTATGGCAGGGTAGATACTAACAGAAGCTCCACCATGAATCTTTCAGATGAGGAGTAATTAGCACGGCCATGGGACAAGTCCAGCCAGTCACTGGGTCGGCTGAGAAGCTCAGTAGAGTGTCAAGACTCAGGATTACTAGGACTCAGCTTATGATCAGCTCAATAATTCACAGGCTTTGTGGACACTTGATTTGCCAGTCCCTCCCCCCGCCCCGATACAGAGATACTTCATACCATTAAAGTAATGTTCAAAACTGATTTAAAGACATTTTTGTGTGATTAGGGAAAAAATGTCATTTTCCTTAGAAAGAAAAATGAGCTCTTCCCTGACCCCTCCCCCCCCACCCCTCCCCCTGCCATGCTTCTTCTCATTTCTTTCTTCAAGTTTCTAATCCTGTCCCTTATTCACACCCTTTGGCTTTATGATTGTGATGACACACGAGATGTGTTAGGTGTTAAAAATTCTGTGAGCAAGCCCTCCCATCTTCATTATCTCATGTGATCTGCAATCAACCTGGGGAGGTAGGAGCAGAAAAGTTTAATGACTTAATTATGAGTTGGCTAAAAACTCAGATATTCTGAGAAGCTTTTCGGTGTTTTACCCCCTTCTGTATGCTATGCTGTGATATTTCTCTCCCTAGTGTTTCAGAGATATTAGCAAACTAGGTAAAATATGTATTGGAGGTCCTTTATTTTCAAACTCATCATTCTTTCTCTTTTTAACATAATGAAAGCCTGTGGAAACCTCTGGTCAGTTCCTCTCCAGTTGAGTCACATTGGATGGGCATCATGTGTGGCATTCAGTAGGACAGCAGAAAAATGTACCTTGCCCTTTCTCAGTAAAGAACATACACAATTAATTTGCTGCACATAATAAATTTCTCCCAAAATTTGTAACATAAAACAATGAATATTTATTGTCTTTGGCAGTGTCTTTGGTTCAGGAATTAATTTGAGAGCAACATAGCTGGGCAGTTTGGCTTTGGGGAAATTGTTCAGATCTATAGTCTAAAATTAGCCAGAACTGAAGTCTGGATCCAGATACCAGAAGCATAACTCTAAGATGGCCCACTAGCATGGTTATCTAGACAGCTCTGACTATCAGCAGATGTCTCTTTTCCTTTCCATAGAAACAACATCAGGGCCAGAGGAAGAGACCAAAAGGATCAGCACATGGAAATCCAAGTGACCCCTCAGACCCTGCCCCACCCCCAATGCCTTTGCCTTGAAGCCCCACTCTGCCAGTTCTACTGTTCCATGGATCTCTTCAGCCAGCCGGGATTTGGCCTGAGCTAAAATCACACCTATGAAAATATATGGAGCCATCTGGGGTCCTCATGGGACTTCTATAAGAAGGTGCTACGAAGAGTAGTCTTGGCAGTCCTAGACACCCAGCAGAGGGCACATGTCATATTGTACCATAGCTAGACTTCCAGCATCACTCAGTGCCATGTGTGGAATGTTTGCATCCTCTCAGAGTTTATATGCTGAATTCCTAATGCCTGTTAAGCAGTATTTTGAAATGATGATGTTAGGAGATGACTCAGGGGTCCTAGGCATGGATATCTTAGTATGAGACAATATCAGAAGATAAGACAGAATTCATAATCTGTGTATGTCTCTGTCTCTGTGTGTGTGTCTCTCTGTCTCTTTGTCCCACTCTGTCTCTCTGTCTCTGTCTCTGTCTCTGTCTCTGTCTCTCTCTCTCTCTCTCTCTCTCTCTCTCTCTCTCTCTCTTTGTGTGTGTGTCCTCTGTTTCCCTTCTTCCTGTCTTTTCTCTTTCCTCCATTGCTCCCCCTCCCCTTCACATCACCATGAGTTGACATAAAAGCTCTCTTTAAATCAGGGGCAAGGGCCCTCACTACAGCGCAACCATTCTTATTCCCTGAGTTGATATTTCTCAGTCTCTAGAATGATTAGAAGTAAATTCCCATTGTTTAAACCATCCAGCTGATGGTATTTTTTTATGATATCTTGGTATGTCCAAAACACCTACCATTCTCCTGTGAACTGTTTCTCAGGCACATGACTGCCATTGGGACTACCATTTACTTAGTTGGCAGCTTAAGAGTCAGCTTTTGACCCAAGAAAGAGAGGCATTTGGGGATTAGACAAAAAGCTGACTGTGAAATCTCCCAGGAGAATGGATGATGGAGGTCTGTCTGCAGTGATCCTTACATGAAAGAAGAAAACCAAGATGGTTTTACATTAACTCATTAGTCACTGCCTTATTGGTCTGTGGTGTCTGACTTTACAAGGACAGTGACTTTGAAATGGCTCCTCTTGTTCTGTTTCACTTTATTGTCTCTCTGCCTATGAAACCAACTTCTCCTCAGCCCAGTAGGACATTCACTCTGTTTCACAAAATGAAGTGTTAACTACATCTGGAATTGTTTTAAATCCATTAAGATCTTTAAATGGAACCTTGGGAATTCTGTCCTTTGCCAGCGTAATCCCAAAGTCTTAAACAATGTAACCCAACAATATCACTCAGTCACTCAGCCAAAAAAATCAATACCAAGCATCTACATGGTCTAGAAACTTGAGTGTAGCACATCCCCAACATTAGGCCTAAAACATAAACTGATACTTGTAAAAGGAAAAGAAAGGAGAAAAAGGGATGAAGAGGAAGAAAACATAACCAAATCACTAGGTCCCTGAAGACAATGATAAAGAAATTGTTCCCAACACATGGGCATATGACTACATCTTTGGGAAAGAGACCAGGCCTCCTCCAGCACTAGAATTAATAAACCTACCTTTTACCAAGTTTATGGTTCAATTTATTACATTTAAATCTCTGAGCAAGGTATCCCATAAAAATATTATATCTCATCCTGCATTTACATTGCACTATTAAAAAATGAGCAGTTTATCTGGGGCCCTCATTGGTGTTCACTTCAATACAAAACACAGTGAAATTGTCTTGGAATATATAGGCAGTGACTCAGGGATTCAGGCATACTACACACTGTGCAGACACTGACATACCATTCTCCCAGGAGTTCCAGTGGTTTGTGAACCACTCATGTGATATTCAGCGCTGTTCTATCATGGTCTCACAGAAGCAAAACCGCACTGGTTCCAGAACACCTCTCAAAGGCCTAGATGAGAAACTGTGCAGGTACCTTATAGAAGATGGTGTGGTGTTAGCACAGAGCCTAACAATCTAGTAGACTTAAAACACTTGTGTTGCTAAAATTCCTTTCCATGAGGACATATAAACAGCATCATAAACAATCACACAATGGCAATTATTTAAGTCACTAAGTCCGAGGCTGACTTAGGCTGTATGTTAATGTTCGTGTGTCTGTGTTTATATTTCACGTGTGTTGATACCAAGGAGGCTAGAAGAGGGTGCCAAATCTCCTGAGGCTGGAGGTAGAGCTGGCTGTGAGCTGGCTGATGCAGATGCTGGGAACTAAGCACTGGGCTCTGAAAGAGGAATATAAACTCACAAACATCTCTCCAGCCCCAGTACACACATATTTTCTTAAGAACTGATTTCCCCAATTTGTTTTTTTATAAATTTCCTCATAATATTCCCCCAAAATATCTGTACTATTACTCCTCCTGAATGCAAAACTCAAAACAGAACAAAATCACTGATATTTTGGATTCCCGTTTCTCTCTTCTCAGAATCCCTTGAAGCAGGCATTTTGACTAGGTTTCTCATTTGAAGTAAGAGATGGCTTATTATGGTTTCGCTTTCACTTTGTTTTTATACTGCTTAATTGCTGGATTGTTTAGCAGATGACTGACATCCACAGAGACTTCATTCTTTTAAAAAGTCAATAATAACTCGCCAATTGGAAAACGCAAAGGAAAAATGACCAAACTTCATTATATCACAGTGGTACTGTGGAAGTGGTTGAAGTTGGGTATGCTGACCTAGTCTCTGGGCACTAATGGATTTTCCTGGAATGTAATTTTAACATGCAGACTTTTTTAAAACAACGATTTTGACTAATTATTTGAGAATTTAATATAATGTGTTTTACCTGCCCTATCCTACTTGTAGATATAATATATATTTATATATTTATATATTTATATATATTCATATATTCTAAGCCCATCTAGTCTAATTTGGGTTGCGCAGCTACTCTGCCCTTCGGTTTGGGGCCTGCCCCTAGTGTGGTCAGTATGACGAGCATCACAATATTAAAGAAAACTGACTCTCCCTGTCACAGTAGCTATCAAATGCCCATAATTCCTCAGCTAGGGGTGGACTCCATCTCTTGACTCACTTCATGCTAAGATATCATCTGGGTTGAGCTTGCACACACCTTGTACATGCTGCCACAGCCACTGTGAGTTCACTTGTGCAACTGCCTTATTATGCCTGGAAAACAGTGTCCTTGAAGTCACCTACCATCTCCCCACCACTGTTCTGTGGAAAACCCTAAGCCTTGAACAGAAGGACGTGATATAGTTATCCCATTTAAGCCTGAGCACTTAGCATGAAGACATTGTTGCTTACTCCAGACTTTCCAGAAGCTTAACCCCCCCCCCAACTTTTTCTGTAAAAATGACTGTATGCGTTTAAGGGGAGACAGGTATAATGAGTTTAAGGGTATCTCTCCTCTACCATGTTTCTGGTCCCAGTTTCTGTTAAATCAACTGAATTTTATAGGGAAAATACCATTTTAAGCTATAGCTCAAAGTAACACATAGCCCAAAGTAGCTAAAAGGTTTAAATTAAAAAACAGGGATCAAGGAAAATTGAATTGGGGGGCAACCAAAACTAAGAAAATTTACTGTTGCATAACTAATTAAAATTATATTTTCAAAAAAATAAAGAGTTAGACTGCGTGGCTAGATAATATGGCCTTTAGTAGCCAGAAGTGTGTGTGTGTGTGTGTTTATGTATTTGTGCATGTGTATGTGTGTGTATGTGTTTATCTTATGTATGTGTGTGTTCTTATATGTGGCAAGAATATTTGAAGGTTAACCAACTGCTGCCCAACTGGATTTGAGACACACCCCACTAGAGGAAATTCATGTCTGATACTATAAATCTGGTAGTTCCTCACAAGCCTATGTCTGGGGAAATCATAGGCCCTAGGGGAGAATATATAATTGATGTATTGCTATAAGGACATATAGCCAAACTGCCTCCTCAACACTTATATGTATGATCATAGACTAGTGTGGCTCTCAACCTGCATCAGAGAAGTTTCGTACTGAGGGTGATGGCCAATGCAGGGTCCCGCAACTGGTAAAATAGCAAGAATAAGTGACTATTGAATGCTCAGCCCTAAACAAACATATATCATCCCCTCTAGGTCCAGAAAACATTGCAAGAGGGAGCAAAAAGATTGTGAGAGCCAGAGGATGGAGAAGAAGCTATGAAAAACCATCTTCTGGGAGTGTCATGGCAGTCATAATCACAAATGCATAGATGCTGTGGCAATCAGCACAAGCCCCAAGCAAGTGTAAAAAGACGTACATGAAGGAAACCAGTTGAGAAGGAGGCCAATAAGGGCAGGAAGGAGGGAAATGGGGAACGTGTTCACAGTACATGCTCTGCATGCACATAACTATCAAAACAGAAAGAAGAGGGAGAGAAACCCATCTCCGCCCTACTTCATATTTTCCCAAAATAATAGAAACTGTGACGGTCAAGGTACCAGCAAATTTTGATACATCTATTTAGTAATAGTACTCAGTGATAAAAATCACTGAATCATTCAGCAGCAAAAAGATGGAATACAGACTGAAGAGATAGATGGCTCAGTGGTTAAGAGCACTGGCTGTTCTTCCAGAGGACCCAGGTTCAATTCCCATGATCCCCCCTGGTGGCTTACAAGTGTCAGTAACTCTAGTTCCAGGGGTCTTTATATCATCTACTAGCCTCCATGGACACCCGGCAGGTATGCGATGTGCAGACATATATGCAGGCAAACACCCATGCACATAAAATAAATTTATTTTTAAAGGTATGAGAAATCTTTTACATTCATTGCTAATAGAAATATTACTGTAGGGAAAGCTAGATAGTTAATTACAACTGTAGAGAATTCTGGGAAAGAAAACCTACAGCAATGGATGCTGGAGGTGCTAGGAAATAGGAAGAACTGTTACTAGGAAAACCGGTATTGTTCAGGAACATCACCCAAAACTGCATTTGTGTAAACCAAGTATCTTATCTGCACATCACAGGTTGAACCATAGGGAAAACTCTAAGCTCCTATGAGAGCGACAGTGGCTGTATATACACACTGGATATAGCAAGTGCCACACACTGACCGTGATTATCCTCAAGGACAATAAAGGCAAGGCAAGTGAATACATGGTTTGTTCAATGCTTGTGTTGATCTAAAACTGTTGCAAAAATATTAATTTTTTACATCTGAATACAGTATTTCTGGAAGAGCTCCATTTCAGCAAATAGTCAATAAACAGCTAGAAGCTGAAACCTCACCACCACTGTAAGAAAGAAAGAAAGAAAGAAAGAAAGAAAGAAAGAAAGAAAGAAAGAAAGAAAGAAAAGAGAAAGAAACTGAGTTTTTTTTTCATATACCTGTTCAATTGTTGTTTGGGTCATATGATGATATCTGAAAAGAGGCTAGACTGTCTGTTTGAGTCAGCATTGGTTTCACCAAAGACCAGTTCACTTCTCTGAACTGCTGCTAGAGCTTAAGGGACACACGCAAACCTCTTTGACTGCACCCAGAAGAAGTCTTCCTTCCCAGTCCGATGAGTCTGATGTGGGAAGGAAACCCAGTCCATTTTGTGCAGAATGTGAGAGCCATTTGCCCTGCAGTGACACGTAAAAGGCACCGCTGGGAGAATATTTTCTTGATTTTAGAATTCTTTTATTAACCTCCATTGCAAACCTCCTTCATTTGAAAGAGAAAGACCCTGAGTTGTCTCCATTGGTTATAAATCTTCCTACCTTGGACCTCAAGGATTTGGGCTTGGAGGTGCTATTTGGAGAATGAGGCTGAGGAAATGAACCAACATGAATTTCAGGCTTGCCAGAGCTTACAATCTTAATGTAAATTCAACAATTAGCAATGCCTCAGCTGGGAAGGCTGGAAAAGATCCACACATCAGATGGTTAGAGAAGCTGGCTCGGAAAAATCACTTCCATTTTATTGTTGTTATCCTGTCACATCCCAGCTCAGCCCACAACCTTGAAAGAAGACCTGAGCCCTTGTGGTTATAAATTCATTAAGATAGCTTCAAAGGGTAGTCTCAAGATTCATCCGAAATAGACTCAAAGCCTAAGTAAAAGAGATGTAAAATGTGGTCTAAGAAACAGGCAGCAGCAGCAGCAGCTTCCAGAACAGCCTAGGCCATGGGACACTGGAGGCCAAGGGGGTCCAATTACACTGGGTTACTCCAAAGAGCAAGCTAGCGGCACTAATGTGTCCTTGTCAGTTTGAAATGCATAGCAGGCATCAGTAATGAGGCGCTTTGGGTTTTCTCTTGAGATATTTGAGGAAGACAGGAAGCAGATGCATATTATACAGACACCATAGGGTCAGTAAGTCCCTCCAGAACACTGTCATTTCTGTCTCACTTCCCCGACCTGGATTTTCTAAAGAGAAGGGAAAGTTGTAACTGTATATATGTATGTGAATAGTTTTTGAAACTCATACTGAGAAAAGCATAACAAGAGGGCCAATGAGATGGCTTAGCCAGTCAAGGTGCTTACTGCCCAGATCTGATGATCTGAGTTCAATCCTGAGCTTAGGTAAAAATAGAAGGTGAGAACAGATTTCACAAAGCTGTCCTTTGACCTCCATGTGCATTCCATGTATGTGTACACACAACACACCCAAACATAGACACACACTCACACACGCCAAAAAGAAAAACAAAAAAGAACTATAACAATAAAACGATGATATAATGATATGAGGCTTTGGGAAAAGACCTGCACTTCTTCTAAGGACTCCATTCACTTAGCTGACAAACTTACTTGTGTTTTCCCTAAAATCCCCTCCCTTTATTTCCACTGTGGTTACTCTAGGTAATATGTGTTTTATAGATGTTCTAGTTTGAGTTCTCTTGCTCTGATAAATCACTTTCACCAAAACAATTGAAGAGAGGGAAGGGTTTATTTGGCTTATTTGCCGTAGTCCATCATTCCAAAGAAGACAAGGAAGGAAGACAGGGAAGAATCCCAAAGAAGAAATTTGGAGGCAAGCACTGAGGCAGAGACCATGGGTGAACACTGCTTCCTGACTGACTTCTCCAGGCTCACTCTGCTAACTTTATTAGACAGCCCGGGCCCACCTGCCTAGGGATGGCAGTGCCCACAGTGGGCTGTGCTCTTGTGTGTCAATTACAAATTAAGGAAATGGTTCACAAGCCAATATGATTAAGGCAGTACCTTAACTGAGGGCCCCTCTTCTCAATTGAGACAAGTTGACAACCAAGATAAGCCATTGCAAGGGTCATGTTTCAAACTAAAAACCTATCTGCACCCTGAAATCTTAGTGAAATACCCTCGATGCTGCTCTGGGGGAAAAGGCAGTTCACTTCCCTCAAACATCTCTCTTCATGACACATCCTCACATTCCTAAAATACCTGGGTTTCCTACTAATAGACAGCAAAAAATATATATATATATCAATATTTTTGAGTAAAAAATCCTTCAACATTTCTCTGTCAAACATCATTCAGCTTCTCCTTGAATTCTGCCCCCACCCCCACCCCCACCCCCACCCCCACCCCCGCTCCCACCCCCACCCAGCAGAGTGAAGCCTGAGTAAGCATCTGGGTTCACTTGACCCCAGGAAGCACAGCCCAGCTCTGTCCAGTTCCGTGGAAGGAGGACAATGAATAAAGATGCCGTAAGTAACTAGTGACTGCCATGAGCCATTCTATCACCCAGAACTGGTACCATCAAAGCATGTCCGCCACATGCTGTGGCCTGAAGGTTCCCACCCAAACGTCTGTTGAAACTTAGATTCTATTGCCAAAGGATTCCAAAAAGTGGAAACTAACCTAGCAGTGCTGCTTGTAGGTGGGACTTTTGGAAGATACTTAAAGTTAATGAGGCTGTAACCATAAGTTGCTAATCCAATCGTCTCATGCTTATATAAAAAGAAGTTAGAGCCAAGAAAGAATACTGGTGTGCTGTGTACTGTCCTGCATTTCTCAAGACTCTGTGGTCCCCACCAATGGGAAGGAAGTTGCCCAAGTTGAGCTTTGCAGACTTTAGAACCATGAACCCAACAAAACTTTATTCTTTACAAGTTGTTCTGTCTCAGGCAATATCTCTCAGTGTTTGAGTTACTTCTGAGATTTTTCTGAATTTCCACTGCTTCTGGGTGGCCTGATATCCAGAAAGGAGACATGGCCTATGGCCTATGGCTGGATGTCATTTTGCAGAAAGACCAGCAGTCTAATGGAGCATCCTTGCTGTGGTTGGGAACTGCCCGCTATTGTTGCAGTGACCAAAATCCCTGACAGAACTACCAGAAAGAGAGAAGGGTATCTTATTCCCAAGAGTTCAGTCCAAATCTGCTCATAAGCTTGGACACAGTATTACATGGCAAGAGTATGTATTCAAAGAATTTCTTTATTTCCTGGTATCCCAGAAGCAAGAGAGCTGGTGTGTGTGTGTGTGTGTGTGTGTGTGTGTGTGTGTGTGTGTGTG
>OU015751.1:92970267-93022104 GCA_907169655.1 Acomys percivali | reverse complement strand
GCAAGAAAAGAAAAGAAAAAGATATAATCATGAAGAAGGTCTCACAGGAGCATCTCTGATTTGTGTGGCAGGATTCAATCTAGGGTGAAGGTTTAATGAGAATGCCATAAAGGCTAACGTGTGCTCTGGCTCGGAGACAGCAGAGTGATGGCCATGTGAACCAGATGGGTCCAGATTAGTAACTGACAAGGATGACCTGGGGAGAAACTGGGAAAATATTTTTAAATGAAATAAAGAAAACCCATATGATAAATATTGATCCATTATACTCCTCAGAGAAATTTCTGAATGTTTCCCCCAAAGAAAAACACCACGTGGGGAATTTATGAGCCTAGTAAAAGTAATCTTCCGAGCATAAACATGGACGGCTGACGGGCTATCATTCTTTCTCCCTGATCATAGGTCTGCAAGTCTTGCAAATAACTACCATCCTTTCATCCCAAACAGGACCATGCTCTGGTTGAGGAATGAGCCTATTAAAATTCGGTTTAAAAAGCTTTTTGCTGATGATCTCATTTATTAATTGCTGACTGCCTTTTAAAACCTTCAGCGGAAGACAAAGGGACCTTCCCAAGCCTTCCTCTGCGAACTAAAGCTTTTCACGGAAGGACTCCAGATGGGCTGCATTGAAGTACCAAAGTTCTCGCGTTTGCGCCACCAAAAGATGAAAGGATTTTTACCCAGTTTTGTTCCAGAATTACCACCCACGAGTTCTTCAATCCTGGCCAAATTGAGCATCAGCTTAAATGAGATTTACTCATGGGACCCTCTGCAATCACAATCAACAGAATATATCAGAGAGTTTAGGAAATGGGTCTATTAAACAGCAATTAAAGCTGTCAGCCTTCCCGCGCTTGTTCTCAGTTAATTCACTCCTACTAGACAGTTGCATTCGCCAGTGGGAAACAAGAAAAGGCTTCTTTTGCTTTAAGACCCAAGCGGAACCCCAGGGCTAGTTGCCTGAGTTTCAGCGCTGGCCCACATTTAACAGTAAGGTGGCTTTTGTTCCTTCCATACATAAGTGACTTGGAAGTGACTACCAGGACAAGTGTGTGAGTCCTCCAGGATCCCGTGACAGTCCACAAAGATCTCAACCACACCTTCCAGAGATGCCAGCAAGGAGATCTGGGGTACTCAATTATGGTGGCACCTCGCTCTGGTCTATACAAAGCCAGTTTGCGGTAATTTAGTGAGACTCCGTCTCAAAGCAAAACAAGTAATTTAAAAATATCACATAAAACATTGATTTAGATCAATAGTAGAACAGTCGGCTAGCTGGTCCTGGTCCTCATTATTAAAATAACATAACAAATCATCCTTAGGTATCCATACCCTTTGCTATACAATTTTCGAGCCAAAGACCTATCCTGAATACACCACCAGGAATTTGTACCAAGATGTAGAAACTACATTTTGTTACAGTATCAGATTTGCTCACCTAATTAGAGCTGGAGAAAGATGGCTCAGTGATTAAGGGCACCAACTACTATTCCAGAGCACCTAGGTTCTGTTCTCACCACCCACAGGGTGGGTAACAACCGCCCAGGTGTAGGGGATCTGATGCTGTCCTGTGGCCAGCATGGGCAGTGCTCATGCAAACGGCACACAGGCATGCTCACCGACAAAATAACTATACATATAAAATAGTAATAAACAAAACAACAAAGAAGTAATAGAATTTTTGACTGCCTATAAACTGCTACATTCCATCTTCCTCCACCATAAAAATGTCTTCAATGTCACTGTGTCCTCTAAGGGGTATAGAACTCTAAGGGATGCGTCATACATAGGCAAAACTTGGGACTTCGTCCAACCCACCTGTGTGCTCACATCCTTAGATTCAAACCCTTTGCTGTCTGCCAGGTTTTTTCATACTGAGGCATTTGTGGATTAATGTTCCCTGTATTATGCAGAATTTCATATGTTAAAATGAGATTTTTCCAGAAGGCAAGACTTTCAAACACAAATGAGATTAAAATGAGAATTTCAAGCTTCATATACAACCAGTAGTTAGGACTTTAATGGCTCAAGATGCTTTTTGGAAAGATATTTTTAGAATGTGTATATTATATTGGTATTTGTAAATTCCAGTAATTAGTTTCATAGCAAAAAAAATCTTCAAGCTTATAGGAAATATGGGAAGTAGAAAGGGAAGGCAGAATGTACTCACATTCCAACCATGCAAAAATAACATTTTTCATATCCTAGTGGTTTCTTTCAAGCTTAGGCATATATGCAATTTTATGGCTTTCTTCTGAGCTTTGGGTATAGACTATGTACAGTTTGATTCCCCTCCCCCAATTTTTGCATTTATTGAAAATGTTGTAATGATTTCAACCAAACAAGGCCCTTCATGGGACCACATTTCACCGTGCTCACCTTTACTCATTCATCGCCTACTCACCGAGAATACGTCAGAGGCTTGCTAGTCTCCCCAGGTTCTTAACCAGTTCAGTTCTCAGATTAAATGGAAAAATCTCTACAGTATCTAGTCAGCTGCTACTTACAACAGCTGTCACACCCTTCCCTGGAACAGTGAAAGGCCGGCTTTGTGTTAGAACAATATGCAGAAGGACCTAGCCTCTGAAGGGCCACCTGTCCAGAGGTCAAAGTTCACTGCCTGCCATTTACGATGAGCCTCTACGGAAGCTGTCCACCTTGATTTTAGGAGAGTAAGCTGATGACCTGTCTCTGCTGCCAGCTGCTTCAGACACCACAGGAAGCCCCCAGGATAAGGCTCGTGCCCAAGGAACTGAGTCCTCACACAGTCCTGAGGAAAGCTCATTGCTGTCGCCAAAATATACCTCCCCTCCTTCCTTGGCCCTCCCCCTACTTCACTCAAGGCCAATGCTCTGTTTAGCCACAGATGTCCTTGGCTAAAGGGGGGAAGGTAGAGTGGGGCTCTTATTGCCATTCATGGTTTAGTGGATACAACCACATTTCCAAGTGGGCTACTGCTTTCTAGTTTAACTGATGACCAGGCTGCAGCATGCAACACTTAGCTTGTATAATTCTATATAGGATGTGCCAGTGATTTACAGAGACGTTTCAGATTAAATGGAGATGGCACCTCACACCCAACTGTGTCTGCATGAAGAATGCTGGGAAACTGTAACAGTTTTTTTTTTTTTTTTTTTGAGTAAGGCTAGTTATTCATATGTTTTGTGTAACAGAGGACATGAAGATGAGAAGAAGATGTGTGAAAGGAACTTTTATGTGCCTGCTTTCATTGTTGTTTCGGAGGCTCACTGCCTCCTTCTGATTACGTAGGCCTAGTTCCTGGAAGCTTCTAGACTCCGTACAATCTAACGTAGGCCTAGAATGTTTTCGTCCTCTGAGACTTACTGCTTCATCAGCTCACCCTCTCTAGCTCTTTCTGTGCTCTAAGCTGGCTGGTTCAACTCAGCAGTTCTGGCTCAAAGTCCTTTCCCAGCTGACTTATTCAATCTGGCTTTTATATCAGCTTCTAAATTGCTCTGCTTGGGCTCAAACTAACTCCAGCAATCTGCTCTAATCTCCTGGATCCTCCCCATTCTCTGGCTCATTTTGTCTTCACTGGAGTCTAGCTTGTCCTCTCTCTGCAATCACTGCTATTACTCTCTCCTCGTTCTCTGTGTTGCTCCCGTAAGCAGCTTCCCTTTCCTCTCTGTTCTCGTGAGAGCTGGGCATATCCTATTCTGTCAAGTCTTTCTCTGAGTCATCACTTTTTCTGCCACTCAACTAAACATCACTTTCAAACATGTGTGCTTCCTTCTACAAACCAGGTTTGCCTTCGTTGTTTGGGACTAAAGCTGTCTACAACCATGCTTGGACCTATGAGCTACATGAAACTTTACCTGAAATTTGTTCTATGCCAGGCCAGCCTTGAACTCAGATCTACTTGCCTCTGTTTCTTGGATTAAAGGTGTGTTTGAATTCCAACCATATCAGACAGATGTAGAAGGTATTTAGATGTGATCTCTTGCCAGAACAGCCATGTTCTGATTTAAACTCCCTCTACAAAGATGGACAGTGATGGAGTGGAGAGAATAGGTAAAGCACATGGATGTGTTTTATTTGTTACAGCATGTCATCCTACCAATGGGGCTGAATTGCTCTTAATATTTATATAAATATTGGTTTTTATTAAATACATTACAAAGAGCCTTTTGCTCTATGTGAGCAAGCAAGACATCCCATAGTACAAATTTAATAATGTTTAATAAACACAGAGGGGGATATCAGATTTCTAAACACTAACAATGCAAGCATCTACCGAGAGACTCAGAAGTGGATAAACTGGCAATCAACACTGACTGGCACTTTACTGTCATTCACACAAGATTCTCCACAGCTTAGTGGGAGTATCGAGGAGACAAGACTTTTCCCACTAGACAGCTGTTAGTCCTCTCAGCTGCACATGAGGTGCCCAAAGCTGGTTTAGGAGGTAGACTCAGAAGGCTGTCCAGAGAGGGGTGTGGGTGCTGGTGGGGCTCACAGGAAGTGTGGCTTCTTCCAAAGCCTTGGCTTTGCGTCATTTCCCCAATCTCCATTGTTTCTATTGCTCTCCAATGTAGGGCTAGCCAGTATCCTAATAAAAACAGACAAGCCAGGTGACTAAATCTGGATAAGACATGACCAAGTGAGCTGAAGTGGTTGTGAGTACACATTGTTGTCCCCGATACATGACTCAACAGGCACTAGCTCATAGAACAGAATGAATGGCATACTTCATTATCCATTGTCCTGTGTGGACAAAGAAATCAGGAAAATTTAATCTCTGTTTTTAGAACAATGTTTTATTCATCCCATTATTTAAAGATACATGGAGCTGTGTTTTCCTGCTTCTGTGGGTTTTTCTCCAGAGGAGTCTCCTGTTGGATTCACTGCTATATGTCAGTGGGGTGACTGGATCAGTCACCATCTCAGTATCTGTACATTACTTGATAAATTGACCATTTCAGTTTGGTAAAAATGAGGTACTTGCATATTTTACAACTTTCAACATTTCAGACTTAAGTGAAGTCTGAAACTACAAGAGAAAAAATGCCCAAGGCCCTTTTTCAAAATCATGAGAAACCAGGGATTTGAAGAAATTATCTAAACCAAATGCAGACATGTCATTTGCTGGTTAAAACCTGGAGTGCTTTACTAATGTAATGAGCTTCATAAGTTCTAAGACTTTTCACTGGCATTTTCAATGGCATGAAGTATGCTCATGGTTACATCTTCCAAAACTTTTAAGGATTAAACAAAGAGTCAGCCTCTGTGTGTGGAGTGATGGCATAATGACAAAATAAAAGCTAATAGCAGCAATCACAAAGTAAATTTAGCTCCTAGAACTCTTTACGTGTGTGTGTGTGTGTGTGTGTGTGTTTGTGTGTGTGTCCACATGCCATATCTTTAAAGTAAACACAGTCCAATTTAGACTTTTCAGTTTGTAAAAACCCAAAGGCATGAGTAAGTACAATGGGAAATGGTAGGATTACATACTTCTGTCACATATTGGTCGGGTCCAAAGAGGGAACTAGTGCCTTCACAAAAGAAGACATGACTATCAGAGCTACTGAACTGAACCTCACCAGTGTCATATTGAGATATTTCTGACACATGGCTTGATTTTGGCCATAAACAAAATTCAGGCAGGCACAAACTGGGGGAAATTATACAAAATAACAGTCGAGTTCTTTCCAAAAGTTTAAAAGCCACTGTGAAAAAATACATAAAGATGGATGCTCATCTAAAATTGGAGAGACTAGGATGTTGGGAAAATTAAATGTAATGTGCCCCTCTGGATTAGAAAAGGCACATGAGAGAGATTGTTCAGGGGTAAAAATGAACGCTGTAGATCAGTTGCTAGTATTATAAAATATAAATTTCCCAATGTCTATGTAAAATGTGGAGATTAATATAAGATGTTAGCATTAGGGAAAGTGGGGTGAAGGTGTATTGGAGTGCTTTGTAGTATTTTTGAAGTGTGCAATTATTTCGAGTGAACAGTTGAAACTAAAATCATAAAGAGACTATGTTTCTGTACATTTTTATGGACATTTGATGCATGTTAGAACAAAAGAAAATCAAGATTGTACAGTTGCTGGCTTTTCCCTTAGATGGCAGGGAACCTGAAAGATTTGTTATTTAATTAAAGAGAGAAACTGACAGAAAGTTTCTTTTGAGGCATCCAAGGTTGGTGCGTCTGCACAGAGAAGGAAGTTCGAAGCCAACTACCTTCATCTTACAGCCACACCAGGGAGGCCTCTTTCCCTGTCATAGGCAGCTTTCTGCTCCCAGAATCAAAGGCAGGCTTTCCTATGATCCGATGGGTCAGGTTGTTAATGGAAGGAAGGTCATGGATTGGGTATGTCCCCTAGCATTTCACTGATCACAAGGGAGCCATGTAGTGGGGGCTTGGAAGCATGCACACAGCTCTATTGAAGAAATAGGTAAAACATCCACCATACCAGGATGCAGGGTATCTTAAATACAAGGACACACTTCAATAGACTACCACCACCTAAAAAAAGAAAAAAGAAAGAAAGAAAGAAATGCTTCTAAAAATAGGCCTGTGAAAGAGCCCATTAGTGAATTCTTTTCCTCTCCTGTACCTGTAATTAAGAGACCTGGAAAGGTGAAACTGATTGACCTCCAAGCAAGACACAAATACCCAGAAATTCTGTGAAGCTGCGTTATGGCTTTAGCAGATGCCTGTGACAGCTTTGAAGACTGCTCTCTCTGATCTCCTGTTGCTTAGGCAGACACCAAAACACATGAAAAACGAGGCTGCTTGCCTCCCTCCCGACAGTCGGTGTTGTTCACCTTTCTGATTCCAAAACATTACCGAGGGGTCTCTTTCCAAAAGATTATTCCCCTGAGGCTCACATGTTTACTAGGAGAGCTTTGCTGATGTTCTTGGGATTCCAAGGTGAAAGGTGAACACCCTTCTGGAAATTCTCAGTTCTAAATATTAGCAGGTTTTAGAGCCAAAAGCAATAAAAGGAGAAAAGGTTTCAGCCTATGAAAATTTTGGATCACAGACAAACACAGCAATCCAAATATAAATGTACTCATGGGGTGAAATGGAAAATGAAGTTAGCAGGCTCCACTTGCTTCTACGTAGAGCTAGAAGATCTACTTTATACTTTACAAAGAGTTAGCCCCTAGAACTTGTCTAAACAAGAGGAGTTGAAAATATAAGATTAGGACAGCTTTCATTCATTCCCCACTTTTGTAATAAAGTATCCAAGACTGTAGGGGGCTGGGCGAGCAGCTGCCACAGTAGTGGGGAAGGGGGCTTGGTGGGCAGTGAATAAACCCAATTATCTTTAGAGCAGGACAGTAAAAAAATCAAGATAGAGAGGAGCTCGGCAACAATCAGAATATGCCTGCAGATGGGACAATGGAAGGCAAAGATCTCCACTTGGGAAAAATATTTGTTCATTTGGTTATGTGATTCTTGAGATTCTCAAGAGAAAGACCAGTTCCACAATTTTGAGCCAAAGTCGAAGCAAGTTTTAATTAAATGCTGGCCAGGTAAAAAAAGGACTCCGGCCAGATCTACCTCTGGGTTCCCAGGAGATGGCCACAAAACATGTTTTACAGGGACTTAAAAAGACAAAAACCCCACAGTTCACTGCCTTTCCCATCAGGTCCAATCAGGGTCTAGCACACATCCTGATGTATTCCCTGCCTACATGTGATCAAGCACATCTGGTGTAGTTGGTTCAAACAAAGTTGTTTAAGGAAGTAAAATCATGTGCCTTATTATTATTTCCCAAGAACTACAACTCCCAGCATTCCAGATAGTTACTTTCTCCTTTACCAAGTGGGGCGTATGGGTTAACTTTGGCTCTGACAGTTAGGGTGAGTTTCTTTTGTGTAGATTCCCAGCCTGTAATAATCACCTTTGTTCCACAAAGACTGAGTTATTTACAATAAACAGCAGGTTTATTTTGGTTAAAAATTCTGGAGGTTGGGAAGTGACACAGAATGACAGACAAGCAGTAAGACTCTTTCTACTACATTTTAACAGAGCAGAAGATGAAATAGCATAAGAGCACAAAGAGAGATGAAAGTCACTTTTGTGACATGCCCATGCTCACAGTAGCTACTACCGATGGGGCAGTGTTAATCTCTTCATGTGAGGATGCCCTTAGCACCTAAGCACATCATGTAAGCCTTACTTCCCAAAATACTGAGGTATGTATCCAGTTTTTAACACCTGGATTTGGGGGGCTTATTTAGACCTTTACTGAAGGTAGTTAGAAAAGACCTCAGAGTGTACATGCAGCCCCACTCTTCTGCCTTTTCTCCTGAAGTAAGGATTTACAGATCTCCCCCAACACTTCATGGACAAAATGAGACTGTATACATAAGCCAATGAACCAGTGGACATGGTTCAAATCTCTCTTGCTTCTTCTGATACCAATGTACACAAAAGGGCTTTGGGGAATGTTTCACAAGGCTGAGACCTGCTGGAAGCTTCTCGTAATAGGAGAAATGAAATAAAATCTAGACACACACTCTCCATCTAAAATTTATGAAATTATATTCTTCTGTGGAGTAAGGCCAAGCACACCTAAAGATATAGCTGTGAGAAAAACAAACAGTTGTGGGATTAAAATAATAATAAAATAAAACCCCTTAAGACCCCCAAATCAGTGCTATAAATTTCTTATATTCAGGCTTGTAAGACAATGATGTCAGTCCATATTATACTAAAATGGCTGTGATGTTTTCAAATCAAACAGTTCATGTCTGACCACTCATCTTGATCCACGCTTTACCAAGAGTAGACCTAAACAGACACCTCCATGTTCTTTTCTGTCCAAAAAACAAGAGTGCTTTTATATTTCTATTACCTGGTTCCTTTATCATCTATAAGAAACACATCATCTGAATTATATCTCCTGAGGAAATATTTATTAAAGCTTAACTCACACCCCATACCCATATAGCAAGGAACGATGGGAGAAAATATTGCCTATAATAGACTGATGTGTGAAAAGGCACACAGTAGTGTCTGAAACAAGCATAAAATATAGTGGGAAGTTAGCTCTTCATGACAGTCCTATCTCCATGTTCTGCGGACTGAGTTTATGTTGTATGGCACTATGTATGAGCAGATATCTGCTCACTCAAGATAGGACAATGATGGCAGAACAAAATAAAGATACCATCAGAGTCCAATTTGGTGAACCAATGAGTTTTACTGGGTTTACTTTGTAAAAGCGTGTGTAAGGGTTTACTTGCAGGAGTAGAAATGACCGAAAGAAGGCCAAATTATTAAAAGCCCAACAAGACGTGTATGAAATCTCATGATAACATCGTCTCTTCCATGCGTCTCAGGTAACCAGAGCCCCCAACTGATCTAACAATCTTCTAGAAAGCTCAGTTCATCTGAAAGTGTCTCGTGCCAGTCCTTGTGACTTACAGAAGCTTGGAGAAGGAGGGAGCTAGTGAATCTGGTCAATTTGGAGGGCCTCCTGAAGCTTTTGAGTTATACTTCCTGTGGATTACAAGTTTCACTGCAGGGTGGAGTACATCTCCTCCCTTGAACACTCTGTGCCTTAAGGAGCTTTTTTCCAAGATGGAAGATTTCATTTTGGAGGAAATTGCCACAAGCCAGATCACAGGGGTTTGTGAAGAATTACATCTTTCATTTGTAACACAAAAAGGTGAGCAGAATCATCGTGGGGACTAACCTCTTAGCTCATCTCATTTGACCCTCTTTTGTCCACCGATATTTGGAACTCATGAAGAATTTCTTTTCTGAGTTGTCCAGCACAATGGTACACATTTTATCTCAACGTGTGCAATCATCATGACCATCATTCTGTAGATGAAAAGGTTAAAACTCAAAAGGCCAAGGCATCCACTATGACACACGTAATGCCTAGAAACAGGAAAATGCCTTCATCAATGTTGGAGTCAAGTTCTTTCTCCCAGTGAGAGCTGGCTGCAGGTCAGCATCTGTGTCAGGAAAAGCAAACATCATCTGTTTAAGATTCTCCATGTTTATGTTGCCCGTGCCTTCTATCACCTCTCTTTTCTTCTCCAAATGCACATTTTTCACAAAGAGCCACTATTAATCATCTAAATGTCACTTCCAACTGAATGTGAAATGTCTTTTGTACCCAAAATTCTCATCTCAATGATATAATGGCTCCGTTTATAGAAGGGATGATTTTAAAGTCTTACTTTCAGCCACAAGAACCAACCAGCTAAGAGCCCCCAGACACTCAGGGATATACAAGCTTTAGAAAAAGCTGCCTATAGATGAAGATTTCAGATGCAATATGCAATCTGAGGGAACAAATTCCATATATTCAATTTCTCAGGAAATTGGTATTCCAGAAAGCAGCATGCAGATGGATCAAAGATGTGCCATTTCTTCCTTTGTGGAGTCCAGCCCACACCTGGATGTTGCTTTTATAAGCATAGATGCCAGATGCCTGCTCTGCATCTGCCAACACAGATACCCTCAGCACACAGGATCTGCTTCCAGGGAAGAACCTGTAGCATTGAAAGCCTCCAAGGGATTCTGGTGACTGCCAGAGCAATATTGTCCCTACATTAGCAATAGTCAAAGCAACAGAAATAAAGTCATCTCTCATCCCCTTCACTTCATGTAGCATTGCTGTGAATGCCTAGCATGCCTCTCCTGTCTCCCCAAGACCTTCACTCACAAACAGGACCCAGAGGCCATCTTCTCCAGGCCATTACAGCACAACAGCTGAAAAGGGTTATCCTGAAACTTCTCTTGCTTAAGCCACCAACCAGAGAGATAGACGGCTAACCTCCAGCTCCAAGATGTGAAAATTCAACTGCTATAACCTTCCAGGCAGCTTTCATTCAGGAACACGAACACCAGTTGCCAGTGCTATGAGAAATCTTATGCAGCCTTATAAGAAACCCCATCCTTTTCTTTCGCCATGAGCCTCATGGTGCTGACATTTAAACCCTCATTGATAATGATACACTGGGTAGTTAGCTCACAGAGTGTAAAGTCTTCTTTCTATTTTAGGTTCTCCAATTGAAATCCTGTAAAATGGACGGAGTAAAGACAGATGAACAAGAGGAAAACCAAGAAAGGTTTATTGACATGTGTCCTATACATAGGACCCATGACTGTAACCAAGGATGGGAAATACAAAAGCTGTCTAGAACTTGAGTTTATATATTTTCTTGTAGAAGAAAGGGGATGGGGTGGTTAATATATATTGTAAAGCTGACAGGATCTAACTCACCTAGGTGACAAACATCTGTGCATGCCTCCAAGGGATTATGTTGAGGTGAGAACTTCTACCCTAAAAGTAAGAGGCCCCATTATCTGAGCTTGGGTCATGAGTTGCATAAAAACAAAAATGGTAGCTGATTTTACTCTTCATCATTCTCTTCTTCCTGTGTACACAATAAAACCAGTTCCTACAAGCCCTTAGTTCCTTGGCTTCTCCACTAGGATGAATGATACCCTCAAATGTGAGCTACAATAAACTCTGTCTTCCCCAAGTTGCTTCTATGATGTTTTATCACAGCAGCAACAAAAGTAACTTAAGATAGGGATGTTGAAGTGCTCCTATATGCTGAAACTGATAGACAGAGGTCTATCAAGGAGGTAAATAAAAGAGAAATTTGTCTTTTTACTCCCCAAATGTAGTCTAACAAGAGAAAAATTTCTCTATGAATTAGTTCTTTGTGTTGGGACTTCTGGGCATTTGATTTTGATAGCTGTTGATTACTGCTGTGTGCCTTTGTTGGGCCTGAATCTGCTCACTCTTGATGGCGATGTTCTCACAGCAATGCATATGCCAAGGGGGCCTGTGTTGGAGTGGCATATTGTGGCGTTCCTAGATGTGTAACTCTCATCCTGTTTAATTTACTGTTGTCAGTTCACAGGCACTGATGAGTCAGTTCTAAGTTGGCAAAGGACATGTTTGATTTGAGGGCCTCTGGAATCATTAAATCATTGGATGTACCTAGCTACTACTTACCCCCAATATTCCTCTTAATGGGTACAAATAAATTTTAATTGGTTTAAGCCATGATCAGTTGGGTTTTCTGCAATTTAAACCAGAAACTAGAGCTAATTAATTCATGGAGTTGACTCTTTTGAGTCAGGACATGAGATAATGAGGAAATGGGGATTCAATAGCTACAGTGAGGAAAAATCCCAAGAAGGAACCCTGAGCACAGCAGTGTGATTTGTCAGTCTAGCCGTGAACCCCACCCCTACCTCCCACACAAATCATAGTTGTGATCTGGGGACAGGATGCGTTGCATCCCTGCATGATCAACTTCTCCATAACTTCCTCTAAAAATCTATTGCAAGTCAGCTTCATATACTTTTTCCTTGAGGGAGCAATCATGGAAATTCTAGATTCATCTGGCAAAATGAAGGTTTGAAGTGCTGTCATGAATAAGGGTTTAAAAAATTTTTTTTCACATAATTATTCTTATTATGAAAGAAAATGCCTATTATTTCATAATTAAATCAGAGTTTCTTCCTCAAAATCCCCTAAATGTGGAGAGAAGGTCAGAGTGAGGGGACACAGCATGTGGTTGAAGGAATCTAGAGGGCTTTCTGGAGCTAAATGTGCATTTCTTCCTCTGCCGGCACAAGAAGGAGTGGCAAAGGGTGAGAGTGGGCCAACTTCCCTGTAAGTGGACTGTGAAAAGCAGGAGGAAAAGCTGAAAAACAATGAGTGCCAAACTCTGACCTCTAGCTAAGTGGAAATGGAGGGTGAACTTGGAGGCATGAAATGAGAATTTGAACTACAATATCCAAGCCTCTAAATCAACCTGGCTGTCAGCAAGACTCTAAAATAACATTTCCGTATTTGAAGAGCTTGTGTGAACTACTTAAATCTCAATGTCTCTCTGCAGAATAACAGGATAAACACAGGTGGACTCTTGGACACTCACAGCCATCAGATGTTATAATTCTATGGTCTACCTTCCCAAAAGAATGCCAGGCAGAGCTTTTCAAGTTACATGTGTCTCTGTCTACAAACTTCTAGTCTGAGCAACTTATTTTTACAAAGAGTTTATTTGGGGCTATGGTTGCAGAGGGTTAGAGTCCATGAAGGCCGAGTGGACAGGTAACAGGTGGCTAGAAAAACAACTGAGAACTCACATCTCAAACCACAAGCAGAAAATAGAGAATGCACTTGAAACTGCACAAGTCTTTTGAAACCTCAAAGCCTGTTGCCAGTGACATAACATCTCCAACAAAACTACACTTCCTAATCCTGTCCCAAAAGCTACCAACTGGGAACCACATGCCAGGGACTTAGACACTGACATAGATACAGCATTATCCTCCCACCTTGCTTAAAGTCTAGCCCCGGCCAATAGTTCTTCCAAAATCCATTGAGAATGTTGTTGAATAAAGGAATTATGGCTGTAACATCGCAATAATTATTGTGAGAGAAAGAGCTTCACCCATCCTTCTAATGATTCCCTAACTGTCCAAACAGTACCACCTACTAGGGACCAAGTATTGAATGCCAGAAACATTTCTCATTCAAGCCACCACAAGGTGGAAGAGCCCTAGGCTTATTCATGGAAACTTGGAGATGATAGAAACATCCTGCGTTTCTGCTGTCCAACATGGCAGCCATCGGCTACATGGGGCTATAGTGAGCATTGGAAATGTGGATAACACAACTGAAGAATGTTTTCATTAATTTAAATTTAAATAGCCACCATGGAAGTAAACAGACCAACCAAATACGAACAAGCAGAGCCTGTTTGTTCAGAGATTGCCGTAGCAGGGAACTGGCTGCTATTGTCTGCACTTTGGCAGCGACTCATAAGCAGGCATAATGGAGGGACAATATTTAGAGTAGAAAAATGAAAGGTTCAGGTGTGTCCCAGTGAGGCTGCTGGCATGGAGTGGCTGCAGGTGGACCAACTAGAAATGGGCCGTCCCAGAGGTTACTTGGTGGGGGGCCATATTTGGCCTTTTCTGATTGGTCCAAAGTTGCAAACAGGAAGAAAACTTAGGGAAGCAGTCAGTTATGAGTCAAGCCCTGGCTGCTTGAGGCTGTTTATTACAGGAGTCGCTGCTGGCTTCTCAGGTTGTTGGTAGAGAAGGCTGAGTGATGTCCTACCAAGCTGACTCCATAGGTAGGAAACTGGTGTCTGGTCTGGTTAATGTAGATAATGGGTCATTTTTCTGGACTGATGGTTGGAATTTTGTGGGGCATAGTTCGAATTTTTATATGATCTATCTAAGTCCCTTTTGTATATTCACTTTATGAACGGTTGCTCCTGTCTGGAACATGGAACAAAGGTGTTGTGCAGTAATAAGAGATCTAGTTTGGTGAAATGTGGCGTAGGTCTCAGGAAAATGTCAATGACAGTGACAGGACTGAGAATAGAGAAAAGGGAAGAATGTGTAAATCTGGGCACTGAACTATGAAACCTGTATTTGTTTTGAGATGTGTACAAAGCAGGGAACAGTTAATGCCAGGAAACTATATGATCATATCTTTTCTTTGTAATGATTCAGTCAGTGTTACTATGCAAAATGGAACCCATAAAGAAGCTACTGGAAAAGGAAAGTTGAGGTATGATGTTATAATCATCCCAACACAAGTGTGGATGGTAAGACATAGGCAGGGGAAAAACAACTTAGATATACAGTATGGTTCTGAAAATAAGAATTGGATATAAGTATGTTTTCACAAGTACTTTCAAGCCTAAGCTAGGTGACAGGTTCTGGCTCCTTAGGGAACTAAGGAGTGAGGAATTAGCATGGTGGGAACAGGGGAGAAGCTAAGATGATGTGCTTAAGTTTTAAATTAGAAAGCTGCTAGAGAAGGGGCTGGAGAGATGGCTCAGCTATTAAAAGCCCTTGTTGCTCTTTCAGAGGACCTGGGTTGGAGTCCCAGCACCCACAGAGTGCCTCACAGCTACCAGGAGCTCCAGTTCTGGGGACTCCAGTGCTCCTTTCTGGACTCTCTGGGTGCTGCACACACGCAGGACAATACAAATAGACATAAAATAAAATAAATATAACATTCAACAATTAGAACAACAACAACAAAGATATAAATCATTTTAAAAAGCATGTTTTCAAGTGAAAGGACCCAAAAGAGATTTATAGGAGGTGTAGGCAGTAATAATTTACACTTTCCACTAAGTAAATAATCATACTTTGCCCAAAAACAGTAAGTTATACTTGACAGATTGTTCTCAGAGAGGCACAGTTCAATGTAAGCATTACTATTTATGTAAGCAGTGGTATCTGGTGTCTGTCTGTCTGTCTGTCTGCCATTGTTCTCTTCTTAGATTTTTCTTGATTTTGCTTTCTTATCAGCTTAGGTTTTATTAGCTAACTAAGATAAGCACATCAAAGTTAGGGTCCCCAGTAGTCTGGCCATCACTAGTTCTGGCTTTCTAAGAGCAGGATGTACACTCTCATGCAGAGGTTTAAACATGCTCTGCTTTGAGGCATAGAACCTGAGTGTCCTCCAAGGATTCACAGTCAGCTGGCATCTCTTTAGGGTTAACAGGGATCAAAACAATTTTCTGTTCCTTTCACTGCCTTCCTCTCTTCTTGTTTCTTTCATTTCTAAAATAATACAAAGTCAGTGAATTAAACCGCCCCCTCCACCAGTTAGCTGATACCTCAATTCAAGATCCATCCCAAATGAGATCCTGAGAATAGCTATCAACCAACTGCCATCATAAATACATTTAAAAGGGAGGAAACAATTAAACTGGTCACACACGTGGAGTACTCAGGTGGGCTGTTCATCTTTATGCCCCTTTCTCTCTGCCTTCCAAACATCACAGAGAGCAAAACAGCCACACAGAAGATTTAGTTCAAAATCATTGCCTGGCTCTCCAACAATGTCACCAGGGTAATAATATATGATGAGATGAAGGAAAATCCAGCCTCGGGTACCTGGCTCTTACCCTAAAGAGATGGCATTAATTGTAAGTCCCAGAGCCAAAGATGAGTGTCTCTGCCATGGTGACTCAGAAGCTACTATTTATACTTGAGAAGTTCACAATTCCAAGTAAGCCTCGAAAAATGGCTGCAATTGAGAAGCCAATGATCTATGGTCATCCTTGGCAGTGAATCTCTCCCTAGGATTTGGGCCAGCTTGGAAAAAGGAGATCAATACAGCGTTCAGATAGATTTATTTCCAATCTAAAAATCGCATATGGGAAGATCACCTACGCAATGCTGAGGACACAGCCCTGCCCCCTGCCTGTTCCCTCCCGCTGCCTTTCTTGGAAGCAGAACAGTCCCTTAAGGGAAGTCTCTAGAGCCCTTGACTGTCCCCTCTGTGCCCTCTTGTCACCTTGACCATGTTCTGCCCTCACTCTCCTGGGGTCCCATGGCATAAATGGATGCTTTCCCATCCGCTAAGGAAGGAGGCTAGCACTTACAGGGAACAGCTTAGGCAGTGAGCCGAAAGAGGCAGACATTACGTTCTTATTCATTTCATTTTATTTCACTGAAGCTCTGTATCTGTGCAGAGATTTTTGGCAAGTGAAACAACCCAACGCAAGCTAATGTAGGCAGAAGAGATTTAATCAAAGCACACAACGCAGCTCACGGGGCCAGGAAGATCAGAAAACCAGGCTGAAGAAAGCACAGAGGGAAAAGGGAGCCTCTTTCTTGTCTACGAAAAGATCGATCATAAAAATAGCAGCCAAGGGCAGGAGGAAACAAACCTTCAGGCCCATGGTATCTCAACCAGAGCCTTGCCAGGCCAGTGAATGCAAGCCCTGATTCACTGCTTCTACCGCTAAAATGACGCCAAACAATAGTGACCCTGAGATCTATAAGCCCTGTTCAAAAGGAAAGACTAGAGTCTTTCCATGTGAATCCAAATTATGTGTAGGAGGGGCATCCCATGGGGAAATCTGCACAAAACTAAAATGGAAACAGTGTCACCATTTGAGTATGGAACAGACACCACAGACTCCTGTGCTGAAAGTGGCCCATAGCTAATGTGCTGATTGGGGAGATTTGGGACAGTCTTAGCTGGGGGCAGTAGTGTGTCTTTGAGGGTTACACCCGGGCTCAGTCTCTTCCTCATTTCTTGTTTCTTGTCCATTCTGAGAATAGATTCTTCCTGCACGCGTTCTTGCCTCTGTAATAGTCTACCGTACCATGGAACCAAGCAAAATGGCATATGGTTTCAATTGTTGTTATCAGACATGTGATCACAGAAACACAATCTGACAAGACAGGAATGGCAGGCACAGACTGGAAGTCGTCAAAAGCATCACAGTTTCAAACAAAATTAACAACAGTCGTATGTTTATAAACGTTCTGCAAAGGGGTTCCACTCTTGCTTCCATTTTAGTTTCAATAAGGTGCTCAAGGCTGTTAGGAAGTTGAAGTGCTGTGTAGCAAGCTTTTTAAGGAGGGATTCATGGAAATAGATTTTGTCATCAGCATTAAAATATATATGATGATCCTTTATAGACCATAAGGGGACAAGCTAGCAGTTTGGGGACATTTCAAAGGAGAAGGGGTCTGTTTTATGTTGGACCAGAGGACTTTCTGCATCAATCATTTTTGGGGACATGATTGGATCACAGAGGGATTTTATAGAAATGGTTCTATGTCAAGCTGACCATCAGGATAAAGACTTTCTGAGTGTCTAGGCAAGAAATGGGCAGGAAAGAGAACATATTGGTTGGAAAAGATAAAAGCCAGAGAGGGCAGGAGTAAGGGCACTGGCAGTTTTGTTGTTGTTGTTGTTGTTGTTGTTGTTGTTGTTGTTGTTGTTTCTGACAACATTCTGTCACCTCAGCTGGATTTCCCTAGTTCAGTCAAAGAAACACCAGCTTCCGTGCACTTCCTTAATCCTTCATGCCTTGCTTGACTGTGGGCATAGCTGAAGCATTGTGCCATGCACCATTTGTGAGTATGGGCAAGTTGCCTTTTCCTCGTAACCTTCCATACAATCATATGCAAAGAACTGTAGGGGTGAAGGTCAGAATGCTAGCTAAAACCTCTTCAGACATCAGGGGGCTGCCATTAAAAAGGGGTAAAGACACCGGTGCGTCCTAACATGGATTCCGTATTAAAAAATTTCAGAATCGTTCTCAAAACTGCCCAAGGGCCACTCAAAGGCTTCTGGGTGAATAAATATGCTCACCTATTCCTAGAATTTATGTGTTGGAGTTGAGGATCAGGATAGAGATGAATGAGAAGAGATAGGGGCTTAGGGTGTTAGATAATAGCTAGAAAAATAAAAACAAAACAAAATCGTTCTACCCAGACAGTTGCAAGCTTTAGATAAATACATCTACTTTACATCTACTTGAGTCCTGTTTTGCTTTCAGAAAAAACAACAACAACAAACTAGAGCTAGCCATTATCTCAATCACTCGTTAGATTTGCCCTATATTACTCATAAATTGACCCATCCAACTTTCTCATCAGTATTAATCTGGAGTGCTAAGCACTAATTTCTTTGATAAAATGCCTCTTTCATACATAAAGGGGGGTGGTGGTGGTGGTGAAACAGGCACCTCAGTTTCTCCGCATGTTTTAGTTAAAACTCAAACTTCTACAGGGAATATCTTAACAAAAGACCCAACACACTGAAACCTCTAAATAAACATTAAACATCACTATCTATAAAAACACTGAAGAGTTCTGAGAAAGGAGCCAAGAAGGCCTCTTTTCCTAGCTATGAATCCAGCAGGATGTAATTCATAATTTGAGTGGCATGTGTGTTCTCTGATGTTTTCTGAAGGTAGCAGAGGATATTAGATTTTCTTTAAAACAAAAACTCCCTTTTTCCTTCAGAAAAAGTTAGTTTGAACAAAGCGGTTTCTCATCTTCTTGTGTATTAAATTCACATCTGTACACAAACTGTCTTTGTTTGTAGAATTGTGGTGTTCTTATGATTGTTGTTTATTCCTCATTGTTTTTACAATTCGGTGATGCCACTGTTGCCTTGGTAATGGAAAATGGGCTCAATCCTTTTAAAATGATTACCATCTCCACTGCACGTTATTTACTGGATTTCATTCATGCATAGTCTCCTTTCTATTTTTCCTCTTTATGAATTTAAACTTACTTTTTCCTTTGTCATCCTGATTTTCATTTTCTAAATATTTCCTAAACTGCCAGCATCTTTATTTGTTCTATTGAAATAGAAAAACAAGTCCAAAAGTTGTATATGAAATAGAAAAATACACATTTGCATTTGTATTGCAGGCAGTGCTGCTGTGACTCACCGAATTCTGCCTATACAGAAGACTCACAGAAAGACTGTGTGAGCTCTGTGGCCTGGAGATTCCAGGATGAAAAGGAATGTGGCACTGCAGGGGACCTGAAGGGACTCCTGGAGGCTGGCCCTGTGGCTCCACTCTTCAGGTGGTCAGAATCTTCAGGAGAAGCTAGTTTGTAGTGGCTACCTGATGGAGTAGAATTACCACAGTGGCTATCAGGGGGAGCTACACACCCACACACTAAAGTGCAAAGGTCTTTAATTTTAAAGGGCTATGGGCTCTGAACTGTGACCCAGAGAGAGAACTGTCCAGAGTTACCTGAGCCAATGACTCTTGGGGTCACCTGATCATCATTCTAGATTTATATAATTACTGATAGAATCACAGAGTTCTCATGAAGAAGAAATATGGAGTTGTTTTACTCAGGACTTCTTATCCTAGTTAGGTGAGTCCCTGGGGTCCCATAGGTAGATCAAAGTAGACCATGGACCCTCAGGGTCTATGCCAAGTTTAAGGAATGCAGATTTGTATGCTTCTCTAAAGAGAGTCTTGGACCTTTCACATGTTCAAAGGAGCCTGCAAACAGCACAGGACATGCTGAATTTTTTTGGCATAATCACATTAATGTCCACAGTCTTAAAGTACTGGGAATTTTCTATGTCTTTTTATACAATCCCAATATCACTGCTGAACTTTCCAATCTCTTCAATCTTGCCAACCAAAGACACTGTTTTGGCCCAACCCTCTAATTCCACACCAGAAAAAGTTTTTGTAATGTTAATTTACAGATGATATATTATAGTGCCACTGGAAACTGGCTTGTTCAGAGAAATGATAACCATATTGTACAAGAAAATTAAAAACTAAGAAAAAGTCCTTATACCTCATTAAGATATTATTTTAATTGTCAAAATCAGTTTTGTCACAAGATTAAAAGACACATATGATCACGGGAGACAGCTGGTACTCTGAGCTCCATTTTAGGTGAAAGAGGTACATTTATTCATTGCAATTTGAAAATTATGCTTTTCAAATCATTCCTCTTCTCATTCATATGATTTCAGGAAATAGGAAATTCTATGATGGACAATTAGCAGGCTTAGTTCAAGTTTTCAAACCATTTGGGCTTTGATTAGGTCCCAGACATTTGCTAGTGCTGTGAAACACATATAATAGATAATGTTGAAGGTAGATAAATCTGTATAAGATTATAGGAAGCTTCACAGACTGTAGGACCACAAGAGCAGTAAAACACAAAATAAATATTAACATAATATAAAAGAAATGCTCATTTATAAAGCTAAAAGCTAAAAGCTTTCTGCAATCACACACACCTGGTATAATTTAATTCTTAAGGAATACTGGGACTGCCATCTTACTTGCAAGATTCTATATTAGATGTGACAGATACAGGTTAATTGAAAATTATTATACACCATTTTATTCTGAAGTGACTTAACTTTTTATATCATTGAAATATCTAAAATGCAAACTGTTTCTATATTCAATACTGAAAGAAGTGCTGAGCAATGGTGCACTGCCACTGAGCAGCAGTCCCTGAGTAGTTGCTGCACAGTGTCACGATAATAAAAAAGCCGGGACAAAAGGCTGATGAAAACATGGGTGACTGACCTTAATAGACATTTCCCAAAAGAGACGACAAAAGTAGCCAAGTACAGCATACAGAAAATGTCAAATGTCATTAGCCATCAGAGAAATGCAGCTCAAAACCTCAACGAGATATCAGTTTTTGAATGGGTACAATCAAAAGGACAGAAAAGGAATGCAAGGATGTAGAAAAGGGGAATGTTGTGCACACTGTTGATGGAACCAGAAGCAAGTGCTGTCTTATGGAAAACAATATAGCTATCCCTCGCCAAACAAGAAAGATCCAGCAATCTCATGACTAGGTAAATTTACTAAGGAGCAGTTACTTGATTTACATAATAACAAAAATATATAATTAACCAGGTGACCACTGGCAAAAGTATGGTCAAGAAATGGTGGTATTTATACACAACTTAGTATTTTTATGGTCTATTTTTTTATTTTATTTTATTTTTTATTTTATTAATTTATTCAGATTACAACTCAGCTGTTATCCCATCACTTGTATCTTCCCACTCCTCCCTATTCACCCTATTCCTTTCACCTTTCACCCTTTTCACCTTTCACCCTATTCCCCTCCCCAGGTCTATGACTGAAGGGGACCTCCTCCCTCACTATATGGTCATAGGCTACCAAGTCTCATCTTGGTAGCCAGCTTATTCTTTCTTTGAGTGTCATCAGGCTTCCCCACCACAAGGAGGTGGTCAAATATGGAGCACCAGAGTTCATGTCAGTATCAGTCCCTGCTCTCCATATAACTGTGGAGAATGTCCTGTCCATTGGGTAGATCAGAGTAGGGGTTCGATATTTACTACTTGTATTGTCCTTGGTTAGTGCAATAGCTTGAGCAGACCCCCCCGGGTCCTGATCCACCCATCATGATGTTCTTCTTTTATTTACTTTTTGTTGTTGTTGTTTTGTTTTTCAAGTCAGGGTTTCTCTGTGCAGCCTTGGCTGTCCTGGACTCACTTTGTAGACCAGGCTGGCCTCAAACTCATAGGGATCCACCTGCCTCTGCCTCCCGAGTGCTAGGATTAAAGGTGTGTGCCACCATGCCCAGCCACAACTTAATATTATTCAGCTATAGAAAGAATGAAATTCTAGCATTTTAAGCAATGAATGAAAGTGGAAAACATTACGTTAAGTTCAATAAACCATGCCCAGAAGGATAAATTCTGCACATTGCTGCATATATGGAAATGAAAAAGGTTGATCTCAAAGAAATAGAGACTGGATTCATGATTCTAAGAGAGGTGAGGAAATGTAAGAAAATAGTTAATGAGCAGAAGAAAAACATCTGTAAATCTTCATTCATACATGCAGAGAATGGCATCTAAAAATAAATCACAAGGATTCTTTAACCAACAAGAAGCATTGTCTATGCATAGACATTCATGTCTCAGCCAATCTCAGAGCTTTTCCCATGTAGTGGGATTAACAGTGTATGTTACTGTTTGTTCTGCAGTTTGAATTCATGTATGTATACACTGACGAGTTAGGAGTCTCTCTTTTATCTAGGTCTGTTTCATTTTGACCTTTTTCTTTTAACTGTATATTTCATTTGTTATAACCTATTCACACTACATCCCTGACTGCTACCCCCTCCCTCCTATCTTCCCATTCCCACCCTTTCTCCCTTCTCCGCCCATTCCCCTCCCCAAGACCTCCTACAGGGGGCCCTCCTGTCCCAAATGTCTGGCTACAGTCTATTAGGTCTCACCAGGATAGCCTGCATCATCATCCTGTGTGAGCCTGTTAGGCTGTCTTGCCTAGGGCAAGGACCAATTGTGGACACCAGAGTGCATGTCAGAGGTTCAGCAGCAGCCCCACCCCCTCCATGGAGAATCCGCAGTCTATCTGAGAACCAGCCTTAATTGTTCTGTTCATCCTGCATACCTCATACTTTTATAATGTTAGGACTGTATAATGCTTGTGAGAAATTATGTTTTCAGAACAAAAGAACTGGACACTGACGCTGGATCAGACCAGACAGGATCCATTCCTCTTAGCATGATGAAGAAACCACAAATGAGAAAATACCTCTGTTAGATTGGCTGGTTTTTGTTGTTGTTATTGTTGACATGACACAAACTAGAGTCATCTGGGCAGAAGAAACCACAATTGAGAAAATACCTTCGTTAGATTGGCCCATAGGCAAGTTTGTGGGACATTTTCTTAATTGATTATTGATGTATTGATGTGGGCCTATGCCACTCTAGAGGTTACTCCCTCTGGGCAGGTAGCCCGGGTGGTATAACGAAACAAGCTGAACAAACCCTGTAGAGCAAGCCAGTGAGCAGCATTTGCCCATGCCCTCTGTTTCGATCCTGCTCCAGGCTCCTGGCCTGGGTGGGTTCCTGCCTTGGCTTCTTCAAGGAAGAACTATAAGCTATAGGGTGAAATAAGTCTTTTCTTTTGGCTGTGGTTTTTTATCACAGCAATAGAAACCAAACTAATATACCTGATCTTGTGACATACTTCCTGCAATAGGGTTCTGCCTTCTAAGCGTTCCCAAATAGCACCACCACCTGGGGACCAAGTGCTCACACCTGAGCTCCCCTCTTGGGGAAGGGAGGGATTTCTTACCTAAAGCACCACGCTTGGCTGGAGTTAATGGAACTTTTGAATAGCTAATAAAAAGGGGAGTTTCAAATGTCCCCAACACACACACAAATAAGTATCTGAAATGATGGGTGTGCTAATTACCATGAATGGTCATTATATGATGTAATATGCACTGTGATCTCACACTGCACCACATAAATATGTACAATTAATATGTGTCATAAAAATAACTATCATAGAAGGTTTGAAAACAGTGTTGGTACATTTAAGTACATATTCATAATACACACCATATACAGATAATTTCTTTTATTTGCACTGGAAAATGTGTTACTACCACATTACTTTAAAACCATAGGTCTTGGGGACTGACTCTGACATGAACTCCGGTGCCCCATATTTGACCACTTCCCCATGGTGGGGAGACCTGGTGGCACTCAGATAAAGAGTAAGGCGGCTCCAGGACAAGACTTGATAGCCTATGACCATATAGTGGGGGAGGAGGTCCCCCTCGGTCACAGACATAGGGCAGGGGAATAGGGTGTAAGCGGGAGGGAGGGAGGAACAGGAGGATACAAGTAGTGAGGTAACAATTGAAATGTAATCTGAATAAATTAATAAAATAAAATAAAAACCATAGGTCTTTACACTCCATTGAAGTACTTAGGTACAAGTCACCTTCACCATTCATTAAGAATCTAAGTGCAACAAAGTTGTCTCAGTTGTAAAGCTGATCTTACCTTATACTATGATGACATTTTGAGGTCCATAGAACAAAACTTTGAAGTGTTAAAAGAAAAAAAATTGCACCAAAGCCCAGGTGGTTTATTCCAAAAGTCAATAAAAATATTTTTCACTAATTTTAAAGACACTAATAATTCTGTTTCCTCTCTAAATGAATTAATTATTCATTTTTTTCCTCCCCTGCTTAGCTTTTGGAGGCTCCTTAAGTCAGTAATTTCAGCAACTGGGACTGGTGTCGCTCTCGGTTTGCCACTGAAGGACATGGTAGAAGTCTGGGCCAAGGCATGGGGCTAGATGCTAGTTGTGAGCACACCTTGCACAGATGGCCCATACCTCATCTCAGACACCTTCACACCAAGGCTGAGTGACAGAGGATCCCTTTGCCCTTAGAGAGAGGAGGAAGAATTACCCTTCTGCTCTGCTAGTGCCTAAGTGCCTCAATGTTCCAGAGAGGTGTGCTTAACCTTACCCATGCCCCTGGAAGTAATCATTCCCTTCAGTGGTCTTTCTAAAAACCTCTGCATCAGGGTTAATTGGGCTTAATTCACCATGCTGTACCTGAAGGATACATACACCAAATTTTCTACTAATAAACCTAGTTTTCTCAGCCCTAATAGGAAGCAGGTGTTGAAGACCTTTAATAAGCTCAGCTCCCAAGATAGGAATAAGTAGGTGTGACATCATAAGACATCACCTGGGCAAGGGCTAGAAGACTCTCCCGCAGATCTAAGGCAGGATCTGAAGTGTTGAGTTTGAGAGTGGTTTCTGAGAATCTCTCCCATCAATCTTAACCCAAAATGTTGTTGGTCCTTTTGCTAGTTATTTTTTGTTGCTGTATTAAAACACTACTACCAACACAACTTACAGAAGGAAGAGTTATTTGGGGTTATGGTTTAAGGGGAAGAGTCCATAATGGTAGTGGAAGCATGGCAGTGAATAGCCAGAGCGAGAACCCAAGGGATTACGTCTTCAACTGCAATTATGACTCAAAGAAAAGAAAAACTGCAGGTGGGATGAGGCCATGAGCACTCAAAGCCTATCCTCAGTAATGTTCCTTTTACAACAAGCCTATATACCACCTACCCAAACAGTCCCAGCAAATGAGGACCAACTGTTCAAACATGTGAGCTTATGGGGGACATTTATCATTCAAAACACCAGTCTGTATGGCCAGGTCTATATGGTTTTGGAGGGGGCCTATCTTGATTTTGTCTACTTTTTCTGGAACTAGCTCTGAGCTAAGCTCCTATACCCAGGACTTGACTATATGCCTATCTCTACCATGTGCTCTGTAGAAACGCCCTGCAATTCTACAGCTATATTCACATTTGGAAGCAAAGAATCATATTGCCACTAATGAAACTATGAGATAACCTAGTGGGGTGCTCATGAAACACAAAACACACTCTCTTGCTGCATGAACTAAGCAGATCCAACTAGGTCTGTCTTAATAAAATTGGGATTCTGTAGACCCAATCCCTGCCCATCTTCCAATGTGACTTCCTCTTTCTCACCAGTCTCTTCTTCATTTACTGGTCTTGAAAAGAGGTGATCAACTCTAAAAAGCAATTATTTTTATAAAGGACTTTGTCCTAAATAAATTCAACTTCTGATACACTGGCATTAGTACAGCTGTTAATGGGAAATGGGAAATCTCATCTATAAAGTATTATGGTGTCTTCTGGTACTTCCTCTCCCAGGAAGAATACTGTAAAATGCTATTTTGTCCCATTGGTCCTGTACTTGAAAACCGTTTTCTTATTCTTCAAGGTGTTGGGAGTCAACCGCAAACTCCTTCGTTTAAGATAAACCATCTGCTATCTTTCCTCTGAGTGCCACCAGGCCTCCCCATCCAGGGGACATGGTCAAATATGGGGCACCAAAGTTCATGTGAAAGTCAGTCCCCACTCTCCACTCAACTGTGGAGAATGTGCTAGATCTGAGTTGGGGTTTGAAGTTTACTGCAACTATTGTCCTTGGCTGGTGCCATAGTTTGAGCAGGATTTCTTCAAGATGTTCAATATACCTCCTAACTTTTCTAAATTTAGAAAAAAATCTTAATAATTGTGGAAAGTAAATTATTGATTGTCATTTATGTACCTATTTAAACTATTACAATTTACTTAGTGTATCATAAAGTTTCAATTTTCTTTTTTAATTTTTTTATTAAATTTTGTACATATGTGCTTATATTATTATACATATATACAATAAACTACCTACAGCAAGAAAAAAAACATAAACCATCACCCACTCCAGCTGGCTTAGTCATTCCTGATGTAAACCTCTCATTGAAGCCATTTACAAGTACAGACATACACTGAACGTCCTAATCAGTGGCAGCATGCACCCCATGATCACATCAGATTATATTGCTCAGTGACGACACCATAGCCAATTTAGTTCATGTGAATGCATTCTATGTAATGTTCAGGACAGTCATCACAGAAACATGCACTTCTTAGAAACTGTCCCCATTAGGAAACATTGTGCCACTTTTTTGTGTTCTTTTGTTCTTCTTATTGGGTTCCTTGTAGGCTTATAAATGGTGTCCCTTCTTCTCTGAATTCCCTGCCTTCTCTTCTCCCTGTAAAATCTAAATGGCCATCAAACCTCACTCCAAGAATCCCTCCAATTGGGAATCCCATCCTCGATCTTTAGTAAATGAAGCATCTTATTTTTATATTTACATGACACATTAAACTATCAGACTTCATACATTAGACATTACTTATCTACCTCAATTACTAGCTTATGAATCTTGGTAAGGAATTGTTCATGCTGATAATATTACTGTCTAAGATAGTACTGGGAACACAGCAGCACTAAGATGTGTTAAATAAATGAATGCATGTGCTTCGACTGAGCAGAGTCAGAGTAATGAGTGGAAATTGAGCAGAGGGGTGAAAAAGCAATAAAACTATGGGGAAAAGAAGATTTCCAAGGTTAGGAAAAGGAAATGCTAGGCACATTTATCTTGGAAAGGGCAGAATGCAAGAGAGCTTTTCACACACGTGATGTATTATCTCAACTATAAATAGGCACTCTTAAGAGACATGCTAGAAGGATATACTTAAGCAAGAAGAAATAATTTTTGCCATAGCTAGGATCATAAAACATCTTTTCTAATACATTAAAAAATCTTATGCATAGAAATATTTTTAGATGAGAGGAGAAAACCATCTTATCTAGTAGTTTGAGAGGAGCATATAGCTAAAGGAAATGGAAACGTGGTCATCAGTGTAGAGGCACAGGCACCTGCCACCGACCAAGCAGTGTTGGGAAAGCTTAATGGTAAAGATGCTAATGTGGGCTACAGGACACTTTTCTCATTCTGGTTCTGCTTTTTACAATGTATCTCTTACTCTTTTCCAGGTATCTAAAATCCACGTGCCTCTGTCTTGGGGATGATAATTGAGGATCCCTTCTAGAGTGGCCAAAAGGATCAAGGAGATAAAACACTTAAATATTAGCACCCAAGAATTTAATGATGTAACCTTACCTCAATGTGGTTGTGTTAGACAGAAGAAAGCTGTGACCTGTGTGCCCTTGCAACAACATCCAAAGGGTCATATAAACAATTACTATCAGAGTTAATATTGGAGCTCGGAAATGCAAAACAGAGGATGCATTGCTTTTGTGTCATTGTGAGCAAAATAACTAACACACACAACATAAACAAGGAACTCTTTATTTTGGCTCACAGTTTCAGAGAGTTTAGTCTGCAATGTGCCTCAGACTACAGCAGTTGAAATGTGAGTTAGATGCTGTTCACATGATGAAGGGCCATTAAACAGTCGAATCAGAAACAGGAGCAGGACACCCTTCAAACTCTCACCATAGTGATCTGCTTATACCAGCAGGTTCTGCCTCCCTAATGATCCACAGCTTTTAAAATATTGAGACAAGCTGGAGACCAAGAATTCAAAATCAAAATGACTCACAGATTCCATCTTACATCCATCAGAATGCCTAAGATAAAAAACTCAAGTGACAGCACATGCTAGTGAGGATGTGGAGAAAGGGGAACATTCCTCCATTGTTGGTGGGAGAGCAAACTTGTACAACCACTTTGGAAAACAATATGGCACTTTTTCAGAAAGTTGGGAATAGATCTACCTCAAGACCCAGCTATACCACTCCTGCATATATTCAAAAGATGCTCCTCCATACAACAAGGACACTTGTTTAACTATGTTCACAGCAGCTTTATTTTTAATAGCTCAAAACTGGAAATAACCCAGTTGTCTATCAACCGAAGAATGGATAAAGAAACTGTGATACATCTATATAACAGAATACTACTCAGCTACTAAAAACAAGAAAAGCATTAAATTTGTAGAAGGATGGAACTAGAAAAGATCACCCTGAGTGAAGTAACCCAGAACCAGAAAGACACACATGGTAATGCACTCACTTATAAGTGGATAGTACAGGATAACCATAGGACAATTCACAGACCCAAAAAAGCTAAGTAACAAGGAAGGCCCAAGGGACAAAGAATAGGCAGCAGAAGTTGATGAAGAGAGGGAACAGGGTAGGAGAGGGAGTAGGGAAGGTAATGAGGGTGGAGATCAGATGTGGGGAGAGCAGGGAGTAGGAGGCCAGAGGGCTTGGAGAGAAAACAGAAACTGAGGGTGTGGGGCATCTCTGAGGGAATCTGGAGACCTATAACAGGGTAGGCTCCTGAGAAGATTTGGGGGTGACTTTAGCTAAGACTCCTAGCAATGGAGGTCATGGAGACTGGAGACAACACCATCTAGCCAGATAGGACGTCTAGTAGAGGAAAGGGAACACCAATCCGCCCATAACAGTTTTGACCCAAAACTTACCCTGCCTGCAAGATATTCAGGGATAAAGGTAGAGCAGAGATTGAGGGAATGGCCAGCCAATTCCTGGCCCAACCCAAGACCCACCCTATGGGAGAGAGCCAACCCCTGACACTATTAAGGATGCCTTGCTATGCTTGAAGATGAGAGCCTAACACAGCTGTCTTCTAAGAGACTCCACCCAGCAGCAAATCAAAACAGATGCTGAGACTCACAGCCAAACATTAAATGGAATGCAGAGAGCATTGTGGTATAGTCAGGGGAAGGAGAGAAGTACTCGGTGGGGACAAGAACTCCATAAGAAGTTCAACAGTCAACTCACCAGGGCCTAGGGGTACTTACGGAAACTAAAGCACCAAGCAAAGATCATGCACAGACTAGGCTCAGGCCCGCTACACATATGTAGCCGATGGGCAGCTTATTCTTCATGTGGGGCCCCTAGTAAGGGTTCTCTCTGACATGAGCTCTGTTGCCTATTTTTGATCACTTACTCCTGATGGGGCTGCCTTGCCCGGCCTCAGTGGAAGAGGGTGTGTTCAGTCCTGACATGGCTTGATGTGCTGAGATGGATTGAAGGAGGAACTCCCCTTTTCTGAGGAGTAGGAGGGAGGGGGAGGGGGAGGAGGAAGAGGGAGAGAGGGTAGGGCTGGGAGGAAAGGAGGGAGGGAGCTGTGATCAGGATGTAAAGCGAACAAACTAAAAATGAAAAAGAAGAGAGAAAGAGAGAGGGAGAGAGAGAGAGGGAGAGAGGGAGCGAGAGAGACAGAGAGACAGAGAGAGGGAGAGAATTGAAAATGTGAATCTCTGAGGGATACTTTAGATTCAAAGTGCAACAGGGACAGGAAGCTGCAGGAACCAAATGTTTCCTAGTTTTTCTGAAGTTGAGTTAAAAAGAAAAATCTACATTAAGAAATCAAAACCGCCTGTCCCTAGGGCATCGCAGGTGTGGCTGCTGTGCCACATGTGCATCAGTAGGTGGCAGAGAGGAGAGAGGCTGTGTCTACACCCAGTGTGCTGACCTGTGAGCATCTGAATGATTAGTAGCCTAACATTCCCTGAAAACAAACAAACAAACAAACAACAACAACAAGCCAAAAATGACCACCAGTCTGGCTCCAGAGGCCCAGGTCAGGGAGCTAGCCTCAGATGACCACCAGTCCTGGGCCACGCAGACCTAGGAGGGCAGACCATGCCTGAGATGACCCCTGCCAGGTTCCATAATGTATGAGTCAGGCACAGCACTCCTGAGACCACTTCTGAGGCAACCCCAGACAGAGACCCCAGGCACCATTAAGAGGAGCAAGTGAGTGGTGGAAAAATAAATGAGAAAGAAACAGAAGGATGTGGGCACAGTGAAGAGAGGCAGAACTAGAAAAGACTGGAGGGTAGTGAGGGACAGCCTGATGTGAGTAGCCAGTCATGCTATCTGGTTCCGTGGTGAGGTCCTGGGCTGTGCTTGCACCAGGAGCCACATCTGGAAGGAACTGGGAGGTGAGTGCAATTTGGGATGCATGATGTGAGATTCCCAAATAATCAATAAAAGAAAGAAAGAAATCAAAACTGGAATCCCATAATCTATAACCCTGATTAACAAATGGATTAAGCCTGTTTTCCTTAGCCTTCTTTTAGGTATTAAAGAAAAACAATTCTTTTCATGCAGTAGAATTCTGTCTAAAGCCAAAACATAAGGCATGATTTTTTTTTTTTTTTAATTTAAAGCCGAGTATTCTAAGGCCATGTATAGAAAGTGAGGTAGGCACTGTGACTTCCAAAGAGAACTGAAAAGTCTTTGTCCTTCTAAGTCCTTTTAAGAAGCTTCTGGTCTGGGCTTTTCTGCTTCCACTCCCATGGTCAAGCTTAAGACTGTAGGGGCCCTGAGCCGAGAGATGCATGTGTCTTCTTAGGTAGCTGGAAGCCTAAGGCTGGGATGATTTATGTTTAATATTTTTCCCTCACTGAGTATGTTTGGAAATGGCATCCTTCACCATCCAAAGATTATTTTTACTTAAACTTTTATTATATTTCTTTTTTACATAGACATTTATATTATTACACATAAATAAAAGAAACTACATACAGCAAGAAGAACCAGGAAACAATCAGGAGTTATACAAATGTTACATTCATAGTGTTTTGGCTATTTGCTTTAATTTTTTTTTAATTCAAGAAAAAATGCAACTAGAATTTAGTTATAAGATGAAAAACTCAAAATATTACAAATAAAAATTATGAAGATTCAGGACACTACCCATCGACTGACATTTATAGACTGTGTATATCTATCCCGCTCCTAAGATGGAGGCTTGCTCCCGACAGTCTCTGCCCACTAAGATTCCACCCATGATAATATCTTTCTTCTTGTACTGCTTGGATTATGTCTCCTCCTCTGTATGGCAGCTTAAAAAAACAACTAATAATTGGTATCTGTGAATCCTTTTATGTATTATAAATAACAATGTCTCATTTGTGGTTGAATATTAAGAATTTTCATAGTGCTTGCTGTTTAAAATGTCTTTTAAATGTCCACAATTGAATTAAAGCCTTATGTTCAAGCATGAATCATAAAATTAGTTGGTATTACTAATGTTCTGCAAGTCAAAGCTAGAAAAAATAATGAAATATTTTAACACAAAAAGACTGAAAATCTCTGCTAAAGTCAGGTCAGCCTTGGTGGATCCTAATGACCTCAATTATATTACAAACTATCAAATAAACAACAAAGGCAAGCAGAAGGTTCCCACCCATATTATCTATATGGTTGTTTACGACAACAAATAAAAATCTTCCAATTTCAACCAGGTAAAAAAGAATTTCATAAGGAATGTGTACAATGAAATCTGTTTATTTGAATTTCTAAATGAACATTAAGATTATGTTTCTTTGTATTCTAAATTTTTGGTGGTTTGGTTGGGCTTTTTGTATTTGCTTGTTTGCTGAGACAGAGTCTCCCTATGTCACTCTGGTTGTCCTGGAACCCTAAATAGAACATGTGTGTTTCTCTTGCTCCTACAGTGATTATTTCACAGAGAACATGAAGGTTTGCTCCTTACAGTCTGTCCTCTAAGATTCCAATCATGGTAATTTCTTGTGCTATTTAGGATTATGTCTCCTCTGAACCAGGCTGGCCTTGAACTGACATGGATCCAATTGCCTCTACCTCTAGAGTGCAAGATTGAAGGCATGCACTACAAGGCAGGCTACATAATAGGAAAAGATTTTCACCCACAACACATCTTATAGAGAGATAATATCTAAAATATATAAAGAAATCAAAAAACAAAATAACAAAAGTAAAAACAAAACAGAACACCAAGAAAACAGTCAACACAATGTTTAAAAATGAAATATATATATATAAACAGAGATTTCTCAAACACTAAAGAATACTTAAATGTTCAACACATTATTAGATGCCAGAGAAGTACAATCAAAATTACATTAAGATTTTATCTTGCACTGGTAAGAATGGCAAACATCAATTTAAAAAGTGACAGCTCATGCTGACATGGTTGTAGAGATGGTGTAGGAAACACTCACTCATCCACTGCTGGTAGGAGTGCAAACTTGGATAGCCACTGTGGAAATCAGTGCAGCCATTCATCGTTAAGATGGGAATCAATCTACCTTAAGGTCTAGCTATACCACTCTTGGGCATATACCCAAATGATGCTTCATTTTAACAAAGAGATGCTTGTTCATTGATGCTCTATTCATAATAGCCAGAAATTGGAAACAACTGACATGTTCCTCAATAGATGGATGGATGAAGAAAATTAAATACATTCTAACAATGAAATATTACTCTGCCCTTTAAAAAATGAAGTCATGAAATTCTCAGGTAAATGAAAAAAACTAAAAAAGAAAATCATCGTGAGTAAGGTACTCCTACAACTATATATAGACCCATATGGTATGTATTTACTTATATGAGGATGTTAGCTGTTAAGACATCAATAAGCAAGCTACAATTCATATAACCAGAGAGGTTAGGTGAAGAGTAAGGGGGAAGGGATGGATCTCCCTAGGAAGAGGAAATGGAATAATTGATAGTTGTGGATGGACAAGGTTGGGAATGGAACTGGGAGATCAAACAAGGAGAGAGGGGGAAATGGGGAGCAAGGGAGAGAATTAAGGGAGGAATAGCTAAAACTAAGGGCCATTTTAACAGTCTATGAAAACAGTAAAAGTTTCATATACATATTATCATCATTATTATTATTATTATTATTATTATTATTATTATTATTATTATTATTATTATTCACCAAATAATGTGGAAAGATAGAACCCCAACTGGACATCTCTCATTACCAAATGAAGATTCCAGTACCAGGGGAATGGGTTACATATAATTAAGTTGTTGACCAAAGGGGTCACATGGGAACTCCCAAATAACCCAAGGCTGTTGGTGGTTCTCCACAAACTGACATTAATGCCCTATTGCTGAAGACAACACCTACACAATCCACTGAACATGACTAAATCGAGACTATGCCTACCTAGACCCCTTCGTCCTCCGGACTAAAACTCATGGTACTGCATAGTACTCTACATGCTACCAAAGAAGGAACAACATGAGTCTAGCTACAAAATCTTTGATTACAAGAGTGGCCTATGGTACCATGCATGGTATGCAATAATGGTACAAAGCTTGTGGGAGTAACCAACCAATATATAATTTGAATTGAGGCTCACTCAATAAAATGGAACCCATATTTATCAGTGCTTGGGTGTCCAGGAACCAGAGACTAGATACCTCAGGGGCCTTGGAGAAAACCAATTACCACTGTTCTGTAAAAGGAACACAGCAATAAAATAACTCCTAAGGACATTCTGCTGTACTCAAATATGATTGTCTTGCTCAGCCATTACCAGAAAAAGCTTCCACCTGCAGCAGATGGGAGCAAATACAGAAACCCACGGCCAGAGAATATGCAAAGTAAGAGATTGCTCAGCTTTATACAGCATTTCTTTCTTTCTTTCTTTCTTTCTTTCTTTCTTTCTTTCTTTCTTCCTTTCTTTCTTTCTGTTTTTTTTTCCTGAGACAGGGTTTCTCTGTGTAGCCTTGGCTTTGTAGACCAGGCTGGCTTTGAACTCACAGAGACCCATCTGCCCCTCACCATGTGCTGGGATTACAAACACGTGCCACCAAGCTATAATATAATCCTAATATTACACACACATGTGGTAATATACTATAATGCTAAACAAGAGTTCTTGATCAAATCCCTCCCCTCAGGGCTTGTGAAGTCTACAGAAGAGGAGATAGAAAGAATGTAAAAGCCAAAGGAGATGGAGGATAGCAAGGCATCAAGGCCTTCTGGACACAACAGGATTAGAATACAAATGAACTCCCAGAGACTGTGGCAGCATGTACACAGCCTGCACGGGTTTACTGAAAGAAGTGGATGCATGCCTTGATCCCTAAACCAAAAAGCTGTCTCTACTCAATAGCCGCTTTTAGATGAAAAATTAATTTTCTCCAAGGGAGTCTCATTGGGAAAACAAAGCATTCTTCAGAGTAGGGCCCATGCCCAGCAGTAAATGACCAACACAAAAGTAACTCAACAGCATCTTTGGAGGTTCTTTGTCGCATAATGTTAAGTTAGGGCACTTTTTTTCTTTTTTTACCTTACGTGCCCTGTGCATATATATTATGGTCTCCAGTTTGAAGTTTTTATAGGATTCCTCTGTGTGCAAACAGGAGGGTCTGAATCTATATGCTTTGTGTTTGTTTGTGTTTTTTTTTTGTTGTTGTTGTTTGTTTTGTGTTTTGGGGGTTTGGTTGGTTGGTAGGTTGGTTTTTCAAGAGAGACAGGGCTTCTTTGTGTAGCCTTGGTTAACCTGGAACTCACTACGTAAACCTCAAACTCAGAGATTGACCTGTCTCTGCTCCCCAGGGGCTGGGACTAAAGGTGTGTGTCCCCATGATCTGGCAGGCATTTTTTAAATGCTTTTACTTTGTCTCCTTTTCTTGTTTGGTTGTATTGTCATATTCCAATTCATTTGTTGTTTATTTATATTATTTTATTTTATTCCTCAGATGCCCATTTGTTTTCTAACATGTGACAGAAAGGATGTGGATATGGCTGGAAGGGGGGTTGGGAGGGACTGGGAAGAATATGGAGAGGGAAAACCATAATCAGAATTTATTGTATGAAAAAAATCTATTTTCAATAAAAGAAAAAAGATTGTTTACACATAAAAGCCTGTTTATAACTAGGCGCATTTCTGCTACATTTGGTCAACATATTCATATGGGCTTAGGCAGGTCTCAATTGATATACTAAAATCCAAATTGACCTCAAAGTCGTTCCTAAAGCACTAATTCCTTTTGCCAATAAAACATCTTTATGTTACCAAAACTCTTACCCCGACTTGACTCCTTGCTATTCCAGGACTGCCTACAAAACACAGACTCAGCATCACCTGGGATGATTTAAAAATACAATCAGATCTATCACAGGCCTCTGGGAATACTGTCTGCCTTTTAACAAGATCCTAGGAAGGGTGGGTGCAGAGGAAGGTTCCAGGATCAGGTTTAGTTGTTTGGCCTAAACATGAGACTTTTCCCCTAACTGCTTTAAAGAATATTAGAAAAAAAAAAAAAAGATCAAGCAAGAAGTTGACAGCACCTATCATTACACACATACATTTTACCTAATTCAACCTTTATTTTAAAACAACTTAAAGTAGGGGCTGGAGATATGGCTCAGAGTTAAAAGTACTTGCTGCTTATGCAGTGGACCTGGATTTAGTTCTCAACACCCACGTGGCAGCTCACAACCACTTATTGTTCAAGTTGTAGGGTATCTGGCCTCTAAGGCATTACACATACCTGGAACATATACACAGCAATCAAGAGCATACACATACACATTAAATAAACAAGCAAACAAATACATAAATCAAATGTGAAACTCTGCAAAGTAAGTTTATTGCAAGTGCTTAGTCAAAGGTTAACAGCTATTAAAGGTCGGGGTCAAGGTCAAAATTAGTCCAATCTTAACCCAACATTTTTCATCTTGGTTGCATTACAGCACAGGACACCTCTGCACCTTGCTCAGTTTTGAAGACTCTACTTAGAAGCACTGAAGATCTTCTGTATAGACCTAAGTAAGGTTGAACTCCATCATCACAGTTCTTTTATAAAATGTTTGGTTGGTCATTTGGGGGTTTTAAGTATTGTCTCCACAGCTGCTCTCCATTGGCCATGATCAGCATAACAAACTGAACTTTTGTCACGCTTTCCTGAGGGCCTTAGATGGTATATCCACTCCCCCTTGACCTGAGAATTCATCCAGTCAATAGTGTTCACGTGCAAGTGTTTTCAATATGTATGCAGCTAAGACGTTTTCAGTTTTGTTGTCAAACGCAGCAGTTAGAACTGACGTAGAAGGAACTGCTATTATGTTGGGGTACATATCTAGAGTCCCAGGAACTTTGGAGGTTGAGCCAGAAGTTCTAGTCCCCACCTACACAGCATAGAGACTCAACATCAAAAGTAGCAATAGTAATAGGAATCCTGTAAATTTGTGTCTCCCTAGCTATATCGGTAAGCATGACTACTCTTTTATTTGGAGGGTCTGTGTATGCATATTGAAATGTCCACAGTTGCCACTAATCATGCCACAAGCACCAGATCTTTTCTCCCTAAATTATCTCAAGTTCACCAGTGTATTAGCCTGGATGGAATCAGTCAAACCTATTATATGTATTACATACAGTAAGAATTTTATATTACTGAATATGTGGCCACTTATGGATTTATCTTCTTCCTACTTTATAAGAAGAAACAGGGTATTGTCACAGTGATAGTTTGTCTCATGTGCTATTGATGACAAGTGTTCCCTTTACCAGTAGAAACCAGGTCATTTTGCCTATAATCTAATCAGATCTGGGAGCTACCTTCAGGAATCCTTTGAGACAGTGGTTTTCTAATATTCTGTTCCTTTGGATGGGCACCCAGTCCTGGATTGGTTTCTCCAGCCATGAGTATTGTGGCTACCCTAGTACCTGACCCTAAACTCATATTCAGAATATTTAAAACACATGTCAATTTCACTTCTATTTATAAATCTTGCACTAAATTGTTCTGTAGCCAACATAGGAAAATAGGAAGAGAATTTCAAAGACTTAGTAAATTGAAGCAACACAGGGCTACCAGAGACAATTTCTAGCTAGCTCTCTGTGTAAAGACAAGAGTGACACACACATATTAACACAAAAAGGCCATGTAAAAATGACACATTAGATATATTCTTGAAATATTAGACCTGTCCTACTCTTTATAGGGACAAAAGTAAAATGGCTGGCATTTATCAATGAAATTCCATTACTGTCCCTTCAATCAATATTCATTTATGAAAATATCCTGAGATTACTTTAGTTTCATTTACTTAAATATAACCTAGAGTCATCTGGGTTAATTTATCAACATACTCCTATTTTTCTCTCATAAATCTCATAAATCTGTAAACCCAAACTTCTTAAACTATAAGTGGTGACTTCCCACATGGGGTTGTACAATACCATTCAAAAAACTATACTAGGTGGCTTCTAAGCAAACATAAAGGCTCCGGAGATTGTGTGCTGAGCAACTTTTCATGCCTGCTCTCAGATGGACCAAATATTGGTTAGGACTGTTTTCAAGCTTGCCTATTCCGTTTTATTAATTAGCATAACAAATAGATGATTCCCCAAAAACGTCTATTTTGATAAGCCTTATTCTGAATTTCATTTGACCAAATGCCTTATTTCTAAGAAGTTAAATTTGTTTCATTTATATACCAAAACAGGTATGATTTCTCTTTAACCATCATTGATGCCTGTTGATTAATTTTCGACAATGTTATTAATAGCAATTCATATTTGCCATTCACAAAGTAATTTCACATGCTTTATAGTATCAGCGAATTTAAGTATAACTTTGGATATTTAAAGCAAGTAAGTGTATAAGGACATCATAGCTTCCATTATAGACAATACAGAAATCTGAATAAGGTTTAAAAGGCAAGTAGTTGGAAAGAAGGCACCTGAGAAGTGGTGGCCTGTCCTGCCCATGGCAGTCTCTTTAACAGGCGGATGCTGCTGCAGAACCCTGGAGCATTGTAGCTGCCTTATTTATTCGTGGCGACACAGAATTCTATTTTTGGTCCCATTCAAAATGAGCAGAGAAATTCCGTGAGACATGAGCAATCAGAAGTGCTTCCTGTTGTCCACTCAAAAGCTGAGTTCATGATGAAAGCTGCGAGGTCAAGTTTCACAGCAAGCAGGAAGCTAATGACTCCAGAAATATCCAGCACGGCTTCAAGTATAACAAGGCCCGGAAAATCAGAAAGCTCCTCATTGAGGTTTTGGTTTCTGAAGAGCTTTTGAGAGACGTCCTGATTTTAGAATCACTGGGTTCTCAACTTACGAAGAAGATTCCATCAGCAACACCTAAAAGCGACCACATCACTTATTCACTCATGGATCCTATTAATAAAGCAAACACTAAAGGCTGGAGAGATGGCTCAGAGGTAAAGACCACTGGCTGCTCTTGCAGAGGACCCAGATTTGACTCCCAGTACCCACGTGGTGGCTCACAACCATGTGTAACTACAGTTACAAGGATCCATCGCCCTCTTCTGGTCTTCTCAGGAACTGCATGAATATGGTGCACAGATACATAGGCACAAAAAAGCCCATACATAAACAATAATAAACAAAAAATATATAAATATAAAGACAAAAATTAATCTATTAAATAACGAAAAGTTTCAACTTTGTCTATCAACACGGACAAGATTTGCCTTATGAGAGTAAAAGTGGGGACCTAAAGAAATAAATAAGCTGGAAAAAAAATAAGTCTTTTAGAATAACAAATGATGGTACATCAGAAAGATTGTTCAGAAATCTCAGAGATTATTGTTGCAGATGGTAACCTCAGAAGCGTTCCTGTCAAAGATAACTGTGGTTTCAACTTAGATGGACCTCCCTGGTACTCCTGCCCACTCCCCAGCTGGGTTGCTGGGTCACCTCCAGGGACTGACAGTGACTGGAGGGAGGAGTATTCACTCCTGTGGAGATTGCTAGGAAGCAACAACTCTCCAGTCCTCCATGTGGGGTGACCATTAACCAGTACTAGTTCACTTAGGTGCAACATCTTTCTCTCTGGGCATAACACTCTCTGCTAATATGACTCATACTCCAGAGTGGAATTATACTCTGGCTAGATTCCTCCCAAAGTAAAATCATATCTAGGTCTCTTTCCTGTCCTTTCCTGCTCCTTCATTTCTTATAGGTTACTTCTGAAGCACAGCCTTAATAAAATGAAACTTCCTTTCTAAGAAGGCTTACTGAGAAACTACCTTGGACACTTGAAAGGGTCATTGAAAGCAGTATCAATTTTCACAAGGATATTATGTGACACAGAGCACTGAACCAAAATGGGGACGAGGAGGATTGGGGACAGGGGAAGCAGAAATAGGTCCACGCTCATGACTAGTTGAATTTCAAGAAGGAAACCTAAGAAATTCAATAGAGAAAGGATGATCTTTTTCAAAAATGTACGGGAACATCTATATACCCAACCAAAAAACGGGCCGTTGACCCTGGGCTCATATCCTCCATGAAAACTAACTTAAATATAAAGGGAATACAAAGTCTAACTATAGGAATATGTTATTTCAAAAGATAAAGAATAACGAATCTCTGGTGAGACAGGAAGGAGGCATAACAATAAGAATGCATATTACTGGTAGCTGTTGAACTGGGTGACAGGCATGCACATGCACTGTCCTGTCTTTCCATAAATCAGGTTTTCAAGAAAGATACCAACCATAGTGAATAATCTTGCTAACAGGTGACAGTTGAAAATTTGGAAATCAATATTTCAAAAGATAAAGCACCTTGCTACTCATACCACACCACAAAACATTTCTAAATGGTCCATAGATCAAAAAAAAAAAAAAACCCATAAAATTAGAAAATAACAAGAAAAGATGCATTTTAACAGTTACAAAACACTTAGCGAAGGTACATATTAGAGTAATACTGTGATGTTGGATACATGTGTGCATTTTGCAACGCTCAATCAGGTTAAACATATCTACCTCCTCAGATGTTGAAGTATTTGCTTTATTTTGAATTTTCTTAATTTTATTACAACATTTTTGTGTCATAAAATAAAATCACAATAGCTCTGTGGACCAATGTAGTACCAAAGAAGGTTTGCTACACTAATGTTGATCATTATATGTAAATTATATCTAATTAGTCAACCTTTTTCTTTTACTTTTCCTTCTAACCAACATAATAGAAAGCATGTTTATTGGTCCCAACTCTCTGCCCTGAAAATGTATGCTCAAATTCTTTTTACAGTGCTGTGCTTCATAAGAATTGAACTTTTAAAATCTAGTCATGCCTAGGATGTGTGCCAAATCATGTAAATTGTGATCTCCAGGACTGGAACAATGCAACAATGGTTAAACATATTGACTGCTCTTACAGAGGACCTGGGTTTGGTTTCCACAGAGGAAATCATAACCATCTTTAACTTTCAAGTGGAGCCAATGCCCTCTTCTGGCCTCTGTGGGTACTGCACACATATGGTACATATATATACATGTAGACAAACACTCATACACATAAAATGAAAATAAATATGTGGTTTATTTCTTTTTTGTTTGTTTGTTTTCTGTTTTTGTTTTTAGTCTCTCTGAGAAAGCCCTAGCAGACCAACATGTCATTTTTTAAAATTCTATTTTATTTATGTATTTGTTAAAATCTTTCCATTCAAAAAGTTTCATGCCCATAAAATCTTTCCCGGGGGGGAAGATGGGAAGATAAAGAAATGTATTGACCTAGATTCTTCAGTGAATGGTTCCATGATGTACACAACTTCTGTTCATCCTTTCATGTTTACTCTTGCATGCCCCAGGGCATGAGTATATTTTAGATGACTTAACACAAGCCAGGCACAATTAGAAGGTAAAGTCTATTATGCTTCACAACCATCATTTTCATCTTTCCTCAGTTCAAAGAAACCCATAGTGGTCATTTGTGAACACAGTAAATATAAGATCTATGAACATAACTGGAAAACGACAGGCTTGTAGTACGGATGGTCTTAACTGCAATGGAGATGGAAAATGCCACTTTTCCTAACTGAATTCCGCAGGCTAGCCTTCCAGAAGTTCAGTATTTGGGCTCTTTTTTCCACATAGAGTTGACCTAACTCAAGTAGACAAACTCACATCTTTAGCATCTTCTTTTCTCCTCTCATGGGGATAGGGGTGCTAGACAGCTTTTTCCCTGCTGGTGTGAACAGAAACAGTTGCAAATATTGGGGAAAGATTGTGGGGAAGGTGGGGGTGATAGCTATTTAACTTGCCTGCTATAGTACTTACATTACACATGCGTGTGGATGCCTAATAAGCCATGCAGTGAAATTAGCCTGAATCTGCTCAGCTTCCTTGTTTCATCAGCCTTTGGGGAGACAATGATAATTAGTTGAAATAGCTTGAGAGTAACACTTAATCATAGAAAACCAATGCAAAAAATAAAATAAAAAATAAATTTAAAAAAATTATCTTTGCCTAAGGTGCATTTCTTTCTGGGAAAAAGAACAAACTGGAACAATTGCCGATTTCTTCAAGCTTTGTACACAAAATGCTAAATTTTCCCCTCCTTTTTAATATAATCATGCTAAACGAACATTTGGCTCAAATGCTCACAAAGGTCAAGTCTCATTCTGACCTTAGCAAATAATGAATGTGAAAATTTCATTGAAACTGTCACAGTTTATTTAACTTGTTAACATAAAATATAATTAAATGCACAGCACAACCCTCAACTGGTGACTCCTCTCAGGGTTAGATAAGTACTTTTCTCATATAAAGAGAGTGATACATAGTTTTTGATGTACTAACCTGCATAATATTCAACAGGGTAATTAGAAACAACAACAAAAAAACAAAAACAAAAGTTTTTTTTCCTAAAAGAAGGAAACTGGTTTTGGCTGTTGAGTTCAAATCAAGCACCTTTCTGAAAAATTCATAGTCTGATCAAATAAGAATATAGTTAGCAGGCGTGGGCGGTTAGATGATCAGAATTGCAGAATAGTTACAAGCTGTGCTTTTCCCATCCCAGACAGCCCTTTAAGGCTTGTGAATGATTAACATGTCAATTAATGGAAATTTTTTTCAAGCAAAACTTAAGACTCCAGGCAGAAAACTTTTTCCGTACACTTCCACATTGTAGCACAAAGAATAGGGCTGCCACCACTTTGAAATTGCTTCTGTTCCTTCCCACAGTGTCATATTTTTTTTTGGCAGCTGTGCGGTGGGAGTGGGGGGGGTTAGGGACGCCTTGGTTCATAATCCAGCCCCTGTTGGAGGTGTGAGGCCTGAGGGCTGCTGTTGCTACCTGCTGAGGCATCCTTAATGCACTGCATCCCTGACTCCTGAGAGCAAGGCCTGGGTGGGTTGGATTGTTCTCCGGCCCAGTTCACTTTTGGAAAGTATCTAAGCGAGATTAATGACTTCTTTAGAAGAAGGACTGTGCAAAAATGATGAGATGGGCTCTGCCTCCCTGCTGCCTTTGTATGTGCCCTCTAGTAAAACTGCGAAGACTGAGCCACAGAAGATAAACACATCACCGAGGTAGAAAAGCATGTGTAGGAGGACTGCAAACGCTAGGAAGCCAGAGGGGGAGAAAATGAAAACGATTATAGGGAACCATCTGCCTTTGGCAGAACCTGCAACCACATCCACAGAGAAAAATCACTTCAGGAGTATGAGCATTGCTTCCCCTGACATAGCTAGTTTAAAGCAGCCCCCTGTATCTTCTTAGACACCTTTCTCTGTTTATTTGGATTTGTACATCATTGTGACACTGAGATGCAAAACATGCTGCTTTACCTAAGGCCTGGCTTTAAAGGAGCACATCTGAAGCTTTCTCTGCTGTGATGTGCAGGCTAAAAGCATACGTACGCATTTGCCTGTTCAGAGATTGCTATCAGGTGTTGTGTTTAGAATATAAAGTATTGATTCTGTGAATAGGAATGGCCTTGAGCTAGACTTGATAGATGTTAACCAGAGCAGAGCTAAAAAACTGAAGCCTCAAACGGTCAACTGGGGTTCTTCAAAATGTATATAATCTCTGGCATGGAGCAGGTGTCCCCAAAGATGCGTTTACTAAGGTTAGGTGTGTAGATGACAGCAAGCTACAAAGGGACATGAGTAAAATGGCATTCGATAGTGGTCTTGTCCACATTTTAGGATTGATCACGGTCCTTCAGAGGAGAGTTATAGATAAGCAAAATACGACACTCTTCTTGGTGGAGAACATTCAGGATTTGTTCAGTAAGGTGAGAGTTTTCTCTCCTAAGTTTGGTGTTGACCTCAGTCACCATTTGTGTGGTAGTTTCCAACTTTGATAACAGGAAATGTTCTGGGTTAGGCACAAAAATTATTCTGGCATGGATGGTTTAACAAAACTACAGTCAGCACAGGGTCCGAGATACTCACTGCATTAATATTTGAGGAGGCACCAGTCAAGAAGTGAAGGATAGTAAGAATATTGGGGAGAAGGAAGAGGAGGTAGGTGCAGGAAATTGGTGCAAGGCTAAGAAGACAGTAATTTAATTAAGAACTCACATTGTTTATCATACCTGCAGTCTACATGCTCAGCCTTCCACGGACTTAGCCAAAGGCTGGCAATAAAGTATTTGGGTTACTTTTAGCTATCATGACAATAGGCATAGTGATGGCAAGTTGTATATTCTACATTTGCTTCATAAAAGTCTTCTATAAAATAAGAATGAAAAGAAACACTATTTCCACTGTGCTTTTTTTTTTAAGCTCTAGGGAATGTGTGGTGTTTTGTGTATACAATACTTATACACCAACAATGTCAGCATTAAGAATTGTCAGCTTCAGCACTGGGTACCAATGGCATACTGATGATCATGGCCAATCAGGAAAGTCTTGGTAGCAAGACACAGGCAATGAATGTGAGTTTGGCAGTAGTGAGCCTCTAAGACAGCCACCTGTGATCCCTGTTTCCTAACCTGGTGCAGCTCCCTCCCATGCTGAATACGGGTGATCCAGTGTGATATTGTGCAAATGCCAGTGTAGGGCTTCTCAGGCTAGGTCATAAGACACACTGAAGCTACAATTTTCTCCTTCTGCTTTTGATCATTTGCTTGGTGAGAAGTCAGCTGCCACGAACCTCCAACAGCCCTGCGGATAAGATCCATGATGAGGAACTGAGGGCTTGGGCCAGAAGCCAGTGACAGATTGAAGCTTCCTGCCAACAACCTTGTAAGTGAGCCATCTTGGAAGCCACTAGTCAAACCTTCAGCTGACTTCATCCCAAATTGTTGTTTTAACCTGTGCCATTTCAAGCTGGAACTGCTTAGCCTAGCTGGTCCCAGCGTGTGACCCACAAAAATGGTGAAAAGATAAGTGCTTCTTAACTTCAGCTCTTAAGTACTGGAATCATGGCTGCATAGTGATGAATATAGAGTTCGATATTTTGGTAGTTGGAAATGGGTTGCTGGAGTAACAAATAACTAAACATTCTAAGTGGCTTTGGAAAAGGCAGTGGTCAGAAGCTGGGGAGATAGGAAAAGAATATTAGTGAGACCTAAAATATGCAAGTAAGCTTTGCAGAGAATCCATTGTCCCACTACAGAGGGTACAAATCAGGGCCCAAGGGAGATGTGGAGAGATAGAAGCAAGGCAAACTTGTTATCATGTGTCAGAAAGTTTAGCGGTACTGTTTCCTGAACATATGTGGAAAGCAGACATGGACCACAGGTGGCCTGGCTATAGAGAGTTAAAACAGTGTAGAAGACTCCTCAGACTTAGCTTGTTTCTTATAGCATAATGGAAGTAAATAGATATCCCCTCCCAAAAGATGTCTCTCAACTTAAAACATAATTGACAAATTGAATGTATACACTTACAAGTTTAGATATGTAATGTTTCAATCAAGTCTTATTGTGAAATTATTCAATCACACTAGTCAACACATCTACCACCTTGTGCCCTTATCAGTTTTTGTAGTAAATATGGGGTTTCTATTTGCTTTTTGTTGTGGAGAAAAGAGTTCATTTCACTACAGGCTCAGGAAAGGCACAGCAGGAATTCAACACAGAAGCCAAAGAAGAGGCCATGGAAGATCTCTGCTTACTGGCTTACTTAGCTTCACCTGCCTACAGGTGATACCACCCACAGTTGTCCAGTCCCTCCCACATCAATCATCAATCAAGTAAATGGACCATACACACTTCCACAGGCCAATCTGATGAAGACATTTTTCAGATGAGATGTGCTCTTCCTAGGTGTGTCAAAGTTGATCACTGAGGAGAACTATGACATATATTTAAGACCCCTCTTAGGAAAGGGACAAATCACTTGTGCTAATTTTCCTCTTGTGGCTGGACACAAGACATCTAGAAATTCTTGATTTTATCTAACCAATGCAATAGAAAGAAAGACCTTTCTGGTTTTGAGAATTCTCAGTGTGTCCCAAAATGCCAAAACTAAAAGTAGCCTCTATGCAAAAAGCTTGCCCCTCCACTGACTGTCTGTCCCTCTCTAAGGTGGTATGTTTGTTACAAACAATTGACCTACACTGATGCCTCATAATCAAAACCCACGCTTGATGCTCTAGTTCAACTTACTTGCATTCATTCTATGACTTTGGACGAATGCACAGTGGCAGGTACCTACCCCAAAACAGTTTTATTGGTCTAGAACCACTGAGCTGCTTACTCATCCTCCCTCCTCTCTTAGCTTTTCCTACTCTTTCTAACTTAATAATTAAGTGAAATGAAGGGTCTAACAAAAGTAAGCTTCTGTGGTCAATAAATATAGGTATTGCTTTGAAGATTTATTGAAATGCACACTTGTTCGGGATCAGATGTCTGTTATGCCTTCTCAGGTTTGACCCAGGACCTCTTGGCTCCTTCCGATCTTTATAATTGCCTCATGAAGTATTAATGTATTTCCAAGCTCTTCAAATTACTCATTTTAAGAGCTTTTCATAAGCATTTCAAATGAATAGTAACAGGGTTTTGTTTTCCAGATGTCAGTTCATGTGTGAGAATAATTCTCCCAGACTTTTATAATTATGACAATTTGGGATAGGGAAGAACAAACAACACATTTAATTTGGAACAATTTTAACAACGTCTGCCTTTGCTTATCTTCTCAATCCTTTACTATATATGGACTTGGCACAAACAGTACAGTGGTGGTTCTTTATGAAAATGACCTAAAAACTGAAAAGAGCAGAGCAGGAAAGAATACATTCTGTCACTAAACGTGAGAAATATAAACCACATGGCCCACCTTGAGAGATGAGTTGTAAATGTGGTGATCACACAAAAATGCATATTTGCTCAGAACCCTCCTGAAAATATCAGAAGGTACTGACAATGAACCCTACAGACTAAAGCTTTGTCTCAGAATGGCATAAAAGTTATCTAGATCAAAGGAAATCACAATGTCTTAATTTTCCTATATATCTTAGGAAGAAAACGTGTCAGTTAAGCTAGAGTGAGCTGCATAGTAGCTTGGAAAAAGGATGGGATTTTGGTTGAAGTTTTTATTTCTGTGATGAAATGCATGACCAAGCAACTTAGAGGATTAAGGGTTCATCTCACTTTAGAGCTTGTAGTCCATCACTGAGACAAGTCAGGACAGGAACTCAGGGCAGGAACTGAAACAGAGGACATGGAGGAGCACTGCTTACTAGCAGACTCCTTTATCACTTGCTCAGCGTATTTTCCAACTGTATCCAGGACTACTTGCCCAGGGTTGGCACCTCCCACAGGGGTCTTGGACCTCTCCCATTAATCATCACCAAGAAAATACACCACAGGCAAATCTTGTAGGGGCATTTTCTCAGTTGAAGTTCCCTCTTTCTAAAGGACCTTAGCTTGGTATCAAGTTGACATAAAAACTAACCATCACACATGGCAAAGATTCAGGTTAGTAATCCAGTATTCTAGGCGGTTTCTAGCTTCAAACACCTCTAGACCAAAGCTGGTAAATCCTCAAGTAATGGGATCCCATCTTCCTGAATTAATGACCTGTAAATGATGCCTTTAGATACTTTTGAAAATCACTTAAGACCCCAAAGAACTTCATATTGTATGTCTATTGAGAATAATATTCAGAAAATAAAACAAAGTTTTACAAGGCGTGGTACACAAGCATGTCGTTTGTTAGCTCTAAGAAGGATGGTGCACATCCACATGCCTCTTGCAGACTCTTGGCTCCATCACACACTAACCACAGAGAATGAAAAGGGTGACCTCTCAATGTGCTGATTTCCCAGGACCCCTGCCCACAGCAAAAGGTCCTAAATAGTCCCATAAGTCTTTGAATGCAATTCAGGAGCTTGGAGGCAGGAATTGAAGCAGAAACCATGGAAGAACATTACTTACTAGTTTGCTCCCCATGGCTTGCTTAGCTTGCTTTCTCATACAGCCTGAGATCACCTGTCCAGGGACGGCACCAATAGTAGGTTGGGTACTCCTACATCAATGATTAGTCAATAAAATGTCTCCATAGAAATGCTTACTGGTTAATTAGATAGAGACAATGTTCCTTCTTCTCAGATGACTCCAGTTTGTTGCAAAGGATTTTTCTCCTAGCCCCAAGCTCCCAGAATAATGATTCAGACTCAAAATATATTTTAAAATACCTAGGCCATGCAGATAGGCTCATTTCCTGATTAGCTCATAACTTAATAGCCTATTTATTCTAATCTAAATTCTACCACGTGGCTGGTTACCTCTGCTCAGGTACCATGTGTCTACCATGTCTCTATCCTCTTTCATGTCTTCTTGGGTGACTCTCCCATGCCTGGCTCTATCCCAGAATCCTCTCTGCCTGCCAGATGTCTCACCTTCAATTCTACTTCATAGTTTTTTGTTTTTTGAGTTTTTCTTTGGACAGGTGATGTATTCATATGGTACATAAGATATTCCTTCTACACCAGTTTGTGTGAAATGATAAAACTAACCAGCACAGTGTCCATGTTCTTAGATGAACATTTGACACAAAAACCATTGGCTGATTCTACAATAAATACAGAAGAATAAGACCTACTTTAGAATGAGAGAATCTTAGAAATCCAGAATTATAAAGGATCATAATATAATACAGCTAAGTAGACAAGGTGATTTGAGTATGAATAGAGAGAGTATCTGAAGCCATATAACATTTACCGTGTCTATAACACTAAGTCATTGGCTAATGACTTCGATCCACTAGAAATCCTTCAAGGGATTTTTACACTACAACTCACAGAAGACCAACGGAAGCCAGGTTTTAAATATCTGTGTGTTTTCTTTTATAGCCTTACTCTGACCATCCATAAGTTTCCCATCTATCAACATGCTTCAGTTATTTTTACAAAGAGAAAAGTATTAAGATAGACTACCTTAGCACCTGTTTCTTCAGCAATAAAGAAGTTTTTGAAAGGATGACTAAAATTATTTTTCAACAAGATACAAATATCCCTCTGTGGCCATGGCTTCTACATCCTGCAATTCGGAGGCTTTTGTGAGCATATATATTTTCCCCTCTTGTTATTACTTAAGCAGAACAACTGTCAGCTATTTATGTTGTGTTGGGTGTTAGAAGCAACCTAGAAATGATTTAAAGTGCATGGAAGGTGTGTCCAGGATCATGCAAACTCTCAGCTGTTGTATATAGGGACATTGGCATCTAAAGATTTGGGGTCTGTGGTAGGTTCTGTAACTCTTTTTCCCCATGGAGATGTCACCATCCTTAAAACATCACTCTCTGTCTTCATCCCTACAGGTTATTTACTTGCCCCACTGATGATTCTAATGATATAGGCCTCTGTACTCTAGCAGAACACATCTTCATTTCTATTGGTAATCACGTTAGTTAAGTTTCTTCACAGCCATTGGAACATAAAAATGAACTAGGAAGCAAGTCCTTTGATATTCTTTGATAACTTCCAAGGTGGGAAGAAATTTAGAATCTAAGAGCTTCTCAACTGAAAAAAAAAAAAAGTACCAGTAAGAACTAGATAAACCCTCTTTAACCTCTTGTGACATTTAAAGACTCTTCTTCCACCCTGACTCGGTTTTTATCTCAACCGGACAGAGACTTGACTTCTGAGATGAAGGGGTGGAGGGGGCGGCAGCCACACTGTAGTGCTTGCAGGAATACCCACATTCTCTCTGGCTCTCTCTTTCCTTCTCTCCCTCTCTCTTCTCCTCCTTCCCTCTGTTCCAGTCTTCTTTTCTTCATCCGCAGTAGTACAAGTCTTTTGTCCCCGTAGGTTTACTTACACTTACAAAAATGTTCAATTCCCCCAGAAAAGTTAGGAGTTGAGCTATGCCTCTGGTCCCAGCCACCTAAAGGATTTCTTTTTGCAGTTGTTTTGGTACTGTGAATGACAAATGCTGCCACATCCCCCTTCCCCTACACACACACATACACACACACACACAAACACATACACAGAGAGAGAGAGACAGAGAGAGACAGAGACAGAGAGAGGGAGAGAGAGAGAGAGAGAGAGAGAGAGAGAGAGAGAGAGAGAGAGAGAGGCTTGTGAACCCATAGATACTTGATCCCAACTGGAAGAGCAGAGTTAGTCTTCAAGCATTATGGCCTGGCTGGAGATATAAGGCACCATATTAAATGTCCAAGCTTACATAACAAATTATTCAAACTGAGGTGTTTGAGATAACCAACTTCTATTGTTTTCCATTGCCAGCAGGCCAAAAATCTGAGAGCAGCTTAATTGGCTATGAAGTAATGCTCCTAGCTGGGGCTGTGGTCTGTTTAAAGGCTCATCTACAGAAAAAGCTGCTTCTAGTCCCAATCCCACAGCCAGTGTCAGGCCTCAGCTACACCCTGGCTATTTGGGGGATGCTCTTCCATGCCACTTAGCTCTATCCATAGACAAGTTAAGTCATCTCATTGACGTGACAGTTCACTTCCTTCAAGGAGACTAATGAGAGGGGAAGGAGGATGCCTTGGGGAAAAACAAAAACAAGAGGAAATGGGAGAGAGAGAGAGAGAGAGAGAGAGAGAGAGAGAGAGAGAGAGAGAGGGAGAAATAGGAAGACATAGTCTGTTTCTATAAACAAATATTAAAAGGGAAGTAGCATTCCTTTGCCACACTCCACTACTTGCATGGAGCAACTCAAGAGGTGTGAAAGGTTTGTAACAACCAAGGGGGGGTAGAGGTTGTCCTTTGCTGAAAGTGAACATACAAGTCCAGTGTGAGAGACTGACTCAGAAAGCATGTTACAGATGGTCTGGGATAATGAGGATTCCCAGGAAGCTGGCCGCATTTCCAATAGACCTTGATGTGTCAGAGAACCTAACAAGTGAGCAGAAGATGGGGGAACCTTTCAGTTAAGGGGTCAAAGAACCATGGAGGGGATAACTATCAATAACCTAAAGAGACTAGTGACAGTTATGTTCCATTCTGACAAACCTCTGGTTCCTAGAACCAATAAATTTCTCAAGAGAAGATAATGCTGAATTTTATTGCCTCAACTTCTGATTTGTAACTCTCTGACACTGCAATCTAGGGCTCGCTGAGTCTCTTGAAAAATTGCTCTGCAGATAACGGGCAGATATCAACTGCAAAGATAAGATTGTCACATCAAGAGCACTCGTAAAAGTAAGCAGGAAACTATACTTGGGGTACTCAGTACTGCCACGCTTTATATGCAGCGTAGCAGGCAGTTACCAGATGCCAAAGCCAAAACCATTACTATTCATATTAAAAAGCCACCACAAAATAGGATCAATAAAACATTAATGAATTGTGATGAACTGTTTTCATGGTGTCTATTATGTAATGATTAATTTTCAGTCAATGAGATAATTCTCATCTCATTTAGTCTCCTAAATTATTTAGGTTTGAAGTAAACAAAATAAAGTGATCCATCTATGTTGAAAATTTGTTCCCTCTCTAATAAGATGTAGAGACCCACATTCTCAGGCACAAAGTCCTACCTACTGCCATCCCCAAAGGTAGATTTGAGGAGGCAGGGAGTGTGATGCTCTGAGGTACTCGTGCTAGTTCAAGTTTGGTTGGGTCTGAACTTCACTATCTTTTGTATATAGCATAAAATAAACACTTTCACATTGTTGGTAACCTTCACTACCATACTACTGAAGAACTTTTTATCTTCCTAAGCTGTAACTCTAAACCTGGTATACATTAATTTTCCGTCTCTCCACCGTCAACCCCATAATAGTCACTACTCTACACTCTATTTCTATGAATTTGACTAATTGATGTACTGACTATACACAGAATCACACCATAGCTGCCCCTTTGTGCCTGCCTTATTTCACATACCACAATGCCTTTAATGGTCATTCCTGGCCCTTCACTGCATTAAATATATTTTGACCATAAAGAAAGCCAGATCCTTGCCTAAGCACGTAAAATTTGTTTAGGTCTTTATGTAAGAAAATATGCACTTTCATTTCCCATCATACATGATACATGTAAGGACAATATACTTTTATTCCTGAAATAAAACCAGGAAGGTGTGGGCAGCTTGCCTCTGATGATGCAGGCAAGAACGGACTCATGGAATTCAGATGTGGTAATCAGGAGATGAGGCAGGTCGCAGTAAGAGCTGTACCTCCTGACCCATGTGCCTTACACCCTTGCTATATGCTTCTGGAAGGTTTTTTCTGTTAAATTGAGATGGAAAATTCTCCCGTAAAACAAATATATGCATGAAGCTAGGCTAGTCTTATGCATTTCTCCTGCACTGACGAAATCTGGATAAAAGATTTCAAGCATGTTTAATCTTTAATATAGTTTACCATCTGTGAAGAGCTGTGTGTGTGTGTGTGTGTGTGTGTGTGTGTGTGTGTGT
>OU015751.1:92902595-92961798 GCA_907169655.1 Acomys percivali | reverse complement strand
CACACACACACACACACACACACACACACACACACACACACACACACACTCAGGGCACATTGTAGAAATGCGTAGAGTGGCCAAAAGAAAGACTATTTAGATTTGATTGAGAACACACTTATATATGCAAAAGGGTCAACCTAACTCTAGCAACTGCACATTCACCAGAAGAAATGCTTTAATAATTCTGTTTGCTTTATCCTACCTCCTGCATACTGTAGCACTCTTTCTGGTTTAGTGGAGTTTTATTTCTTTGGAAACTACAAAAAAGATGAAGTCACAGCCATATAAACACCCACCCTGCTCAATAGCATTCTATTCCATTCCTACCTCCCCAGATTGAATGTCTTAAAACTAACTCCTGTCAGGACTCCTTCTCCTCCTCCTGTTGCTGCTGCTGCTGCTGCTGCTACTCTGGATTTGTTCTCATAATGAGGATAACTATGGTTTTACTTATTTTTAACAAAGGTTTAGTTACATGAAAATAAGCTTACAATAAAAATGAGAAAGAACAGTTGTAGTCAATTTTACTGGGCTACTTTTTTCACACAAATTAGTATGTTCCAAAGTCTCATTAATTGTATTATATCTGACATTAATAGACCTTCCAACAGTAGTGAAAGTATCTTCATGAATATCATATATGTTCTTTTTTCTATGCTGTGTATTGAACATATGAATTTTTCATATGTTAGTCAAGAGTTCTACAACTGAGCTATATCTCCCACTCAAATATTTTATTAAAATTATATTCTCTACCACAAAAGTGATATTTAAACAGAAAACAAAATTTTACCTTATGTACATCTTTAACTGTTAATAGTTATTGTATGGAAACCCTAGGGATTGGTATTTCTACTCTAGTATACAACTTTATCTTTAACATAATTTTGATTTTGAAATGATATAAATAATTAGCGTCTTTTTGGTGACTGGGCTATTGTATTCTATGACTATTAATTGATAATGGGATTTTTATTCCCTACATGCTAACACATTTTTCATTCATTCCTTAGCATTTTTCTTAATAATTACCAATGGATTGTTCTATTCCTTGTACCTTTCAATGTTGTTTTTAGCAGAATCCCAATCATTTGATTTTACCATTAAAGACCCAGGAGCCAAATGCTGGGGTGAAAGCCTACTAGCTCAGAGAGTCAGAGAAGGCACCCAGATGACCTTCCTCCTCAACTGACATCCCAGAAGCTATCCCCTTCTCCCATGCCATTCTAAACAACCTCTTTCTAACTATATGTCCCTCCCTTCTACTTCCTGTGTGTCTCTCTTTCCCTCTTCCTGACTTCCTCTAAATTTTTTCTTAATAATTCTATGTTCACTTCCTGTCAACTGGTTTCTTGTCCCGCCTCTTGACCTATGGTTGCCTTTATTTAATCCTATTTACAACATTAAAGCAGGAAGCTCTTGGATTAAAGATGTGTACTAAGACTGAGCCACACTACAACTAGAAACAGATTTTTCCAGTAAATAACCCAATCTCGGGGTTTACACTCTGATCAAATATCCTGCAACATTTGAGTCATGAAAAAAGTTTCAGTGGAGCTGGGCGTAGTGGCACATGTCAGTAATCCCAGCATTCAGGGGGCAGAGGCAGGCAGATCTCTGTGAGATTGAGACCAGCCTGGTCTACAAAGTGAATCTAGGACAGCCAAGGCTATACAGAGAAACCCTGTATCGACCCACTTTCCCCAAACCCCCCCAAAAAGAAAAAAAAGTTTTAGTGGCAAGCCTCCTGGCTCATAAGACAAAAACAAGGGTTTAGAACTCTGTGATTCTGAAACCTACAAGTTGATTTAAATAATTCACCCTGAAGCCTACAATCAGTTAATTGTAAGTTTAAGCCACTCTAGCATTTGCTAGATTTATGGCCTACATTTACACTAAAGATTTATATAATAACCCCATCCTCCTCCATTTCATCATGACTAGTGGACATTTTGAATGAAATATCAAGGAAAGACAACTCTATCCATATAAATAGCTTCCAAAATAGAGAGCTTATTTTGATCCCGCAGAATTCTGAAAGCAAGACTCATCACCAAACATTTTAGAGACCTACTTAGAAAACTGAGTCAGGACGTTACAGGACAGTAACTCTATACAACACAGGGCCAGTAGACTGAGATCAAACAGAACCTTTCCGTGAGACACTAGGAAAGTGTCTTAACCATAACAGAGGGGGAACTGCCACACTTGTTGGGAAGTTGGAAATAATAGGGCATTTCAGAGTCATACCAGTTAATTGTGCTTACCCCAACAGTCCTAACATTAAAATGTCATAGAATTCTTAAAAACTTAAAACCAACATGATAATCTCTGCCATACGCTACTGTTGCACGTAGCCCATATCAGACACACTCTATTGTTTGTTTGTTTGTTTGTTTGTTGAAACAAGGTTTCTCTGTGTAGCCTTAACTGTCCTGGACTCACTTTGTAGACCAGGCTGACCTTGAACTCACAGTGATCTGCCTGCTTCTGCCTCCTAAGTGCTGGGATTAAAGGCATGTGCCACCACTGCCTAGCCTCAGACCCACTCTTAAAGTCAAAATATAAACCTGTTTCCATTTTAAGCATGGATATTTGTTTAACACCAACACAACGTTCTCTTTCTGAAACATGCAGAGATTGGATCAGCTTGGAGCTTCCACAGGGGCTCCTTATTGTCCAAGCTTCTAAATGCCAACTTCTACTCTGAGTTCTAAGTGTCCATGTCTCTGCTGTACAGTGCAAATGCCTCCTGAGTCAACCATGTTTTCCAAGTCATTGGAAAGTCAGTAGTACAAATTGAACTAACAAGGAACTTTGCTAATATTTTTTTAAAAACTAGTCCGATGGGGATCTTTTTAAGCAAGGAAGAATTATTTTTGCTACCCTTTTGTTCACTGTTGTGTTTCTTCATTCAGTACCCCTGCATACACAGAAATCTGTGAAGTCTATGGAAGTGGAGTGATATACTTGACATAACAGGCTTTGGAGAAAGACAGTGGGTAAGGTCCTGGTTCTACCATGCCATTTAGTGAAGTCTTAAGCAAGGGAATGAACATAATCCGGTTCTGTCAAATGGGAATAAATATCAATAGTTTCCAAGGTTTGCAGAGAGTCGACAGAGGGCACACATGAGCTCCTGGCACAAAGTCAATGTCTAAAATATGATAGTTATTACTGCTAATGATACTTAACACATGTAGATGATCAGTCACTGTTGGTTAGATAGATAGATGGAGGCTTGGTTAAAATAAAACAATTGGTACTTTCAGGCAAACAGCTCATGGTATGAACAGAACTCTCTTTTTTCAATCTTCTCACCATCATTCCTCTGTCTGGAAAGACTGTGAATAACAGAAATGTTGAACCAAACGATCTGCAGAAAGTTATCAGCACAGCAGAGCCGTTCAAGAGCATAGTAGCCAGAGTGGCCAGTTCTTCCGGGTCTTAGTTCTGTTTCCTCACTTTTTCAGTACACAGAGATCCTTTTCTCCTTTTGTTCAAAATAGCTTTTCTATCTTAGTTACGGTTTCCCCTCCATCTACCCCTCCCAGTTCCTCCCCAACTTCCCTTTAATCCAGACCCACTTCCTTCTGTCTCTCATAAGAAAACAAACAGGCTTCTAAAGGATAAGGATATAATAAAAATAAAATAAATTATAATAAGATAAAACATAACCTTACACATCAGAATTGGGCAAAATAAATGTACAGAAGAAAGCAAGCCAAGAGAAAGCAAAAGAAACAGAGACCAGCCTGTTCACATACTCAGGAACCCCATAAAAACACTAACCTGGAATCTATAGTACACACGCAGGTGACCTGCTGCAGCCCTGCCCAGGCCCTGCGCATGCTGCTTTCAGTCGCGGTGAATGCATCTGAGCTTTGTTCATGGTGATTTAGAGGTCCTTGCTTTCTTAGTGTCCTCCATGCCCTCTGCCTCTTACATTCTTTCTGTGTCCTCTTCTAGAGGGTTCTGTGAGCACTGAGAGGTGGGGTTTGATGGAGACATTCCTTTTAGAGATGAGTGTTTCAAGGTTAATTTATCACTCTGCGTAATGTCTGGCTGTATGTCTCTGTATTTGTTTCCAACAGCTGTACAGGGAAGCTTCATTAATGATGGCTGAGCAAGGCATTGATCGATCTATGAGCATAGCAGAATATAAATAGGAGTAATGTTATTATTACTTTTTTTGAAGGGGGTAGTATTTGATTTTTCCCTAGTTCCCTGAGCTATTCAGGCTCCAGGTCTTTGTCACTAAAGTAGTGTGGTGTATTGGTTTCATCTCATGCAATGGGCCTTAAATCAAGTCGGATAGTGGTTGGTTACTCCCACAAGCTTAGTGCCACCATTGCACTAGTATATCTTCCAGACGGGACATTATTGGTAGATGAAAGGATTTGTGTCTGAGTTGATGTTTACATTTTTCTTTTTTCTTTTTTTTTTCTTTTTCTTTTTTTTTTAATGTGCAGAGAACCTTCCTATAACAAAGACATTAGAATGTAGAGATGAAGGCTCTATGTAGGCACCAGCTCAACTTCCTTCTTCATGTTCAATGAATTTTGTAGAAGTTGTCTTCAGCAATGGGGCCTTGCCATCTGTTTGTCAGGAACCTATAGTCTTGGCAATAGTCCTGGGACTGGAGGCTTCATTTGGTGATAAGAGATGGACCATTGGGACTCTGTCTTCACCCATTACTAGGCAATTTCAGTCAGATTGTTTTCCTATATGTATATATTTTAGGGAGCTTCTGCTGTATTAGGTTTCTATTCTACAACTCAAAGAGCTCTTAATTTTTAGCTGTCTCTCCCCATATTCCCCTTCTTGTCCCCATCTACTAGCCCTCACCAATTATCCTCATGTTCAAGAAACCCGTATCCGTTCGTAATTATATATTCTTTTCTGCTTCCTAATGAGATCTGTATCTAACCATTATGGTTCTATGGATTGTAGCTTGGTTATCATTGACTTAAAAGCTAATATCAAAAAATATCTAATATCCACATATACTATTTAATACATGTAATATCAAATAATACTTTCTTTATGGGTCTGGGTTAACTCAGGATTTTTTTTCCCTAGTTCAATCCATTTATCTGCACATTTCATGATTTCTTTTTTTTTAACAGTTGAGAAATACTCCATTATGTAGGTGTGTCTATCCATATTTATGTTAAGGGACATCTAAATTGTTTCCAACTTCTGGCTGTTGTGAGTAGAGCAGCAATGGACATAGTTGAACAAGTGTCTTTGTCATAGGATGAAGCATCCTTTGGGTATATGCCCAAGAGTGGTATAGCTGGATCTTGAGATAGATTGATTTCTGTCTTCCTGAGGAATCATCACACTGATTTCCATAATGACTGTATGAGCTTGCACTCCCACAAGCACCATTTGTTGAAGATGCTGATTTTTTTCCCACTGTGTATTTCTTTATTAAAAATCAGATGTCTATGTGTGTGGATTTATGTTGGGGTCATCAATTCAATTTCATTGACCAATGTATTTGTTTTTGTGCCAATACTTTGCTGGATTTTTCTCCTTGTATTGAAAATAGATAATTTTATCACGTAATATATCCTGATTATGGTTTTCTGTCTCTGTATTCCCCCTTCCTCCTCACCACCTCCCATCCTATTCAAATCCACTACCTCTTGTTTGTTTGTTTGTTTGTTTACATAGGCAAAGCTAAAATGTTTATTTATGTTTTACAGGAGGTCATAATGTTTTATCCTCTTGGAAGTTTATAAGAGCTGTTCATTTCTTTCTTCAATTACAAAAATTATTTGACATTTGAGATACTGTTCTCTTTTTTTAAATTTTATTAATTTATTTATATTACATCTCAATTGTTATCCTAACCCTTGTATCCTCCCATTCCTCCCTCTCTCCCGCTTTCCCCCTACTCCCTTCCCCTATGTCTGTGACTGAAGGGGACCTCCTCACCCTGTATATGCTCATAGGGTACCGAGTCTCTTCTTGGTAGCCTGCTATCCTTACTCTGAGTGACACCTGGCCTCCCCATGCAGGGGGCGTGGTCAAAACTAGGGCACCAGAGTTCGTATGAAAGTCAGTCCCCACTCTCCACTCAATGGAAGAGAATGACCTGTCCATTGGCTAGATCTGGGTAGGGGTTCAAAGTTTACTGCACGTACTGTCCTTGGCTGGTGCCATAGTTTGAGCGGGACCCCTGGGCCCAGATCTGCCCGTCATAATATGCTTCTTATATGTTTCTAGGACCATCTGGATCCTTTTATTTCCCCATTCTCCCGTGCTTCTGTCCCATTTTTACTATATTAATTCTACTAATTCATGAGCACGGGCAATTTTTCCATCTTCTGATAGTTTCTTCAGTTTTTTTATTCAATGCCTTGAAGTTTCTATCACAAGAATCTTTCACTTGCTTGGTTAGAGTTACCCTAAGATAGTTTTCACTATTTGAGACTACTATGAAAAGTGGTGTTTTCCTGAATTTTTCTCATTCCGTATAGGAGGGCTATAGAATTTTGTGAGTTAATTTTGTATTCAGCTGTTTTTCTGAAAGTGTTTATCAGCTGACAGAGATTTTGACATAATTTTAGGGTCATTTATGTATACTATTCAATATAAATAAATTGATAAATATAATCCATCATATAAATAAACTGGAAGACAAAAACTACATGATTATCTCATTAGATATAGAAAAGGCCTTTGCCAAAATCCAACACCCTTTCATGATAAAGTCCAAGAGAGATTAGGGATACAAGGAACATAATTAAGCATAAATAAAGGCAGTTTACAGAAAGCCCACAGCCAATATCAACTTAAATGGAGAGAAGCTCAAAGCAATTCCACTAAAATCAGGAACATGACAAGGCTGTCTACTCTCTTCATACCTATTCAATATAGAAGTTGAAGTCTTCGCTGGAGCAATAAGACAAATGAAGTAGATCAAGAGTATAAAAATTAGAAAAGAAGAAATCAAAATATATTTATCTTTAGAAAATGCTTTACCCAACTTTCCTTTCATTTATCAAACACTACTTCTAGCTGATCATTCATCATCTAGTAATGTCTCTTGGTGTCTTCCCAAGACCACTCCTACTCTGCTTTTGAGGAGACGGCCACCCAAGGCTTTGTTATGCCCACCTGTTTCCATTATCAGCTGTAGAAGTTTCCCATTGGTATTTTTATGGTTCTTGGGTGTATACTATCATATCATCTGCAGATAAAGATACTTTGGCTTCTTCCTTTCCAATTTGTGTCCCCTTGATCTCCTTGAGTTGTTTTATTGCTCTAGCTAAGACTCTTTATGTGCTATTTCCTTGGTCAGAGTGGCCTATAGGTTCTCAGGGAGTACCTGCTTGAGTTACAGTCTGGGATAAAGCAAACAGTGGGTGTAGGGAAGTTGGAATGGGAAGTGATCTTTTGGAGATGTTTGGGGGGTTGGGCAGTGGCCTCAGCAGATGCACTGCTGCAGAGCAGGAGATGACACTGGAGGATTGGGTTTGGAGGGGCTGAGGGAGAGCTGAGGATACATAGTTAGTCTCCCTGGCTTCCTGCTTGCCTGGCTGTGTTTTAATTGATCAGTATAGCTCCCTCCATTCTAGGCATTCCCTCCAGGCTCTGGAGAGTTTTAAAAATATGTTCCTGATAGTGATATGGAAACTGATTTTTCTGACTAAAAGAAAGATACTTTCAACACTTACAACACATGAATTATTCCTTACGTCTCTCTTAGCTACATAAAAATAAGGCATTAATGTCCCTTTTGGAAGAGAAATCACATTTATAAAGGTAATTTTCTTTGTTTACCTAATGTCCATACCATAAGGAGATTTTTTTGAGACATCTTTTATTACCTGGCAGATTGATCTACAGAACAACAATTTTACCTACAGATATTTATTTGGTGTACATTTCCCATAGCCCTCTGCTTTCCGTATTTTATCATTCCCACCCCTACTGAACATGCTAAGCCTATATTAGCTATTCCTGTAGCTCAGAATGATAGGCGTCCTACTTTCCTTTCTGTCACTGTGATAAAACACTCTTACCAGAAGCTGTTTATAGGAGGAGAAGGTTTATGCGGTTTACACTCCAGGTCACAGCTCATCCTTGAGGGAAGTTAAGGACGGAACTCAAGCAAGACCTGGAAGCAGAAACCATGTAAGAGCGCTGCTTACTGGCTCACTCCAGGACTCGAGCCAAGTCTTATACAACTCAGAACCACCTCCCCAGGAAATGTTGCCTCCAGATCTACAGGGCCCTTCTATGTCAATTAAGGCAATCAAAAAGTTCCTCATATACATGTTCAGAGACCAACCTGATAAAGATAATTAATCAGTTGAGACTCTGCGGGGCGGTGGTGGCACATGTCTTTAATCCCAGCACTTGGGAGGCAGAGACAGATGGTAGATCTCTGTGAGTTCGAGGCCAGCCTGAACTACAGAGCGAGTTCCAGGACAGGCTAGCTGTTACACAGAGAAACCCTGTCTTGAAAAACAAACAAACAAACAAACAAAAAAGACAGAGAGAGAAAGAGAGAGACTCTTTGTAGGTGACTCGAGCCTATATCAAGCTGACAGGATTATAGGAACATTGATCAGCTGGTCTGCTCTTTTGCTTGCTTCCTTGCTTGCTTGGTTTTTCAAGACAGGGTTTCTCTATGTAGCCTTGACTTTCCTGTCCTGGACTAGCTCTGCAGACCAGGCTGGCCTTGAATCCACAGCAATCCGCCTGCCTCTGCCTCCCTGAGTGCTGGAATTACAAGCATGAGCCACCACGACCAGCTAGTTGGTCTGTTTTTTGAGTTGCACATTTTTGTAAGATTTCTATATATGAATAATGAACGATTTTTCTCTCCTTAATCTTTAGTCAGAATTGTCATATACATGAATTCACAACAACTGTAAGTACCTGTATAAGGCCTACACAAGACCATGCCAGATTTTTTAAAAAGTCAGCACAGAGAGCAGAGAAGCTTCCATTGCTCCGCCCCAGCAGAGGAGCTATTATCAGCTGATAGCTACTGGGGAGAGGCAGTCAGGAAATGACCCCACACTCATACACTAAATTGGACCCATAGGTTATAAAAATCAAACAACAAACAACATGAATCAACTACAGAATGGGGAGCCAGAGGAGGCATTGAGATGTTGATTATGATTAAGACACAACGTATAGGGTCTTGACAGCTAGCTCAGTAGTTAAAAAGCACTGGCTGGTCTTTGAAAAGACACAAGCTTAATTCCAAGCACACACATGGCTACTTATAACTACTTGTTGCTCCAGTACCAGGGGTATCCGATGCCCTTTTCTGGTCTTTTGTGGACACCTGAAATATATTTGGTGCATATCTATAAAATCTCCAGGCAAAACACCCATTCACATAAAAAGAAACTAAAAGATGTTATAACAGTCTCAAAGAATAATTTAAATTTAAGTAAGTTATTGGCTAAAAAAATTATTGAAATATGTTTGAAAAATCTTTTGTCAACTTAATTCATAGAATAGCCAAAGAACCTAAAAAGGAAGGAACCTAGAAGGAAACGGGTTTTCTAAGGATGAGTTGGTTTTCACATGCCCATCTAAAGCATCTAAAGTAGTACTGTGTTCATAATAATGGCCCATGCCTCATTCTCACTTCAAAGCACAGATAGGAATTCTTCTGTTTTATGAATTAAGAAATCAGGAGGTAGGGTGACTCAGAATTTACTCAAATACATAGCTACCAAAGGGTAGACTCAGAGACTCAATTGCAAGTCATAGGATGTTACCACCAGTCTAGTTTGACTATGATTTTAACCATAACATGATTTCAAACACCCTACATATGATAACAACATCTGTCAGTGTGCCAGTGTGAATGGGAGACATCTCAGAAGGACCCAAGCCTCCTAGACGGAAAGCAAATGATCAATGGCTATTTGAGGAGAATCAGTTTTCTCCATTCGATGGACTTTTCATCCAATCCAAAGTGGCCATCCTGTATGAAGGGTGTGTGTGTGGGGGGGGGGGCCTGTGTGATGTCAGTGAATCCACGTTCACATGTGTTGCAGTGGGCATGTGGAGCTAAGAAGAGCTTGGTTCTCAGTTCTCCTCTTCCACCATTGGCTCTAGGGTCACACTCAGGTCTTGAGGGATAAAGTGATCAGCAAACGTTTTTACTTGCCAATCTGTCATGCAACATGACATCTATGCCCACAGGAAAAGAAAGCTGGCTAAACTTTGGAAAACATTTAGTAAGTGGGAAAGATGTAAGGACATTGATGATTAGAGGTAACGAAGACCCTCAACCCCTAGAGACCCAGATCTGAAAACCAACAGGAAGACGGGGCAGCATAAGCATGAAACAATACAAGGGCCGCTAGTTCTCTGTGTTTCCCTCTAATTCCCAGATTCTGCTACATAAAGATTTATATGCATTTATTCTTAAATAATTAAATTTCCCCTGAGATGGCCTCTCTCAGTTAAGATCTGTCTCTAAGGAACATTTGAAACAAGCCAGTGGAAGAATTTAACATACAAAGCACATACTTTGAGATAAAATAGAGAATTTTCGAGTTTTGTTTATGTCAATACAACTTTCAAGCAAATGCAAGTGAAACAGAGGTTAGCTCCAATTAGCAGTTGTTAATCTTCAGCACTTTGCCTTACTAGGACTGGAGCTTCCTCCCCTCAGGTACACTAAGCAAATGTTAAACCATTAGGTCAATGACCTTGTCCTGTTAAGAAGCTTCTTTAGTCTACCTGCTGTCAACCCCCCTGGGCTACAAAACATAAGAGCTCACCTATTTTACACATGTCAAGTCCAATCTAAGTGACAAGGAGTGATGCCCATGGTCCTCAGCTTTGGTTGAAAACAAATGGATGAACTTGCTGAAGTGAACAGAGAAAAATGACAAAAACAAAAACAAAAAAACATGCCAGTTCATACTGTACTACAGCAGCTGATCATTAAGGAAAGAGTAGAAGGCCAACTTTGTGAGTCAGAAAGATGAAAAGAGGCAGGTCCAGCTATTTGCGAAGACAAGACACAGCAACATTTACCTTCAGCCAAGGTTAGATGCTCAGTTAGCCATCTGAGGCAATGCTATCATGTGCCTCCCCAATCAAGAATATACAACACAGAAGAATCCCAAAGGCAGAGAAAATGGTGGGCCGCTGCTCGTGGTGTCTCTCAGTGGGACACTTTAGGCTTTTTTTCCTGCACAATTCTTTCTTTTTCAAAGATTTCCCATTTGCTGCAAAATGTTTACTACCCCTGACCTGCATACAAAAATTCCCAAAGTGACTCTGAGTTATCTCTGAATCCAAAATGCACCCCACATTTCCAATAGAAAAGAGATGGTATCTACTCCATACACTCAGCACATGAAATGTTAAATCCCTGAAGAGGGCTTTTAGGAGCGCAGCTCCTGTTTGTAGATAAAGATAAACTTTTAAAAGCAGGTTCTGCCCTAATTATCAAGGTATCTCTTCCTTCACACCAATCACATCTTCCTGTTATCTGAAAAAAAAACACAATGCAAAATTTTGGCAGTTTGTCTTTGGGCAACATGGTTCTGTGGTTAATTACCTAATTTCAGTGTTCACTTTGAATAGATTAAGAAGCACCTAGGGCATTAATGACAGCCCTTTGAGTGCTTCTGTTTCTAGAAATGTGTGATTGAGGGGAGAAGACCCATCCTGAATCTGGGCAGCACCAGCCCATGGGCTGGATTCCTGGACTCAACAAAAAAAGGGGGAAGTGAGCTGAGCGCCGGCGCCCATCTCCTCTCTTCTTGACTGCTGGCACAATGTGACCAGCCACCTCATGTCTCCATTGACATACCTTTCCCACCCCGAAGGATTTTATCTTCTAAAACTATGAACCAATATTAGTCCTTTCCTCTTAAGTTGTTTCTTGTAGGGTACTTACTTCATCACAGCCATGGGAAAACTCACATGATATGCAAACATACTTTTCTTTTTTAACCATTCTTAAAACTAATAGCGATCATACTAAGACCTGCAGACAAAAAGCAGGCTGACAGCAAGGGGGTGACATTGTTTATTTAGGAGGGAAGTAGGATAGCATTCATGAAGAAACAGATACACCTGTAGACTATCCCCCAGTGGATTCAGAATAACAAGGATAAATTAAAAATAAGGACTTCACAGCCTCCACAGAGGTGAGGCAATCACTTTCTTCAAACAAATAAAATCTAACTGGTCACATAATTGCATTAGGAAGATTGAGAACCACTGCCTTAGTATGATCAAGTACTGCTGGGAACAAGGAGTCTTCGTTAACCAATGGGACTGCATGGGAGCTGCAGGCAGAGGTCCGGGTGGGAAAGCAAGGATTCCAGGTCATAGGAGAGGCAGGTGAAGTAGGCATCGCACTGCAGCTGAAGGAATGACCCAAGCACTTGGGGTGGTGCCCAGCCTAATGGCAGAGGTGAAAAAATCAAGCAGTTCTAGGGGCCATGGAGGTGGGGTAAATATAGTCAAATGCCAGAGCCATGTTTTGATCAACAACAGACCACAAGTATGATAGTCATCTCTTAAGGTTACCATGAAATCATATCATCCTGATTTAGTTTATTTTCCTGTTGCTGTGATAAAATACTCTTAATAAAAGCAACTCAAGGAAGAATTCATTTAGCAGACAGTCCCAGGTTCAGTCAACCATGCGGGAAAGTCATAAACTGCAGTGAGAGGAAGAGAGCAATGGATGCTTGCATTTGTGCCAGTCAGCTTGCTTTCTCCACTCACCAGTCTAGGATCTGCCTAAGGAACTGTGCCTCCCATAGTGGGCAACCCTTCTTTCCTCAATCAGTATAGTCAGGATAGCTCCCCATAAATGTGCCCAGAGGTCCATCTCCTAGGTGATACTAGATTCTATCAAGTTGACAACTGACACTAACCATCACACACAGTGTTTATCATTTCATCACAAGTATCTATGGCATCCAGCAGAGTAACAGCTATATAGGTTGTTGCTTGGGAGCAGTAGCTGTACCACAGTGCTTCCATATGTACCAGGCCACAGCAACTATGCTTCTGTAGGCAAACTCTATGATGTTCAGGCAATGAAATTACCAGATGTGCATCTCTCAGAATGTAGCCCACTGTTGAGGTGATCAGTAAGCCAAGGTGTATATCTGCTCCAACAGATGAACAGTGGATAATATGCATCAAGTTCTACTGTAATTAAGCAAATTTATATTCATCTTAAGATGCTATTAGTTTATATTGTTTTCTCTATTAATCATTATTAAAATACCCTTTCTCCAATAGAGAGGTGAACAATTTTCTTATCATGAAATGAGATTTTGATACATGTAAAGTCAGGAAGTCTCATGTTACTAAATACAGGAGGGTCCATCCTCCAATCAAATTTCACCAAGAGGCTGAGGAAAGTTGCTACATGGAGCAGCAGAACAGCCCATCCACACCACAAAGTAAAACCACTTTTCTAGGTGGCACATGCCTGACAGAGACAATAAAGCAGAAACCCTCAGACTTTTCAAAATGTAATTTTAAAAGTTACCTTTTAAGACCTCTAGGTCAAGATAAGACTTGGAGAACAATTTTTTACCTCTTCCAGGAAATGCAAACTACCAAAAATCAATTTTATAGGAAATGAACAATCCAAATGGTCCTTAAAACACAGATAGTACTGAAACTGCTTTTAAGTAGCCACATTTCAAAAGGCTGTCCTTCCAAAAGATAGATTATGCCTGTCATGTTTAAATGGCTTCAAAGAATATGAAATGATAACCATTTTCTAACAAAAAATTTTAAGACCAGTATAACCTAGATACTAAAATTGGAAATGGATAGGAAAAGAAAATAGGGACATAGGCAAATATGGCTTACAAATGAGGTCCTACTAGACAGTGTTTTATGCATGCAGACATTCAAGTCATCCCCATTATAACAAATAACAACATGTAATGACCATGTAGAATTTACTTCAGGGTGTTTTCATATTGGACAAGAGGGTAACCATATAAATAGATCAAAGAAGAAACACCAATTTATAATGTTGATAGATAACATAAAACATTTAATTAGCCACACCTCAATCCCACAATGAACATTTATACTTTAACACTAGATGGTTGAGAAAATGTAGGATGAGAAATCCTAAATGGATTGGGTAACACTTTTAAATGAGTTTGACTTTCCTTAATTGTAACAGTTAACTTGATAAGTATGATGAGCAAAACCCTTCAACAAACCCTACAGTGAGACACTAGGAAGATAGCTATGGAGTTTATGACTAACAGAAGAAATCTGTGAAACTCAGGCTTAGTGGAATTGAAATAAGAGATGCTTCCAAATATTAATTCCTTACAGCACTGTATTGCTCACACTTTGTGGTGATTACTTTTTGTGTTCATATGTGGGATTTCTTTTTAAGTCTGTCTTTGCCCCCACTATGTTTGGGGATTACAAACTCCTTTCTTTAGTCTTTATCAAACAATTATGTAGTGCACGCCCAATATTTGACTTAAAGATGTTTATTAAACCTTTGCTTATATGAAAATTTTGAAAAATCTTAAAATCTGTCAGTCATTGATTCCTCTTATTCTGTGGTAGCTTCAGCTTTGGGGGTTAAGCAATTTCTCCTTTCCTGACATCTAAGCCTCTAATCATGTGACACAATGTAATGCACCCCTTATTCACAGTGAACAGATGAATAGGTCCAAAGATGGAGCCTGGAGAACAAGGATGGAAACTGTTGCCTGAGTCTCCTCCAGAGATGTAGAAGAAACATGTATTCATGTTCAAAAGAGAAGGAACTGACAAACAAAAGGAAAGTGGCTTAAATAGGAATGGTCCTCATAGGCTCACATATTAGAAACCTGGGTTATCATAGAGTGGGTCTTGTCAGAGATTAGGAGGTGTGTCCTTATTGGAGGAAGTGTGTCACTGTGGGTGGGCTTTGGGGTTTCAAATGCTCAAGCCAGGCCCAGTCAGTTTCTCTCTCTCTCTCTCTCTCTCTCTCTCTCTCTCTCTCTCTCTCTCTCTCTCTCTCTCTCTCTCTGCCTAATGCCTGTAGATTAGCAGGTCAGAATGTAGACCTCTCAGATCCTTCTCTAGCACCATGTCTACCAGCATGCTACCATGCCCCCCCCATAAAGACAATGGAGTAAACCTCTGAACTGTAAACCAGTCCAGATTAAATGCTTTATAAGAGTTGCCATGGTCACAGTGCCTCTTCACAGCAGTAGAACAGTGACTAAGCAGGAAGATTCTATCAAGTCTGCCGTAGCAAAATGAGTAAATTTATGGGGTTACAGGAGCAAAGGTCACCTGAGCAGCAGCACAACCAAAAAGTCCCACAACCACCCCCAAGACAAACCATGAATGGAAAAAAAATGTCTTAACTAATCTATTCTATTTACATTTTTTTCTTTTGGGTGTTTTGCCTATACAGAGGCCAGAAGAAGGCGTGACAGATCTCCTGAGATTACAGTTACAGATACGGGTGATAGAATCAAACCTGTGTTTTCTGCAAGATCAGCTAGTACTCTTAACCTCTGAGCCAGGTCTCTCGCCCCATGACATTTGTCTTATATTAAGCAGGCACTTTGAAATACTTAAATTTTAATGAGACTGTTGCTTTTATCCCTAGTTGAGGATAAGTCAAAACACTAAACCTAAAGATGTTCAATTAAAGTCACAACTGCCTAGTCCTATGGTCCATGTAAGAAGCATGGCCCAGTAAGGACATGACAAAATGTAGGCCTCCTCACAGTGAATGTCACGGTCCTCACATAGAGAACATGCTGACAAGCGTAATCAGCTATTTTTAGCAAAACACCTCTTCAGAACATTTGTGGTAGTTAATTATGACCATTTCTAGCTCACAGATGGTGTGTGAAACTGTAGTGCTATGTTTTAGGTAGCGAGGGGGGGTGGTATAATAAATAAAGCATTGTGAAATCAAAGGGCACAGTTGGTGAGGAGTATGATGGATGGCTGCTTACGATTCCCTGTGCTGTGGCTGGCAACAGTGCTTTCTACTTGGTTTCTCAGCACTGTTCCATCTGCCACTCTGTCTTTCTCATAGTCTCTAACACATTTCTGTGTCTCTTTTTCCACTTGTCCTGTGAAGCCTGAGTCCCTCCACCGAAGATCAAGCCTTTGTGGTCTGACACAAATTTGTCAATTGAAATTATCCCACTGTGCTCAACAAGCAATGTATCTTCCTGTTAGTACAGTCCTCCGCCTGGCTCGCCATGCGTGCCCTCTGCTCATTGCTAGGCAGACTCCTGATGATGACCTCACCACATACATACACAGTCTATTTTCCCTCCTTCTACCAAAATACAGCTTAAGTACCAGCATCTCCAAAAAGTTGTGCCAATTCACCGAATGCCATAATTTAACGAGTTCCAAACATACACATGGAATGAGCCACATAATTTTATATCCACTGATCCATGAATACAGATCACGTAGGTCTTCACTAAGTCACTGCTCACCTGCCATGCTCTTCAGTGGCTCCACAAATGGAAATGTGAGAAGAGGAAGAGCAGGAGGTTAATAAATACCTGTCAGTTATCTAAAAAACATAGAAATAAAAAAATACCCGGGAGAACCTTCCGGTTCATTTTCTTAAAGTAAAACACTTAAAATCCAGTTGATGATAGAAGGTTTCCTCTGCTCATACAATAATCCTTCTGAAATACACCAGCTTGCAAACTGTCAAGAACCTCTTGAAGCTGTGCCCTGCATTCTAGGTCTCCAGCGGTCATTGTAACTGGGGCTCTGCAATCTGAGTAGTAATGCCCAAACAAAGGAAAGCATTTCTCTCTAGGAGCCAGCAACCATCAGAAACTACTTAGGGTCCTGTGTGGTGAGCCATCAGTTTGACACTGTCTTTTTAGTAATTCATCCAATACTACAGCATCGCTACTGTTGAAATTATTTAAAAATGAAATGTGGAGAGCTGTTCAGTGGGTAAGAACTGCTCTTGCAGAGGAGCCAGGCGCAGCACCCTGTGGTGACTCATAACTGTCTATAGTTCCAGTCCAGGTGATTCAACACCTTCTTCCACTCTCCTGAGGTGACAGGCACACACATGGTATACATACATGAGATTAAAATACCATACAAATTAATCAACTAACCAATTTATTAATTTAGTGAAAAGAACTTTTAAAGAGCCCTTAGCTTTTAAGAATATGGAAGTGGAAGTTGGTATATAATGCATATTAGAAGTTTTAAAAGTTACTTAAATGTAAATTGTCAGGAGATCTGATTAGTTATAAAATAATTAACACTGCAAACATTTAAGGTTTAAAAACAAAAATTTGTCATACTCTATTATAAACCAAAAGAGAGATAAGAGAAGGCGAGATGTGTGTGTATGTGGAAGGAGAGAGGGATTATATGTGTATGTGTGTACATACATATGTGCACACGTGTGTGTGTGTGTGTGTGTGTGTATGTGTGTGTGAAAGAGAGAGAGAGAGAGAGAGAGAGAGAGAGAGAGAGAGAGAGAGAGAGAGAGAGAGAGAGATTTCTTTAGAGCGTGGGTAAGAGTGTTTGCTTGCATGTATTTATGTATAGCAGGGGCAGCAGAGAACATTGGATTCCCCAGAACTGGAGTCACAGGCAGTTGTGAGCCACCATGTGGATCCTGGAAACAGGACCCAGGTCCTCTACAAGAGCACTCAGTGCTCTTAACTGCTGGTCTTTACACATGCCACACGCCTTTTTAAAAGGTAGGTAAAAGTTATTTTTCATGAATCTCTTGCCCATTCCTCTCCCTTCGCATTCTTCCTTGTCCATAATTTTGGCTGGTTTCTCTAGACACACATAAACTTACTCAGGCTTCAAGAGGCGTTCTGTGAACATGATTCCTTGCCAGTCTGTACAAAGCTAAAGATGTCAACTAATGAAGGCCAGAATGGCTAAGGACATGAAGTTGCCCACGAAAGAGGCTCTGTAGACATGAATGAAGCCTGGGGCAGTGTTTATGGAAACTGGCTCTGTGCAGAAGTGGCTAAAGAAAAGGTAGGACCAGCTAAAGGCCATATCCCATTGCTTCCTGTTAAAATAAATATTGTTTTCTATCCAGACATTCTTTTGAAAACAATAGACCTTCCAAGTGGAATAATAGGTGTGGGGGTGCCACGAGAAATTATCCACTGATAGAAGCTTCCATTCCTATAAGGTTCCTGATAATTGAGGGTCTGGTATACAGTTTGTTTTCTAATTACAGTCAATCATTTTCTCCTTGAAGACAGTCTAGTAACGTGTCTCTGCCACTGTTTTTAGATCTATGACAAATCATATATTCTGTACTAATTCAGAAATGTTTTATATTAAATAGCTCTTATCAAATAAATACTGCTTCAAGGAAGACACAAATCATCCCTGCGGTCCCAAGGGTTGGCTCCACTTCAAACAGAAAGGCAATTGAGTCCATTCGGATAGTTAACCCCATGGTGAGGAACGCAGGAAATGCCAATCTTATGACTCATTCAGGAAGTCACACACAACACTTGAAAAAGAGTCACGCCTCCAAAACAGCTCCCCACTGCAGTCATTTCTTCTTGAATTTCCTTAAAGAAAGAGATAGTTTTGCAGATGTGTTAGTTCCTGCCTGTAACCCAGGACTGACACCTGAGAGGCTAAGGTAAGAGAATGGGGAATCTGAAGCCAACCTGAACTACATTTTTGTCTTAAAACAAATTATAAAGTAAAACAGTCCTACATCCTAGCCATGCCAACACATAAGCCTATGTTCCTACCAGAGGAAAACTAGTATCAGCTGTTTCCTGAGGTAAGTTATGTTATACACGAGCCTGCAGGAGTTCATCAGTAGAGAGGGAAAGGAGAAAGGAAAAGCCACTCTTCATACATGAAGTCTGGGCAACAACTGATGTTGGTTTGGGATTTGGCAGAATTCTTCTTGGTTTTCCATTCTATGTCAATTACCTAAATTTTGGTAAGAGACGGTTTTAATTTTAATTACATTCATGGTGGGGGGTAACATATATGTTCAAATCTTCGTGGAAACCATAGTTTGTTTTAAGGTGGCTGTTTAAAGCAAAGGTACAGTGATGTTTCTAAAGTCCAGTTCATGACACAAACTTAATTATCCTTTTGCCACATGGGGGAAGAAAACCAGGCCTCCTCACACGGTCATTAATTCCACCCACACAGGCTGCTTTGCCAAGCTGTTAAGTAACTAAAATACTAGATGAATGTGTAGATGAAAGAACACAGAGGCAGACTGACAGGAAGCTGCTTGGTAAGATCCTGATGCTAATGATGTCATTCTCCATAGATGACTTCCACCTCTAGCGCCCTGCAGTTCCTCCTCCTCCTCCTCAGTGTGGGAGCTCTTGCTATGGTTTAAGCATGAACTGTGACAAACAGGTTTACATGTTTGATACTCTGTCCAGGGATGAACTGGTTTGCTCTGTCCTCACTTCTCCACCATAATGGACTGATTCATCTTAAACTGTAAACCAAAGTAAACCTTTGATTAGTATTTAGTTACAGAAACAAACATCCTGAAGAGTACACCCTCTTCTTTGTCATACAATGAAGTCAGGAATATTAGGCCAGATAGCAACAGCTTCAGTAAACAATGTCACTACCCCCTCGCCCATCTACCTGCATGGTGTTCACAGTGTCACCCCCAATATGGGATTCTGCTGGTCAAGGTTGAAGTCTGACATTTACAGATAGGCACAAAGCACAATCTGTAAAGGTAGACTTCCTTTCTCAGTGGGGAGTTCTCTCTTCCCCTCATCTATAGACCCTCAGATTGCCTAAGGAGTGTCACATGGGCTTCAAGGGAGATTACAGACCCAATCTTTTCCTGTGCTCAGGAAGCACCTGAGGATTCCTGGAAATAACCTACCCTATGCTAAGGAGATCTTAGCCTTCAGCAAATGCTCTGTATAGCTAGAAGTTCTTGCTGAACCCATAAGATAATTAACTACTGTGTTCTCCTTCTCTTAATAGGACCCTGTGCTACTGCATGTAAATCCAGTACCTTTACTAACCCCAGAGAATCAAATACATTCACCCATAAGCCCCTCTCCATTGCCCAACGTTTATAAAACCCTGATACACAAAAATAAAAGTTGGCTGGCATGCTCTCTCTTGTGCTCACCCCCATTCCTCCACTATGATCATCTGAGACTCCATTTACTCTAGGAAAGAATCACTGCTGGTCAAGGCAGTCAACACAGTGATGGTGCAGCTGCCTTGGCAGCTATTGAAGCCCACTCCATAGCAGCACTGCTGGCTGGTGAAGCACCCACCAGGCCTGCATCTCACCAGACCTTCCTTCCGGTCGATTTCAGATGTCCACTCGCATCCTTTGCCATGCTTAGGACAATGTGATCTGATACCAACAATTTTGTTCTAAAGGAGCTAAACTGTAACACTCCATGGGAAACTCTTTCCACTCTCTGACCTAGCACACAGCCCTTGCCCTAAAGCATTCTAGCCATTCCTGAAAGAAACTGGACCTTTGATCTTGAGGTCCATCTGTTCTTGTCAGACAAGAAGCAAGTAGCATCTATACTAAGCCCCCACCATACCCCCACAGCACAGAATCCAGGTCACCCGCCAGATACTGAACAACACCCCAGCCTACCTGCATGATGTCCACAGTATCACCCCCAACATACCTGCATTCTGCCTACTTTGTCACCACCCCTACCTATGTGCATGGTACTACTCACAGTCCCCCAGCCTACCTGCATGGTAACTGTAGTGTCATCCCCAGCCTACACTGTGAGACACTTACCTTGTTACCTGTATAGCCTACCTGCAGGCTGCCTAGTGTCACTGCCTTGAGGCTTCTCAGCCTTCTTGATCAACACTCTGCTATAGCAAATAGAAAAACATATCAGTGGAAGGTACAGATTACAGTACTAAGCAAAATAGAATTCTTATGTGTACTAATTTACTTGAAGATCCTTTTATGCTGCTACTCTGAAGACTTTCATGTGGTTGAAAATCAATCTCTTACACTCTCTTCACACAATTTTGTTGATTTTTTTTTACATCCCACATATGCAAAAAAATCATTTACTTAAAGTGCATGAGAGGTGGAAAAATTGGAGTTTCATGCTCTGTGGACCGAAATTTATATAGATTTTTTTTTTAACAGCTTTACTTTTAAAGAAAAGAAAACATTTTCTGCAGTTGGGAAATCACTCCAACAGATGGGTCTATCTCTTCTACTGTTGTTTCTACTTGGCTTATTGGTGAATTACCCTGGACATGGTTGTAAATTTGAGATTACAGGAACTGCTGAGGGGAGGTTTTCTTTTCTGTTCTTCTCTCTCTATCTCTCTCTTTTTTCTTTTTCTTTTTGGCTGTAAAATACAATGAGGACACAGCTATAGAAATCTAAAATTGAGGGACTCTAAAAACCATGAAAATAGTAGCTTCCTTTTCCTTCTTTGAGATGTGAGCTGTGGAACAACAGTTAAGTTTATGTAGTCTCCTATTACTTATAATGATTAATCTGAGGCCACATTCCCAGGAGGGTAATTAGCTAGGCAATTACCTCAGTGTGAATCCAGCATTCTGATTAAGTATAGCTTTATACTTACAAGTATCCAAACATCCAATAAAGCATAGAATGGACTTCTTCTTCTTCTTCTTCTTCTTCTTCTTCTTCTTCTTCTTCTTCTTCCTTCTTTTCTTTCTTTCTTTCTTTCTTTCTTTCTTTCTTTCTTTCTTTCTTTCAAGACAGAGTTTCTCTGTATAGCTTTGGCTTTCCTGGACTCACAGAGATCCACCAACTCCTGCCTCCCCAAATTCTAGGATTACAGGCATGCACCACTGTGCCCAGCTAGGGACTTTTTTAAAAACTGGGTTGTGTTGGATCAAGCAGAAACATGGCAGGAATAGTAGGCCCATCTAACTCCAATGAAATTTTGAGACAAGTAGGAATCTTATTAAGCGTGAGTCATCCATGTCTCTGTTATGTTAGGCTTCTGTATGTTTTTGCCTAATACATGTTCAACCTATAACCATCCTCTCCTGTGCATCAGTGTTTTAAATTATAAACTTATTCCTGTTTGCCAGTTAAGGTGTTTGAGTGCTACCTACCAGTTCCCCATCTCCCTATTATCGTCAATATATTGCTACCCGGCGAAGAACTCCGAATAGCCAAGTCAACTAAAATCTCCTAAAAACTAATTCCTCAGGAACCAGAGGGTCAAGTCAAGTCTCCCAGCACTGCCTGAAAGGCTGGCTGTCCCTGTAAGTGCTGACCCCAATGTTTTTTTTTTTTTTTTTTTTTTTTTTTTTTATGCTGCTGTTGGTTGCTGTTGTTTTCAGGGTTTCTGACTGGCCTGAAGATCTCCAATAAAACTAGGCTTGCTGTCCAGTCAGCTCAGGGATGTCCCTGTCTCTACTTCTCCAGAACTGAGATTACCACCATCAGACTCAGCCTTTTCTGTGAGTTCTTGGCATGGAACTTGGACCCTCATGTTCACAAAGCAAGCTCTTTGCAGGCTAGGCTATCTCCTCAGCCCAGGATACATAATAGTTGCTTTAAAGGCCTCACTGTTTATAGTATACACAAAAGCAAGTGTCTGCTTTGTTTTTAAACCTGATAGTCATTGTTTATACTTGTTTTGATTTATTCTAACAAATAAAAGTGGCTTGTTGACAAGTCTAATATATCATGCTCATTTGGAAAGATAAATGAAATATTTAAATGCAAAGTGTACATAGTTAAAGCATCAAATGATACAAGGAAAAAGCAAGTGTTTTCAGGACCTGACATTGGATACCTGTCCACAATGCTGTTTCAGAAAGTCATTAACAAGCTGATTTTTACACACATTAAGTTCCCTTTCTGATCACAGTATGGCAGTGACTACGTCATGAGTCCTACCATCAGATTATGGCCAGGATCTTATCTCTTGTCATCTCCATGCTCCTTACCACATTATGAAAGCACTTTGAATCTAGGGCCTTGTGTATGCTGTGAAGGCATTCTCCCGAGCCCCTACACCCTGCTTTGAGTCCATCAAGAGTGCATCAACATAATGCTTGACTCACGTTTCCCCAGATGCCTCCCCTCAAGAAGCCTCTGGGGCTGTATAATGAGCACTACTCTGGTCCTAATTAACCTGACTCCAGACCAACAGGTGCCCTTGCTCTTATAAAAGCTGCCCACCTTCTTTCTTACTTTGTGCATTGGGTTGAAATTCTTGACAACTTTAACATTGCCTTCATGAGTCTACATCTTATCTAATGGTTTATTGCTCCTCCCACTAAGGTGGAGAGTCTCCCTTGAACTTTTATCATGGGTGTCCTTCACCGTGAGTGTAATAAGAGGGAGCCAAAGAAAGCACCTGAGGCTTAAAGCCACAATCTTTCTAAACTAGTCTCAACAACAAAAGCCCATTATTCATTAAATTCATGTATTCATTAGAATTACATGCAAAATTCATGCCATTTTCCAAGAGAAAGAGCCACCAGAGTAACTGGGGACCATTTTGGAGGTAAACTACCCATGCATATATCAGTAATCAAATTCCAAATTCTTAAAGCCAAGAGTTAAATCACTGTTTCAATGCTTAATTTTTTTAACTTTGAAGTCATAACAGATGGTATTACTGTCTATAATAACGGAATCACCAAAGACTTTTTAAAAGCTGGATCTGGTTATAGCTGTCCCTCCCCTAACGTTCGCCTTATCCCGTTCTTCCCACTACACCAGCTGCTCGTCCTCTTAGGTACTTATTCAGATCATAAGCCTTGAATTATCTCTATCTATTCATCTTCCCTATCTAAAACAGCAACAAATCTTTCAAAAATCAGGTGATTTCACTTCCTACTACAAGATTCTAAAAGTGTACTCTATGAATTCCTGAGAAACCCAAGATGTTTCCTGGCAGTTCACAAGGCATTTACAGAGAAGCAAGTACAACGAGTACAACAAAGTAGGCTTGTCATTTCGAGAGGACACACACACACACACACACACACACATACACACATACACACACACACACACACACATACACACATACACACACACACACACACACATACACACACACACCACTGGTGATGCAGCTCAGTAGTTGAATGCCTATCTAGTATCTTCAAGGCCTGGCGTTTCAGCCCCAGTACCTCAAAACTCATAATGTTAAAAGATCATTTGAAAGGGCTGGAGAGATAGTGAAACATACAAGACTGCGCTCTGCTCCTGTGGAGGCCCTGGGTTTTATTCCCAGAACCCATATGAAGCAGTTCACAAAAACCTAACATTTCAGCACTAGGGTGTTTCTTGGCTTTTGAAGGTATGCTGCATGTAGATGGAATATATAGAGACAACAGCACACATACACACACACACACACAAATAAATAGAATATAAATGTAAGCTATTATTTATGTTGAATTTTGTCAGTGATTATATTTAAAGTTGTTTAAACCTGTTGTTATGTTTGTACATAACAAGCAACAGTACTTTGTGTAATAGAATTATCTTAGTCCATTCACAGTTTTGTGTTTCTGTGACAAAATACCTGGAGCTAGGTAATGTATAGAGAACAGAAACGTATTGCCTCACATTTCTGAAAGAACTAAAAAGTCCAAATGAATGTGCTGACAGGGTTGGTTATCTGCTAACTGATGCTCCAACATGGCACCCATATTTTCTACTGGGGAATCATACTGTGTCCATATATAAAAGATGGAAAGCTAGCTAAAGAACACTGCACAAAGCCTTCTGTATCAGTCAAGGTAAGTGTCCTCATAACTAATCACCTCTTAGAGTTCCTTCCTCTTAACACCTGAATTTTAGGGGGGCAAGTTCAAATCATATCTGGCACAAAATTGTAGTTATATTCTTATCTTCATCATCACTGCACCATGGTATGGGAGAATTTCTCAGGGGGTAGAAACGTGGCTTCACTTAAGAATGTTTTAAGATTGGCAAGCTGGCTCTGAGGATAAAAGCACTTGCTACCCAAGCCTGGTGACCTCACTTGGAGTCCTGGATCTCCAGAATTCACAACGAAAGACAAAAGCCATCCCACTCACATGCGCTAACAATAAAATACGAAGATTAAAGAACATTTTTTGGCAACAGTACTGACCTTTCATTTTATTGCTGTCAGCCTTTGACTGTACTTTCTTCTTCTATTCTAGGCGATAAAGAAGGATGTATAGGGGATCCAAGATGGCGGTGAGCAGTGCGGACCGTGTTTGGAAGCTCCAGTGAACAATTCAGAGAATTGCACAGATTTCTGAGCCAGGAACACCGGGGTCCCGACACCACGGCAGCAGGACTGCTCCACGGTTCGGAGGGACCAGGGTGCGGAGGACCTGAGTGCCCCTGCACACGGGAGGAGTGCGGGTTTTCTCAGATCAGAGCGGCAGCGGCTGAGGCAGCAGCAGGGGCAGTGGCTGAGGTTTGCAGCTCAGAGCCTTCCGGTGGAGGCGATTGGTGTGGTGGCCGGTGGGAGTTGCTGCGGGAGAGGGGACTCTGGACAGGATTTGGGTCGCGTGGTGCCTTGTGACCCAGACTGGACTCGGGGGACAGTTCAGCCCCAGAGTCCCAGGTTCAGCTCACTGCTTTAGTGCCATGGAGACGCTGGCTCAGCACAGCAAGCAATTCTGCCCAAGGCGCCAGCTCAGTGCAGCGGCAGCTCCCCTGCTGTGACACAGGCTGGGCAGAGTGCTCAGTTCCACCCTAGGCACCAGCTCAGCACAGCCGCAGTTCACCTGCTGTGACGCAGGCTGGGCAGAGTGCTCACTTCCACCCTAGGCACCAGCTCACCTCAACGAGCAGTTCTGCCCAAGAAACCAGCTCATCTCAGTGGACAGTTCTGGGGGCACTGACACAGATTAATCCCAGAGGCCCTAGCTGGACTTGCCGGGCAGATTAGGCCCAGAGATTCTAGCTGAGCAGTGCACACAGGCTCGGTGACCCCAAGGCTCTGGCTGGACTATCCATGCAGTATAGGCCCGGAGTCCTGGGCTGATTTCAGCTTGCAGTGTGGGTCCATAGTCCCTGGTTGAGCTCGGTGCACAATTCTGCCCCGGAGATTCAGCGTGCAGTTTGGGGCCAGAGTCCCTAACTGCTTGGCAGACAGATTGGGCCCAGAGACTCTAATGGAACTTTTAGCACAGTCCCGGCTCTAAGACTCTGGTTGGACACAGTGTGCAGTTTGAATCCAGAATTCCTGGCTGTGCTTGACGGACGGTTCATGCCCTGAGTCAATAACTGACCACAGCATGCAACCTGGGCCAAAACCCCCTAGCTGAGCTTGGTGCACAGTCCAAGCACAAAAATTCTGGCTGGATCATGTGCGCATTTTGGGCCCAGAATCCCTAGCGGAGCTCGGCAGACAGTTCAGGCCCTGAGAATCTAGCCAAGCTCGGCGCGTGGTTCGGGCCCAGTGTCCCTGGCTGGATTGGCAGGGAACTCAGAAGGCTGTGGATACCTTGGCCTGGCCCAACGCTCATCCAGAGACCCAGAATGATTGCAGGACCCACAGCACAGGAGAGCTGAGAATCACTGACTGTGAGAGTCCAAAACGACAGGGCTAACCTCCTGCCATCCACACCAGTGAAGTATCAGAGCTTCCAACATACGGAAATCGTGAGAAAACAAGTGAATCTATCATCAGACTCCATCCATCCAACTCTAGAAGCAACCCAACGAAAACAAAGACAACAAGATGTCTAAAGGACAGTGTAAAAGCATACGCAAAAAAACCCAAAACAACATGGCGTCTCCAGTTTCCAGCTATCCCAAAGAAAACAACCCAGAGAATTCAAATACAACAGAAATACAAGAAAATGACCTCAAATCCTTAGTAATGAAGATATTAATGGAGGAAACAAATAAAATTCATAATCAAATGCAGGAAGACACAGCCAAACAGGTGAGAGACATAAAAGAAGCACATAGAGTGGAACTGGAAAAATTTCAGGAAAATGTAAACAACCAGATGAAAGAAATAAATAAAACGGTTCAAGCTCTGAAGACCTGTAAAGAGGCAATGGAAGAAACTCAGGAATATACAAACAATCAGATGAAAGAAATAAAAAAAATCAGTTCAAGATCTGAAGACAAAAATGGATTCAATGATAAACACACAGACAGAAGAAAAACGAGAATGTGAGACCTCAGAGAAGAAGGTGAGCAACACAGAGGTGAGCTTTTCTAATAGAATCCAAGAGATGGAAGAACGAATCTCAGATCTTGAAGCAACCATTAAAGAAAATGCCAAATCTAGAAAACTCCTGACACAAAACATCCAAGAAATTCAGGACACCATGAAAAGAAGAAATCTGAGGAAAATAGGCATTGAAGAAAGAGAAGATATCAGACTCCAAGGCCCAGAAACTATTCTCAACAAAGTCACAGAAGAAAAATTTCCCCAATCTAAAGAAGGAGATGCCTATAAACATACAAGAGGCCTACAGAACACCAAATAGAATTGACCAGAAAAGAAAAACTGCCCGTCATATAATAATCAAAACACAAAACATACAGAACAAAGAAAAATATTAAAAGCTGCAAGGGAAAAGGGTCAAATAACATTTAGCAACAAACCTATCAGAATTACACCAGATTTCTCAGTAGAGACCATAAAAGCCAGAAGGGCCTGGACAGAGATCCTGCAAACCTTAAGAGAGCACAGATGCCAGGCCAGACTACTTTACCCAGCAAAACTATCAATAACCATTGATGGAGAAAACAAAATATTCCATGACAAAAACAAATTCAAACAATACCTGTCCACAAACCCAGCTTTAAAGAAGGTACTAGAAGGAAAACTCCATCCCAAAGGGTCAAGCTACAACCAAAACTACCCAGGAAATAGATAACTATACCATGGCAAAAACACAACTACACAAATGCTCGATTGGAAACAACATCAAAATCAAGACTCTTAACAGTCACTGGTCATTAATATCTCTCAACATCAATGGCCTCAATTCTCCAATAAAAAGACACAGACTAACTGAATGGGTGCATAAACAAGATCCAACATTCTTCTGCATTCAAGAAACACATCTCACCTATAACGATAGGCATTACCTCAGGGTAAAAGGTTGGAAAAAAATATTCCAAGCAAATGGTCACAAGAAGCAAGCAGGCGTAGCCATTTTAATATCAAACAAGATAGACTTTCAAGCAAAATTAATCAAAAGGGATGAGGAAGGACACTTCATGCTCATCAAAGGTAAAGTCAACCAAGATGACATCACGATTCTGAACATCTATGCTCCCAATACAAGGGCACCTACATTTGTAAAAGATCTGCTAAAAAAGCTTAAACCACACATCGATCACCACACAATAATAGTGGGAGACTTCAACACCCCACTCTCACTAAAGGATAAGTCATTGAAACAGAAACTAAGCCGAGAAATAACATCATTAACCAATGCCATGGGTCAAATGGATCTAACAGATATCTATAGAACCTTTCACCCAAACAAGAAAGAATATACCTTCTTCTCTGCACCCCATGGAACCTTCTCTAAAATTGATCACATCATAGGTAACAAAGCAAGCCTCAACAGATACAAGAGGATTGAAATAATACCTCGTATCCTATCACATCACCATGCTCTTAGGCTGCACTTCAACAACAACAGAAACAACAAAAAGCCTACACGTACGTGGAAACTAAACAACTCTCTGCTAAATGACACCTGGGTCAGGGAAGAAATAAAGAAATCAAGGAGTTTCTGAAATTCAATGAAAATAAAATGACAGCGTACGCAAATTTGTGGGATACATTGAAAGCAGTGCTAAGAGGACAATTCATAGCAGTAAGTGTCTTTAAAAAGAAATAGGAAACATCGCACATCAGCATCTTAACGACACGACTGGAAGCCCTAGAAAAAAAAGAAGTAGAAACACCCAAAAGGAGTAGACGTCTGGAAATGATCAAACTCAGGGCTGAAATTAACAAATTAGAAACTAAGAAAACAGTCCAAAGAATCAACAAAACCAAGAGCTGGTTCTTTGAGAAAATAAATAAGATAGACAGACTGTTAGCCAAACTAACTAAAAGGCAGAGAGACAGTATTGAAATCAACAAAATCAGAAATGAAAAGGGAGACATAAAACAGACACTGAAGAAATACAAAGAATCATAAGATCCTACTTTGAAGGCATATATGCCACAAAATTTGAAAATCTAAGGGAAATGGACGATTTTCTTGATCAATTTCACTTGCCAAAGTTGAGTGAACAACAGATAAACAAGCTAAATAGTCCCATTTCCCCTACAGAAATAGAAGCAATCATTGATAGTCTCCCAACCAAAAAAAGCCCAGGGCCAGATAGTTTCAGTGCAGAATTCTACCAGACCTTCAAGGGCAAGTTAATACTGATACTCTTCAAGCTACTCCAAAAGATAGAAATGGATGGAACATTACCAAATTCATTCTATGAGGCCATAGTCACATTGATACCTAAACCTCACAAAGACTCAACAAAGAAAGAGACTTTCAGACCAATTTCTCTTATGAACATCAATGCAAAAATACTAAATAAAATACTTACAAAATGAATACAAGAACACATCAAAGATATCATGCATCATGACCAAGTAGGCTTCATCCCAGGCATGCAGGGATGGTTTAATATATGGAATTCCATCAATGTAATCACCATATAAACACACTGAAAATAAAAAACCACATGATCATATCTTTAGAAGCAGAGAAAGCATTTGATAAAAATCCAGCATCCATTCATGTTTAAAGTTTGAGAGAGATCGGGGATACAAGGCACTTTCCTCAACATAATAAAGGCTATCTACAGCAAGCCAATAGCCAAAATCAAAGTAAATGGTGAGATACTCAAGGAAATTCCTCTAAAATTGGGAACAAGGCAAGGCTGCCCACTCTCTCCATATCTCTTCAATATAGTACTCGAAGTTCTAGCCAGAGCAATAAGACAACAAAAGGAGATCAAGGGTATCCAAAGGGGAAAGGAGGAAGTCAAACTATCCCTATTTGCAGATGATATGATAGTGTACATAAGTGACCTTCAAAATTCCACCAGAGAACTCCTACAGCTGATAAACACCTTCAGCAAATTGGCTGGATACAAAATTAACTCAAAAAAGTCTGTAGCCTTCCTATACACAAATGACAAGCTTGCAGAGGAAGAAATTAGGAAAACCATACCCTTCACATTAGCCACAAGCAATATAAAATATCTAGGAGTTACTCTAACTAAGCAAGTGAAGGACTTGTTTGAAAAAAATTTCAAAACTCTGAAGAAGGAGATTGAAGATGACATGAGAAGATGGAATGATCTTCCTTGCTCATGGATCAGGAGAATTAACATAGCAAAAATGGCCATCCTACCAAAAGCAATCTACAGATTCAATGCAATCCCTATCAAAATACCTACACAATTTTTTAAAGACATTGAAAGTTCAATTCTGAACTTCATATGGAAAAAAAAACTGAATAGCTAAAATGATCTTGTACAATAAAAGGTGCTCTGGAGGAATCTCCATCCCTGATCTCAAATTGTACTATAAAGCAATAGTAATTAAAACAGCATGGTTTTGGCACAGCAACAGGCTGGTTGATCAGTGGAATCGAATCGAAGACCCAGATATGAATCCACACACATATGGTCACTTGATTTTTGACAAAGAAGCCAAATCCATTCAATGGAAAAAGGATAGCATCTTCAACAAATGGTGCTGGTGTAACTGGGAGTCTATGTGTAAAAAAATGCAACTGGACCCATATTTGTCACCTTGCACAAAACTCAAATCCAAGTGGATTAAAGACCTCAACATAAAACCAGAGACAGTAAGTCACTTAGAAGAAAAAGTGGGGAAGAGCCTGGAACATATTGGCACAGGAGACAACTTCCTGAACAGAACACCAACAGCCCAGGCCTTAATGTTAACAATTAATAAATGGGACCTCATGAGGCTGAGAAGCTTCTGTAAGGCTGGAGACACTGTCAAGAGAACAAAGCAACAGCCTACAGACTGGGAAAAGATCTTCACCAACCCTACATCTGACAAAGGTCTAATATCCAAAATATATAAAGAACTCAAGAAATTAAACACCACCAAACCAAATAACCCAATTGAGAAATGGGGCTTGGAACTAAACAGAGAATTCTCAACAGAGGAATATCAAATGGCTGAGAAACACCTAAAGAAATGCTCAACCTCCTTAGTCATCAGGGAAATGCAAATCAAAACAACTCTGAGATTCCATCTTACACCCATCAGAATGGCTAAGATCAAAAATTCAAGTGACACCACATGCTGGAGAGGATGTGGGGAGAGAGGAACACTCCTTCATTGCTGGTGGTAATGCAAACTAGTACAGCCATTTTGGAAATCTATCTGGTGCTATCTCAGAAAACTGGGAATAGGGCTTCCTCAAGACCCAGCTATTCCACTCCTTGGAATATACCCAGAAGATGCTCCAGCACACAACAAGAAAATTTGCTCAACCATATTCATACCAGCCTTATTCATAGTAGCCAGAACGTGGAAACAGCCTAAGTGTCCCTCAGTAGAAGAATGGATAAAGAAACTGTGGTATATAAACACTATGGAATACTACTCAGCTATTAAAAACAAGGAATTCCCGAAATTTGTGGATAAATGGATTGAACTAGAAATTATCATAATGAGTGAGTTAACCCAGAAGCAGAAAGACTCAAATGGTATATACTCACTAATATCTGCATACTAGCCCAAGGGGCATGTCCCACGAAAGCCTTCCCTTACCAGGAAACTGGGACAGAGGGGAGGACATCCTATTGGGACTCTAGATGAGAGAAGCATGGGAGAATAGCAAAGTAGAAGGATCCAGAGGGTTCTAGAAACCTACAAGTAGAACATTATGTTAGGCAGATTTGGGCACAGGGGTCCTGCTCAAACTAAGGCACCAGCTAAGGACAATACAGGCGGTAAACTTTAAACCCCTACCCAGATCTAGCCAATGGGCAAAACAGTCTGCACACTTGAGTGGAGAGTGGGATATGACTTTCTCATGTACTCTGGTGCCTCACATTTGACTATGTCCCCTGGAGGGGGAGACCTGGTGGCACTCAGAGGAAGGACAACAGGTTACCAAGAAGAGACTTGATACCCTATGAGCATATACAGGGGGAGGTAATCCACCTCAGGAACAGTCATAGGGGAGGGGAATAAGGGGAAAATGGGAGGGAGGGAAGAATGGGAGGATACCAGGGATGGGATAACCATTGAGATGTAACAAGAACAAATTAATTAAAAAAAAAAAACAAAGAAACAAAAAAACAAAGGCAATTGAGGATGAAAAAAAAAGAAGGATGTGTACATAAGCATCTTGTCAGGTGCTGGAGCACCCTTCATCACTTGTTTGTGTTCCAATTTTACTGGACCACTTTTCCCATGAGATGCCATTTTTTACTTAAAAGCACAGCTGATAGACAAGCCATCACTGTTAATGTTGTGTCTCTGGAAAATACTTTGTTGAAAAAACTGAACAAAATGATCTTGTCACTTCAAAGAAAGGAAGCCACAGAAACTGCACTAATATTAAAACTCAAGATTTCAAGGGAAAATAAGAATTTTTGGAAGACTCATATCTGCCATTGTGGGATTTGACAGATTTTTTAATACTGAAAAACTTTTTTATGAGATTAGTGATATCAGTGAACACAGTTTTTATATCGTACAATAAAATGTGTCAACATTTAGAAAATCTGCATAACTCAGCATACCAATATTTTCTAAATGACAACTTCATGATCTTACCAAATTAGTCATTGGTGAAAACACATTCACAGTGCAATATAGGCAAATGTATATTCGCTTAGTATAGCACAAAAAGTTTATTGATATACAGTCAGATTCTGTCATAAGGCAACCTTGAAATTTTGGCACAATATCAGAGTAATGTCAATAATTATCATAAATCCCTACTTTTCCAAGAGGGCATCTTTTAGGCAAATCTTCTTCACATCTGTCAGTACAAATAGCATATTTTAACAAACTGGATATAAAGTACATGTTATAGCCCTACATCAATAAAACCAAACATGCATGTAGTTTGAAAACTATAAAACAACATATTCTGATAAAAAGCTTCCAAAGGTTTTCTTTTAACATCATTTAGAGAAAATATGACTATTTTAAGTGGCTATGATCTTTATTTATATTCTGCCATCTTTCTCTCCTTGGTTCTGGGCTCAGAGCCTCACACTCTGTCCCACTGTCATCATTCCAAGTGAAACTATTTCCCCCATATATGTGTGTGGATCTAGACACAAGTCTGGGCATTAGGTACCGAACTTGTTTGGTATCTGTGTTGATCTTTGTGTTGTAACTGCTGAGGTCATCTGTGGCCACTGAAGTTTCTACAGTTGCTTAAAACCATTCCCTCAGGCCCTTCTTTTGTTCTGTTATGTTTTCTGCAACATTTATTACCATCTCATATGATAAATATTTTACATTTTTTCCAATTGTATTGTCTGTCTTCATGCTCTAGAACCTAAGCTCGAGGAAGGCAGGAATTCTGTTTTCTGCTATATGTCTTACAGGCTCTCTGGATATGTTTGCTGAATGAAAAATGAGAATGTGAATGAAAGAAAGGAACAAATATCCTCAGAAGTTCCGAAGAAGTATAGATTCATCAAGAGATGCTTTACTGGACTTTGTAAGATCAGCAAGGAGAATAGACAGGAAAGGGGAAGAGCATCCCAACACCACTACAGGCTTAGTGGGAAAGGACCTTTAAGGAGCCGCCTGGTGTATGAACCAGAATATCCTGTTCATTTACCTTCCAGGCAAAAAGAGGAAGAGGAAAAAGATAGTGAAGCTTTCTCTATTTTGGTCTCCAGTCAGTCCTCCACCTAGGAAGGTGGAGCATATGGTAGATTGGAGCTCTTAGTTGAACAATGAACAAGTCTTGTAGTCATCCATGACTTAAGTCAACAGGGTAGGGAGGTAAGTATCTAGAAAAACAACTTGGAACCAAGTTACTTTCATTTTGAAGACCAAAATAAAGACATTTTTCAGAATGGTGCAGCCATGACTAAGTCTTGAAGAAGAACCTAAGCCTTTTCAGTTTTGTCTCGGATCAGGTCTAGATAAAGCAATATAGGCAACAATATAGGCATGTGTCATCTGAAGACCAGTCCATAGTCCAGGTGCTTCTCTGTAACTACTTTCTATGAGTTTTGGTCAAGCTGCATGCCCACTTACAGTACATGGTTGCTCTCCTCAGCTACCTCTGCTTGATGGTACAGTCCCTGGCTCTGTTTAGATTGGCCAACAATCCTTTACCCTCACCCATCCTCTCATTTGGGAATGTCCTAACTTTTTGGTCTCTTTAGGTCAATTATGAGCTCAGCAGTACTATCCAAGAGAACATTCTGCAAGGATCTACAATGAGAAAGGTGGTCTGTCTCTATATTGTCTTCTATGAAAGCTACTGGCCAGGTGTATCTACTAAGCACTTAAACTCTGGCTACTACAACTGAGTTGATTTTTTCCATTGTTGTTGAACTTACTTATATTTGAATAACCACATATCTAGTGGCCACTATGTCCGGCAGTTTAGCATTAGAATTGTAGATTAGACCAATTCGCCAGATCTTTCAGGTCACAGAACAGTTGTTCTGTCTGCTTCAACTCTCCTGAGGCATTAACTCAAAAGTCTTCACCATGCAAAGGCTCTCTGCTTCTTAATGTCAGATATTGTATGCCATAGCTGATTCATGGGCTTAGAAAGAACAGACCAAATGAACTTGGCCTATTTTCAAACACACTTGTAAAACAAGATTTGCCCATATAAATAAACTTCTTGGGATATTAAACTAAATCAAAGGACACATCTTAGCCAAAAACTTGAATCATAGCCAAAAAATGTCATGTTAGGAAGAAACATGAAGCCAAGCATCTTTTTTGGTTGAGCTGAGGCCCCCTAAGGCTTTGTTGACAAGTGGGAGCTATCTGCAAAGACTTCTCTCTAAGGTGTCTATGTAGTAAGAAAGCTCTTGAGGATGGTGTGGTGGTTTGATTAGGTTTGGTGCCTATAGATTCATATATTTGAATGCTCGGCCATAGGGAGTGGGGCTATTAGAAAGTGTGGCCTTATGGGAGTAGGTGTGGTGTTGCTGGAGGAAGTATGTTACTGTGGGGGTGGGCTTTGAGGTTTCCTCTGCTCAAGCCCAGCCCAGGGTGGAATCAGAGCCTCCTCTTGGCTGCCTGCAGAAGACAGATCCTTCCTGGCTGCCTTCAGATCAAGATGTAGAAATCTCGGCTCCTTCAGCATCAAGTCTGCCTGGACACTTCCACCATAATGATAATGGGCAAAACCTCTGAAACTGTGAACTAGTCCTGTTTTCCTTTATAAGAGTTGGCTTGGTCATGTGTCTCTTCACAGCAATAGAACCCTAAGACAGAGGGCAACAAGTCCATCTTAACATCCCCCTACTATTGACATACTTATTAGCTTCACTGCCATGTATGGAACACATAAGGAAAAGCTTTATCCGTATTATCTCTCATTATCTCCACAACCATCCAGTGGGTTAAAATAGCTATCCCACTTCTCAGAATTATCTAGACTTTCAGAAGCATGGTCTACAAATAGAGTCCAGGACAGCCAAGGCAACACAAAGAAACCCTGTCTTGAAAAACCAAAAAAAAAAAAAAAGGAAGCATGCCTAAAGTCCCCAAGTTGGTAAAGGTTGCGGCCAGTTCACAGGGCAACCTAGGTAACCTGGAAATTTTTTTCTTTCTCTGTATCATGTCATGACGCAGGTGAGACCCATAAAGGTCACTGGGAGTCATCTGAAAGATCTTGCTTCATTGCCTCCAATTTTGAAGCCTCCCTGAGTGTGCAGAAGGAACAGCTGGGTTAACTCCTAGGCAGTAACACCCAGGAGAGCTTTGAACAAAAGCCTAATTTTCTATAAAAATATTATAAGATCCTTTACAATAAAGACATTCCCCCAAAGGAATCCATCTTAAAGTGAACACAACAGCAAATTATATTCATATTTAAGGAAAGGGGTCTTGTAAAGACACTCTAAAATATGCCACTGCAGTTCTTTGGAATGTGTTCAGGAGGTGAAAATAACTGAAGAAATTGGCTCCCTTTTCTTATCTCACAGTATTTCCAGCCATCTGCTGTGTGTGCTTATGAAGAGGGTGTGCAGTGCTTAAAATTCTCATCAAAGGAAATGTGAATAACCAATTTACAACCTGTGAGGGAAAAGGAAGGGATCCGTCCTTCCCATCCCTACAGCATGTGTAGTTGTGGGTGGCTACGCTTGTTGCGTAAAAGAAGATTAAATTGTACATACCGCCAAATAACAAAACAAAAGGGGGTAGTGGGTGTGGGAGATGGGAGTGGGAAGTTAGAATAATTTAATTACTGTCAGGTGGTTTTCAAGCTGTACTGGGATGAGGAAAGCCTTGAATAGAAATCTATTACCCAAAAACCAAATGAGTTTACATCTCTATACTCATTTTTACTGAATGATACCAAGTTGTTTCAGAAACATAAAAACTAAAGGTTGTGATGCAGCATGGAATAAAGGGAGTGGTGACCTCAGGGGCCAGACCCCACCCAGCTAAGCTTCCAACTTGTGAAAAGGAATTAAGGCCAAGCTTAAGCAGTGAAGGGAACCATCAACAACAGAAATCTGATGCAAACATAATTTAAGGAGGGGGGCAAGTTCCAGCCCCATCAAGCAGAAGAACTTGGCAGCTTCAGCTGTGTGGTTCTGGCTTTGAAGTCAAGAATCGAAGAAAGGGTTTGTGGAATTTTCCTGTGTAACTAAGAGAAGCTGCTGAGGCCAGGCTATTTGGAGGCCCAAAGAAAACTTCGTGTGAAGCTGTGAGGGTGAAACCTGAGTTCTGTTGGTGACTCCAAGATGTTTGAGATGCCAGAATAATGGGATACTTGCTAAGCAAAGCTGCAGACAAGGTGTGGAACCAGCCTGAGAGAGAGAAAAGTGTGTTGTAGTCAATGAAGCTTGAAGGAATTGGAGTTATGAAAAGTGCTTTGACATCAGACATGGAGAGGGAGAATTTGAAATTTGCCCTACTGGGTTTTGGTCTTTCTTTGGCCCAGTGTTTCCTCACTCTATTTCCTTTCATCCCTTTCGGAATGGTAACACATGTTCTATACCATTGTATGTTGGAAGTATGTGATCTGCTTTTTTATTTTGATTTTACAGGGGGTTACAGTTAAGAGAGTGCCATGGGTCTCAAATGAGCCTTTGAGCTTTTAAACAGTGTTGAGACTGTGAAAGACTATGGGGACTTTTGAAGCAGGAAGGAGTGCATTTCTGCATTATGATATAGCTACAGTCCTATGCGGGCCAGGGAGTAGAATGCAGTGGAGTGGATGAGAATGGCCTCATAGGCTTATATATTTGAACACTTAGTCACCTAGGAGTGGAACTCTTTGAAAGGATTAGAATTAGGAGCTGCTGCGACCTTGGTGGAGGAAATCTGTCACTGGGGGTGGGGGCGGGGGTAGGGGGTTTTGAGGTTTCAAAAGTCCATGCCAGGCACAGTGTCACTCCAGTCCTGCTGCCTGGGGATCAAAATGCAGAACTCCCAGCTGCCTCCCCAACACCATGTCCTCCTGTGTACCACCATGCTCCCCTCCATGGTGATAATGGATTAACCTCTGAAACTGTAAACAAGTTTTATATTTTGCTTTTTTTAAAAAATAAGAAAACAGACAAACAAACAGAAAAATTGGTAAATGAATCCATTTTTATTTTCTCTTGGGACAAAGCTAAGGCAGTCAAAGTCTCTAATTAAAGATCTACAAGAGCTTCTGCTCTGTCATGAAACCACTAGCTGTATCTTATACAGCGCTGACCACAGGATTACCATCTAGTCTCCATCCCAACACCAGATCCTAGGTTTCAGATAGAAACTAGAAACTTAGCACCTCTCTGTGTGGGGCCCCAAGATTTTGAAAGAGGGGACTCATTTTGCTATACTATGATGTCCTAGAATTGAAATGTCACCCAAAGACCATGTGGGAAAAGCCTGATCCCTAACCTTTGGTGCTACTGGGAGATGCTGCAACTTTTACCAAGGTTTAGCCTAGAGGAAGGAAGTTCGATCCCTAGAAGTGGGTCCATGAAGCCTCTCTGTCTCTGTCTCTCTCCGTCTGTCTCTCTACCCCTCCTCTTCCCCCCTCCCTCCTTTTGCTTCCTGGCTGTCATGGGGTGAGCAGCACCCCATACACCCCACCGTGATGACCCCAAGCAACAATGAACATTTATGGAACCCTGAGCGTAAATAAACATTTTCTAGTTTTCTGAATGATTATCTCACTTGCTTTACCACAGTATCTGAAACCTTAGTAACATAAGGGGTGATAAGAAAAGTATAAATAGCCTCTCAGTAGCAGAAAACAGTCCTTCTTAAAAGAGAGAGAGAGAGGAAGGGCCACTTCTCTGTACAACAGTGAGACCTGTGGGCTGTGACCTGCTTTACTGGCATAGACTTTGATGGTGGCACTAAAATATAGCATGGTTACACCAGTGTCTCGGGCTTAGTGTGTGCCTTGCCCTGAAGAGACACAGCAGGTGAACATGGTAGCCAGGCAGGGTACCTCATGAGGCCTAGCATCTGTGAAATCTCAGCAGTGAGAAGAACAGAAGGTGCTATGTGTGTGTGACGAGGGCACGCTCAGCTGGGAGTTCGGTCATGACCAGGCGCCACATTCTCAGGAGAGTTTGAGGCTGGGGTCGATGTGCACTTGACAGCTCTGTGACAGTGACAGACCCTGCAGCAGCAGAATGCTCAGTACTGTCATCTCAGAGCAGCAAGGACCTGTCACAGGGAAATTAAGTACTATATTGGTAACTTGGGCCATTTACCAGCCCTAGGGAAAGACAATTCACAACTTTTCTGGGATGACAATGATATAAAAGAGCCATTCTGAATATCAATAGCTGGCAAGATGGACCACCCTGACCTTCTCATATTCCTACCCACAAACCCACTCTCCAGGTTAGCCTCTAACTTGGGAAGTAGCTTTAAAAAAAAAAAAAAGGTAAATAAATAAAACTTCTTAAAATGCAAGATTTGAATTAGTCAAAGATTACAATTGTCATCTACACACAGTATTGTGCTAATTATACATACCTCTGCAGAGTACCATGGCTGCTGAGGCTCAAATGAGACTGCTTGTGAACCCCTAGATTTCAGCTCTAAGATAAAGGAACCCTTTTCATCTCTTGTCTTGCACACCGAACAGGAAAGTAGTTGGTGATGGGGCATGCCCAGTGTTGGTCAGAGAGAGAAGCTTAGGCTGAGCCAGTGTCTTGGTTCCAAACACATCACCACCTACACTGCGAACTAAAATTAGCAATAGCTACCACTGACCTTCATTCTGAGAGTGATGTAACATATTTGAAAGGGCCATTTAGTGGTGGAGGATGGACCAGCAGGGCATGTTAGGCCACTTCCAAATGCCTTCACTGGTTCGTGTGACATTAGACAGCCAGGTTTTGTGACTTCACAGTCTCTTAGCTTATCTCTTTCATCCTCTCAAACAGAGTGAACAGTAGTAGGAACTCCACAGCAATGCTTGCTGCTATCGCCATTTAATTACACTTTGCTAAACTGTTCCTAAGCAGAAAATTAATAATGACCAACACCTCTTACTCACTAGGTGTTAGAGAGTCTCTTTGGCTGCCCAGGAACACTGTCAGGCAGGCAGCTGAGGATGACCAGCCTGTGCTCACACACAGTGTCACATGGAGAAGCCTGGGAGTGCATTCCAGCCCAGGCCTCCTGCCTACCTGGCCCATTTCAGTAATGCAAGCTCTTTTCCTGCCAGCACAAAGAGAAGGACTTGCTTGGAAGTATTGTTTTTAGAATTATCAGTATTACCTGTAGGCCTGGCTAGCGATCAGTTAAAACACAGACACTTGTTATATTTAAAATAGCCTTAGTTAACCTGGCCTATGGCAGATATCAATCCTCTAAACTACCTCCCATAGTGGGGCAGGCATGGGATCCGTGCCCCAATCCCATGCCATCTGCTTCTAATAACTTCTATCAAGCTACCTCCCATCCATAATCCCATATACTTGCTCATGTTCTTCATCTGGGCCGGATTCTCCATCCACACTGCCAGCCATGTGCTTCTCCTCCATCTAACCCATGGCAGCCTCCTCATCACTTCAGGTTTCTCTCCTTTCTCCTCCTTGCGGTCTTTCTTCTTCCCAGAATTCCTCTCTCTCCTAGCTCCACCTATCACCTTTTCCCAGCCCAGGTGGGATGATGTTTTTATTAAGCAAAAGGTAAGTTACAGAACCAGTAAGCAGGAATTAGCATCAAAATACATCAGACCAGCCCCCAACATGGAGGAGTCTCCAAAGTCAAAGGACCATTATTTCTGGTTCCAGGCTCTTGGAAGGTCACTTTAGCTTCACCAGAGAAAAGGCCCTAAAAGAAATATAAAAGATTTTCCAATTAAAATCTTACACAGTTCACAGGAATCACTTGGTGTTTTGGGGGTGGAAATTCCCTTTGTCCTGGTAGAAAACAAACACAATAGACAACGGTACAGGCAAAGTGCTATTCAGGGAGAACCTGCTTCTGCCCTCTGTTGATCTGCAAACTGACACCTTCTGGATCCCAAGGAAAGAAAAATAGGGCATGGAGTGATGTCTCGGTGGTTAAGAGTATAAGCTGTCCTTTCAAAGAACCTAGGTTTAGGTCTCAGCACCCAGAGTATGGCTCACAACCATCTTTAACTCGAGTTCCAGGAGATCAAACACCCTCTTCTGCCCTCCACAGGCACCAATTGCAACACACACACAGAGAGAGAGAGAGAGAGAGAGAGAGAGAGAGAGAGAGAGAGAGAGAGAGAGAGAGAGAGAGAGAGAGAGAGAGAGGGAGAATCTCATTGCCTCCACTATCAGAATGACCCGGAAGTTATGGGTATCAGCATTTTGAGGCCTGTCATGTTTGATTAGTTTTGGCTCAGGTGTCCTGTCATGTTTGATTAGTTTTGGCTCAGGCCCCTCTGACAATTAATACATTTTTAACAAATAAGAGGCTTTATTAAATACTGGCGAGTCCATACTTGAGTGCATGCTAAAAATATGGTGCCGAATTGCATTAGGCAGGGGCTTATAAAGGCAAAATCCAAACGTTAGTATACAGGTGATTCTACTGGCTGCCAAAGGTATCCCTCGCCACTTTATATTTTATAATATTTGATACCGTGACCTGAGGTGGGGCGGGGGGGGGGGGGACTCTCCTGGTGTCTGGGTATACTGGGATCCCTTCCGTTGCTCACCTCACCACAACAGATCTACTTTTTGGCTCACCTACTTCTAGACACTTCATCCAACATCAGTGATTGGTGAGTTCTCTCTCTCTCTCACTTGGCTTAAATGCTTCTCCGAGTCTGACCATTTCGCTGGATGAGGCTTCATTTTTCCAGCATGTTTTTGGTTTTTTTGTTGGTTTTTTTTCCCCCCCTTCTTGGCTTCTTTTGAAAACCCTGGTACCCGGTAAACCGTTTCTGCTCGTGCTTTTAGCACTGGCCCCTATCTGAGCGGATAATGATTTACTAGGACAGCTTGTGCCTTCATAGTTTGGCCTCCCCTGGGTTCTCTGGGACGCAGGGATCCAGGCTTGAGACTCCTTCTTACCTCGTCTGAGTGGAACTGCGTCTACACCTAGCTTCTAAATTGATCAAATCTGGCTTCAACGTACCACCCAAGCGATCGGGGATGGGGGTGGGGGGCATGAAAACATTCTCTCTTCTTTATTCCTTTTTTCTTGCTCCAAGGCCCATTTCCTTCTTTCTGGTCTTCCGCCCTCCCCACGCTGTGTCTTGTCTCTAAGCACACAACAGTTAGGAACTGCAGTGCATACACACATCTTTTCCACTGTAGAAGCAGCTCTCAAAACTACTACTGAGGTACGAACAGATCATTTGTCTGTGAATTTGATTCCAAATTCTGTACTCTGATTCCTTCATGGGGCTCTGGTTGTGCAACATGCCCACATGACCTGCTAGCCCCTCCCTCCTCCTGCTGCCAGCCTGCACTGAGCCAAGCACACACACTCTCTCCCTTCATTGACTCAGACTTGTTACAAGTTGGCACACCTGATTTCCAGATTCTCAAATATCCCAAATATCTTATATCTAAACTTGCTCAGCTCTACACTTACAATTCTACTTCCCCACTCTTAACCCTTTATCTCTGATTTCTTTGCACTCTGCTCTCAAAAGAAAAACAAATTTTAAGATTATGCTGTAAATTTTTATCTAAAGATTTATAATTTGTTCATTGGGTATGTTTTAAAACTTTATATAATCTACAGCAATATTTGGTTTTAAACTTATAATAAAAGGTTTATAAATTAAAAGTCTACACATAAGTATATATGTGATTCAGTCCTTGTTTAGGGTATATGTGCATGTAACTTAGATGCAAATATCATATACATACATATATATATATCATAATATATATAATATATATATTATATATAAAACATGTTGACTGCATGGCTTGCAACCAGCTATGTGCCTTCACCATCTTAAGATGATCTCTTGTTATATAACAACAATTATTAAACTCCTTAGTCCTAATAAACTATCTACTTACTATTGTATGTCCTTTTAGACTAAGAAAGCAACAAGTCTCATATTTAAAATTGGTATAGATGTTTATGTGATGATGATAGAAATTCAAAGCTATATCTGCTACTGCAACATACTATATATGTGACTCAACTCTGGTTTAAAATATTCTTTATATGATGATGAAATTTCAAGGTTATTCAGATTTTAAAAGCTAATTTAAGATATACTTGGCCAGCGCATGCTTGTTACTGATTGGCCTTGAATGCATGAATAAACACTGTTTCTTTTTCCTGCTGCCAGCCACCTAGGTTCAATTTACCTCTGGACTTTTTGACCGCTGGATTTAATATAATAGAAAATCAAATGTTATTTAAGTGTGGACAATATTTTTGATTAAGGCAGACACATGGCTGGCAGCCGTATCCGTTATGGGGTTGAGAAAAAGAGATACAGCTTCACCAGCATCTTAAGACAGGTGTACGTGACATGAGCTGATCAAGAAAACAGGGCTCCAAAGGTACTTTTAAATTAGGTTAAGATTTTTGATCCCTCTCTTGCCTTAAGAATCAGGTTTAGAAAAAATAGGATTTAAAACAATGCTTGGGTAATGAGGTATTAAAACTATACCTCCATGCATTCGTACACAATAATGTACCTTGCTGACAGCCAAACCTTGTAACATAATAGCAACCCACTTAGATTAATTTTAGAGACATTAAATTGTTTACACTGTTAAAAATTATGGTTATGCTGTATGTCTTCACTCTTAAAATGTCAGTTTATTTTAATATTGCAAAAACACAATTGAGACATTTTAAACTTCTTTTAAAAATATTTGGAGGTTTATAACATTACAAGGTTAAATGTAGTAGATGTAAACATGTTCTTGTTTTGATCCCAAGTGTGGGATGTGAAACAGACTTGTGTAAGGTTGTAATGTGTTTGTCCACTGAAAACAGACTTGTGAGAGAACAGTTGATGTTTGTCCACTGGAAAAGGAACCACTTCTTGCGGGGACATTGTCTTTGCCAACTGATAAACATCCTAGTGTGGACTCTGAGAGGATATGTAAATGTGTATGTATGTATACACATATGCCCAAAACAAGAGGCAGGGCTTTTTGGTCTTGGCTGTTCATCACTCCACTTTGAGATGCTCCTAGAGAGAACTGCTCCAGGGAGCACTTCGAGGTTCCGGGTTCTGGGTGCTGCTCCGGGTTCCTGCTACTGCTCTGGGTTCCAGTGGCTGCTGTAGCAGTCACCGTTGCTGAGTTGCTGGTTTGCTGTTTACTGGGTCTCCTGGAATACTGACAACTATGCTGGTGGACTCACTCCAAGGAACTGAGTCTGAAAAGGTCTACTTCTCCTGTTCCTATTAACCTCTTTTCTCTCCTATCTAGGGTAGGTGGGTTGGAAGGGATGTATAAGCATTAAAGAAGCTCAAGTAAAGTAGTTTTGAAAAAGTTCAAAGCCTACAGTTAAAAATCACTGCCTTAAAAATATGTTTATCCTTTTTTTTTTTTTTTTGCTAATGTTACTAAGTTATAGTTTTTTTTAAACTAAATTATACAGGAAATTGTTATGTTCTATAATGATACACCATATAAAGGTCAGAAAAGTTCCTGGTCTCTTTATGGACTATGTTTATAGATTAAAAGGTTGTTTGGATACTGAGAAGGCTCCAGCATCTTATGAAAGCTACTAAATTATTGTAAACTGTTAAGGATAATTAAGAAATGCAAGTTGGTAGTCAATAACCTTGTAAATGATCAAATTCTTTAATGTGTTCAGAAATATATTTAAAGTCATGCTAAGTACTGATGCAATTAATATAAGATTAAGATTACTTACTCTCCTATTTTATATTTTCAAGGTCTGTCTTAGAGCAGATAATTAAAAACAAAGTTGTTTAATTCAGATATACTTAGTAGGTACTAGCCCTCAAACCTGTCAGAGACGTGATAAAGATGGCATTTAAGATGTTTAAACTTACTAAGATATACTGAGACTCACAAATCTTAACAGGCCTCCTCCTAAGGACTCCAAGAAGATAAGGCACAATGACAAAAGCTCCACCTGGATTTTGGTAGAATGACCCTGGGAAAGACTGAGTCTGAATGAGACCTGATAGGCTGTGGTCATTTGGTCAGGGAGGACTTCCTCTTCTATCAGAGGTCTAGAGGAGGGGAATAGGATGGAAGGGGGGGAGGGTGGGAACAGGAAGATAAAAGCATGAGGATAACGTTTGGGATGTAATCTGAATAAATTATAATAAATTAAGGTTAAAAATAAAAAGACTGCCCCAATGCCTTGCTCTCTGCTAGCCCTGGCCTGAATTGTGGACAAACAGGACACCAGAGAGTTGATGGCCAGACTGCCTCTGTTCCTTGGTTTCTGCCATGGAGACCACAGGAAGCTGGAACAACTGTCTAGGTAGACTACGGACTAGTCTCTGACATTTTAATTAGTACACAAGCCATTTAGTTTATGATTTATCCTTGTCACATCTCTGATCACATTGATGGCTAAGCTAATTGTAGCTTGACAGCTAGAGAACAAGAGACAGCTAGCTCCGCATCCCAAGGTAATCCACCACTATGTTAGTCAATTAGTCACTTCATTAGTTAGTTAAAACTTCTAGGTCTCTTACTTAAAAGGGCAAACAGGTTTGCTTTGCTCATAGGCTTCATGTTAAAAAGATAAATGGGTTTCAGATATAAAGTTTTGCTATTCCTTTATCTAAAGAAACTCACTTTACAGTGACTGTGCCCAATAATCAATCACCTGTGTCTCATGATGAATAATTGGATAGGTTGGATAGGGAAAAGTGTAAAGTTTATGTAAGGTCTGAGGATGTGAAAGCTTAAGCTGTGAAAGTCTAAGAACATATTTTAGGGTCTAAGAAGGTGTTTTAAGGTTGGTAAGTGCAAGTGAAAGCTTAAATGGTGATCGAAAGTGATTTAAAGTTTATAAAAAGGAATGAAAAATGCTTCAGATTTCCTCCCATCACTACATTACTATTGTATTAAGACTTCAAAAAGTCAGAAGTTCTAACATTAATTAATGTAGTTCTGATAAACTATTAGCCTAACTCTGGCAAAGCCTTCCACTATATGAGCCACTAATACCATAGGAAAAATATCAAGATTTTAAAATTCCTTTGGTTTGTCTTTTAAGTATATACTTAAAAGTGGTTTTCATTGTGCTGAATCTATATACGTCCAGTCTTCTGGATAGAGGATAGAGTGTTAATACTTTTAACCAAAATTATTCTACTGTAGCTTTTACTAGGATACAAAAGTGTGAGTCTACTGCCTTCTCTATGGTATGGATTTCAGTACAGATTACAGACAGTGGTAATGCTAACACATCTAAAATGTATCAAGTTTTGTAACTTAAAAAGATTCTTGTAAGTTTCAGGAAATCCACTGCGCTCCACCTCTCATAGGTCAAATGGACCCCCGGCAAGTACCCCTGTCAATCAACAGCCTAAGGTGCCCTCACTGTCATGCCAAATGGTGGCATTTCCCCTTTACCCCATCTCTCCCTTTACCTGTCTTGGGAACCCCCAACTGCCAAGACTATGGACCTAAAAGTTTCAAATAACCACTCCCCCAAATTTTTTCCCTAACCTACCTTCTACCCTTAAGATTATGTATATATATATATATATATATATATATATATATATATATATATATATATATATCTGTTCCAGCATCCTGTGGAGTCCAGGCATTTCCTCAAACTCCGCATGCAGGAGAGCTCCAAAGCAGTTACCCACAGGCTCGCCAGCCCAGCCTCTAACACTTCTTTGGCTAGGTCGGCACCTTCCTAGCCACAGATGGCCCCACAGAGCCTGTTCAGCCAAGTCAAACAGCCAGCTCTTCCAGGCCAGGACTTGGCCAGCATCCCAATTTTCTTAGGGTCCCCAAGTATGACATCACCCCAGCCAGCAGGAAGTAGTCTAAAGAACACAACACCCTCACTCCTGCCCTACCAGCACCCATTCCTTGTTCCATATTTTTAAACAAAAAATGGAGGAAGGTTAGCATACAGGTGATACTGCTGGCCTATCCCCAGGGACCTAGCAATTGTTCTTCTCCTGACCAGGTGGGACAGGTATGTTTGACCAGATAAAAGGACCCCACCGGACCCCAGCTCTCACTCTGTTTCTAGAATTCTCGCTCTCCTTCTTTCTGTCCTCGGTGCCCTCTTTCTCTCCTTGTCTGTGCCTTCCTCTTCTCTGCCCTCAGGGTTCTGTGCCCATCTGTTGGCTTGGCAGATGTCCAGTTGTCTGCTTCTATGCCTTCTCCGGGTCCTCAATCCTCTCCCATCCCCTACCAAACCTCCTTATACTAGATGTGCAGCCTATCATAAAAATCTCAGGGGCACAGCTGGCCACAGGCCCAACAAAGGCACCCCCTCACCACATTATATTTCATAGCACACAAGGATGCATACTGCCTGCCATTCTCCAATCAGAGGCAAGCATCATTCCTATGTACTTCCCGCCTACATGTGATCCTGTGTAATTGGGGCAACTAAGCTTGTTTACAGAAGTGAAAGCATGTGGGCTTGTTATCTTACATAAACATCAGCCCCCAGCCTTCTAGGAAGTTAACTGTCCTTGAGCTAGTGGTGCTCTTACAGGCTAGAGATGTTTTTGTTTTTATAGATCTCTTAAGCACAGATTTTAAACTTAAAACATAATGTCAGCCATCGCAGGTTAATCTTTTTTCTTTATGCGTTAAAACTGCTATCACATAAGTAAGACAAGTTTTTGATTCAAACCTAAAAGTATAGTAATAAAGCTTCACAGTTACATTAGTGTGAAAATATTTCCATTAAGTGAAAAAGGCAAGGATGTTGGGAGCCTGAATCCTCCTGCGCTATGGTCATTTCCTGCAAAGCTGCAGTCCTCCTCAGTAAAATAAGCATTTGCATTCATCACCTGGTCCCTCTACTCATGAACAAAGAACATCTGTGCATGTTTTGATGCCTTTCTGTTTAGAATAATTGTGCATTATAAGGAGGAAGAGGCACCAGATCATCACCCATTTTTTTGGGTTTCTAGTTAGCCTGTTGCCTTAACAGTTGGACAGCTGGGAGAAGTTTTCAAGAAAGACAATTTTCTTACTGCTGTTCTAAGTCCCTCTTTGGCGTTTGTATCCTCCTAGCAAACACGCTGCTTTCCTAACCCCACAGGAAACAAAAGGTGTTCTTTTCAGTTTTCTGCCTGGCTGCATACAAGCCCACACAGAGAGTGGATTTCAGGTGGCCAACACATCTTTGATTCCCTATAGAAAAGGTAAGTCCTCCAACTCTCTGCTCTATGATCAAAAACAAACTGATCCCAGGAAGCTGGGGGTTGGGGGTGAGGTTTGAGTCCAGATGGCTCTCCCCTCAGAGCTGTCTGTCTCCATGGAGACAGAGGTATGCGCTACAGAAGATACCCAGCAGGTAGAGACAAGGCAGCAGGGAGCTGGTGGGAAACAGAAAAGGAGAATCTGGGTTTTAGCTGGAAGTGGGAGAATTTCCTCTCTAGCATTTTTTAAGAAAAAATAGAGAGAGGAAAGGGGAAGGGAGAGGAGGGGAGAGAGGGAAGAGGAGGGGAGAGAGGGAAGAGGAGGGGAGTCGGAAGGGGGAGAAAACCTCAAGCTTTAGCTGTTAATTTAATTACAGTTTCCTCTGGGTCAGAGTGTTCTGTAATCACGTGAGTGCTTATCGTTGTGGATCTGCTTGGTTTCACCCTGGCGAAGGAGCAGCAAGAAAGTAGTGGATCAGGAGAACTGCTGCCTGCGCTCAGCAAACCATTTGCCCCGCTTTAAAGCCCCCGTGAAGCCCCTGCACATGATGCAATCTGTTTGGCTCCTTTTTATTTCTAGCATCTCATTAATTTCAGAGGCGATCTCTAATCGCATCTCAGAAATTGTCAGGAAATTTTTTTTCTCTCCTTTTGTTGCTTGTTGGCAAGCAAGAACAATCTTGTAATGACACCACTCACTTCAACGTGTCTTTTCATAATGAGTCTTTAGGGGGATATGCAACTTAGGAGAATTAAGAAAACAGCCTGCTACTTCCCATAACAGCAGAACCGTAGAGGCACAGTTCTGCATGCATAATACTATATGGTAATAACTTCTGCGACACATCAGGCTGTACCCTGCATAGACTGTGAGCTGAGCTGTCACTGATTCAAGCAAGTACCGAATCGCATCTGCAAATATGCACATTTTAAAATAATTAATGTCATTTGTTAGCATTTCTAAGAACTGGAGAATAGAAGATAAATGAAAAAACATCAAAGCACATAGTCTCAGCCTCTGAACAGTTGTACTAATGCTTCAAACGCCACAAAAGCTAGTGCCCTGAAGAGCAGAAATAGATGTGTTTTGCTACATTTTACTGTCCTGAGGATTAAATCTAGTCGTTAGCATTGTTTCCTAAATAAAATAGAGAATACTGATGAGCGGAGGGAAAGTAAGCATGTCAATGGCATGTGCTTATCCCACATTCTCTGTCTTTTAAGACCAAAAACAGCTTTCAACCTGGGACTGGCAGAGCGGAGCTGATAGTCACTGTCACAGTAGCCAGAGGAGAAAGGCACAGATGGTCTTGAAATCCTGGGGGATACCTTTTGAAGAAACCGGCCTTTGAGTTTATTCTGGGGAAATACCATTTCATGATACAGCAATGTGAGTCTGTCACATTGATAAAAGTTGTTGAATGCAGCTCAAACCTGCAGGCCTGGTAATTCATCTAAGTACTCCAACAACCAAAAGAAAAGATACTCTAATTTTCCCTGCTCACTACCATTGGTTAGTTTGATTCATGCAATCAAAGTTGGCTCTGAATATTTGAGCCAAAGAAAAACATCCTTATGCCCAAAACATACCCTTTACTCTACCTGAAGTCATATTCTTTGAGTTGACAAAAAGAATTGAATTGTTGAAGGATATATTAGTTGCCAACATTTTGACAATTTCAACATAGACACTAGAAACATTTGTGTGCTGGTTTTGAGATGGACATGGATTTACAGTTCATGTGAGTAAATACCAAGATGTATGACTGATGGATCCTATGTAAGAGTATTGTTAGTTTTATAATAAATTTCCAGAATTGTTTTATTACAAGGTAAACACTAAGATTTGCCAAGTCTCAAAGAAACCCAAGACAAGTCTTGCTCAGTACCTCTGGTGGCCCCTCTCAGCATTTCTCACCTGCCCCCTACTCCAACCTCTCTAGCCCAGGGGCAAGCCTTCACTACACTTCCCCAGGCTTCTCTTTTTCCTATATAACCCAGCCATTTTGGTTTCTCTGTCTCTCTGTCTCTGTCTCTCTCTGTCTGTCTGTCTGTCTCTCTCTCTGCCTCTCTCTGTCTCCCTCTGTCTCTGTGTCTCTCTCTGTCTGTCTGCCTCTCTCTGTCTCCCTCTGTCTCTGTGTCTCTGTCTGTCTGTCTGTCTGTCTGTCTCTCTCTCTCTCCCCTCCCCCCCCCCCGCCGTGGCTGGCTGTCTCTTGGGCTCTTCACTCCTTCTTCTTCTCTATCTCTTCTCTTCTTCTCTCATTCTCCCCCTTTCTTTCCTTTCATGGCCTGATCCAGTCTGGACCCTTCCAGATGCTCTACCTGGGCTCTCCCTCAATCATACCTAGAAGTGGTCATGTCCTTATTTTCATTTAAGATTCAGATATAACTTTAATATGAACTGTCTCCTTGCCTGCTGCTGTGATTTTGAGAGGTTGTGAAAGCTTTGGAAGGTGCAACCTGTGTGGAGGAAGGTAGGTCGTGGTGAGTGGTGGTGGTGGAGGGGTTGGAGCCTACATGGAGGAAGTAAGTCACCACAGGGATGGGGATTGGTGGTGGGGGAGGCTCAGGTTGGGGCTAGGAGTGCATTACCAGACTCTTTTTCACACCTTTTATTTTCTGTACAGAAGAGTCAACAGCTGCCATGATTCTCCATCCTAGCTCATTGGATCAAGAAATCATAAATCTTTTTGAAATCATGAGCCAAAACACCTCCTTTCCCTTCTAACTTGTTTCTACCAGGTACTTTGATCATAGCAATGAAAAGCTATCTAATATTTAAAAACTTACTATAAAAGGAAATGTTAGGAACCCCCTCAATATTTCGGCTTTATACTATATAGTCAAAAATGAAGAAATCGAACTCTAGAGAATGTTAAGAATGTAGAATTGTAACTTGGAATTTCCTTACAGGAGAAATGTTGGCCACTGAGGGGAGAGATAAGAGTTTAAACAGTCTGTTCCCCAAGTCATTTTCTTGTAAGTTACTTTAAATGAACTCTGTGTGCCTACAGCATAGAGTAGTGGTTCCCAACCTTCCTAACAATACGACCTTTTAATACAGGTTCTCATGCTGTGGTGCCTCCCAATCATAAAATTATTTTTGTTGATACTTCATCACTGTAATTTTGCTACTGTTACGAATCACAATGTAAACACCTGATAATCAGGCTATCTGCTATGCAACCCCCTGTGAAAGGGTCATGTGACTCCCAGAGGGGTTGTGACCTACAGGATGAAAACCACTGTATAGAGAGAACTAAAGATACAAAAGTGGAGAGATTAACATATAAGGAGATGTACCCTCTCTAATGACAACAGATACTATATTCTAGATATAATTAAGAGAATCATATTTGTCTTAGTTACTACCACTGATTTGTTAGTGTCTGTCTCTCCCATGCCCTTGCTCATGGGTAGAGTGTGCCCTGCTCACCTTATGGATACCTCTGCAATCAGCCTGGTTCCTGGCAGCAAAGCAGGGCTCAGTTACTTATGAATTGATGGCGTTAAACAGATGAAGTTGCTGCTTGGTCTCTGCAGTTAATGACATGGGTCACTTTGTGAATCCTGCAAAGGTGTGGGACTATTTCACATCCTTTTCCACATCCTTCAAGTCTCCAGAGTGGACAGGTACTAGATGCTGGGTCATTGAATGAGTCCTATGCTTCTCTTCATGCCCCAGCCAGAATGTGGCAAATGCTCTTCTGAATTGCCATGCCTCTGTATAGGCAACATGAGCCTACGATTCTTTTCCCATATTCTCTGCTATAAGAACTCAGCCTTCTAGGACCTGGTACTCTCTCCTCTATAGGCATTAAGGCAGGATTTGCTGTTGCCACAGCAACCAGTCTTCTTGCAAACAAATTATTGGCTTATCCATCTGTTTCATACATTAAATAGGTTCTTTGAAGGCTGTGCTTTTGACTTTCTCAATTTTTAGTGACATGTTATTTCACTCATAATGGATGCTCATTAAATAGTTATTAAGTGAGTAAGGTCCCTAAAAGATAAATCAGTAGACGTCCTGAAAAAGCTACAAGGATGCATTAATGGTTGTTTATCTATTAAGAACACATAGGCTAACTATTAGCTGATTTGGAAGCAGCAAACAGAAGGTAGACATCATGTAACCAGCAATGAGACTTCTGTGATGGTCAGGAGTTCTCAAGCTTACACTGGGCTTGAGTTGGTCTCAGTTTGGGGAACCATTTTGTTTGCTCTGCGTCTCAAAGCTACACTGTTAAGAAGTGCAGCTCAAGATTTAACTACATCATACTGAAATTATCTTCTGTCTTTTTTGCTGTCGCCATGACAATTTGCTGCTTCTAAACTCTTTTTTCAAAATGAGAAGATGAAAGGAGGGAATTTTTCCAACATCTTTTAAACTTCATCTAATTACCAGTCACATCATAAGAAAGTGTTTCTTATCAAAATGTCCTTTGGTCTATTGTACTAAGTTCATTTTCTCTGTCATGTGAAAGTGCCATAAATTTTGATAGAGGACCAATTATAGTTTTCATGAGAAAATTTAGTCAGTCTTTTAAAATATCTGTAAAAGACAAAGAGCTGGTACTTTCTTAGACACAGACACTGTTAGATGTGTTTGTCTTGTAATGAGGTTCTCTTTCTTCAACTTGTTTTTGTTTGTTTTTTTTTTTTTTCTGATCTTGAAAGCCTGAGACAGCATAGCCTCACCTGATTAATACAGAGGATTCTCATGTGCATGCCTGATGGGAAACTGTTCACACATGAAGAGGACTGGAACCTTTTGTCTAACAGAACATACATAATTTCAGTTGAACAAAAATGTGAGAATCAAAATGACCCAGCAGGGTCCAAGTTAATGCCACAAATTAATCTTGGAGGTATTATAATGAATAATTTGGAGAATAATTTGGTGACTGGTTTGGAGCTTTTAAAAAACCGAATCTGGCAGAGATAAGAAAGCCAAGGCATCACTCTTTATACCCTAACCAGAATGAATGCTCTAGAAAGCAGACTTCAAATTCTATTTTTGACAATGTCAAATCCATTTTGTAAAATTGAAAAGTTCTACAAACAGCTGAACTTTAGAACATAGAAAGAATTGCTCAAGACATCATTTCTTAAGGTGAGATGTGTTGGTTCCCACCTACAAAAGAAGCAGAAGCCCTGTGGTTATCTTAATTGTAATGATTTTGCATAATTATTGTAATCCTTATTACTGTTGGCACATACTGATCTGACCTTGGCAAACTATAAATTTGTGAACAAGAATCAGGAGTCTGGGAGAGGAGCTTCACTTTTGATGTTTTCTCCATGTGTTCCTATAGATAACTCCTTTTTAAATGTATGGTTCCAATCTATGTGTTCATAAAATGAAAGACCTAAATAAAATAATCCCAATACATGTTTTGTGACTAAAGGTTAACTTTAGTTACCTCTAAATATTGGGCATTCTTTATGAACTGGAAACTCAAACAAGCTAAATATCTGACAAAAGTGAGGAAAGAAGAATTGACTTAAAAGACAAAAGGCAGCTCTGGAGATATAGCTCCGCATTTAAAATATGCATTGCCCTTGCAGAGGACCTGAGTCTGGTTCTCAGCATCCATAGCAGGTGATTAACAATCACTTTTAACTCCAAGATCAAAGGATCTGATACCCTTTTCTGGCCTCCACAGACACCTACACTCATATGCACATAAGCCTACACAGACAAACATATATATGTATATATTATATGTATATATGTACATACTAATTATATATATTTATAATTAGTCAAAATATAAAATAAAAATATTTTTGTTAAAAAAGAGCAACATGTATTCATATATTGTCATGTGGACATGTGTAAGTAAGATCAGAGTACAATAGACAAAAAAGAGTAAATCTGAAAGGGTAAATCCATTGCTAACTGCATATCTACTCTACTTAGGTTGGTAGACACTATGTCTAGGACACAGATTTTTTTTAAACTGTGGGTCTTGACTCCAAATGAGGTCTCATAGCTGAACATGAGGGGTACAAAAATTTGGCATGAGTAGCAAGTTTCTTAAGTGCTCAAAAGTAAAAAATAAATAAATAAATGAAATTCAAAAGGTAATGAAGCCAGGATGTTTTGTCAATATTGACCAGCATAGCTTCGTCATGGACTACAGCCTTGGTTAGAATACAGAACACAGATGCTTCACACTAAGCATGCTCTCTGGTCATAGAACACAAATACAACCTGCCTGAAACACCACAGATCAAATTCATGACTACACTGTGAATGACAGAGACTTTGCTACCCATATAAAACTTCTGCTCTTATGGAAACACAACAGTTCAGTTGCAAGAATAATGACTGACGCACTGACCTCCAATCATGCCTCATGGGTAGCATATGAGTGTCTTTAGGTGTATTGTATCAGGATGTTTTGTTTTTTAACATTGCTGCTGAGTTCCTGATGAGTTCTATTTAAAAAGTTATTCAATGAATTTTGTTTTTATTTGATTTGATTTGTTTGTTTGTTTGTTTGTTTGAGACAGGGTTTCTCTGTGTAGCTTTGGCTGTCCTGGGCTCCCTTTATAGAATTTTGGCTTGAATTGATAATCGAATTGTTACAACACAACTTCTAACAATTTATGAATATATTTCTGCCATTTTGTTCTACATATGTATACAAAGTGACATTCTCAACACTGACAATTATCAATGAAAAATATTGATCAATGCTGAAAAGTATTGATGATTATCTACATCCTACATTATTAAATATTCAGCCAAGAGTTAATCCTTTTTTTTTTTTTTGGGTAACTAAGTGTGTATATACAAGTGTATGGTATGTTTGAATGAGCCCATAGAGGTCAGAGGGTGACTTTGTGGGGTCTGTTCTTACTTTTTCCTTTATGTAAGTTCCAGAGATAAAATGCTGCTACTCCTTGGGCTTACACAGCAAATCCTTTATCCACCAAGCTATTTTGTGGAGCACAAAATCTAATTCCTTATTTTAAAAATCAACAAGAATACCAATTTTATTCATATACAAACCATCTTTTATCTTTAATAAATTATAGATTATATATACACAAAATAATGTTCTAAAAATTTGTTTATTAATGAATTATTATTAGTAAACATTTGCTTTGGATACTCATTTTATGTATTCATATTCCCAGGTCATATACAAAATTTTCAGCCAAAAATGGTTCCCAAGTGTTTAAAATTTGAGAGGCCCTAGTCAGGATATAGAGGAGTTTAAAACCCAGACTCAGCTTGCTGGGAAAGAATTCTGTGTTCTGTCAATAATGTCTTCAATAGACTCAGGGGAGAGAGGAGAAACATACGAGAGATAATTGCCACTTAAATTCTCAAAAGTATCCTATGTGTAGTGCACATTTCTCATTCTCTTTTGAGCATGTCTAACATCTTTAGCTCTATCCCCAAATAATACAGCATATAATCTGTCACATGCAATATAATAAAATAGAACTCTATATAACCCAAGTAACTCCTCTTGGCCTTACTGCTTTATCAGTACTAGATGAAGTCTGAAAACTAATCAAAGATGAGACTATCTACATATCTTTCAATTTTTATTTTTTTCCGCAGTAATAGAAAACCCAATTTCACTGAGGCATGCCTATCTATAATCAATAATTATACCATATATTTTGGTCAACAATGAACATGTATAATAGTAGTCCCATAAGATTTCAATATAGCTTAGGAGAATAGACTCTCCCACGCAGGTTTGCATGGGTGTGCTCTGTAGTATTTGCACAACAATGAGATCACCCACTGTGAGATTTTCAGAATGTTAGGTTACACATAAATGTGCTATTGCTGACTTTCTCTTACCATTAGATGGGGTTAGATGACTAAGTGCTGACCAATGAGCCATGTGCAGAAGTGGTGAGCTCCTTCTACAGTGTAGCTAGGAAAGGAAGCACTACACTTGCCTTCGACCTTTTTCTTCCTTCTTTTGGTCACAAGGCAGATCGTCTAATCATGAGCCTTGAAGGGTGTGAAGATGAGGCAACACTCTGGAGTCACCTGAGCTACTTATATAAGAAGTCACCTCTAACAGACGTTATCTTCTACCATCCGGAGCCATTATTGAGTTAGGTTTCTGCTAGACCAGCCAGACTCTGCCATGTACAATAAAAGTTACCTTAGAGTAATGGGACTATGCATACACTCTTCATGCCTCCTTGTGGGAAATGTGACATGACTGATGAATTCATTTCCAGTGAGCATATATTTTCCATAAGTAACAGTGGGTGAAGGAAGTGGAGAAACCGTTGCATAAAGCCTTGTATTTGGGTTGGAAAACTGTGGTCCAGAGCCAAGTTAAGCCAACAGCTTGCATTTATAAACAGAAAACACTGCCACATTTGCCTGTGCATTTATTGTCTGTAGCTGTTTGTCAAGTCTCAGTGGCAAAGCTAAGTTTCTCTCACAGAGAACTTGTCCCACTTTGATGGTTATTCTTGACTGTCAATTTGACTGAGTTGAGAAATATGGTGTTACAATACACTCTGAATGCTTGTGGGAATGCCTCAGAAACAAGTATATTGTGAGGACTCTGACATACTGAAGGGTTTAACACATTGGTAGATTCAAACTTTGAATAGATAGTTGGGAGGAGATAAAACCATGGAAGTAGGAGCCTAGTGGAGGAAGGAGATCATGGGGTAGGGTGGGGATATTGATACTTCATGCTAGTCCCCTCCTATCACTGCTCTTTGCTTCCTGTACACTATGGAATGAGTAACCTCTATTACATGGCCCATCCTACCATAGGCCTGTGATCAATACAGCCAAGGACTGTATTGATCAAAACCATGAATCAAAACCCTTCCTCCTTTAAAGTGCCTCCATCAGATATTTTGTCACAAGAACAGAAAAATAACAAATACAAATCCTAGAAGATTTACTAGCTAGCTGTCTTAGGTGGGATTTCTACTGTTGTGAATAGATGCTATGACCATGACAGCTCCTATAAAGCAAAATATTTAATCAAGCATTTCTTACAGTTCAGAGGTTTAGTTCATGGTCATCATGGCAGGAAGCATGGTGACATGCAGGCAGACACGATGCTGGAGAGGTAGCTGAGAATTCTACATCTGGATCAGCAAGCAGCAGGAAGCGAACTAGTGAGCTTCTCTAAGTCCATGCCCTAGTCATGTAGTTCCTCCAACAAAGCACACCTACTCCAAGACCACACCTCCTAATATCACCACTCTATATAACCCAATGGAGGCTGTTTTCTTCTAAACCACCACACTTTGCAGAAAAAGGCATTGTTGGCCTTTCTCTTAAAACACAGATGCCATTCAACTGTGTGGGACTCTGGTTCCAGATACCAACTTTTCCCAGACTCTGCTTAGCATCTTGTTCATGCCCATTATTGGTGTACCCAGCATCCTTTCCATATTGTATAGTTTTCCTTAAATTTCCTCCTCAATCCTCACTGTGCAGGGTTTCCACTGTTCCCCAGAGACATTGTTTTTCAAGAAAAGTGGTCACATTCCCACAAGAATTGGTGAACTGCAAGGGAAATCAAGTTGTAGAAATCTGTGGTCTGAGATCCACGTTTGACTACTGACTCTTAGCTTTCGCCATTTAATGACTAAGTTCCAAGTTCTTCTTTCTAAAGTGGAGAGTTAAATTTCATTTCCTGACCTTGCAGTGGCTCCTTGACATTGTTAAAGAAAATAAGTTCTAGGCCAGTATAATATACATATCAAGTTCCAGGTCAGTCAGGGCTCTGTAGTAAGACTCAGTTTTTAAAAAAGAAAGTTTCAACAGAATTTTAGGTGACACAATAAGCAAGAATCTATAAAGAATATGCTATACTTACCAAAATAGTCAGTAATCAAAAGTGAAAAAATAACAAATTATCATGCTATTAGGTATAAATTTTAAATCACATCTATCATAAAACTGTGCATCTTTCTAACAGAGAAAAGAACAATACTGGCCTTAGATGTGCTGAGCTCTGAGATTTCTTCCTTCAACATGTGAAGAAACTTTATGAAACGTCCTTAAGAAGTAATGAACACTTTACAAAATAAAATCTTTCACATCTTTAAAAATAAGAAAATAAAAAGTAACTCAGTTGATACATAAACAGCAGTGAACACATGATAAATATATTGTTCCTATATCTTAATGGATTTTAAAATGTAGATCCATTTGAGATACCCATAACTTATAACATAATTTCCTTACTACTTGTAAGATTCCAAAATACTATTATATATATATGTCTTAGCATTATCGAAATATGCTATATGCATTAAAGACATCATAGTCATGTTGTTCATGTTATCTCAAAACTTGTTTCCTAGGAAGATAGCTGCTAATCTACATGGTTTGAAGTATTAGTAACACTGGAAATGTGGCCCATGCTCATATGACAAACACTATATATATTGAGGATTTAGATAAAAACAACATAAGATATTACAAATGTTTTACAGTTTGATTACACATTGAAATATATTGGACTAGATTGTATACCATTGAAGTCAACAGTTAGAGAGGTTGAGTTTTATATCAATTACATCACAGAAATGAAAAGTCATCTTACATAATCCCAAAGAACCTAACTAGAAATGCAAGAACATAATGTCTAAAATCTATCACTCTCTTTGTTTCCCCCTCAATTTAAAATTATTGATCCCAAAGACAAAATTATATATATGCAGTACAAGATCCATTATTTGTTATAAGCAGTGTTTCCCAATCTTCCTAATACTGTCTGACTCTTTAATATACTTCCTCATGTTATAGTGACCCCCAAACATAAAATTATTTTCATTGTTACTTTGTAACTATGTTTTGCTACTGCTATGAATTGTAGCATAAATATTTTTGGAGATAGAGGTTTGCCAGAGGGGTTGAAATCCACAAGGTTAAAAGAGAATCACTGGATAGCCAAATGCAGCTGAATCAGAGAAACAAAGTGTTCCAGCAAGTCAAGATAGCCGTACCCTGACCCAACTGGACCAAAAGAATCAGTGTAAAGAATAAGGCTTCAGATCCTTACACATCTCTGAAGATAAAATCTGTTGCCCTTTTACAACCAGCACCAGTCAGAGTAGAACAAGTCTCCAACAAAAAGCCATGGCCACTTCTCAAGATTCTGACATGCTTGGTCCTCTACAGATGATTGACACAATTTCACTCAGCTAGGAACCTTAAAAGAGAAATCTAAGAGTTTTAAGTTAAGGGTCTCTTAGTAACACAGTTAAATCTGAAAAGTTTTTTTTTATAAGAAAGTAAAAACAAAGACAGAAAAAGAAAACAGTCAGAAGAACA
>OU015751.1:92887632-92900117 GCA_907169655.1 Acomys percivali | reverse complement strand
AGAGAGAGAGAGAGAGAGAGAGAGAGAGAGAGAGAGAGAGAGAGAGAATGGAGAATGGGATGGCAGCTATTACAACTTATTTCTAAGACTTTGCCTAGTCTAATATTCCCCAGAAATAGATGACATAATCTTTATTATGCTGAGCTATGATCCTTCTTTTCCAGTTTTTTCAGGGTGTCTATCAAAACGGTATCATGAGGGTCTAGATAGATTGCTCAATGATTAAGAACCCTGATGTTCTTCCAAAGAATACAGGTTCAACTTCCCAGCACAACCAAGGTGGCTCACAAGAATCCATAACTCCATTCCTAGGGATTATTGTTAGGGTCTGAAACATGCTAAAGAATAGACCCCAGACTCAAATAGTATGCAAGCAGCAAAGAGCATTTATTCTGCAGAAATCCAGCATGTGGGAGTCACCACTTAGATAAAATGGCGATCCGGAGGTGAGTTCACAGGCTCTTCTTAAAGGCATTCAGGGAAACTCTAAAAAGTGGGGCGAGGGAATAGGTAACCTTTCATATGATTGGAACAATCAAACTGAAATCTCATGGATAACCTTAGTCAGTGGTCATGAGTTAATCATACAAGAGATTTCCAGATCAGCAGTAAATCATCCTTAAACAATAGACCAGCAGTAAGTCAACCTTAAGCAATCTTTCTCTGGCCCAGAGGCTAGGCCATCTCTGATTGGCTGCCCATTTTCTACAGTATTTCTAGTGAATGCTGAGCTTATTTCTGAGGAATGGGGACTTAGGCCTGTTCTGATCCTAACAAGAAACTGAAGCCTGCCATAGAGTTGGGTTGGCCTCAAGATCAAGCCTTTTGGGGCCACAAGGTTCCTCAAAGGTCTTGAATAGGGGTCCCTCTTGGGCCCCGCATTATAAGCTCCATTCTGACTTCTATGGGTGCCAGGAACACACAGAGTTCACAGACATATATGCATGCAGAGCACCCATATCCATAAAATGAAAATAAATAAATATTTTAAGAGAGCATGAGGCAACTCCCTGCAAATTCATAGGCCATTCCAGCCAGGGAAGCAGATGACTAGATATCAGCACAAGAACACAACTAATAACAACTAGGAAAATATGTTTCCACTAGACCCCAGCAACCCCTCCACAGTGGGCTCTGAATATACCAACACAAATATAAGATATTAAAACAGCTTTTTAGCATATGATAGAAGTCCATATATTGAAAATGAATAAATCCCTTAAAGAAATCTATGAAAACATGTGGAAAGAATAACCCCTTGCACGTAAATAATTGGAAGGAAATGATTAAAACCATTTAAGACCTGAAAATGGAAATGGATTCAACAAAGTAAACCAAACTGAGGGAAAAACTGGAAATGAAAAAATTTAGAAAACAGAACAGAAACCATAGAGGCAAGCTTCACTAACAGAATACAAGAGATGGAAAGAGGAACCCCAGGCACTGAAGATATAAGAAATGGATGCCTCAGTCAAAGAAAATGTTAAATCCAAAAAGTTCTTAGCACAGAACATCCAGAAAATCTGGGACACTATGAAAAGACCAAATCTAAGAATAATAGGAAAGATGTAAGGAAAAGAAACACAGGTCAAATGCACAAAAAGATTTCAACAAAATTATAAAAGAAATATCCTCCTTTTGTGAGTGGAGGCGATGCAGGACATAAAGGCATCACGCATGCTTCTGGAGTGCAAGATGGTGGGGCTCTGCTTGACCATCGTGAAATGCCATTCACCACCACTGTACCCAATGTGCATCTTTTCACCAACCATGTGGTGACCAAGTCCCACTTCTGGTACTTTTTTTCATAGCTGGAGAAGATGAAGAAATCATCCTGGAAGGTGTTTGAGAAGTTAGCCACTAAACATAAAAAAAAAAAAAAATTGGTATCTGGCTGCTCTACAGCTCCCGCAGGGACACATACAACATGTACCAGGAGTACCAGGACCTGGTCACCACAGGCACAGTCACACAGTGCTAACACAATATGGGTGCCGTGCACCATGGCTGTGCTCACTCCATCCAGACCATGAAGGTGGAAGAGATTGCAGCCAGCCAACCAGCTGTCAAGCAATACCACAATTCCAAGATCAAGTTCCCGGTGCCCCATCCCATGGTGTGGCACCAGCACAAACAGTGCTTCACCACTAAGAGCCCCAACACTTTCTTCTAGACCCAGAGACCCAGAAAGGGCAGAAAAAAGAAAGAAGGAAGGAAGGAAGGAAGGAAGGAAGGAAGGAAGGAAGGAAGGAAAAAGAAAAAGAAAAAAAATTCCCCTAACCTAAATAAAGAGATGGCTTTCAAAGTATAAAAAAAATTATAGAACACTAAATAGACTGAAACAGAAAAGAAAGTCTTATTAGCACATAATAATCAAAAAACCAAATATACACAACAAATAAAAATATTTAAAACTTAAAGGTAAAAAAGAACAAGTAAGATAGAAAGGGGGAGCTACTAGAATCACACCTAAACTCTAAATGGAGACTCTAAGAAACCCAGAATTCCCTAGAGAGATGGTCTGCAGACTCTGAGAGACTGCATATGCCAGCCCAGACAACTGTACCCAGCAAAACTTTCAATCACTGTAGATGGGGAAAAAGACACATTCCCTGACAAAAACAAAACATAAGCAATATCTACCTACAAATGCAGCCATACAGATGTGATAGAAGGTAAAGTCCAACTTAGAGAGGTTAACTACAACCAAGAAAACACAGAGAATAATCACACACACATGCAAACACACACCTCACCACTACCACCAGCACCACCAACAAAATAACAAGACTCAACAACCAGTGGTCACTGATATTGGTCAATACCAATAGTCTCAATTCTCCCAATAAAAAAGATACAGACTAACAGAATGATGGAAAACAGGACACTTCAGAGTAAAGAGCTGAAAAAGATGTTCCAAGCATATAGAACCAAGAAGCAAACTGGTGTAGCCACAATAATATCTACAATATAGTCTTCAAACCAAAACTAAGAAGAGATAGGGAAGGACACTATATACTCATGAAAGAAAAAATTCCCCAGATGACATAGAAATTCTTAACATCTATGTCCAAACACAAGTGCACACAAGTTTACAAAAGAAACACCCCTACAGTTTAAATCACATATTTGACCCTCACACACTGAGAGTAGGAAATTCCAATACGCTACACTCACCAATAGAAAGATTAACCAGACAAAGATGAAACAGAAAAATGTGGGAGTGAACTGTAGTTACAAACCAGTTGGACCTACCAGATATTTACAGGATATTTCACCCAAACACAAAATTATATAACTTTTACTCATAACTTCATGAAACCTTTTTCAGTACTGACCACATATTTTGACTCAAAGCAAGGCTCAACAGATACAAGAAGATGAAAATAGCACCCTGCACCCTATCTGACCACCATGGATTAAAGCTGGAGGCCAACAACAACAGAAACCTTACAAACTCATGGAAACCGAACAGGTCTCTACAGAATGAAGAGTTGGGCAAGAGAGAAATTAAGTACTTTTTAGAATTGAATGAAAATTAGTATACAACAAACCCAAACTTATGAAGGTTGTTCTAAGAGGCAAGTTCATAGCACTAAGCATAGCACTAAGTGCCTGCATTCACATATATATTTACATATACATATATATATTCTCATGATAGCAACTTAACTGAAAGCTCTAGGACAAAAAGAAATAAAAGTAACACCCAAAAGGAGTAGAAAGCAATAAATAACCAAACTTGAGGCTGAAATCAATAAAAATAGAAAAGACAAACCAAAAGTACAAAGAATCAATGAAATAAAGAATTGGCTCTTTGAAAAAAGGTCAGTGACATTGACTGTCCCCTGCTCCCCCCTTCTCCATGTGGGGAATGAGCTGTCCACTGGTCCTCTGCTTGCAATGTCCTTGGTTGGTGTATCAGTTTGTACAGGCCCTCCTGGGTCCAGACCCGCCAGTCTTGATAATCTCCTTATGGAGCTCCTGATCAGTTAAATCAAGATCAGATAAGTAATTTAAACAAACCTATAAATCCTAGTGAAATAGAAGCAATCATTAAAAGTCTCCCAAAAAAAAACCCCCAAACAACAAAAAAAACCCTCAGGGCCAGATAGTTTTAGCACAAAATTCTACCAGACTTTTAAAGAATAGTTAAATGCTAATACTCTTCAAATTATTCCACAAAACAGAAGGGACATTGTGCAATTCATTTCACAAAGCCACCGTTACCCTGATACCCAAATCACATAAAGACCCAACAAAGAAAGAGAATTATAGACCAATTTATCTCATGAACATAGATGCAGAAATACTTGCAAATTGAATCCAAGAACACATCAAAAAGATCATTTACCATAACCAAGTATGTTTCATCCCAGAGATGCAAGAGTAGTTCAATATATGTAAGTAAATCAGTGTAATGCACCACATAAACAAGCTAAAAGAAAAAAAAGACACATGATCATCTTATTAGGTGTAGAAAAGACCTTTGACAAAATTCAAAACTCTTTCATGATAAAAGTTCTGGAGAAATTAGGGATACAAGTGACATACCTCAACATAACAAAGGAAGTTTAAAACAGGCCCATAGCCAACATTGACTTAAATCAAGAGAAACTCAAAGCAATTTCACTAAAAACTGAAACAAGCCAAAGTTGTCCAATCTCTCCATATCCCTTCAATATAGTACTTGAAGTCTTATCTAGAGTAATAAGACACCTAAAGGAGATCAAAGGATACAAACTATAAAGGAAGAATTCAAAGTAACTTTATTTGCAGATGATATTATAGTATATATAAGTGAAGTTAAAAATACCAGGGGGAACTCCTACAGCTCATAAACGTTTAGCAAAGTAGCTGGAAACAAAATAAACTCACAAAACTGAGTAGCCCTCTGTGGTGGTTTGAAAAGTAGCCCCCATAGGCTCATAAGGAGTGCCATTATTGGAGGAGTGGCCTTGTTGGAGTAGATGTGGTGGTATTGGAGGAAGAGTCTCTCTCTGTCTCTTTGTCTGTCTGTCTGTCTGTCTGTCTGTCTGTCTCTCTCTCTCTCTCTCTCTCTCTCTCTCTGTGTGTATGTGTGTATGTGTGTGTGTCTTTCTCTATCTATGTGTGTGTATCTCTCTCTTTCTCTCTGTCTCTCTGTCTCTGTCTCTCTCTGTCTCTCTGTCTCTCTTTCTCTCTCTCTGTCTCTGTCTCTCTCTGTCTCTCTGTCCCTGTCTCTCTCTGTCTTTGTCTCTCTCTCTGTCTCCCTGTCCCTCTCTCTCTCTCTCTCTCTCTCTCTCTCTCTGTGTGTGTGTGTGTGTGTGTGTGTGTGTGTGTTAAGGCTTTGAGGTCTCAGATCCTCAAACCAGGCCCACTGTTTCTCCTTATATTCCTGCTGCCTGCAGATCTCAATATTGAACTCTCAACTAGCGCTCCAGCACCATTCTTCCTGTCAAGACAACAATGGCCTAAGCCTCTGAACTATAAGATGGCCCTGTCCCCAGGTAAGCGTTTTCCTTTATAAGAGTTAACATGGTCATTATATCTCTTCACAGCAACAATACCCTAACTGAGACACTCTACTATACACCAAAACCAAATAGTCTGAGAAGGAAAACAACATGCCTTGTGCCCTCTCTAATGAAGTAAGTGAAAGATGGTTATGATAAAAAAACTTTAAGATACTGAAGAAAGAAATTGAAGAAGATATGAGACAATGGAAAGATTTATCATGCTTACGGACCAGAAGAAATAACATAGAAAAACAGACATCCTACCAAAAGTAATCTATTCTTTTCCATCTCCATCAAAATGCCAACACAATTCTTCACAGATTTTCAAAGGACAATTTTCAGCTTCATATGAAGACACAAATATCCCCAGGAAAGCTAAAACAATTCTGAATAATATAATGACTGGTGTAGATAGCACCATCCTTAATTTCAAGTTGTACTATAAAGCTATGGCAATAAAAACAGCATGTTATTGGCACAAAAACAGACAATGCTGATCAGAAAAATCAAGTTGAACACCCAGACATAAAACTACATACCTGTGGACACCTGATTTTTTTTAAGAGGCCAAAATAAACAGTGGGGAAGAAGGCGGCATCTTCAACATCTTTGATGCTGGTCAAACTGCATGGCTGTATATAGAAGAATCTAAATAGAGCCATACTTATTACTCTGCACAGAACTCAACTTCAAATGAATGAAAGACCTCAAAATAAAGGCAAATACACTGAATCTAATAGAAGAAAAAGTAGGGTATATCCTTGAACTCATTGGCACAAGAAAGGACTTTCTGAACATAGCACCGTTAGCACAGGCACTAAGATCAACAATTAATAAATAAGACCTCACGAAACTGAGAAACTTCTGCATGGCAAAGGACATCATGATTCAGACAAAGCTGCAGTTTGCAGAATGGGAAAAGATTTTTTTTACCAACAACACATCTAATAGAGGGATAATATCCAAAATGTATAAAGAACTCAGAACATTAGATTTCAAGAAGACAAATAACTCAATAATAATGGGTCCTATAGAGAAAACTATTAATAGAGGAAAAACTCAAATGGCTGAGAAGCACTTTACAAAAATTTCAACATCCTTAGCCATCATGGAAATAAATGCAAATCAAAACTACTTAGGAATTTCATCTTATACCTGTCAGAATGGCTAAAATAAACAGAACAAGTGACAGCTTGTGCTGGCAATGATGTGAAATAAGAACACTCATATCATACATTGCTAGTGTGAGTGCAGACTCATATAAACACTATGGAAATCACTGTGGTGGTTTCTCAGGAAGATGGCAATCAATCTACCCCAAGATCCAGCTATACAACTCTTGCATATACCCAAAGGATGCTTCATCCTACCGTAAAGACATCTGCTGAATCACGTTCTTTGATGCTCTATTCACAGTAGCCAAAAACTGGAAACAACCTAGATGTCACTCAACAGAAGAATTGTTAAAGAAAATGTGGTAGATATACACAATGGAGACTATTCAGTCTTTAAAAGAAGAAGGCATCATGAAATTTGCAAGCAAGTACATGGAACTAGGAAAAAAAATCATCCTAACTGAGGTATACCAGATCCAGAAAGACAAATACGGTATGTGTTTGCTTATATGTGGATTTTAGCTCTTAAGCCAATGATAACCAAGCTAAAATGCATAGAACAATAGAGGGCAGGTATAGAGTAGGTGGCTAGAGGTAACAGATCTCAGTAGGAATCAGAAATAGAATAGCTATAGATGGAAAGGAGGGAAGGGAGATGAAGGAGAGGGTGGAGGGGGGAATATAGGGAAAGAAAAATATTATTATTGGGCTTTTGATGGATAATATGGAAGCCTAATAGAGTAGAAATTTCCTAAAATATATACATTTTTGAAGGAAATCTAAATGAAAATGTCAAATAATGGGGGAGTCAGATTCCTAACTGCCCGTCTCTTGTCATCAAATATAGCATCCAGTCCCAAAATTGGGTTATGTCTAATTGGATTTTTGGCCAAAGGGGCCCCATGTGAACCCCTAAATAACCCAGGCTGTTGCCAGGTATATACGTTGCTCTCCACAAATTGGCGGCAAGGCCTCTTGTTGAAGACAACATCTATATTAAACATGGAGATGTTGAGCTGATGCCTGCATAGAACCTTTACCCCTGCATTTAGGTCTTTGGTGCAGGAAGGTACTCTGCACACTATCAATAGAGTAACATAAACACCAAGCCATCCACAAATGCTTAGATCAACCATAGTATACTGCCTGCAAGATATGTTAGGGCAAGGGTGGCACAAAGCTTGTGTTAATAAACAATAACTGACTTCACTAGTGCCCCTTCCATGAGATGGAACTCAAACCCAACACTGCTTGAATGACCAAGAGTCTAGATAGCTAAGGGAAAAACTAAGTAATACTGATCTGAAAATGAGAGCAAAAATGTATGGATAAAACGACTCCTAATGGTTTTCTGCTATATTTATAGATCCATGCTTTGTTTAGCTATCAACAGGGAAGCTTCCTCCTACTGCAGATGGAAACAAATACAGAGACCCACAGACAGACATTACTACACATAGTGAGAGACCTCGGTACACTCAGCCCTAAATGGGATTTCTCCATCAAATCCCTCCCCTAAGAGCTCAGGGAACCCATGGAAGAGGACTCAGAAAGAGTGTACTAGCCAGACAACATGGAGGACACTAAGAAAACAAGACCCTCTGAGTAACATGAGCAAAGCTCAGATGAATTTGACATGTTGCCTTCAGCATAAAAATCTCTTCAATTAAAACGAAAATACTTTTGGAGAAGGTGAACACTGTGTACTGCTGCCTCAGTCTCTATGGAGCAATGTACTGTGGGATTGTGATGGACATCAGCAAAGAGGGACTGTATCACTGACAAAAAGTTCCCATGGGTATCAGCTGTGACCTCTGTGGCCAGATAGGTATCAGCTGCATCCTTCATGGGGGCAGACTGCAGAGATGGTCATATAGAAAGAAGGCTGGGCCAAGGGCATGTGCTTAGGTAACCTAGGAGACTCTGAGGAGAGAAAGCCCAGCAGATCCTCATTCTCAGAGCCCAAAAAGGCAAAGTGACTTCAGATCATGGGCGAATTTTCTATCAGAAAATGGAGGTCACACAGAATTAATCCCATGACAGTATTGCAAAAATATTTAGAACAATAAGCACAGAAAATAAGAAGTCTTTACATTTCAGATTAGAATGTTTCAATTCAGTGGATATTTCAATATTTATTACATTATTAATTGCTAGTTGTGGTGTTCATGAATGTAATAGTAGTTGGGGGAGAGATTGAATCACTTTAAATTTCTCTAGGAAAGGTCATATTGAAAGCAGTCTGGAGAGAGAGAGAGAGAGAGAGAGAGAGAGAGAGAGAGAGAGAGAGAGAGAGAGAGAGAGAGAGAGAGAGGTCCCTGATTAAATCATTACCAACTAAATTCACCTATTATAGTGCCAGACTTCCTCATATGGAATGGACTTTGTATTAAAACCAGTATATCAGGTGGTAAACTTTAAACCCCTAAACAGATCTAGCCAATGGTCAGAACAGTCTCCACACTTGAGTGGAGAGTGGGATATGACTTTCTCACGTGCTCTGGTGCCTCACATTTGACTATGTCCCCTGGAGGGGGAGACCTGGTGGCACTCAGAGGAAGGACAGCAGGTCACCGAGAAGAGACTTGATACCCTATGAGCATATACAGGGGGAGATAATCCCTCTGAGGAACAGTCATAGGGGAGGGGAATAAGGGGAAAATGGGAGGGAGGGGAGAATGGGAGGTTACAAGGGATGGGATAACCATTGAGATGTAACAAGAATAAATTAATAAAATTAAAAAATAAAATAAAATCAGTATATCTCTACTGAGATTTAGTAGTGATGTATTTTGAGATTTGTCCCAGTGGCTCGACAAGAACAGCATGGCAAGTCAAGTTGTGCACTTTCCACACTTGAGACTAGCCAGTTCTGCTGTAGAAGATGAGAGAAGTAACAGAAAAGTTTGAGATCACAAAAAGTTGGTTCACAAAAAGACAAAAGAAATGAGTGACACTTTAGGAAATATGTCAAGGATAGATAATGAGTAAGCAAGTAACTTGTAAGCCATAGGAAGAATCCATGCACTGTTTTAAATATAGGCAGTAATGAATGCCAACCAGCAGTCCATGGGATAAATTTAAAATATGTTGGAGCAACTGAATATTTTTTTTAACACAGAAAGTGATGGAAAAACAAAATCATGCCTGGGCCAGCCAAGGTGAATCCAAATTCAGCACCTGTTGATGATACCAAGTATGATCTCCAACAGACTCACATCAGCCCAGGTGGAGGGGTTGTGTACAATTAGCACCAGATATCTGAATCTTAACTCTGGTACTCAAGGATGTTTGGCACTGTTTATTGGCTCTCATTTCCTCACTAGCAGACAAGGCACACAGACATGAGGATGGCCAAGACTCAGAGACTGTTACGTCCAGTTACTTGCACTCTAAACTTACCCCATGTCCTCACCCTGCCTTCTCCTATGTGTTGCTTCCATAAACTATGACACTCTAGTGTTTTGATTTAATTTGAAGTTTTTCTGCACTGTGACCTCTAAATTAGTGATCTCACCGCATGCTTAGACACTCTCCCTGGTCTAAAGTAGTTTTCTGTGTGAAGGGTCTGGTACAAGGAATTCTAACTATTCCGGTGAGAATCATAATCCAGCCAGCCTCCAGTCACATTTGTTTAACATAGTAAGTTCAATTCACGTAGTTCCAACAAATATGACTTCAAGCCTTTGCTTTTGAGGAAATGTCCTGTATCTGTTTCTGAAACCTTTGTAAGAGCCATCAAAGGCAAAATTCATATTTATCTATTATGGTAATTTGAATAAGAATGGCCCTCCCATTTTCCCCTTATTCCCCTCCCCTATGACTCTTCCTGAGGGAGATTACCTCCCCCTGTATATGCTCATAGGGTATCACGTCTCTTCTTGGTAACCTACTGTCCTTCCTCTGAGTGCCACCAGGTCTCCCCCTCCAGGGGACATGGTCAAATGTGAAGCACCAGGGAAGAATGGGAGGATACAAGGGATGGGATAACCATTGAGATGTAACAAGAATAAATTAATCTTTAAAAAGTTAAATAAAATTTAAAAAATTAAAAAAAAATAAAGTTAACATATCTTCAAAAAAGAAGAATGGCATCTTAGGCTCATATATTTGAATGCTTAGTAAATAGGGTGTGTAATTCTTTGAAAGACTAAGAATTAGGCGGTGTAGCCTTGTTGAAGGAAGTGTGTCATTAGGGGTGGAGCAGTGTCTTGGCACATGCCTTCCTCTCTCCCTGCAGATCAGGATATAGCTCTCAACTACTTCTATAGCACCATGCCTGTCATATCTGCCTCTATGTCCCCCACCATGATGATAATGGACTAAGCCTCCGAAACTGTCAGCAAGCTCTGGAGTAAATGCTTTCTCTTATAAGAGTTGCCATGGTCACGGTGTATCTTCACACCAATAGAATGGTGACTAAGACATCTATGTATCTACACAGCAACTGTCCTCAGTAATCACATGAATACTGTTTGTACTCCTATTGAATCAAACACTGTTGGTATATTTTCATAATGTAGTCATTTCCCTGCTGATATTTGTTGACTGTGACAAAGCTCGTTGGAAAGTGGCTTTTTAAAAAAAGATAAGACTATAGATATTAAATCAATCATCCAAGTGGTGACTGATGTGAGGAGCAGCTGAGGTCTGCCTAGAGTAGTGGGACAGGTAAAAATGACTTCAGAGGACCAGTAAATCTTAAGTCAGCTTTTAGTAGATTTTATGAAAAATATCTCAAATTCATTATTCCTTGTCAAAGTGTTGTTGACATTGACATCGGCAGGTAAGTTTGACAATGACAGATGTGGGCTGGCAAACCTATGCTATCAGGCTGTGTTTGCTCAGGCTCAGTAGAGCAGGGTCAATGTGACCATTAGGGCAAAGTCTAGCTGTGGTACATGAAACAAAGTGAGGCATGGAAAGAAAGCAAAACGGAAGTCTCCTAGATTGTGGATTTTCTCAGATGTCTGTTCAATCAAAGATATCTCAGATGGATTATAGTTTGGTCTTACTGGAGAGTATCTACAGCAGTTTAAGAAGATGGAAAATGGCTTATGAAATTACACAAAACTATTTACTAGGTCCATTACCAACAGAAGCTCAAGGTGAGGAGGAGCTTTATGACATGCCTTGTGCTTCAGAATGTAAATAAATACTGCACATGCCCACAACACTGGGGAGAACACTTGGTTCTCTGGTTACGTTTTCACACTAAGAAGAACCAGTATCACGAGATGTACTGCAAATATAACTAATGCTTCAGTTATATATAGCTTTGAATTTTCTATACTTTTTATTCATTGTGCTTTGGTTCAAAAAATAAAAGAATAAAAGAATTTGTTAGATTTCAAAGTTGATTTTTTATATATATATAAAATGCTCCTTAATCAAAACGGTGAAGCTCAGTCTAGGCAGCAAATGGATCACTGGAAAACACAGTGAGGGAGTTTTTACTTCTTATCTGAGAAAACTCCCAAAGTCAGGGCAAGTCATACCTCATGACTGTAGTGAGAATTCTGGAATTTTGGTTTCTTTAAAAATACAGAAATATAAGAATGTGCTTTCATTTTAATCCCAAGTGTGGGATATGGGGCTGTTTAAACTGTCTGCAGCAGCTGACCATGATTCGCTTCCTGCTCTAGCAGAGGCATGGTTTTGACAGCTGCAGATAGTTTCTTCTATTGGACATTTGGAATTCTGGGAACTTTTCAGAGAGTGTATAAATGCTAGGGCTCAAATAGGTGGGGTTGTCTGCAGTTTGTTAGTCAGTTGTCATGCTCAATGAAGAAACAAGCAGGAAAAAATTAGATTCAGGGGTCTTCCTCTCTCTCTCTCTCTCTCTCTCTCTCTCTCTCTCTCTCTCTCTCTC
>OU015751.1:92875291-92887622 GCA_907169655.1 Acomys percivali | reverse complement strand
CTCTCTCTCTCTCTCTCTCTCTCTCTCTCTCTCTCTCTCTCTCTCTCACTCTCACTCTTTTCCTCTCTCTATCCTTCTTTCTCTCTTATCTAACAATAAGGAGAAAACTGGGGGGATAAAGGATGGGAAAAAGAAGTGCCCAAGTAGCAAAGACCAGCTACAAGGAAAGAAAAAACAAAAAATAAATTAAATTCAAGGATCTCCCCCCCACACGCCCTCCCTACCCCACCTCTCTCTCTCTCTGTGTCTCTCTTTCCTATCTAGTGATAAGAGTTGAAACCTAGGGGATAAAGTATGGGAAAAAGAAGAGTCCACAAAGTAGCAAAGGTCAGCTACACAAACTATAATCCTTGTTGTCGTGACCTCCCCGCCTGCAGGAAAGACGCTGACACCAGGATTCTTCTCAGTCACGCTTTATTGGGAGCGCCCTTGAAGCTGAAGCGAAAAGACCCCAAGCCCTCGGAGCGCGCTGCTTATATGCAGGCCTTAGCGCGGTGTGTCTCTGGCTGATTGGTCCACCGGCCAATGCCTCATTAACATTCCCCGAGCGGGAGGGGGGATTGGCCCTCCGGCCAATGCCTCATTAACATACCCTGTGCGGGAGGGGAAAAGAGAAACATTGTTAACGTGCCCTTATCCACGCATGCGCAGGAGCTGAAGTAGGATCGGCACCACCACTGGGCGTGATCCTCTCCCAACACCTTGTACTAGCTGAGCAGAGGCCAGAAGATACAACTGAGGCCAACCTGGGCTTCAGAATGAGACCTTGTTTGAAGAAATAAAAGGAAATGTCTCTTCTAATTGTGTTACCTGAGTTACACCTAACATTGACTATTTAGGTGTTTGGAGCAGTTTTCTTACACTTTAGTGACTATGTCATAAAGGACTTTGGTTTACCATCAGATTGGAGTTTTTATACAGTTAATTTGACAAAATTTAAAAATCATTGACAATATATCTTAAAAACAAACAAACAAACAAACAAGACCGAGTGTGCTCTATAAGGTCCTCGTGGAGTTGCAGGCTGGACTTTATGTTTTACAAACTTTGGAGAAGAAAATAAAAGATACAAAACTGTGTTTTCTCATCCATAAAATGAGAATAGTAAGAGTATCTAGCTTGATAAAACATGTAAAATCCCAAGTAAATCATGGTCGTAAATAGTAGAGCTTAGGAGCCAAGGGAAGACAGGCTTGTTCTGAATAAATATTTATACTCAGAAAATATAAGCTTATTGTCTTATTTAAATACAACTGGACGTGCGTAATAATACTTGGCAATGGCCATTGCCTTCCCATAATAGCTTGCTAAATATCTCTCCCAAATATCTATGATTACTGGTTTGAAACAGAAAGGCTCATCTTCCAGTGCATCAACAATTAGCTGCCTGAGATGGTGTTTCAAAGCCAAATAACCAGTTTATTCAAGTTTCTTGTTGTGAGAATCATGTAAAGTAGATTCTAACAACGCAGAAGGCAAAAGAGGCACAGTACCCATTGGCTTGTGAGTGAGGAGCTAGAATTACAATCATATAAACAATAAGAATTCACATTTGAGAAGTAAGAATTAAATTAATCTTTCTAAAGAGTGGTGTAAAGATGAGTTTGAAAACAGTTCATTCTAATTTGGTTAAATTGCCCAGGTAATGGCACCACAGTGTATTTTCACTGCCCTGGTAAACACTGACATAGCACCATTTACTTGGAACTTTAGTAAAAAATCATGTTGGTGTCTAAAACCATCTAAGGAGGCTTATGTATAAATGATTAGTCCCTGAGAACAGAGAAAAACCAGACTCAATCACCTTTGGGTATACATGCTGTCAACCAGCAATTATCAGATCAGTCTTTTGATTGTGTCTGAAACGCAGACTAATTACTTTGAAAATGATCTGCCATGGCTGTTTTATGAACATCCCAATCTATTATCTTACAAGGGAGAAATAAACAAACAGACCTGAGAAAGGATTGAAGATACACAATTAGACAGGAAATTCTGAGCAGTTCTAAGTACAGGTGTGGGGGTGTCCATCACTGGAAAATGAGGACCCTGTAAGCTCTGACCTCTCCCAGACGCAGAGATGGTGCCTTCAACCTAGCTCACTACACAGAAAAGAGAGACCCAGAAGCTGCTTCTAAGGACACCTCCTTACTTGTTGGTGACACTAATCATATGCAGCAGTCCCTCGTAGGCTGGAGTCAAGTTCTCCTGTAGTCAGCCATGAGCACCATCCAAAAAAAAAATTATATGGCAAATTTCAGAAGCAAAAAGTCCTAAATTATAAATACAATATCTCACAGTAGGCTGCTATACTTGTTCTGTTATTGTTTAGCCCTGTTAATCTCTTATTGAGCTTGCTTTATAAATTAAACTTTATCATAAATATGTATAGGAAAATCAGAGTATGTATAGGTTTGAATACATCCATGGCATCAGATGGATAAGTGGGACTCCAGGAATGTGTGAGACGGAAACAGAGATAGACAACTGAGAAAGATGCAGAGAGACAGGGATAGAGGCAGGGACTGAGTGCCTATAGATGTCTTAAGAGGAGGGTCTGGGCATAAAAGGGGGGTCTCGAGGATAAAAGAGGAACAAGGAAAGGGCCTCATTAGATGACTCGAATAGAGGGCGAAGCAAGATGATTTTCAGAAATAATTATTCCTGCAGCCTAGTTCTTCTCTTTCTACTGAAATGGGGTATCACAAACACATGGAAAGAAAGAAAGCGAGGTGGGGAGGGAGGAAAGAGAGAAGAGAAAATAAGGAAGTGCAGCAACCTCACCAAGCTTGGCAAAGCCTGAGAAAGAAGAGGCCACGGTGCATGAGGAAGGAGGGGATCTGTAGTCATGCCTACGTCTGCCCTGCTTTCACTAGACACCTGGTAGAGTACCACCTAGCCTACCTGTGTTGAGACACTTTGTTTTCATCACATGAGGAGTAAGCAACCATGACACTAAGGACATGCCAGGGAAGGGGGTGTGTGTGTGAGATTTGTGCCTCAGGAAATCAGTTGTTGTGACTTTTATTGACTGAGAACTTGCCCAGTCCCTAAATATCTGAAACCTTGAAGGGTGCATATTAGAGCTATTTCTGACAGAATAGGAAATATTTCACTTTTAAGCCTCTGAAAAGTGGACTTAGGACAGCAAAGGCCACCTGACATTAACAAAAATACCACTTCAACCACAGCATTTATGGTGAAAACCATTCCAATATCCATTATCAATGAATTATGAAAAGAAAGTGAGAAGATATTTAACCCCTTGACCTGGCCTCAGCACACAGAAAGCCATAGGTTATCAGAAAATCAATAGAGTAAGTCATTTCTCACAGAAAGAAAGAGCCAGAAATACCCTGTTTTCATCTAATCTCCCAGACATGGCTATAATGTGAGGCTGTTCTGTACAACTCTAATCAGGAGAAGGGGAGGTGTTTGGAAGGGGAAAGAACGGCCTAACACTGTTATTTCTATACAGAGCTGCAAGCATAGGTAGGTATAAATCTCTCAAGGACTGTTTAGTCAGGAAAGGGGAGAGTTGGTTATATAATAGAATTCGCAAGAGGAGGGCTGAGGTCCTCATGCAGATGCAAGCTGATTAAAATTAGCACTTCATGAAATTGCTTTTTTTTTTTTTAAATGAAAAGTGATTGTAAGTGGGACATAGCTATAAAAGTAAAAAGCCCTCATTTTTCAATCTTTGCTAAAGGTTCCTTCCATGTGTGACCTTATTTGGTGTTTCAGTGTAAGGTTGCAGGAACTTTTAAGACTCCAGCCTCCTTTTCCCCACAGTTTTCTTATATTATTTCTCATGAAAAAGAAATCATGATTCTCTGGAGGCAGGATAAGGATGTTTCTAAAAGAGACTGACAGGACTGTGGACAACTGCCTAATTTTCTAGTGGGAGATGCTTCTTCATGTCTGTCACTGGAGTTGTTGAGAGACACACATACAGAGCACCTTTCCCAGGGCCTGGCATTGCCCAGGTGGCATTGACGGTGCCGCTGTCATTACCAGTGTATGTAAGTGACATTCAGGTTAGTGACATTTCTGTTGTTGTCTGGAAAAAAATTCTTCCTCTTACATTTTTCATCTGCCCATCAAATTACATGGTGCTATATACAGGACTATCCTCCCAGCCAAGCAGCCCCCATCTTGATGGCTTCAGCTATATTTGTCCACAAAAAGATCATTGCAGATTGATTTGTTGACACAATCTCATAAAGGGATGGGATGGGGAGGGTCAGTGGTATCAACCCATCCCTCTAAACCTGTCTTGTGTATTCTTCCCTGATCGCATGTGGCAAGAATACAGGATAGGAAGGCCTGAAGGAAGGAGGCTCCATCTATGCTGCCTTGGGAGAGTCAGTTTCCATGTGTTCAGACCCTTCCTGTACAACTGCTTTGCGGTTATCCAGGATCTAGTCTACCAATTCTCATCCACACTGCGGATCAATAAACTCATAAGTTCTCCTGGGCAAATTTTGTTTTGTCTTGGGGCGGAGAAGGCATTGTCTAGTCTCCCCAAAGCCAAATCCTCATGACAGATGGATGACAGGTAAATTAACCAGAGAAGAACAAAAAGAAGTTTATTGACATAAGTATCCCATATACACACGGGAGCAATCAGTGATGACTGCTTCAAAGCTGTGGCTAAAACTGGGGCTTCTATAGCCTCTCTTTGTAGTGAATGGTGGTGAAAGCAGAAACTTGGAGATCCTCAGGGTGCTTAGAATCAATGACAATTGAGGCATCAGCCCTACACAGGACACTTAACACCATGCCCTGTAAGACTCAGAGGGCGTTCCCAGAAGATACAGTAGATAGAATATAAAGGCAGGATGATAGACAGAAGGGCTGGGAAATTCAGCCATTGTAAGCAAGAGCTCACTACAGCTGTGGCTGCCTGTGCTGGGCCTTGCAGAAGAATGGACCAGTCAACAGTCAATCATGCTAATGAAGCCACACCCCTCCCCTGCTGAATGACTGGCTACTAATGGATGCCATGTGAGGGACAGTCATTATCTTCAGCTGTGTATCTGACCTGAGCCCAACAGGGTCCAATGGGTAGTTTCTCATCCATTGACAAACACAGAAGGCCCTTCGTAAACTCAGTGGGTAACAAAACAAAACAAAAAGTCATAAATGTGGGAAAGGAGCCTGTAGGGACTCAAGGAATATCAGGGGTAGGAGGGAGATAAAAGAGGGGGAGCTGGGTAAATGATGCACTATATACATGCGTGAGATTGTCAAAGGATGAATTTAATAAATAAAACAACAACCAAAACCAAACAGCAAAAACAGACAGAGGCAACAACAACAAACCATGGAAACGCAATGATAACTACATCGAGACTTGATTTACAGATCCCTCTGGCCTTGTTCCTGCTCACATGGGTTCGTAACCACACACCTTTCTATTCCTAGTTGAAAAAACAAGGAGAAACAAAAATTGATGGAAGACACTGGACTTATTTAGAATTTGACAAAGCTGCAGGGAGAAGGGTACCCTATGTTCCCTCCATTGTCCTATAGTCGTGTTATAATTTTATAGAAAAGAAGAAACAAGCACCAAAAACTGAGTGTTAATGGAACTGTGAGACAGGCTTCCAGAATTATGTGAACTCTCTTCCTGAGAGGCCCAGGGACCTCCTCTGGCTGACCCTCTGCCTCCAGGGTTCTTTTGTCCTTCCTTGTCGCCAGCCTGGCCTTCGTATGGAAGCTTTGATTCTTTGGGGTCCATTGTTTGGGTTTCTGCTTCAGCAGTCTAACTGCTGGAGGCAGGGCACAAGTATTTCTAGAATGGTTCCTCTTGTGCTAGGGCTTCCGTGTAATACACAGGTGGCATTGTCTATGGGCTGGTGAACTTGTAGCTGTGCCTCTGGTGACTGCTCTCTGTCCTTCCTGAGACAGAGGCAGAATCAGTGTGCCTTTATGTCGGTGCCGCCCCCAACCAGCAGGAAAGACAACAACACCGGGAACTCTTCTATTGGCAGTTTACTCAGGATTCTTGAATAAAGGAGTGACCCCGAGGACCGCACCCAGAAAGCCTTTATAATGCGACCGCTCCAATCAGAGCCTGCCACGTTGTCACTCACAATTGGTGCAGAAGGATGGAGCCACTGAGCGTCATACCATTGCGCATGCGCATAAGGGGCTCACTCAAGGGCGCATTGCGCATGCGCATTGCTCTGGGGAAGCAGCAGGGGGCGCTGTTATCTGTGGCTCTCCACACCTTTATGTCTCACTTCAAGGCAAATAGAGGAAAAGCAGAGAACTTTAGTCGGTGTCTGCTTCTGTTTACTTTCACCTCTAAATAATGCTGTGGCAGGTGTGTGGAAAGGCTACTTTGCCACTCCGAGTTATTCAAACTCAGCAAACTTGATTACCCACCTATGCTGTGTCAGGCGCTGCCCAGCTACCTGCAAGAAATTCATAATCTCACAAGTACACAAATAACCTGAGTCCATTTGGTTTGAAAAGAGAGAAGAGGTTAAGAGTAAGCAGAAAATTTAATTAAAATTGAAATTCCCCCAGACTGCTGAGTCAAATAGATTGCTTCCTACTATAGTGACACCGCAGAGGCCACAACCCAGGGCTTCTGAAACCTCACAGGGGGAAGGCTTGTTTTAAGCCTACTCTGTTCCATTAGTATTTCTGAACTAGCGTAGCCTTCTGAGCTATCCCCTTCATGTGGTCAAGCTAATTGCTCTAGACCCTATGAACTTCACCAATTACTCCCAAGTGTCTTCTGTCATGTGCTTGGGCTCTGTCTGTTCAAGCCTGCTCTGTTCTGCTGACTCATCGCCATCAAAAGAATTCCACCATCCCTGGCACTTCTCAGAGTCATATAAATTGGACTGAAGTGCTGACAATTAATATCTCCACTGTTCCCGACATGACATACGCATTATTATAAGTGGTACTTTACTTGTGTGAAAAGGAAAGAAAATTACAGAAAAAAAGAAGGACTTTAAAAAAAAAAAAAGACCAAAATCAGTAACAGGTACCTTTTACTCCCACTTGTGCTCACAGAGAATGAGGACAGTTGTCATACCTATGCTACATCAGAAACGTACAGAAACATAGTCACAGCTTTATACGATGTCAGAATTTGTTAAATAAGGTTACTAAGCATCCTTGGCTTCAACTTGCCAAGTAGTCCCCATTCGCCTTCCTGGCTGCTGGGAAAGTACCCGCCCTTCTGGTCCAGCCTTGAGTAATTAACCCCCAGATTATACATTATAGTAACATTGTGTATAGTTACCACAAGGTAACTACAGCTGTCTCCATGCATATAGGCAGATTGTAGCGTGGCTACAAACTGGTCACAGAGGCCCCGGCAGAGTATAAGGAGTCCAAAGAGGCCTTATAGGAAAGAATAGATTGAAAGTTGATAGCGGATTCAAAAGGGTCTCTGAGAAGCTTAGACAAGAAATCTTTCTAGGGAGATCCTGAAAACCAAGCCATTTGGGTATAGGTTAAAGTACAGAACTGTGAAGAAGGGACAAGATTGAAGTAGATACACAAATAGAAACTTAGAATGTGCAATCACAGCATGATTGTGTGATTGTTGTGTGTATCAACAGCACCACCTGTTTACAGTGGTAAAAACAAATTCCCAGACAGAGTCAAATGCTGCTTATAACCTGGAGTCTCCCAGAGCAAGACACAGTTTGGAAAACCACTGTTCTACATAAGTGGGGTAACTTAAGGCAGGCCACAACCTGACTTCAGTATATTGTACACTGAGGTACATTTTTTTTCTTGTCACATGCTTTCAAAAACAACATAAGCAAGACATGAAATTGCATCCTTGTCATTACATCAAATTATAATCCCTTAAAGAATCTGCTAGGTTGTTTCTCATTTAAATGGTTGGATTATAAAGCACATGACATGAATGTGAACCCCCCCAACCCCCCCTCCTTACAAATTATAGCCACACCCAAACCTTATCAGACTCCTTTAGCATCTCTAATGATGGGGGAAACAAGCTCAAAGTTCTGCCTCTGGTACCATTCTTGCTCATGTCTGGCTGTGAGAGTCTTTTTTTCCTCCACAGCATTCCCTGGGAGGAACCTGGAGAACAAGATCCTTCCTCACCTCCTTCAGATCTTTACTGAAATGTCATTTCCATGAGCAGTTTCTGGGTCACTTGCCTTAAAAATGCTAACACCATTGTTCCCTCTAAGGCTTGACTCTTTTTACTGCTTCCCATTGTAACATAGTTGACATATTTAGAGCATTTACCTCTAATACCGAAACATGTTGCTATTGTCTCCTTCCTTCAATATGGTCCAGTAGGGATTTTTGCCTGTTTGGGTCATTGCTACATCCTCAGGGCTACATGATACACAGGGCAAATAATGTTTGTTGAATGCATGAAAAAAGACCTTTTTGCCTTCCACACCCTGCAAGATTCCTAGGGCTGCCTCCCAAACTATCTTATATTGATAAAAGTAACAAAAACCTGGAAATAATCTGTCTACTTGCCTACACACCTGGATTTGTGATGAAGCCAGTGACCTAGTGTCACCTGTGGGGACAACAGTACACCAGCTATCCCACCTCTGGGACAGCATGAATTGTCCTTATGACTGAACTCCATGAAGCACCTTAGCCAAGACCAATGAAGCAGAAGGAACACCAAGCACCTGTGTGAATGCTCACTCAGAACAGGTGTGTTAGAAGCTGTTAGGTGTGTTAGGAACCATGCCCACATATCAAGCCATATCAACATCCAAAGCTAGATCCAGAGTAGAGGGCAGAGCTAAAGCAAAAACAACACTTACACCCAGAGCTAGAACTAAAGTAAGGACCATATTGAGACCCAGATTGTGGTCCAGAAGCATCAAGAAAAGGAGCTGGAAGGATGGGTTGGTAGGTAAGAATGCTTGCTCTACAGGCATACAGGCATAAGTGTGAATTTTTTTTCTTCAAAATCCAGATAACCAGTTTTCCAACACCATTGTATCAAAGAAGCTTCCTCCCCACCCCCAGCCCCCCCACCCCCGCTCAAAACCAGGAGGAAAGTTTAAAAAATTATTAGCAACTTCTGAGTAATAGTGTAAGGCCCTCTCTCAGCCAGCCTGGTAACGTGACCCAGGCAAGCTTGGGAAAATGACCCAAAAAGAATAAAAAAGAATTGAAGGCCAGCTCAGCTTCAGTTTCTGAGATCAAGGTGACCAACCGAGATAAACAATTTCAACTAAGGTAAACAATTACTATCTGGAAATTCTCTGGAAACTCCCCAACACTCCTCCCTGCAATAGCCAATAACATTTAGATAAGCACCCTTAGCGACCACCAGAGCCAATCCTAACATAGGGCATGCAGCCCCTCCTAACCTTTGTGGTTTTAGCCTTTAAAAAGTCTGTAGCAGTGACTCGGGGTACGCCTCCTCCCTCCCTCCCGAGTGAGTGTCGAGGCCCCCTGACGCGTGTCAGCAGTAAACCTTGTGCCTTTGCATCAACATTGTGGTTCTCGAGCAGTCTTTTGCAACGACCCCCCCACCCGGGTGGACTCTAGGTTCCAACAATAGCTGATCTTTTTAAAAAATTCTATGTGCCATAAATAAAAACAAAACTCTGAAATTTTCAGGAAAAATGGATGGATCTAGAAATTATGAAGTAAGGTAACCGAGACTTAAAAAAGACAAATGCTTTCTCATTTGTTGTCACAGTTAGGCTTCTGTTGCTGTGAAAAACTAACCAAAGCCAATGAGGAGAGGAAAGGGTTTGTCTGGATCATGTCCATCATCAAGAGAAATCAGAAAAACTCAAGACAGGGACAGGGAGGAAGAAACTGAAGCAAAGACCATGGAGGAGTTCCACTTATAGCCTTGCTCTCCATAGCTTGCTTAGGAGCTTGTTCATATAGCCCAGGACCTTCCTCCCAGGAGTAGCATCAGCCACTGTATGGTAAGGTGCTAGGCAGTGACCTGTCAATTAGCAATCCAGAGTATGGGCTATAGACATACCCACAGGCCAATTTGATGATGGTAATTTCTCAGTTGAGATCCCCTTTTCCCAGACATACCACATTGACAAGCAAGAACAGCCATTATAAGACCAATCCCTTGTCAACTTGACGCACAAACACATCACTTTAAGCCTTGCCTTTTCCTTTCTTTTTGTTCCCATAGTCTCACATTAATATCATAATATAAATACAGTCTTTGAATATTCAAATGATTTGGAGGTTCTAGCAGGGGAGGGCACCTACTCATATACCCATGACCGAAGACCGGTCCTCCTCTATTCGGGGAATGTTGTCCTCTTCGACAGAGCCCGCAGCTTCAGGAGGGACACACATGGAGCGGTGAGGGAGGAAGGGGACACCCGCCTAGCCAGCCACATTAGCCGGATCAACCCTGGCGATCAATGAGGTAACAGATGTCTCAGCCAGATCGCCCTCAAGAGATGGCTCAGTAGTTAAGGTCTTCCAAAGGACCAAGTTTAATTCCCAGCACCCACATGGCAGCTTACAACTGTCTGTAACTCTGAAATCTGATACCCTCACACCAATGCACATAAATTAAAATTTAAATAAAATATTTAAAAAATAAAATAAAATTCAAATGGTTTAAAATGTCAGGACGTCCAAAGTCTGTTAATTGTGGGATCCTATAAAATATTTTTAAAAAAAAAACAGGTACTTTGTTATTCTAAGAGGTAAGAACCAGCCAAGCACTGGGACATGCCTTTAATCCCAGCACTCAGGAAGGCAAGAGGCAGGTGGTTCTGTGAATACTAGGCCAGCCTGGTCTACAAAAAGAGTCCAGGACAGCCAAGGCTACACAGAGAATCCCTATCTCAAAAAACAAAACAAAATAAGAGGTACCAATTAGTTTCTTGAGAAATGGTTCAGTGGTTAAGACTACTTGCTTCTGTGGCAATGTTTATCTGGGTCCCAAAAGTCATAATCCATCCTACCTCTCCAGCTGTACCATCTGCAGCACATGCAGCCTCTTTGGTAGTCTCAGCACAGTTCTGCTTCCATACCTGCTACTGCCCTTACTAGACATCCCACAACCTTGGAATCTGAGCTCTTAGAGTCTTTACTGCTTCTTTACCAATGACCTCTCCTGACCTCCCACAATGCCAAGCTTCAGTAGCTCTCCATGACCCATTCAATCCTAGTGCTCATGCCTCCAAAACCAATGCCATAGGGCACACTTCCACACATTATCAAGTTGGGTTGCCAGCTTGAGCTGCAGCCTTAGCACCCTCTGGACCACACCTCCTCGTGCTGACCATGTGAAAATGTTTCCCAGAACTTTTCACCTCAGTGATGTTCTTCTCCTGTGAGTAGCAGCTGATTCCTCAGCCCCGGATTATCACTATCAATTGTCTCAGTCACACTTCCACAGATGTCACATGAGCAGCCTTGATAGTCTTTGCTCTGCTCACAAGGCAGGCTTCCCCCTCCTTCATATCTCTCAGAATTATCTTCCAAGTTCATTATGCCCTGCTCACTCATCTCCAGCTCAGAGTCCCAAAATTCTACAAATCCTCCCAAATTGACAGGTCCATCACAGCAATTTGCCACTTTCTAGGACTAGTTTCTGTTCTAGTTTGCTTTTATGACGCTGGCATAAAATATTGACCAAGAGCATCCTGAGAAGGCAAGGGATTATTTGGCTTACAGGTTGGAATCCATCATCAAGGGAAGTCATCTTAGTTAATATTATCTTACTGTGAAGAGACACGATAACCAAAGCAACTTTTATAAAAGAAAACACTTAACCGGTGGCTTGCTTACAGTTTGAGAGGGTCAGTCCATAATCATCCTGGCAGGGAGCAGACAGGCATGACACTGGAACAGTAGCTGAGAGCTTTACATCCTGATCCAATGGCAGTGGTCAAGGGCAAGGGACTGGGCCTGATGTGAGCCTTTGAAATCACTAAGCTCATCCCCAGTGACATACCTCCTCCAACAAGGCCGTAGACTCCTCCAACAAAGCCACAACTCCCAGTTCAACTAACTGGTTACTAGCTATTCATATATATGCCTATGGGGGCCATTCTCATCCGAACCAGCACAGAAGCCAAGGCAGGAACTGAAGCACACTGTTCAGGAATGCTGTTTATGAGTTTACTTCATGGTGCTGCTCACCCAGCACCATTTGCCTAAAGGTGTCAGTATGTACAGTGGCCTAGGCCCTTCTCCATCTATTAGTCATCAAGAAAATGCAAATAGACATGCCAATAGGCCATTCTAATGGAGACATTTTTTCAACTGAGGTTCCCTTTCCCACATGTATCAAGAATAGCCATTATACACACACACACACACACACACACACACACACACACACACACACACA
>OU015751.1:92862455-92875281 GCA_907169655.1 Acomys percivali | reverse complement strand
AATGTATCCAAATAAGGCAACCACAGAGTATTTAAAATAAAATCTAATAGCTTTAAACAGACACCAAATAATAGTCCTAGAAGAGGCAATTAAGTCTATTGTTCACAACCACTTCCTTTGTTAGCTGACTTTTTTCTCAAATGAAGAGACTAGTCTTTTTCTTACCTCCTCTGACAAAAAAAGAAAAAAATGCATTTTTATTTGCTTCATTGTTATCTGTAACAACAGAGCCAAACAATTTTATTAACAAGAGAAAAAGTAATTCAGAAACAAGGCAACAGTTATAAGGCATTTCATGATTTAGCTTTTATTCAGCATCACAGTCACCCTTCCTTCCTAGTTCCTTCCCATAATCCTTTGAAACTCCTACACTGTCTTTCTTCAGATCACACAGTCCTGTCTCCTTAGCCCACTGCCCTGCTCAAGGTTTCATTATTGTAGAGACAAAAGGACACATTAAGATGATAATAGGATGGTGGCTGAAACGGGGCAGAGATTAAAAAGTTGAAGCAGAGTGGAAAGACAGAGGAAAGTTATGGGGACACGAAAAGAGAAAGGAGCCCTCCACTGTGGAGTCTTGTCGAAGCCTCTCACCAGCTGCAAAGCTAGAATTCAAGCACACAGAACCTGCCATGAAGGCTAGGGACATAGGGTTAATTTCATATATGATGTCTGAATGTATGTGACCTTGGGTGAACCTCATTCCTAGCCCCATCCCCAATGCCTATCCCGACTCCCCACATTTTCTTGTAATACCAAACTAGCTTTGTTTACAGTGAAGCTATTCTAACTTCCTCCTTCATTGTTGTGTTCTAGAGGTTAACCTGCCTACTGAAATGCTATCAGGGGCCTCTCAGGGTCCACCCTGTAACCTCACCAAGGTCCCCTAACCACTGTTTAGAGAAGTCCATACCCATGCTCTTTCTGAGAGCCTCTCTTCTTAGTTCTTGTACTTAAAATCTATATTCATAATAATATATATTATATGTAGGCACAAGAGTGCATGGATGTGGCACACGTATATATGCACATGTGTGTACCAGTATGCTTATTCATGTATGCTCATAGGGAGGCCAGAGGTTAACATCACATGTCAACATCACTGTTCACCTTATCTTTTGAGACAGGATATCAGAGGTCACTGTTTCAGCTAGACTTGGTTGGCTAGCAAGGCCTAGATTCTAATTCTCTTTCCTATTCTCTTGCTTCAGTGAAACACCATGACCAAAAAGTAAATTGGGAAGGAAAGGGTTTATTTGCCTTACACTTACTTCCACATTGCTGTTCATCACCAAAGGAAATCAGGACAAGAATTCAAACAGGGCAGGAACCTGGAGGCAGGAATTGATGCAGAGGCCGTGGGGAATGCTGCTTACTGGCTTTCTCCTCTTGGCTTGCTCATCTTGCTTTCCTGTAGAACTCAGAACCACTAGCCCAGGTATGGCACCACCCAAAATGGGCTGGGCCCTTCCCCATTGATCACTAATTAAGAAAATGCACTGCATGCTTTCCTATAGGCTCATCTTAAGGGAGCATTTCCTTAATTATGTTCCCTCCTCTCAGATGACTTTAGCCTGTGTCAAGTTGATATAAAACTACCTAGCACACTACCCTATCTGGCTTTTATGTGCCTTCTAGGGATTCAAACTTAGGTCGTCAGGCTTGCCTGGCAATCACTTTGTCCACCAAGCCGTCTCCCCAGCCTAAAGTTTCATTCATAAAACTATTATCTGCTTCAAACTGGCCAGTCCTGAGATTCCGTGTTAAAGCCACAAATCCTGAGCGGGGTTCCCTAAAAGATTAAGGTAGCTCCTCATGTTTGTTGAAGGCAACAACGTGGAGCTGTGTTTCTATGCCTGCCACCTTAGCAAAGCAACCTACTCAAGATGTGCTTTGGAAGGGAGCTCTTCCATTCCTTTGCATTCTCTATTGTGTGAGCCTGACTCACAAGCCTGAGACTATGGTAAAAGCTTTATGGGATTGCAGGCCCCCAGGCTAGAAACTTGGATGATGAAGATGCTGGCTTGTGTCATTTTTTGTACTCTGATATCTAGATCTGTCTTAAACTCTTGCAAGTATTGTGTCCCAGGAACAGTGTAGCCCACTCATTTTGTGGTAATGATGGAGTGATTGGCAAAGCTTCTTTGCTTCATGAAACTGTAGTCACATTCCTGAGCCTTCTCTAAATCCCTCTGTGCATTTCCTTGAAAGTACAATTTATCAGTTGGGCAAGAAGCATCTCTCCCAGTCTCTAATGACACCTTCCTTGTATGATCAAGGTGATTGATATCTGATCACCTTGCCCTCCTGGATGGCCACTTTATTAAGTCACTTGAGCTAGAATCCTCTTAATCAAACTACTTCCTCTAAGTGATTATCTAGCCATGCCCCGAACCCTACTCTTTGGCCATTAATCCTACCTGCCCATGCTTCCTAGCAATTAAACACAGTTCCATACTGAGGTCTTTTTCCTATTTCTTGTAATAATCTTGAATAATTTCTTCCTTTCCAATTTAACCTCTGTGCTGTCTGGGTATTTCTTTGATTTTGCCTGAGTCCTATGGCTAATTGGTGGGGAACTGGACCTTGATTTCCAAGCCCAGTTTCTATCACATACCACTTTGCTATGGGTCTTTCAGCCTTGCATTTGCTTGTAAATATTTAAACAGCCCTTTGCTGAGCTGCAGAACAACTGAGAAGGCATGCTTTAAACAATCTAGTCTTATCCCCTAAGGTACATTAGAGCCCAAACCATAAAATTAATAGTTACTTACTTACCCAGGATCAATACATTCCTTGGCTGAGATGAGTGATTGTTTTTGGACAGAGCATAAAATAGATGGAGAAGAGTGAGGAAACTATGTAATGCTGACCAGATAAAAAGTAAAGTGAGTTGGGCATGGGGGGGGGGTATCCTACAAAAGCAAGAAAGACAGACACCAGCTTCATCCATGTCAGCTCTCTAAGCCTGTGCTTAGGGATGGGCACGTCCCTGGGACACGTCCCAGGGATGGCTAGGGATGGGCAACGGGGAACTGAGCTCTTGAGACTGGGGCCTCTGGAATCAGAAAAGCTTTAGGGATCCTAGTCTTAAGTCTGGGACCCCATATTCTCAGAGTCTTCTGATTTGGGAGTCAATATCTTCATCAACAAATTTTAATTGATCAGTCTTCATGGATGTAAAACCACACCAGGATATAATATTCTAACACCTACCATCAAGAGAGAGGGGGGGGGAGAGAGAGAGAAAGAGAGAGAGAGAGACAGAGAGAGAGAGAGACAGAGACAGAGACAGAGACAGAGACAGAGACAGAGACAGAGACAGAAAGACAGAGAGGAGTATTTTAGCACATGCCTATAATCTCAACATTTAGAAAACCATGGCAGAGGACCTCGTGTTCAAAATCAACCTGGAATACATAACTAAATCCTGTCTCAAATTGCATGTGTGCACTAGAGAGATGGTCTACATAATATAGCTCAGTTTAGGGGGGAAACATATATAAGTTGTAAAAATTTGTAAAAGAATCCAGGCACTCAGGAGGCAGAGGCAGGTGGATCTATAGAGTTCAAGGTCAGCCTGGTCTTCAGAGGGAGTTCCAGGACAGCCAAAGCTACATAGACAACCCTCCCCCAAAATAAAACTTATCCAAAATTAGGAGAGCCTCAAATTATTTTACCACAAATGAGAAACATCTTAAAACATCACCATCATCTAATGTGTCATTACATATATGTTATAGATATATAAATAGATCCTCACAATGATTCTAACATAAAATGCCCTGATCTGTGTGAGCCAGGTTCTCATTTGAACTATGTCAAGAACAAACATCAACTGAATGCTTCCATTTTAGAAGCTGAAATAGTATGCAAGTACATCATTCCCATGGTAACTATTTTCTTACTAAATGGAAATAGCATGATTAACATTTCAGAATCTCTATTCCCTAAGATTTTCATCTTGGATAAGCATCCAATATGTGCATGAGTTACCCATAGTAGCGTCTTCTCCCTTTTTCTTCTTTTAATTAAAAATTTTAGCTTGATGAATATACAATGAAAAATGATGTGCTATTTTTGCTGCTCTATTGCTTATAAAATATATTCCCTGAATATTTTAATATTTTAACCATTGTTGAGTAACCATTGTTCTTCATAGTGTTGAGAATCCAGGACTTTCCAAAGGGTGATTTAGTTAATACATGTCCTGGATATGTTTGCTAAACTCTAAAAGTAAATGTTTTCTCTGCGCTTATTCTGTTTGGTTCCAATAATCATCAACAATGACCATACTTTTTGTTTTAAGTGAATAAGCTAAGTATATAGCATGCCAGAGTAAAAGACATAGAAAGAGATAAAAAGATAATAGCTAGATTATGATAGATAGATAAATAAATAGATTGATGATGAAGAGGAAGATGGCTGATAGGTATGTATGTAGATAGGTATGTGGATAGGTAGCAAAATGTCATCAAATTGGGTGTTCAGAACATCCCAGAAACCAACTCAGGGAGCCCCATTGATGTACTCATCAGGAATTCCCAGTAAAGTGTCCCAGCAGAACAGAATGTCCTATTTGGTCAGGCTTCCAAATGAAGAATCATAACAATACACAGAGATTGCATTATCCAATCAGGTGTTCAGGACATTTTGCAGAAACCAACCAGGAAAGCTGAGGCATCAGTTGGAGTTCCAGACTGAGCTTTCTCTCCATGGCTAAGCTCTCTGTAGCTGAACTTCAGGCTCCTCTTCCCCACTGTGGACACTTCCTTATCACCAGCTTCTGTTGGAAATGGTTTACTTTCTATCTGTTTTTTCAAAGAAATATTTTCACTCGAACGGTTTTTCTTTGCTCTTTCCTTCCTGTTGGAGGTAACTCATACCCCAACACTAGGGGTCTTGGAGGATGCTTTGAGAAAAACAATGGTCTGAAATGAGAGAAGCAGGGGTATAGAGGAACCTCACTTCTAGAGACAGCTGTCAATGAAATCAAATAGTTCATGACAATTTGCCAATAGAATATAATTACAAGGTTTTTTAAAGATAATTTTCAGGGAAACAAAGTTATAGTTCTCATACAGATAAGAAAATGATTGTGTATGAATTATAAAATAATATTTATTATGAGCAAGATAGGTAACAAAGACTTCTGCCTTGACCAAATTCAGGCTTCTTAGAGCTTGACCTCAACCTTAAGCTGAGCTTAACCTATCCTTGCCAAGATTGTACAGCCCAGGATTAGTAAGATACTGCTACGGCCATTTAGAAAGATTCACTCCTGATATCTGATCACTACAGCTGGCCTTAGCCATGACTCCTGTAATGTGGGTTCAGAACAGTTCTCCCCTACTCTCAATGTCTTCACTGAGAAGTCTCTGTTCTCTGAACCCCTCACTGTCTTTGCTGTTCTCAGAGCTGAGTCTCTCTCCTTTGTTGAGAAGGCCATGAAACAGTTGGGCACGTACATTACAGTTTAATCTCAACACTGCAGAGGAAGGAAGACTTCTGAGTTTGAGGCCAGCCTGGTGTAAAGAGTGAGTTCCAGGAAAGCCAGAGCTACATAGAAAAACCCTTTCTCGAAAACAAAACAAGCAGACAAAAATGTCATAAATATTGTATGGTTCTAAAAAGAGCTTTCCTTGCCCTTAATAAGTGTCAAAATAATACATTTAATCACAGTTAACACAGTTAAATATATTTTAACCAGTTCAAAGAAACTGCTTAAAAACCAAATATCGTTTGAAGAGTAAAGAAACCAGATTACAAATGAAGGGAAATCTTTTTCGGCAGGTCTGAAAGTGGAAGAAAAGTCTTTTGAAGAGAAAACTTGCAGCGCAGTCCTCTATCACACTCCTGGAGTTCACAGACCCATGCAACACGTAGGTTGTAGGTTTCAGCATTGGCCATAGACTATGAGAGTTTGCTATAGACGATATTGTTTTCCATCACAATGTTAATTCCGTCCTAGATTGCAGCATGGTGCCTGTATTAGTTACTTTTGTTGTTGCTGCTGCTGCTGCTGTAATTCAGTCCCATGGCCAAAGCCAATTTAAGGAAGAATTTATTTCAGCTTATTGTTCCAGAGGGATGTTGTCATTACAGAAGGAAAAGGGTGAAAGCAGAAGCAGGAAGTTGAGAGATCACATCTTAACCATACACAGAAAGCAGAGGGAAAACTACAAGGCTATAAACATTCAAAGTCAGGCCCCAGTGGCATACTGTCATAACCTGCTTAAACTCTGTAGCCCCTCCGTTGAGACATACTTTAGTTCCTAGCATGACTGTAGTTCCTCTGTTAACACCAGCTCTTAGCACAGTAGAAACCATCTTGACTCCAAGTCTCCATTTTGATCATAAGGTGAAATCTGGTTCAAGTTCTCAGGCTCTATGTGCCTGAGACTGGGAAGGTTCGATACTTGCTGTTTAGAATAAAACAACAGATGCTAAATGCATGTTCTGTTTGGGTTAAAGATAAATGATGTTCCATTAGAGTTCAGGCTGCAACATCTTGCTATGTTCCTTACTCTCTGAGAGCTGGAAAGCTCCCAAGAGCTCTCCTACTCTAAATCCCAGCCAATCAGCTTAAAATGCTTTGTCTAGCCACCTGGACATTGTGCTCAGAACAAAATTGTTTCTTCATGTGTTTAACTGGTCAAAATGATGTGATGCTGCCCTCCCTCTTGCTTCCAACTGGTTACCTGGCTGTTACCTCGTTACGGTTTTTCTTATAATCCTACCTCCTAAGCACACCAATGTCACAGTTAGGCTCCCAAGTTCTTTCTGTGTCCCTGGACATAACCTGTCTTAGGGTGTGGTATTCTAATAAACCATCAATGTCTTTCTGAGATTGGTGCTCGGGTGGCTTGTGTGGCAATTCTCATATTATAACAATACTTCCTCCAGCAAGGCCTCCATCTTGAAAGTCCCATAACCTACCCAGACAGCACCACCAACAGAGACCCAGTGTTGAAATACAGGAGACTGTGGAGGACAAGTCTCCTTCAAACCACCACAGTGTTCTATAAAATACGAGTCACCCTGTAAATCCCTAAACATCAGTGTTGCAGCCACACTCTCTTAAGAACCCAACGCATGACCTGATAATCTGTGATCCGTCAGGAAATTAAAGGTTCATATTCAAGTCTTATATGTATTCAATGAAGCATATCTTACACAATTGACAAGAATCTTCTAGTCTATAGAACATCTTTTCCTAGAAGGCTGATTTGGTAATAGGTGTGAAGATCACCTAATAAGAACAAAGAGCTTTTGAACCGAAGTCTTTTGTGGGGTGGGGTGGGGGCACATATTGAGGAGCCAAGTTAAATAAGAAAGTCCTGGGGAGATTACCCGAAGCCGTTCTTCATTCAAACAGTTGCCTCTCTTACTACACTGGCTTTGTCCTAGCGTCTATATACTTTTTAAGATACATTTTTTCCCTCTCAGTTCAGAGCACCGTCACTTCAAATGTCCTCACCTCCACTGAATCTATTACATCTGATGAAACCCATGTGGATGGAGTGGTTGCAGATTAATGTAACCAGGAAGGCTTCTGCTCAGATTTCAATGTTTTTTTCCCTACAAACTCACACTGGAATGTCATTGCCATTGCAGCAGTGTTAGGAGCTGGGAAATTTCTATGGTGGGAGTTCTGGTATAGAAAGACCAGGCGGCTTCTTCTCCTTTCTTTCTGCCTACCTGCCACAGTATGCTTCTGTGCTGTTATGCTGGACCAGGGAGGTCATCGCAGTTGTGAGCATCTTGATAATGACCTCTAGAACACCAGGCCAGGAAATTCCTGTTCATTATAAATTAATCAGTTTAGCTAGCCATGATGACACCTGCCAGAAATCCCAGTACTCAAGAGGCTGAGGAAGAAGATTGTAAGTTCAAGGCCAGCCTGAGCTGCATAGTAAGAGCTCATCTCAAAATAAATAAATAAAAATGTAAGCAAATACAATCCATAATGTATAATAATATTCATATTGTGCTATTCCGTCTCAGGGATTCTGTAGCACACAATGAACTGAGATGGTTTTTCTATAGTGTAAGTGAAGTGCCAATTTCCACATAGCTTTCACTTTACCAAGAAATTTAATTTAAAAATTGCTTGTAGAAATCATTACTAACTAATGTTTATTGAGTGAACCCTGTGCTGGGCATTTCATTTTTATGTTTCCTTTTAATCTATGCAACAATCCCTTGAGGCTATCCTCATTTTATCAGAGATGGGATGGGAGAATGCCTCATTTTGGCGAGGCCCTACCTAGATACTATACGAGCTTTTTGGGTCTGTGCCCTGGCCTTCCTTCTGGGATTCAGCCCAATAACCCTACCACTGTGTATTCCCTCACTGTCTGGGACATGACAAAAAGCAGTGTCCACATGGGGAAGTTTAAATGAGACTCTACAAGTATCTGATGTCCCATTGTGATACGTGGTCTCAGCCTGTTACAGCCAGCTCAGGAAAGACTGAGTACAGGTCTTTGAGCAAAGGAGTACAGGTCATCAGAGCCCTCAGCTCAAACACTCTGCAGGATCCAGCCCAGCTGTAGAGAGTTTGAAGACCTAGCTGGTCTTCATGGGGCTGGAGTGGTCACCAAGGCTACTCTCTGCTTATGCCCTCTTTCCTCTTCCAAGTACAAGTTGCCTACCCCATCCTAGCACAATCCCGCATTCTGATTTCCCTGGGCGTGAAACAGGGCTGGTCCTCTTCTTCCAGCAAGCCACTGTGGGACAGACTCTCTCCTGAATGTTAAGAAGCTTTCCCTTTCCTCTCTAAGCTCTTACAAATGAAAAGTCTTAACTTTCTAAACTGGGGTGCTTTTCATGTGGGATTCAAGGCTTATTCTGGCTTTCAAAAACTGAACACCCTTCTTGATGGTGATTTTGTAAAAATAAGAATCCAAATTCCCCCAAGACTATTTGGGTTACTCCGAGACACAGGCAGGCAATGTTTTGTGTGAAGGGCCAAATTATATTTTAGATTTTGGGGACTATAGAGAGTCTGCTCAAATAGTAACTTGATCTATTTGAGCCTTTTAAAACCACAGGAAGCATCCTTACCTCCAGCCTGTTCCATGGCCCACAGGACTCACTTTACTGACTTACCTTAAAGAAGGAGAGACAAGTTCAGGGCATTTCTTTGTCTATTTGTCTATGCTGTGCTCCAATCAATTCAGAATTTCATACCCAATGGGAAGCAGACCACAGACTGGTAAATTCTGTATTTCCATATTTAGGGATAATCTATGACAACTGTAAAATGTGGGTTACAAAGGCTCTTTTCCAAACATCTAAATACATTTCTGTGTCTTCTTTGTATGTTTATATATATATTTCAGAAAGATTCTAAAAATATTGTGCAAATACTTTCTTGTCTTGTAAGTTAGATTATAAAATCTCTTAAATTAAAAGACCTCTATTATTATTGAGTTCCAGATATGTTTATAAGATTGAATATTCCTAAAACTCCCAAATATTAAGGAAATTGAACTCTCTATAACATAAATACACTAAAAAAGGGTTCTTAATACAACTAATTTTTATTTTAGGAATTCCAGCTTACATAATTCAGCAAGTCTTTTGCAAATAAGACTAATTTATTATTGTTGGTTTAATAAAACAAATTCTGTCTCCTCTGCATTATCAGCATTAATTAACACAGAAGACTACATTTTTATTCTACGTCAGTGCGCAATTCATAAGCTTCTAGAGGTTTATTGATAGAATAAGCTAATGTTACTTCCACTAAATATTTAAGATTATGAAAAATGAAAATATATGTTTAACTAAATTAAATCATCATTCCCACAAAATTTATTGCAATCACATTTACATTTTGTAATAGGCTGGATGGGTGTCTCTCAGGGCCATTAGGTAACTGGGGTACTGGGCTCACAGTACTAACACAAGGGAACTGATGGGTCCTTTTAGGCTACTTGGACCATTTTGAAGTAAGATGGAATGAAGAAGCACTAATTACTAGGCATGATTTCATTTTTTGCTTTTTAAGCCTTTATTTTTGTACAGTATACAAAATTTATACTTACTGTTGTTTTGGTTTGGTTTTGGTTTTTCAAGACAGGGTTTCTCTGTGTAGCCTTGGTCATATCATCTGCCAAGATGATAAGCTTCTGTAGGTTATGTTTTTATTATTTAATTATTTTTGTTGGGAACAAACTATGACTCTTTCCAATAATGATAGCTCCTATATTCATCAAAGGTACCCAGAAAACAAAAGTAGAAATTAATATAGAAGGAAATTTATCACATGGGATCCACTCTTAGGATTATGGGCAATGTCTCAGAAACAGGAGGAAGAGAAAGCTTAGTCCCTGTTTGAGCTGGAACACCCACCCATCTCACCCCATCCAGAGACACTCTGGCTTCTCTTTTTCTGCCCTAAGGAGTCAAGTAGCATAGGGCTTACTTCACAGGCTCTCCTGGCTCTGGGGACTTTGAGATAAGACTATAACCACACCACCAGCTTTACTGGACTATCTCCCTGACAATAATGCCAATACCTTCTGCAAACACTCTCACAAATATACTCAGAAATAATCTTTTAAGACCTCTCTGAGCATCCAGTCATGCTGCTTGAAATTAAACATTATAGCGCCTTGCATACAGAGGTGTATCATGACCCTAAATGGTCAAATCGAGTACAGACACCATCTGTAGCATCCTTTGACCTCATCCTAATCAAGCATTCAAACTCGGTAGACTTTGATACTTGTCCCTCTAAACGTCAAAGCCAAGACTATATCCTTGCATCTTGAAAGCGTACCTGAGATAGCCCCAGGTTTTCCCTAGACAACCAGAAGGAATTTGTTCTTTTCTAAGTGAAAACAAAAGTGCTACAGATGGTTTTCTATACTTGAATATTACTTTAAGTTTTATGGGATGGCAGGTCAAAATAGAAGGGAAATTCAGACTTCCCAATTGTAAACCTGTGAGTCAAAGCTTATGTGTAGAAATAGTCCAGTCATTATATGCTGTATAAGAGCTTCCTAAAGGAGCTTCTATATCCTCACCACTGATGGCATCTATCTATGGATTAGTATCTTTGTGCTGGTTTCTCTATTGACAGCTTCTCATATAATACTTTCAGCCAATTTTAAATGTTAAGAGGGCACTATTGTCTATGATTTGAACTTAGCATATTTGAGTTCAGTGCTTTTCTTTGAAGTCTTGCCTCACTTATGTATGATGTTTTATTAACACAGAGATGTTAAAGACCCACATAAGACTCCCCAAATACCTTACTTGATGCATTGTGTGTCCTTCTATATTCTTGGTGTACGTTGTATTGATATATTTTAATTTTATATGTATGAGTATTTTTCATGTATGTATGTATGTCTATCACATGTGCACAGTGCCTGTGGAGATCTTTAAAAGGTCCTGGATCACCTGGAAATGGAGTTACAGATGGTTGTGAGCCATCATGTGGGTGCTGGGAATTGAACCCAAGTCCTCTGCATGGGCTGAACCATCTCCCCTGCTCCTGAAAGGAAGTTTAATTGGTATATTTATAGATATTTTTATCTGAAACTATTTTAAGTGGAACACATTACTATGTTTACCAGCTATAAAAGCAACAAAATTCCCTCATCAGTCCTATTGTTCCTGGAATGAACAAAGTCACTCTTTTGAAATGTCTCATTGAGTAAGCTAAGTGGAACAACTTAACCCTTGTCCCAGGCAGTTTCAATTTGACTTATGCCCTCTACTGACTGCATAAGCAGCTATAGGATAAAGCGCCTGTACTTCAGAGACAGAGTCTCGTGTCAGACTTTACTCACAGGGTAACCTCAACTTCACAACAGGCCTTTTGCTTCAGGCTCCTGAGCTATGTGGGTGACAAGCATCAGCCACCAAAACTGGCTCTGTGTGCTTCCACATGTTGAATGATATCTCTAGTCAGCAGCTGCCTCTTTTGTCTTTCTGGGTTATTCTTCTTATATTATTCGATTGTCATTTAGCAGAGCTTTAAGAAAACACTGAAGTCTATATTCAACTCATTATGTGGGTATAATTCTTGTTGATTAATTGGTCTTGTGTATAGTTTTAAAGCCTTAGCCTTTTTTTCCCCCTGCCTCCTTCTTTCTACTCCTGCTTTCACATTACAAAGAAAGAGTCAAACTACTGTCATGTATAAAAGTTACAATGATGTTATGATTTTCTTATGATAGATATATTTTTATTTTTAACATCAAAAGTTGTCAACTTTAGATACACACCAATAAAAGCAATCTGTGACTCCAAAAGCTTCTCTCAGTTCAGAGAACTCAGCTCCCAGACACACAACCAGTAGACATTTCCAGTTAGATGAGCAAGTTACAGTGGACAGAAGCCCAGTTCTTGCCCAGGGTTTCAGAAGGCATGCCAAGTGTATGTTAAACCTCAGGTTATTGATGGTAGCTTTGCCACACATAATGAGCTCTGAGCAAGCAGAGTAGAAACTACTGCAAAAGGCACAATGCAAACACACAACTGCTAATAAACACAGTGGAGATGCCCATTTGCTCACAGATGAATGAAACAAGGCCCCGAAATCTTTTCTAAAGTTTTCTAGAAACATGAGTAAAAGTAACAACAGTGGGAACAGGAGTGACCTCTCATTGTTCCTTGTTCTTAATTGTCTGCTTGGTTATGGTCATAGGACGATCACTGGCAAGGAGAAGACTTAACAAAAATTTAAAATATCCTAGAATTTTTTATGTGCTGTGGATTTTTGATGCAAGTAAAACAAAGGGGAGATTAGAATAGTTAGAAAGAAAGAAAGAAAGAAAGAAAGAAAGAAAGAAAGAAAGAAAGA
>OU015751.1:92850741-92862445 GCA_907169655.1 Acomys percivali | reverse complement strand
AGAAAGAAAGAAAGAAAGAAAGAAAGAAAGAAAGAAAGAAAGAAAGAAAGAAAACCAAAACCCAAAAAGCTTTGTTGATTCTGGGAAATCCCACCTACAGAAGAAAGGAGTGGTAAGAGCATTGTACCAAAGATGGGGAGGAGGCCCCCATTCTAGGATCATGATTGTCAAAGTTCCTAATGTACTCCCTGAAGTGAGCTCTAGCTACCAAGTGATGTAACTCTGAGTAGGAAGACCAAAGGGATTGGCATGCAAATAAGCTCTCCAGGCAACCTACACGCCTTAAATTCTGCTCAGGGAGGAATATTTGGGGGTGCTCATTTGCATTGCATTGGTTAAGCTACCAAAAAGTACATTGGGTTCACAGCCGCTTTAAAATACTCCTTGTCAGATGCTGAGAACAAATGGAAATGTCTGAACAAAGGCGCCTGAGCAGTGAACTCTCCACCATAAGTCAGGGAAAGACACTGCTCCTGCTGGGAACATGAATACTCTCTTTACATGTGCACCACACAAACAGAGGCCACAGAGGACTGACTGCCTCTTGTTAAAGCAAAGCTCTTGGACCCATTAGCTCCTTTTCAGGCTTAATCTCTGGTCCCCCGTGCATGATGCTCCCAATAGAGTTTCTCTTGGAGTCATAGCTCATACTAATGTTACTGCATCTTCTGCCTCCAGTTTCTAAAAATGTACATTAGGAAATGCCTTTTCCTTTAATCCACAACAGTATTTACTGCTGCAGGGGAATCCTAGACTTGTCCTTTGGCAAACTCTCAGCTCTCAATTTAAACAGGCCTTAAAGCAGTGCGTTTCTCTCCTTTTTTAAAATGGGGACTTTGTCTCTGCAGAGTTCACCTACTTTATGGTCAATAAAAATACAAAATAAAAACCATGACATTAAAATGATCATCTTAAAGCCCAGACACTTCCAGAAGATTCTTTTCTATAGAGTCCTTAAATAGAGCATTTCAGTTTTTGTGGTTGTTCTTAGTTTTATTCTGTTTGTTGTTTTGCTTAAGTTTGGTTAGTTTTCATTTTTGATACAAGGTTTCACAACAGTTCAAGCCTGCCTCAGATTTGACAATCCTCCTGCCTCAGACATCCAAGTGTTAAAGTTACAGGTGTGAGCCACAACACACAGCTTACTATTGTCCTTTCGGTGGCTATTGTGCCTGATCTATGGCAGTTGCTGTTCAGAGAGCCTGTTTTTCTGCTCTCTAGCTTCTAGCATTTTCGGGGGGGGGGGGGCAGGGAAGAGGCCCATTCAGTCATATACATTAAACACTTTCTCAATACCATTAGAGGACACAATCTTTTCTGTAAGATTGTCAAAAGTTTGTTTTCTGTTTCTGCAATAAACACCATGACGAAGAACAATTTATGGAGAGAAGGGTTTATTAGCTTATAGTTTATAATCCATTATCAAGGAAGCCATGTCAGGAACTCAAGGTAGGATCCTGGAAGCAGGAACTGAAGCAGACGCCATGGAGAGATGCTGCTTACTGGCTTGATGCTTCTGGCTTACTCAGCTACATGTCTTACACAGGTCAGGACCACCTGCCTGACGATGGCACTGCTCACATGGCCTGGACACTCCTATATCAATTAGTAATCAAGGCAATGCCCCACAGGCCAGGCTAATAGTGTGTCAAGCTGACAACCAAGATGGTGAACGGAGATGCATGCTGGATAGTATGCTTATAGATAGGATGGACCAATTGTAACAACTTGTTTTGTTGGACTGGAGGGATATTTTATTACAATGAACATTTTTGGCTGTGAATAAAAATGAACTGAGAATATTCTGTCTCTATTTCTTTGGTATGTGCAAAGCTACTTTTTCAGAAACGTGCATGTAGAGGAATATAATTATTTCAAACATGCTGATGTAATAGATTATATCAGTCCCATTAACACAGCTCATTTCAGTGTGGCTCTATTACCAACTATACTTTAAGGATCTCCTGGAGTTAAATCCTAGCTGTTTTAACTAGCAACACTCAAGAGGTGACAAGGGTCTGCCTTCCCAACCTTGTATTCAAGGGCAAGGTTGAAAACCACAGAAGTAGCTCAATAGATCACATGATCATTTGTGCACAATAAACTGCAAACAACCACCTTTTAAAGGATGCTTACCTGTCCCTTTCTAATCATCTCATCCTTCCGGTCTATGAGTTCCGCTCCATGTGGGCACAGTGCAAACATGTTTTATAACAAGCAAACAACAGCATATCATATCTCCTAACTTTATAGCCCCATGCAAATATTTGCCATTTATATCTCTGTTTCTTATTTTCAAAGGACTTCTGTGTTAGAGAAATAGGTTTTTACTTTTATCCAGTATACTAAAGACTAGATGGGAGTTTCAAAAAATAAAAATAGCATTAAATACAAATAAGGCCTATGACATAGCTGAAATCTGAATTAGAAATGGATACTGCAAGTACAGCAATATTGTTCTTGACCAGCAAAAGCCAGAGGGAGCACTACCTAGTGGGAAATGTATGCCCTGCAATGTTTTAGTGGTTGGAAATTGAAAAATGCCTTTCCCCCCAAATCATTGTTGCTATATCCTCACCAAGAAGTATGGAACAAAATGCAATTAATGTCATAATTATCTACAATTTTTACATTATCGAAGAGAATCTGATGAAAGGATTTAAAATTCTGTCCTATTTATGAGTGATTTTGTTGTAGTTGGATGTTTGTAGGGCCTTAGTCTGTTTTGTGCCTCTTTAACAGAATTTTCACCGAGAAGAGACTTGATACCCTATGAGCATATACAGGGGGAGGTAATCCCCCTCAGGAACAGTCCTAGGGGAGGGGAATAAGGGGAAACTGGGAGGGAGGGAAGAATGGGAGGATACAAGGGATGGGATAACCATTGAGATGTAACAAGAATAAATTAATAAAAAAAAAAAAGAAGTGAGTGATTTAGAAAAAAAAACAGAGGTGTGTTTCTCACCATCTATTTGCCGTCATCTGTTTGGTGGCAGTCTTCTTGGTGAGCCATCCCATGGCAGTGGCACAGGGGCAGTGGAGACCCACTCCTATGAACCTACATCCATTCCTACAAGAATGAACCAACTAACACCACAGCACTAATGAACTCATGAAGAGATGCATCCAATGCCTGAACTTCAGGTTCCAACTATGTACACTTCAGAGGACGTACTTAGACTACAGCAGCATCTAGGCATCCTTATCTTAATTACGAAGGCAAAAGATGCAGACTATTAAGCTTTCTCTGAGTGTTTACCAGACCAACAAAACTACTAAAATATTTAAATGTTTTTTGACAGTACTTAGGAGTAAAAATGTTATCAAAGGAGAAAAACTTCTCACAGAGCTACTATTTATAATAACATTAAAATGATCAACATACTGAGTTGACATCACACTTCTTAGGTACTAGGAATTTTCTCAGAAGAAAGTCTTATTCTATTGGCCATTTCATTTAAATATGAAGTTAATACCTTTCCTAAAAGGAAATTCTATTCAAAAGGATCATAGTTTCAGAACCCAGAGAAAGATTAATTACTATAGAAAGCTGAACTGTTTGACACAATCATATTTTTCAGCGACACATCTTTAGTTTTATTTATTGGCCAAAAGTGAGGAGTTTACAAAGGTTCTGAGATGGTTAACTAGAAGCAAAAAGAGACAAAAAGATGCATCTGACTGTCACATATACATAATGCCTTTTATTTTTCCTAATCAAAAAGCTTTGACTAGCATTTAAGTTCAGCTTTGCTTAAAACAACAACATAATTTACCCCTGCTTTCATCTTGGTTTTCCATTATGGCCACCATTTCCAGATATGACAAGAAACAAAACATTAGTGGTGAATTACAAGAGAGGAAAAGAAATAAAACATCTATGAATCCCAGAGAAATGAATCAAGGCTTGAGTATCATGAAGAGAACAGTTTTGGGAGAAATGAATTTAAAAACAAAAACAAAAACAAAACTCCAACCAACCAGGAACATTTCCAGAGTCTACAGCAGTGTGGCTACTCATGAAAGATCTCCCAGGGTCCAAAGAGTGAAAACAGGAGGACAGGCCCATGGGGCCCAGTGCTAGAATGGAAGGCTGCTCTCTTTCAGGGCACATAGCATCACTCCCTCAGCTTCTCTGCTATAGCTCTAGATCACCAGTTTCCTTTTCAAAACCGACTTGTTGAGTTGCACATAGGAAGCTAAAGCGGGAAGGTCAAGAGTTTGAGATCACCTGGGCTATAAAACAAACCTTACTCCCCCTCAAAAAAAAAATAAAGAAAACAAAAACAAAAACAAAAAAAAGGAAAAGAAGTCTTCCCTGAATCTTTGACAGCCTCTCAGTTCAGATCTCCATGAGGAAGGTTTTTCAGTGTCCAATGAATGTCAGCTCATCCTGATCGACCCAGCCTGGGTTATGCATCTAGCCTACTATGGCTTGGATACATATTTAACCAAAGATCCTGTGTTAAAGGCTGAGTCCCCAGGTGGGGTTAGAGGAAGGCGCCAGAGACCTTGAGGAGGACATTTAGGACCTACTGGCAAGTTCTCGAGTCATTAAGAGTGTAAATTCAAAAGATTATGGACCACTCCTTATTCCCTTTTCTCTCTTTTTGCTTCTCTGACACGAGGTAACAAGCTTTCCTCTACCACACACTTTCACTATGATGTACTGCCTCACCACAGGCCCAAAGCAAATGGAACCAACCAGTTATAGACTGGAACCTTCAAAGTTATGAAATAGAACCACCCCCTCTTTCAGTATAAGTTGATTATCTCGGGCATTTTGTTACAGTGGTTGAAAGCTAGCTGACCCACCTCATGCCAGCTGAGACACACACCTTTCTAAATCACTCCTCCAAAGATACCAAATGATCGTACATGAATGATGTAACCTTTTTGAATGACATGTGAGCCAGGATGTATGTGACAGCACTGAGGAGCCAGCATCTACTTCCTTTATAGTTGAATAAACCCTGGGGATTTATATAGAAAGCCCCACTTGTTTATCAAGTTTAATCATCATATTGAAAGTCTAAAACGAAGAGCAAAAAGGATGAGGCCAATTCTAAAATGTCATAATTAAATTAGCTATGATAAATACAAAGCAGGAACAGAGAAAGGGCACAGTGGAGCACATACCAAACCTTGTGTGTCATTTTTGCTTAGAAGAGAGTGTTAGCCAATACTTTTTACTTATTAGAGGATAATGTAAAGTTCTGATTGGAAATATGATCTCAGTGAATTGTATTAAAGAGATTAATATTTATATAGTATTGTAAATAAAAGAATAACAGTATTTATAGCATTAACCATTAAGTATGAGACAAAAGGGAAGCTATGATGGTAAGTATGCAAAGATCACAAGGCAGAGTGGTCAGGTATGAAAACAGAACCTCAAGCACAAATCTGCAATCTCCTTTGGTTACTATGTTTAGTGAGTTTAGGAAAATGAATCAATCTTTGATATGTATTTGATGAATTCCTTAAACATCAAAAGAAATGAAGCTTTCTCTAAATAGCACACCTGGAAAGCATTAACGGTTTGAGCTATCTTGCATCAAATGCAGATTTATCGAAATAAAGGTGTCTTTACTCTCTTGTTTTTCTCAGAACGCATTTGAAGATAAAATGTGTTTAATGATTATGTGTCCAGACAGTTTTAATAGTTTTTAATGCATTAAAACAATAATAAGAAATTAAGTTAAGGCTGAAACATTAATGGAAGATATCACTAGAAGGAGTTTTTGCTAGAACTTTTTCCATGTCTATGCCTTTAAAGCTTCTTTAACCTTTGATATTTGACCTTTGGTCACAGGAAGCTTCATGCAGTAATACGTTGTCCTTTCTAGGCTACACATGAGCCACAATGACAGGCTTGTAAGAATCATGAGTAAGTCTGCATATAAACTTCTGTGATGCATATTACATTCATACAATATATACAGCATTGTATATACTGTATGCATGTATATAACATATACCTATTAATTCAATAACAAGTTTGGAAAAAAACCCATTCTTTATGTAATATCCTCTGACGTTTTCACTTCTTTTCCTGTTCTAGTCCTGCTTTTAAAAAGCACTCTTCAGAGCCCTGTAAATTGATTGCACAGCCACTAATGAGTTGCAATCTATAGTTTGAGAAGCACTGCTCCGGACCAATTAAATGTTGTACTTTACTCTGAGTGTCTTCAATTAATTGGGCACACCTGGAGGCAGATGCTGCCATTTGAAAATGATAGCCGAGGCCAAATTATGGCCATAAAGTTCTTTCTAGCAACCCATGGAGCCCCTCTCTGCAAATTAGTATGGCTGGTGTCACTGTAAATCTTGAAAGCATTCTCTTTATCTGAAGACAGTATCTCCTTTCAAATGGCAAAGAGAATCCACAGTGAAAAACAAGCCAAACCACATAGTAAATCCACCAGAAAGTGACTAATAGGATTGGCTGTCAGCACAGCCCAGCTTTCTTCCCTTGAGAAGTGTAAATAGGACCTCAAATTCATCTTCCTCACTATGTTTCCAAGTAGGGTGGTGGCTAAGAGATACATTTGCTAGTTAAAAATTAACCAGAGGGATGGCTGCCAGTGGCTCAGAAGGAGAGTGAATGGGTAGGACTTTCCCTACATAGAGACAGCTTTCTACCAATAGCACCATAGCATGATGTTGTAAAGATAAGGGAACAATAGCACTTAGGAAATCTTGGTGATGTGGCAGATTTTAAAAATATAAACAAGTGTTCTCACTATCCCAGCAAGGCTCACTAGCACACATCACCAGCCCTCCTGGCCACCCACTTGCTAACTCCCTTTCTGATACAGTGCCCTGAACTTGTCCATCATAGTGTGCTTTGACACTGTGATTAATCATTCTTTCATGGCTTCTTTGGGGTCTTCTACCCAACCTAAGGAATCTTATCTAACCCTCTCTGGAGTGGAGCCTGCCCTGTTCAGTGCCCAGGACAACATTGATATTCAGTATGTATTTGTTAGGCCGGGGAGATGCTAGTGGGTACAAGATACTTCATACACCTGACCGGCAAAGTTTGATTTCCAGATCCCATGGCAAGACAGAAACAACTCACAAAGATTGGGGGAAGGGAACTGGAAACTGCAGTTACAAGCAGCTGTACTTTTCCAGATGACCTACGCCCAATTCCTAGCACCCACATGGTGAGTCACAACGCTCTGCCCTCTTCTGGCCACTTCAGGCACCAGGTATGAACACGGTGCATGGACAAACATGCAGACAAAATACCCAGACACATACATTAAAATAATACATTTTAAAAGTTGTTCTCTAGCTTTTTTTTATTATTAATTTATTCTTGTTACATCTCTATGGTTATCCCATCCCTCCTCCCATTTTCCCCTCCCTCCCATTTTCCCCTTATTCCCCTCCTCTATGACTGTTCCTGAGAGGGATTACCTCCCCCTGTATATGCTCATAGGGTATCGAGTCTCTTCTCGGTGACCTGCTGTCCTTCCTCTGAGTTCCACTAGGTCTCCCCCTCCAGGGGACATAGTCAAATGTGAGGCACCAGAGTACATGAGAAAGTCATATCCCTCTCTCCACTCAAGTGTATTTGCTCAACCATGTTCATAGCAGCCTTATTCATAATAGCCAGATCATGGAAACAGCCTAAATGTCCCTCAGTAGAAGAATGGATAAAGAAACTGTGGTACATATACACTATGGAATACTACTCAACTATTAAAAACAAGGAATTCCCGAAATTTGTGGATAAATGGATTGAGCTAGAAATGATCATAATGAGTGAGTTAACCCAGAAGCAGAAAGACTCAAATGGTATATACTCACTTATATCTGCATACTGGCCCAAGGGGCATGTCCCACGAAAGCCTTCCCTTACCAGGAAACTGGGACAGAGGGGAAGACATCCTATTGGGACTCTAGATGAGAGAACCATGTGAGAATAGCAATGTAGAAGGATCCAGAGGGTCCTAGAAACCTACAAGTAGAACATTATGATAGGCAGATTTGGGCCAAGGGGGCCTGTTCTCTAGCTTTTAACACACACTGTAGCACACATGTATACACATATGCATGCACACACACATATCACTAGGAAATAATGTTTTAAATATTAAAATAAATATTTGTTGAATGAATGAGTGAATTGATGGGTGAAAATGAACGAATATACTGACAAACTAGATTACCAAATGCTTTGTGCTCACAAATAGAAGAGAGACCAAGCACTTGGTCACATGGTTCATCCATTTACTCTCCTTTTATTCAGTGAGCCAAGCACACTCTGGTAATGGTAATCACCCCAACACACACACACACACACACACACACACACACACACACACACACACCAGCTCTCTACATTCCATTCAACTAGTGTTTATTGGATTCCCACCATTGGCCAGCAACCAAAGCATCTCTCTGATCTGTTCTTTCCTCTTTATCTCTCGCTCCAGTCTCATCAATTCTCTTAGGTGAGTTCAGTGGCCTTTGAAATCTTCCCTATATTCTACTTTCAGTGGTACCCAAGCCCCAGTCTTCTTGGCTGCCCAAGTACTCTTTCATAGTGTGTGTGTGTGTATGTGTGTGTGTGTGTACATAGACATATACATACACATCATATACATATATTTCCCCTGCTCAAAATATCAACTCTAAACACCCAGGTGTAGAATGCAAGGTTCCCCTGTTGATCTGATTTATCCCCTTACATCAATTCTATCCTTCACTCAAAAAGCAAAACCTTTGCACTATAGCAGGATCAGTGCTCCTATATCATGCTATAATCTGAGCACTCTACTCCTTCTAATTTAATATTCTTCCTATTTTCTGCACATGAGATATTTCTATTCTGTTTTAAATATCCAGGCCTGTGTATGGTGGCATATGCCTTAAATCTTAGCATTTAGGAGGCAGAGACTGGTTCATCTATACAAGTTTAAAGCCAGTGAGGGCAACATAGTGAGACCCTGTCTCAAAAAAACAAACAAACAAAAAAGATCCAAAAGAATTCACTTGTTTTCTTGACAATGACCCTTCATCCAATTACTCTCCTAAGCCACTATTCCTTATTGGGGTTGTATTTTGTGAAGGCTTAACAAGCATGTGCCTATTAAAATGCACTGTTGTTAATTTGCATGGCTGTTGTTGTCCTTCTCTGTATAACTGCTTGGGATTAAATCATTGGAAGCAAGAATTGAGCATGAATCCAGTTTTGTATCTGGAGTACCTACCACAGTTACTGGCTGGAATAATTATGTGCCTCAGTACCCATCATTTCTATAAATAGTCAATGCAACTATTTAAGCAAGAATGAAATTATTTCAAGTTTCTTTTGGCTACAGAACTCAGGAGGAGCCATGTTCTGTAGGTTGAATGCCCCTCAACTAACCAGTAGTCTCAGTGAACAGAACTCTCAGATGCTGTAATAGACAGCTCTGTCTGGAATCTCACTTACGTTGCCTCAGATTGGTGATTTTTTTTTCATCTGCATTTCCTTCATCAGAGTTACCCATAAAGAGTCTGACATTTTACCATCAAATTTGCCAAAGATTCTGTACCATCCATACTTCTTTCTTCCAATTCTTGCCCACAAAAAGACTGCCATGCTGACATGCACCACCAACAAAAGAACCAATCCATGACAAGGCACCTGTAAGGCATAAGTCACATGGCTCCCATGTAGATTCTGCATTACAAAGGATTCTGGGAAATGTATTTTATATAGCTCCCATAAGCTGTTTGAGGAGCCATTGTATAATTGATCTAAACTGGATAAATTTAAAAGACATTCCAAAATTCCTCTCATACAAATGTTTATTGAATGATGAGCTAGAAAGATGAAGTAGGAACTGAAGAGGTGGTTCATCAGTTAATAGCACTGGCTACTCTTGCAGAGGGCACAGGCTGGGCTCCCAGCACCCACATAATGACTCATAACTTCCTGTCCCAGGGTATCTGATGCCTCTTCCGGCATCTGTAGGCACACACAGGGTACACATGCATAGATATGACTAAACACTCATACATATTAAATATAATTTAAAAAAATAGATGAACCATAGAGGCCATAGTTACCATTTTAATTGAGTATATTCTATTGTTTAAAATAATTTTAGTAAGTAATTTAAGTTTAGCCTTAAATTAAGAAGATAAGCCATTGCCTTTTAAATGTATTTCTTGGCAATATATCAGACAATTATTTTATTCCTGGCCTTTAATGCATCAGCTGCTTCTAATATTTCCTAATTCTCTTCTTATGTGATTCTTCTATTTCAACTTAAGAGTTAAAACACATTGCATTATTTATTTGTGTCAAAACATGAGTCCTTCAATTATAACACATATTGATCCTAACAATAAAGACTGCTTCAAACATTAGGCCAGAGCACTTATTACTGTGAGAACAGATAAGTAACTCTTTTTTATTTTTCATTGTACTTGGTACCTATGCAGTACACTAATAACAATTCATTTGCCTATTTCAGACATACTAAGTATAATATTAATCTATTTTAGATATAAGAAGTATTGATTTTGTAAAATCCCCATAAGCCCAAATAAATTCCTTCTAACATATTTTCACAGTTGCATTTTTCCCCTACATGGAGCAAGCCACCAATTCACAACATTCTACCACAGCTACAATACATGTAACTGTCATCTTAAAAGACCCAGATCAAGCTTCTGAAGATGGAACAGTGTACAGTACTAGGACTCAGTCCCAATGAAGGCACTGTGCTAGTCACATGATGATGCCGCTGCCTGCTGCCAGCTAGAGCAATGACATGCCCCTCTGATATACAACCACAGCGACCTCTGTATGCCTGGGCCACTGAGCACAATAAGGTCCAATCCATTTCCTGGAAGTGTGTACAAGCAGGGACTCTGCAGGGGCTAGCTTCTCAAGGGAGACTCTGGATGTGTTTATTTTTTATATCCTGGCACTAAGGTGGGTTGTCTCCATCCAGTTTTGATATATCCTGTTGCTTTTACACAGTTTCTTTATAACAGCACTGATCTTTTCAGAACTCATGTCTTTCTTGACCCCAACATTAGCTTTTTTTGGCCCAAACCACAAGATTTTCAGATCTTTCTCCTCAGACTTTCACTCTCTTTTAATTTAAGTTTAATAATTATGAATGATTTTTCTGTCTGTATGTCTGTTACTATGTGCATTCTTGGTGCTGCAGAGGAAGAAGAGGTCATCAGATTCCCTGGAACTAGAGTTACAGATGGTTATAAGCCATCGAGTGGGTGCTGGGAATTGAATCCAGGTCCTCTGGAAGAGCAGTTGGTGCTCATAACCACTTGCCCTCTATTCCAATGTGAATCTAAAATAAATAAATAATAAACAGCAAAAAGCCTTGCACCACCTGAATTCTATTCTGCCTTGAAATATTCTGTACATAAATCTTTCCTTACTTAAGTTGTTTGTGTCAGATACTTTTGTTACAGTGACAAAACCATATCAAACCACACAGAATGTCAGCCTCAGAGAAGCAGTTGTTCCCATGACTAAACCCAACCATGTTGAAACTAGGCCTTTAGCTTCCAGGAGGATTCAAAAGACTTTGGAGATTTGTAGTAGAGAAGCCACAGGATGCTGTGAGCAAAGCATAATAGGTGTGTGTGTGTGTCCATCATCATCAAATCAGTATCTCCCCAAGTCTCAGGTCAGGGACAAATCTTTATTGCAATGCAATAGGAT
>OU015751.1:92778044-92850731 GCA_907169655.1 Acomys percivali | reverse complement strand
ACACACACACACACACACACACACACACACACACACCTATTAAGCTTTGTTCACAGGGTCCTATGGCTTCTCTGCTGCACAGCACCAGTCTTTCGAATCCTCCTGGAAGATGAAGGCCTAGTCACCACATAGTTGGGTTTAGTCACGGAAACAACGCACTTCTCTGTGGCCAATGTTCTGTGTGGTTTGGTTTGGTTTTGTCCCTGTAACAAGAGTATCTGACATAACCAAGTGAAGTGAGAAAGGATTTATTTGGATTCTATATGGTATGGCTAAATCCCAGAGCAAGTGAAATCCTCATGTCAGTTGTTTAATGTCAGATACTCTTGTTACAGGGACAAACCCAAACCAAACCACCCTACAGCAGGTGGAGACTGGACCTTCATTCAGTACCTGAGCTTCAGAGAAGGATGCTTCTCACTGAAACCATGACAGCCAATAATCTTCACTGGGCAATATTTCTGAACTATATGGTATGTAGTATCTTAGCCATAGAAAAGCTTATGAAAATAAATAAGAATAAAACTGGTTCAATAGGACTAAGCGAAGCTTTTCTCATAAGAGTAACTATACAGCTTCATTTTTATATAATGCCTTACTTTTTAAAAAGCACTTCTCTTTCTAACTGATCATCACATTTCTGGTAAGCAGTCAGGGATTATGTCTATTTTGAGGATACTTATATTATACATATAATTTGAATCAATAAGAGAGGAAATGCATATTGAAGAGCTAGTATACACTAAGCCCTGCACTAGGCACTCTGGAACCAAGTGGGAGAGTTACTGTAATTAAACCTGTTAAGCACCACAGTCAGGGGGGTGGTAGAGAGGGATGGAGACCCTCACTGAATAGAGAAGACCTACAATTGAGCTCAGTCTAGGCTTCCTGAGAAAGTGAACAGAACATTTAAATAAGTGTTTGCTAAACAGTGGGGATTTGAGGGTCCACCAAACTCTATCTTACCCTCTTCCTATATTTGATTGCATAATACATTCCCATTCATCCTCCCTCCCACTCTCTTCTCTCTCTCTCTCTCTCTCTCTCTCTCTCTCTCTCTCTCTCTCTCTTAATGCGGGCAATGAACTCAGGGCCTCCTGTGTGCTAGGTAAACCCTCCAGGTAACCACTGAGCCACACCCCTGCCTCTTGATTGTCACAATGACCTAAGGAATTTCACTGCAGAGCCTCTTTCCTTTCCAAGTGTCACCCATCAGATGAGCCCTTTACAATAGAAAAGCAAAGAGATTCAGTCCAAAGTGTCCCCATACTGCCCAGTGAGCACCCCTGGTCTAAGTTGAGATCTGACTTGAGGGAAGGAACGGTGCAGCCAGGATGGAGAGGGGAGAGAGCAGTACTCTAGAGAGGGCCATGTGAAGGAGATCCCTGGCAATTCATACTCTCACCAATGTTTTCATGGTAAAATACACATAATGTAAAATGTAGCATTTTAACCATCTGTATGTGTTCAGTTTTCTGGTGTTAAATACACTCAAACAGTTCACAATCATCTGTCTCTAAAACTCCCCTTTTCCCACTTAATTCTGCTCCCACTAAACACTAGCCCCCAAGTCTACCCTCTTCTCAGAACACTGTCAAACACTACACACTTTTCTGTCTCCTTGAAGAGGACTTCTTTGAGAACCTCATACAATGTGATAATTTAATCACTGTACTTTCATGTAGAAAATGTTTTCAAATTTTATACATACTGCAGAATATGACAAATTCTTCTTTTTAGGGGCTAAAAAAATCAAATTCTAACATTATTTTATCCACCATGCATCCATTAATAGATGATACCTTTTTACTACTTGGAATAAGGCTGCTATGATCATGTAAATGATGACATTTCTGTTTCCAGTCCTTTGGAGACCATCCCCAGAAACCATGTGGTGGCATTATGCCAGTTCTTAGTGCATGATAGAATAAGACTCATGATCATCCTGCCAGGGAGCCTATGTTCTGTGGAGGAAGACAAAACAGATAAATAAGTGAACAAACAACACCATTCTGGTGTAACTCTATAAAGAAAAATTAGCACAAGTGAAGTGGAGAGAACCTCAAAAGGATGAAACTACTCTGAATGGTACAGCAGGCAGCAAAGATGGCATACACCTTTGAACTTTGAACAGGGCCAGCCAAATCAGGATGCCATATTACAGTTTACATTAAAAAAAATTGAGAGATGTTACATACATTTCCAAGGTCACAATAGATTCTACAGAACAGACTAGAACTTTGTATCACTGTTATTTTGTAGATACTCTTTGTTGAGCTGAAAGGTTGGGCTCAGGTACTTGTTTATCAGATATGGCAGTCTATGCCCAACCTCTCAGACATCTGACTTCTTCCAGACTCAACACTATGAATGCCAAGAGGGCACTTTAAGCTTCAACTAACCACACCTCTTTTATACCCAGCTCTACTGCTAGTTTTTTGTTTGTTTGTTTGTTTATTTGTTGTTGTTTTTGGTTTGTTTGCCCGCTTGTTTAAAGAGATTTTTTTACAATGGCAAGATAAAATGGTAACTATTCAAAGTAGAAATGATATACTTCACTATAACCTAGCTTTAAGATAAAAAAAAGTTCTACTCCACTCAAGTCAAATAAAGACTCTCATGTAACCTGAGTACACAGTATCTGAAAGAACATGCCCTGTAAAAGAATAAGAGCACGGTTTTCTCTCACCTAATAAATGTGAAGCTTATGTAAATATTGTTTGAAACCTATTGTGCAATCAGTAACTATCTGCAACGATCTACAAAGATACACGTCCACTGCCAAAGCCTTCCTGTTCAAATAGCACAAGCTCTGATTTCTTTTTTTAACAAGAAGATAACCTTTTCCCACAAGGTATACACATCCTCTCATGTACAACTAAGACTTTGACACCATTCACATGTGAAGATCTATCAAAAGTCTGTATGTGTTAGGATGTATAAGTAACAAGATCTGTCACAATCCAACCTAAAATATAAACTTTATTGGTTGTATGAACAAGAATAAGTGATGCAGTGATGGCAGAGTTTATATTAGGAAGCATAATAATGTTCTTTTCTGTTTTGTTAAATTCTCATAATCTTTTACTATAATGTGAGTGGCTGTTGAGTTAAAGAGTAAATCAATATTCTTAGCCTTTAAAGTACATATTAAAATGTGGCCTGTTTTGCTTAGTGTATTTACTCCATCAACAAACAGTGGCTGAACACCTGCATGAAAAGCATACCAGAAGCTATTAAAATTGTAATGTAATGATGTGATGCTAAGTATTTGCCTACACACATGAGCTGGTTGCTTTAGAATAAGCTTTTTAAAAACTCTATGTGGAAATATTTAACATGCATTAGAAAAAGCATTAACTTCCTAAAGATCCTATAATTATTACCATGGCAGCCCTTACATTTATCATCTAGCATTGACCCCAAATAGAGAAGTTTACAAATATATAGTTAATAAAAGATTATAGGAGAGGGAAAAAAAAGGACTCTGACTGCCCTGCATCTCAAAGAATGTGCCCCTGCCCTGTAACCCCTCTGCCTTCTCCTTAGTTAGTCAACAGTCAGCACAGTCTTATTATCTGCCAAACACCGTACTTGACGTTGAAGATGCAAAGGGGAACAAGAAGGATGGGGTTGGTGTTCTGTGGTATTTACAAACTGCCTGGGATATAGATTTTTTAAAAAAGGAAAAAGGCATGAAGTTTCCAGACACCTGGAGAGAAGGTGGAGCTAATCCTTGAGGCCCGTAATAGGAGCATCAAGACTTAGTGCCCGGCATTACACAAAGAAATGGACAAGAGAAATAGTCAAGGAAGACACATTCAACTTATCCCTTGAGAATTTCAAGGTCTCATGATGAGGAGGGAAGAAGCCTAGATTTTAGACAAAGGATTTGCATGTAGTTCTATTTGACCCCTGTTAACCATGCTGCTGGGCATCACACAACTGCTACTCTCAACAGGCTCACTCTTGCTCTTGTTTCTTCAAATCTATTGCTTGAGGAATTTGAGGTCCAGGACAGGTGGCAGGAAGACTTCAATGTTGTTTTCTCGTTCTCTGTGTTTTCCTTGCTTGCCTTTAGCAGTGAATTTCAATTTTTACTGAAAGTTGGACAGTCTTCTTACACCAAGCTGTCTATCCAGTTTCCTGATCCACTGCCTAGCTCCGGCCAAATTCCTGGATTCTCTCCATTCTGCTCAACTTTCCTAATACTGTGGCCCTTTAATATACTTCCTCATGCTGTGGTGACGCCCAACCATAAAATTATTTAGTTGCTACTTCATAAGTGTAATTTTGTTACTGTTGTGAATCATAATGTAAATCTGATCCATGCATATCTGATACACAGGATGTCTGATATATCCCAAGGGGGTCGAGACCCATAGGTTGAGATTCAAAGTGCTCTGTTCCTGATAGTCTTTGGGGATAGATGCCAGATAAACTCAGGCAGGAGTCTTAAGAACTGCCTTAGTCTTATCTTAAATTAAATCCATAGAATATAAACTCCATTTTATGGGTAAGGTGGTCAGTGTCTTTGATCACATCAGTTGTGATACCGTAGATAACTATGATGTTCATATAGGGTCCTGTGCATCCCTTATGGTGATGTTGCCAACCAAACAAATCATTTGAGCTTCTTTGGGGGAAAAGGAAACACATATTGGAAAGAAATTGGATAGTTCACAGAACTAAAAGAAAACCTAAAACAACTCCAAAGGTTGTATTTTCGTTGTTTGCTCTTAAAAAGCCAAGTACAAAAGGTTTTTTAGGCGTGAGAGCAGAGGAAGGATGAGACAATCTTTTGAAAAGGGCATAAGTAGGATGGACCACTGTGAACTCGCTCCCCGGGTTCCCACATCATTTCCAGAGGGAAAAAAAAGGTGTTAGATGGATCTCCACTCCCTATGAGAAGAGTGACTGTGAAAGGCATAGTCAGTAGAAGGGAGAATGCACCCACTGTTGCAAAAGCTAACCAGCCACAGTGAGAGCCAGTCTCACTTCTGGGGGTCTCCTTCACGCTCCAGCTCAGAAGTGTCCTTGTGATTCAGTGGTTAAGATCACTGGCTGCTATGGTAGAAGATCTGGATTGGGTTCCTAGCACCTACAAAGGTTGGTCACAGCCACCTGTAACTCCAGTCTCAGGATAGCTGATATCTTTTCTGGACTCCAAGGAGGCCTACATGCATGAACATATACACATAAAATAATTTAAAACTTTTTTGAAAAGAAGAAATGAACAAAGGATCAACTAATGAATAAATACTGGTTTTCTTAACAGTAACACACCCTAATTCACTGGACTTCAATCCCTGCTCTGTGCTACTGGTGAGGGAAAATCTCAATGTTTGTCCTGCTTTTGAAATGTGGAATGAAGTATTCTGTTCCCAAAGAACAAGTGAGACACCACAACTGTTCTGTTCTAATGTATTACCAGTAGGCAGAAGAAAACAAAACCAGAAACCAATTCAAACACTTAGGACATCTCAGCATCTGGTGTTGAATGATTCTTTCAGGCAAAGAGGAGCTAAAATACATCCACTGTTTCTCAAAAGCCTCCCGTTTCCTACAGCTACTTCCTCACTAATAGCTTCATGGCATTGTCTCCTGAATTTGATTCTTCTTTCCTGTGTGTGTGTGTGTGTGTGTGTGTGTGTGTGTGTGTGTGTGTGTGTTGCTTACATTAACTCTGAAATGCTTTTAACTAAGTGCCTGGGAAAGCAGTGGGGATATTGGAGCCCTGGAAACTGTGTCTAGCCCTGCATCCCAGTAACCCTCACAGAGCACCTCCTCTGTTAAATGTCAGAATTGCACTAAGCATTGCTTACTCTTAAGCCATAAAATAATAAAAATGATCCACTTCCCTATTTAGTTCAAATATAGATCAAACTCAATGTTCTTTCTAGAGTAGCAAGATAGAAGAAGGATGGATTATAAATTAGTAAGTATAGTTCTGATGCTCCATACAACTGAATCCTAGGTTGGGCAACAGAGCAATTTACCCAAGCCCCCTGCCTATATGAGGATGTGTTTTCTTTTGAACAAAAACTATGATGCCTTGGGAGGTGCTGGTCATAAAGCACAGGTAAATCATAGCATCATTGTCAGTTTACTTGACCAAAAAGGCCAGTTGACATTTCTTCTAATTCCTCAAATGTTTTCTTTGCTAGTGTCTCCATGAAAGAGGAAGAGCTTTCAACTGTGTGTACTAGGGGAAGAGAAAAAGCCTCTTAAATAATTCACAGAGAGGAATTAATAGTAAATGTCTTAACTGCCATAATCAAAATAATTTATGTTATGTGTCAGTAGTTCTTTTTTTCTTTTCTTTTTTCTTTCTTTTTTTTTTTGAGACAACATTACTCTGTATTTCAAAGCACTCACTACACATCCATTGAGTCTGACGGTCAGTGTGTCAGGGGAAAGACCACGCTGCAGAGTTTGTACTTTCAGAATTCATCATCATAGCATTTTTTAATACCTAACTTTCCATTGGTGACCACACTAGAGAGTGAATCCAAATACATGTCTTCCCATTAGCGATAGGATGTAAATTGTCAAGATAATGATACACAGGTAACTTTAATATATGACACTATTAGAAATTGTGTTGTTTTGCTTGTGTGATGATGAGGACAGACTGAGCTCTCCTACATGACAAGCATAGCCCTTATCACTGAGCTACAATCCCAGCCCACTTGTTAGTGGAAAATATAGCCTTCCTGCATCATGGGCAGTTTTAAGAAGGTACACCAAGTTTTCCTGAAACAATAAAAAAGGAATAATTTTCATTAATGGAAAAGAAACTGTTGCTATACAGTGAAAACTTGATGAGCTCAGAATTTATGCTTGTAAATGTGTAAATTAATTGCATGTAAGAGAGTGGCCCATGAAATGTGCAATGCAATTACCATAGATGCTTCTTTGTTGCTCTCTAACTGTGAAGTATAGCTCAGGATGCATAACTACCAATGGAGGAATATGTTGAGTAATGCTTTCCATGAGAGATGATGGACACTGTCGTGGGTATGTTTGAAGCGTGTCAGTAGTTCTTAATTTTCCTAATGCAGCAACTCTTTTATACAGATCATCATGTTGTGGTGACCGACCCCTAACCTTAAAATTATTTTTCCTGCTACTTCATAACTATAATTTTGCTATTGTTACAAATAGTAGTATAAATATCTGATATGCAGATGGTCTTAGCAACCCCTGTGAAAGGGTTGTTAGACCCCCAAAGGAGTCACAACCCACAGGTTGAGAGCGACTGCTTTATGTGTACGATGAAATGTTCTATCTCTCTCCAAAGAAACATGAGCCATGCTGTATAAGCCAGAGCTTCCCCCAGGCCCTGTCAACTGTTCTTCATCATAATTCTCACACAGCACTCTGATCGTTTTATTAACCTCTCTTTAAAAAGAGAGACTGAATATTGAAAATGTATTTAGCCCCATATTGCATTAAAACATCAACAAATAAGTCTTTGAATTTTTATGACTATTTCTAGTGTGTATGTTTGCATGTACACTCATATACAGTGGCAAGAGGGAGACATGTAAAGAGACAAAGGAAGCTCCCAGGGAAAGGAATGGTAAGCACAGGGGCATAGCTTTGGTGTGATTGATGAATGCTAACAGGCTAGTGTTAACTGAGGTAATGCAATGGTAGATGTCAAGGGGAAAATGTCCCCAAGCATCACACTGAGTGAGACTTTGTTCATCTAGGCAAGACATTGGGTTATATTCCAAAGGTAAAGCCAAGTTTTCAGAAGATTTAGAACAAACCTATGACCCAATTAATTTCTTCTTGTTAAAAAGTATCAATCAGTAACTAGAGACACAGCTTGGTGGTTAAGAGTGTATACTGCCAGAGGGCCTGAGTTCAGTTCCCAACACTCATGTCAGGTAGCTCACAACCACTTTTAGTTCTAGCTTCTGGGTATCTAGTGCCCTCTTCTGGGTCTCCAGAGGCATCTTCCCTCACATGCACATACCCATACACACATAATTAGAAATAAATCTCCAAAAGTACCCAACTGATATATAAAAAATAGGTTGTAATTATGCAAGTGGACACAAGGAAATTCACAGCAGGAAGGATATTGACCAATTGCCATTCAGAAAAAAAGGTCAGGGTAAGAGGAAGGTGACACTGTTGAAACTGAGCCAATAAAGCTGAAAAGTACAGAGACATTAGCTGCTAGAGACAAAGCCTAAGTGACCCCAGGATTTGCCAAAGCCACATATACACAGTAGTATCAGTGACTTAAACAGAAACTACTCAAGAAAGCTCTGGCCACGAGAACACAAGGAAAAGCTTATGGTTTGTCCTGTTTGAGGTAACCAATAGACATCCAAGTAAAGCAATCAACTATCAGAGAAAAGAGAGAGAGAGGCTGCCAATTGTGGTGCCATGCACCACTTGTCCCAGCACTTGGGAAGCAGAGGCAGATAGAGTTTCAGGCCAGTCTGATTTACACAGTGACTCTGACTGCATAAAACCTTTTAGCCTTATGGTGAGCAAAATAAAAAGAGACATCACGTCCTGAAATAGAATACCCAACAATATGCTTACAGTGACTATACCTGACAGGGTGGTATCCAGAATATGTAAGAAAAACAACCCCATAGGTAGATGAGTAAAAGGTTTAAATAATCTTGTGGTGAAAGAAGCCTCCAAAGGGGTGATAGTCTGTGTTAATCTTGCAGAACCAAGATGGAATCAGAACGTACGAAAGTTGTCGGTCAAAGTCCTGGCACAGAAGAGGGAAAGTGGTCACAGGGTGCCCGCTCCAGCCTCTTTCTCTTAAGAGAACAAAAGAACATGAAGCCAAGTAGGTGGGGAAGTAGAGGAAGATCTGGGAAGAGTTGGGGGTGGGGAAACTATTATCAAAATACATAGTATGCAATTCTTAAGGAATAAATAAAAGAAAAGAAAAAAGAAATTTGTCAGCAACTATGACTGTGAAGGACGTAGGGAAGAAGTAAGAGGGAATAGGTAGGGCAATTGGAAATCACAGACATCTACCAGCCTCTGCCTCCCAAGAAAGGGAAGAAGCAAGAATGAAGTGTTGGGGGTGGGGGAGGGGAGCAAACTGCAGCAACCTCAGAGGAAGCTGTGGTTGAACTAGTGAGGAGGGGTTCTTCAGTGTGTCACAGCTGTGGTTTGACTGTAGCGTCCGAACTCCTACATAGAAACCTGAACTGGTGTTGAGTGTTACTGTGAGGAACCGAGACCCAGTAGATCAGGGGTGTTAGGATCACAGGGACGAAGTCTTCATGAAAGGATTAAAGTCTCACAGGAAGAAAGTGTGAGCTGTCTCAGGAATCTCGACTCTCCTCTTACTTCTGGGTGCTCTCACTTGCACTGTACCTCAAGTTGAAACGCGAGATCCACCAGAAGCCAAGCAGATTCCAGATTCGTGCTCTTCTGTGTCCCAACTCCTATAATCACAAAACAATCCTTTTATCTTAATACATTGCCCACGTATCTTGTTATAGCCATAGTGAAGTGAAAAGGAGTCAGGCCTGGGAGTACTACAGGAGAGAGAAAAAGAAATTCTAACTTTAGTTGTGATGTTTTTCTTTTCTTCTGAAGCTGGGTAGGAGAGATGAAATACTCCCATGTTCTGATTGGTTAGTTGACTGACTGACTGATGATTGACTGATTGAATGATTGATTGAGTAAACTGTGAATAGTAGTTTTAGAAGTCAAATCAATGCTTTTTTAAATATTTTATAAATTTATTCATATTACATATCAATTGCTATCCCATCCCTCGTATCTTCCCATTCCTCCCTCCCTCCCTCTTTCCCCCTAGTCCCCTCCCCTATGACTGTGGCTGAGGGGGACCTCCTCCCCCTGTATATGCTCATAGGGTATCAAGTCTCTTCTTGATAGCCTGTTATCCTTCCTATGAGCACTCATAGGAAAACAAGGCTTTTATAGAACCCAGAAACAGGAGTCAGGATCAAGAGTTACCTACCAACTACGGCCTTCAGGTGCTGAATTAGTTTGTTGGGAAATGTTGACACATAGTGAAGAAGCAAAGCCACAGTATTAATGCTTTCACTGTGCTTGGAAGATGCACCCCAATGCTCAAAGGGAAGAACTGGCTAGAAACAAGATCATCCAGGGGCCGGGGGGGGGCACGGGTGCGGGGTGAAGTCAAGAGGGAGGGGAGAACGAGAAGAGCAGACTTGCAGTGGAAGATGAGTAAGTGTTCTAATGATGGTTATTTTCTCAGTAAGAAGAGAAGCAAGCTGCTTGGCTAAGAGAAAAGAGGGAAGTGGTTTTGGAGGTCGGAGAAGAGTAGAATTGCTAGGAACTCCCCGGGGCTCATTTGAGGTTTGCGGTTAGAGACTTAAAATACCAGTTGGCAGGGCTGGCTGCTCCCTCAGCCATAGTGAGCCAGGGATGAGACTCTGGTGCACTATTACACACAAACACACTTCATCTATATGCACACATATACACCATAATAGAAATAAGCAATAACACACTTTTAAGACCCAAGAAGTAAATAACTAAGTCTCAGGAAGGTCTTGAAACTCAGAACATTCACAAGGCCTCTCTCCAAGTTTACATGAGCCATAACAACTTCTGGGGGAGGAGACTCTATGACTGACAGAACTGCCTGTAAGTTGTGCAGGAAGCACTAGGGATGCAACTTTTATGCTAGGCTGGGATTCTCAACGATGCAGCTACCTTTGCATCTCCCAAGCTCCTGTAAATTTTCCCATCACAATTATACCTTTGTAGAAGTCCAATAAATTCACTGCTTCACTAAGATAGACTAGGGGTGTCTTGGACTGTCATGGGTGCCCTGTCTTGGGGTGAGTAGATATTTCATCTCATTTCCTTAAGGATCCCAACTTAATATTCAAATGTCTCTAATGTAATATTCAAATTTCTCTAATTATTCCAAATATCTTGAACAACTTATTTGTTTTAAATGGGTTGTGATTAAGAATTATACACAGCATTCATCTATTCTATCTCTTAAGTATCTTTGTGAAAAATTATAATTTCTCCTCCCAATATATGAGGAGTTCTCTATGACATTCAATTGTTACATTTAAATCCAGGCCAGGTCTTCTACTAAATGGCCTTCCTTGTGTGCTGTATTGTTCTTCACAGTAGCACTTAAGTTTTTTTCTTTTTCCCCTTTCCATGGTATTTTCTGCAAGCTGGAAGTCAGAACTTAAGAGCTGGATTTATTTCAGCTGAGTATCTGGCTAGAATAACTTGTCAGTGAGGTTGTGAACCTCTTGCTGCCTCACGTCAGGGGCAGAGAAGGCCTTTTCATCTCACTGATTTTGATCCTAAGACTTAATGCTCATGAAAACAGTAAATAAGCAAGGCGGCACATGGCAAGGGTCCTGCTGTGAAAATGGGAGCCCCTAATTTTGTTGAAAAAGACAAGTAAATAAGGTCTAGGGGTATTTGTGGGGAGACGTAAGCACAAGGTGCTCAGATGATACCAGAGAGCTCATAAGGGAAGAAAAGATACACAATCCCTAGAAACACTAAGGATCAAACACTGTTTCCTGGACATAGGTTTTTGATATATGGACCAGCACAATACTGAGGATGTTGCCAAGAGCCGTGAAAATGGCCAGAAACCCAAAAAGGATAGAAACATGGGTACAAGGAACCCACCTGTCACCAACCCTTCTCTCAGACTGGCCTCCTATCTCATCTTGGAGACATCAAAGTGATGCTGCATCTTTCCTGTCAAGTCCCTTTGCTGGGGGACCAGCTCGTTCAGCTTCAGCGGGTCCTGCAGTTGTTCCTCCAATCCTTCCTGCTCCTGTTCATTAGAACATTGTGTTCTCCATGGAGTAGTATACGTGTGCGCACACACAAACTTCTGAACACACACAAGTACACCTGTGCACATAGACGAGCAAGCTGCATTGCAGTAACATGTTTAGTTTCCCAGTTAATGCTAATATAAAACATCATCAGGGATACGATGGAGAACAAAGTTAACTTTCCTTGGATGGGATAAAAACATAGTTGGCATGGGATATAGACAGGTCATTCAATGAAGTACTTGCCCTCTAAACCTAGCGGATGGATAAGTAAACCCCTGGTGTCTTGGCCTGTTGGCCAAGCCTGCTAAAGAAGATCCCAAGACTGTGCAGGGTTGGCTTGTCCCCCAACTCAGAACCACTGGATGGTGTGGACAAACCCCTTTCTCTGGCTCACTCTTTCTCCATTGTCCACATGGGAAAATCATAAAGACCAAGAGAATGTTATGTTTTATTCTATCCCCTTCCAACATTGCTTTAAGCTAAGTGACAGATAAAATATGGATCCTGAATAAGAAAAAAGAAAAAATGAGTCAGGCTAAGTATGATTTTAAAACACTATGTATACTCTGCCTAAATAACTAATTCTTGAGTTGTGTCTGAAAAAGAAGAGCAAGAATTTGTAAAGATTCCTTCTGGGTTTTTTTTTGTTTTGTTTTGTTTACTTGTTTGTTTGTTTGGTTGGTTTGGTTATAAAAAACCTGGAAGGGCAAAGACCAAAGAGAAAATCAACTAAAACACATTTTATATAGCTTGTTAGTGGCTCCATAAATACAGAAAATTATTTCAACCCTCGTCTGGCTAGAACCAACTGCAAAACTAACATGTAGCATACATTTTCAATCCCTAGATTACTTTCTTACTGTGATCTCTAATGAGAACTTAATCAATAGAGCATCAAGGCTACCAACCTGCTAATAGCACTTGCTTTCTGTATATTGGCTGCCTATGTTAGGAAACAGAAGGCAACTTTTCAAACTTTAGGATAGCAGTGATCCTGACAGCCTTGGTACCAGTGTCACCTGATGACATGGAGAGACACTTGGGATCCTACCTGGGATGTCCAATGTGCATCTTCAGGTGAAGGGCATGTTCTAAGGCAGTCAAGATTCTGTATGATGCAGACAGCACTGCTCTGTTCTGCCCTTCCTGTATCTGGATGCTCACTCACTACAGCTGAGCCAAGAAGAATTGCTTCTCAGGCTAGCATGAGCTCTATTACCAAGGAGCAGATGAAAAGTCTAAGTTCTCAGCCTTCATTCACCTGTGATTTTACTGACAAGTGGAATCCTCTACCAAAACAGCACTCACCCCAGACAGGCTGCTCTAATTTTCCTTTGTTTACCCACCTGTAGCATAAAAGCAACCCTCTCTGATTACACTAAGTGTTCCCAATTTCTAAGGAGGTTACCATGCTGAGAAATCTTCTCTCTAAATAGAAGTTTTATTGATAAATCTTAAGTTGGAATTCTATAATACACAAGTGATCCACAGGGAGCTAAAGTAGCAAGAAAAAAAACACATCCTAAAAACACAATGATTGTATAGTTGACGTTCATTTTTGTGACTTTGGAGCTCACTAAATCTTTTTTAAAATAAGCAACAGAGTTGCCTTTTCATCCTAATTACTGACCAAAATAATGTAGCAGGCAAACATCCACAGTTGTCTTGATAAGTGAGGCCCTCCTCACGTTCATTGCCTACAGCTTCTTCTGTTTCTTTAATCTACTTTTACTTTGTTGTCCTCACTGAGGTCAGTTTTGGTTTATTCCTTCTCTCTTCCCACAGCCATTAATTTAGAATTTTGTCTAGGCTTTCAAATGCACTGGTGGCCTTGGTAACGACTTCCTCCATCAAGGTGTCTTCACTGCCTACCGTGCCTCAACCCTGGATGTGAAATTTGAGTCTGTGTTTATTCCTACTTCAATGCCCTCACTTCACTACCACCTTTCTTTCTGTGGTTTGCCAAGGGAGTTTAGAACTCCAGCTCAAGCGGGTCATTGCTTTTTCTCTCTCTTACATGTCTCAAAATTGCTACTTGCATTAACATTTTCCATTGACTTCTAGTATCCATTGAGTTACATAACATACAGATACTAGATAGTAGAGGATAGATAGATAGATAGATAGATAGATAGATAGATAGATAGATAAATGATCAGAGAGATGATAGCTAGGCAGCCTTTTCCTTCCTAAGTGAAAAACTATTTCCGCTCATCAAATCCCTAATGTTTTCAAGTTATTCACTTCATTTTTATTTGAGGTACTTTTATTTCTAAAAAATAAAATAAAATAAAAGTTGTCTTCAAGTAGGCATAGTGGAAAACATCTGCAATCCCAGTTGCTTAACAATCTGAGGAGAAGAATCAAGTTCAGGAGTTCAAAGCCAGTCTGGATAGCATAGTAAAATCCTACCTAAAGACCTTTTTTTCTTCAAAAAGCGTATATAAGTGTATATATTTACTAGGTATGCATTTGTGGATAAACATTCTATAATTACAGATAAAGGTGATAAAGGTCGATGTTAACTTTTCTGGTGGAGTGGTATGTGTGAGATGGCTCAGGGGTAGCGGTCAAAGAACAACTTGCTGGAGTAAGTTTCTTCCTTGTGGGTCATCTTGTGGGTGGTGGAGATCAAACGCAGGCCGTCAGGCTTGGCAGCAAGCACCTTTACACACGGAGCCATGTAACCTGCCCCCGAACCACATCTTGATCACACACATTTCCCTTCAATCGCAGTCCATTTCAGATGTTATTCCAGGAAATGGGAATCTGATGCAGCCTCTCCCCTCATTAGTGATTGGCCTTTGTTTATTGTTGGTTTATTTTTCCTTATAATAATCATAATTTTAGTCCAACTTCCTCTTTTGAATCTAAAACTCCAACAGATTTTTTTTTTAGTAGTTCTTAGAATTTGGAAATGTCACCAGCATCTACCCAGGCATGTGAATTTACAGTTATTATTAATATTAAGCTGCATCTGGCCTTTATATGTTTTTCAACACACTATTTCATGTTTCTTTTTTACTTTTTCTTTAAACTTGAGGAAAGTTTCTTCTTATTTCATTCTCACTTCTCTGTCCGCCTCCAACTTAATATCCCTCCTTCCACCTGTTTTCTCTCTTTTCAGAAGTTCTATTGCTACACAAGTTAATCTCCCTAAACATATCCTTCAGGTCAGAGTTTATCTCGTAAGATGTCTTTATCTTTATATGATATTCTAAGGCATTTTCTCCATTCATCTTCCAGAATTCTCAGCAATGGGTCATCTCTCCTCAAATTCACCTGTGGATTTTCAGTTTGGAAAATTGCAAGTATCTTCTTCATATCCAGAAATCCACCCATTAAAGTGTGTATTTCCTTGAGGGTCACTACATTCTTTCTGCTTTTGATCCCTGGCACTACCTGCTCCAGCTACTAAGCTTTGACCTCCTCCCTTAGGTCACCATGACCTCTTTTGTCTTTAGTACCCTACCTAAAGTGCATGTTTTATGTTAATTATGTGTACATTGTCTGATTCTCTGGCTGAAATGAAAGTTAATAAAACAGGAACTTTGTTTTCTTCCTATGCTCCAAGTGGCAGTAACAGAATCTAGGATACAGTTTGTTTACCACATTTTAAAAATAAATGCTAAATTAAGGGACTTGTAGCCAGGCATGGTGGCTCACACCTTAATCCCAGCACTCAGGGGCTAGGAAAAAAGACCAATTGTGAGTTATAGACCAGCCTTTACCTTTTTTTATTTAATTAATTTATTCAGATTACATCTCAATTGTTATCTCATCCCTTGTATCCACCTATTCCTCCCTCCCTCCGCTTTCACCCTATTCCCCTCCCCTATGTCAATGACCGAGTGGGACCTTCTCCCCCACTATATGATCACAGCCTATCAAGTCTCATCTTGGTAGCCTGTCTATCCTTTCTCTGAGTGCCACCAGGCCTCCCCACCAAGGGGAAGTGATAGACCAGCCTTTTCTACACAGTTAGGTTGTAGCCATCCTAGGTATTTATACCAAGAAACTGTCTCAAACAAAGATTTCTAGGTTGTTGCTTGTGCTATATACCTGTCAATCCCATGGAAACCATTTATATTTATGAATGAAGGCAGCTGGGTAAATTTTCTCTGTAAGTACAAAGGTCTGTTTCCCTTTTGGGGTGGACAAACTCTCATCTGTGTACTCAGAGATGGAAGAGCACAGACAGTGGACCACAACCAAATGCCACCACAGCCTGTACACTGTAGCTCCTTAGGCCACCAGAGTGAGGGCCAGATCCTAGTATGGTAGCATCAGTGCCCCGTCTCCAGGGGCAAAATCATTTCTTTGAAGTGCATGGAAGGACAAATAACAGTAAAATAGAAGAGAAGGACCAGCACATCTCCTCCTTGAATTTTCCTTTAAATGGCAGGTTCCAGTAAGCAGCCCCTTGCAATTCTTCTTGTGTCCATTGGCAGCTTTGTCCTTTGAGTGAAGAACATTCTCGAGAAGGGACACTTCTCTACTTCAGACTTCTGCACATGTGTGAGATAAAGTGCCTTCCGCTCTAGTATACTCCTTAATATTATCCTATCTGTTTTCATTCTTCCAGAACTTTCTTGCCAGTGCCTGGCTGCTGATGCTACTACCATCCACACCATTGTCTTCTGATTATAATGAATCCACACACACACAACACACACCCTGTGGTTTAACAAGTACACCATGGAGTGCAGCAGGCAGGCTGAATAAAGAATGTTTGCCCTCATCTTGCCCCAGAAGATTCTCTGAGGAGATAGTGGTACTATTACTACCTATAAAGAAAAGATTGTATTTAAAGTAGATGAAACTGTGAAGTTTAACTTCAGGGTCCCCCACCCCCTCAAATTGAAGTGATACTAACTTACTAGGATTGGCGTGGTTCCGTTTGATTTGGTGAGACAAATTTTCATGGAGTTTGGGCTGGCTTCAAACTCTTAATGTAGCTAAAGATGACCTTGAACTCCTGATCCTCCTGCTTTCATTTCCCAAATGCTGGGGTTACAAGTGAGAGCAAGTACTGATTTAATAGTATTAAACAGCCAAGAAGGCAATCCCTACATAGATACGTACTAGAAGCCGTAGTCACAGTGATTCCTAAACAAGTCTTGCTCCACAGATCATAGCTGCCATCCACACTACCTTGAGAACAGTCTATAAGAATGCATGAGGTATGATTCAGCAGTAGAGTGATTCTGCCATCCCCGTACAAGGCTCTGTAGTCACACACTTGACACGCATGTCATACAAAAATCACCTATCTAGCTTACTGCAGAATTCTTTATAAAGATTACATAAATCCTTTAGTTTAATACCATCTTTGTATTCACAATACCCAAAAGGCAATGGCAAAATTGATTTTGTAACAAACTCCATCATTTTAAAATATGATGTATTTTATCTCCAGCAATAACCACAAAACGTTAAGCTGGCAGTTTTTAACTGTATGTCAAATTCCTTTTGTGATCACAGAATTGAAAAATATTTCCAAATGCACTCCCTAGTGATAGCTGACAGTGCCTTTGGTTTTCTAAAATCTTTGATTCAAATATGTCAGAATTCAAAAAGAAACACACTTCAGAATAAATTTCTCAAAATGCAATTTTCCTTAAAGATTTAATTCATTCCAATAGTGAGACCAGTCCCTATTTTTCCCTAAGTTAATTGTAAAAGAGAAACTATGAACTAGATTGCATTACTATAAAAGTGACATGGGGAGCTTATGGTTTTTCACGGAGGTGGAGCCCGCTTTTGATGTAACTATGAAGCTCTCTGCATGGTGATATACAAAATGTGGCTTCAGGCACAGATTTAAAGTCTTACTCAAAAGCACAGGAAATAGTAGTGTCCATTAACAAAGCAGGTGACTGTTTGCATGGTTTGATTTGAAGGTGGCTCCAAGCCCATCCTGTGGATGCAGTGCTATTCGGATTCACAAGTTGGGAGCCATTCTCTGAGGCCGTCAGGAGGTTCCTAGTAGACACTGAAAAAGTTTAGCAGAAAAGTAGAACTCAGTACAAGCGAGAGCCTAACAACTGCGCATGCCTGACTTTACTCCCAGCTGTTAGAAATAATGCTATCCTCGCATCCAGAACTTTTCTGTTTCACTTAAGGCTAATGTAAGTTAACGTAAAACCTTGACACTCTTAGAGAGAGAGTTTGTTTTAAATTCAGTATATTATTATTGGAAACCAAGAAAGAAAAATCCAGGTCAAAGGATGGAAAAAGTCAAGGGAAACAAGAGGGAGAAAAACCTTTTTCTCCATCTCTCTACACTTGCACACTTCAGGGCACATTCGTTATCCAGCTTCTCTGCTTTCACATCTTAAATAGAACCGTACATGGTGACCGCCTCACTGGTCCCTCAGATTTTAATTAAAGCTACTTTCTGCTACTTTTTACCCCCACTCCCATCCCTGCAAAATACTTAGTTCACAAATAAAGACTGCCAAAGTATAGCATGCGATGATTTGACCTACATACATGTTTTGTAATGGTGTCCTCAGTCAAATTACCTAGTGCAGCCTATCGCAGGCTATAAGCTGGGGCCTCAGAACTTGTGCTCTTTGACTAACATCTCCCCACATCCTTCTCCCCAGGCCTGTGTAATCACTGCTCTATTCTGCTCCTATGAGTATGACATTTGAAGATTCCAAATGAAGTGAGATAATTCAGGACTTTTCTGTGCCTGGTTTCCTTTATGCAGCATGATGTCCCCTGGGTTCATCCATGTTGTCACAAATTACAAGAGTTTGTTATTTTTTGTGGCTGAGTAATATCTGTACTGTATAGCTAGAGATAGGCATCTACATGTAGACACACATCCAGTCACCCATCAGCCAGCATGTGGGGTTATCAACTCTCTTATCTATTGTGAATGATGTTGCAATGAAGGTAGGGAGTACACATTACTTGTTTCTCTGTTTTAGGTACAGAAGCTGAAAAATCAGATTGTGTTTGCTTGTGTTTCCAGACTAGACCATTCACTCAAGTCCTGGATCCATCACTAGCAAACAGTACATGTAAAGTCCTGAGCCCATTATTCACATTGGTCATGGCTTAATCTACAGCCCCTGGTATTGTTTTTAAATTAACTGTATTATCTATATTATCTGTAGGCCCGGCTAGCAATCAGTCAAGATACAGACACTTGTTATATTTTAAAATAGACTTAGTTAATTTGGGACAGGGCAGATATCAATCCTCTAAATTACCTCCCATAGTGGGGAAGGCATGGGATCGCTGCCTCAATCCCATGCCATCCACTTCTAATAACTTCTACCAAACTACCTCCCATCTATAATCCCAAATACTTGCTAATGTTCTTCATCTGGGCCAGATTCTCCACCCATGCCAGCCATGTGCGTCTTCTCCATCCTCCATCCATGGCGGCCTTCCTCTCCTCTCTTCAGGTCTCTCTCCTTCTCCCTCATGGCAGTCCTTTTCTCTTCCTCCCACCCCCCCATCCCACCCCCACCACCCCCACCACCCCAGCCCCAATTTCCTCTCTCTCTCCTAGCCCTACCTATATCCTTTGCCCTGCCCAGGTGGGATGGCTTTTTATTAAGCAAAAGGTGGGCCACACAGACAGCAAGCAGCAATTAGCATCAAAATACATCAGACCATTCCCCAACAACCTGGGGAGGAATATGGCCACACAGACAGTGTGTCCTGCTGAAGCAATCAGACAGCAGTGAGGCAGAAGACCTAATGAGAAAATCTCATTTTCTCATTTCTAAAATATAAACAATCATTTTTCACACATCTTCCTTAGGATCCTTGTTGACTTTCTACTTTCACTTAGAATGGAGTATTATCCTTCAGTGCTTTTTCAGTAAATGCCACTGACTTAATTCATTTCCTAGAACGGACATTGCAATGATGATTGCCCTCACATTTAATAGACATTTTCAATATTAGCATGTGTAGAGTTGGGTCCAAAGTACAGAGATCCTGCCTGACTTCCTGGGCCTTATCAAGATCCGTTTGCTTTAATGACTTCTTACATAAAGCATTTATAACTTACAAAGCAGCCCAGCATTGGCATTACATTCTCTGTGACAATCGTGGTGGCTGTGGTAGGTATGGCACACACTTGCTTTTCAAGGCATTGTGTTTCTCTTTCTGCTGAATTGCACTTGCCCTGAGGCCAGAGCTCCGTTCAGCTGGGCCCAGGATGTGCTGGTGAGTCGTCTTCAAGACAGAAAGCTGCCGGATGTGTGACTCATGATTTCATTTTTTAAATGATAAAAATAGCACCACAGACAATCACAAATGTTGGTTATTCAATAAGAAATAAAATATACCATGGTGTGGCATAGTAAGGCAGACTTCAGTCAGGATCACCATGGCTTGACCAGTCTGGCGGGGGGGGGGGGGGGGTATTAAAAAAAAGAGAATGGATCAAGACTGACCCCAGAATGAGCAAGTGGAGTTTACAAGGGGCAAGAGCAGGGGTCAGGACAACAGAGTAGAAGAGATCTAGGCTGAATCAGCATAAAAATTAATTGAGGAGGAAAGCAGGCTCATCGGGTATTGTTGGATGGTGAATGATGAGTCATATATCAAGGGTGACTGAAGGTCAGTTATATGTCAATCTCATCAGACTGATTCAGCAGGACTCTCGCCAACATCCAATTTTAAAAGCAAATGCACAGAAGGGACTAGGAAGAGGTTCCAGTCAAAGACTCTTCTATCACCAAAGGAAAACATAGAGGACAGAGATGCTCCAAAGTCAGGGGTACATAGAAGCAGTGCCCAGTGCTAAAGTAAATGAAGGAAGTGAGGGTTTGTAGAGCTGGATCAGCAGCTAGGAGCACATACTGCTCTGGCAGAGGACCAAAGTTCTGTTCCCAGCCACCAGGTACACAACTACTCCTAACTCCAGTTTCAGAGTGCCTGCTGCCTTCTTCCGGCCTCCACAGGCACTGCATCCATCTGCACAGACACACGTGTATCTATGCATAACTAAACAATTTTTTGAAAGAAGAGGAGGAGAAGAAGTGTAGCTCAGAAAATGTTTTGCTTTTTGCTTTTGTTTGTTAGTGTGTTTTGTTTTGCTTTTAATGGGAGTAGAATTATTCTCATTTACTCCAAGCTTCTTGATATTTCTGTCTTTGGTTAAGATAAAAATGGTTAATTATTTTCTTATGTATATCACCTCAGATGTTTAATAAAGAGCCTGCAGGTGTTGTTTTGTTTTGTTTTGTTTTATTGCTATCTTTAAGAATAAGGTGCCTGCTGGCTAGGTGTAGAAACACACATGTTTAACTTCATTAAGAAATCTCTGAGTTCAAGGTCAGCCAGATGTACACAGTGGCTCCAAACCAGCCAAGTCTACTTAGTGAGAGGCAAAAACCAGATACTACTATTCTGCTAAAGGAACAAGAATGTAGCAGTAAAATGACTCCTAATGATATTCCGCCATACTCATAGATCAGTGCCTTCCTCAGCCATCGTCAGAGATGCTTCCTCCTGTGATGGATGGGAACACCCAGCTGGACAATGTGTAGAGAGCAAGAGACCTTGGCACACACAGCCCTAAATGGGATGCCTCCATCAAATCCTCCCCATAGGGGTTCAGGTAAGAGCCAGAGAAGATGAAGGACAACAGGGAAACAAAGCCCTCCGAACACGGCATGGCTAATGCCTATAGGAATTCACAGAGACTGTGGTAGCATACATAGAAGCTTCATGGGTCTGCACCATATGGGATCTTAGAGCTGAGAGAAGTGGGCACACACCCTCATCCATAACCCAGAAGCTATCTCCAAATGATAACTACTTGCAAATGAAAAATTAGTCTTCTCCATGGGAACCTCACTGGGGAAACAAATCGCACTTAAAAGTAGGCCCCATGCTCAGCAGTAGATGGCCAACACAAAATTAATAGCATCTTTGGAGGCTCTTTGTCTCATGAGGTTGTGTCCGGGCAGGTTTTTTTTAACCTTAAAAGTTATATATATATATACATATATATAATGGCTTCCAGTTTTGTGTTTTTATGGGAATTTTCTATATAAAAGCATGTGTGTCTCTGCATTTATATGTGTTTCTTGTGGTTTTTTTTTCCCCCCTTTGGCTCTTTTTCTCCTGTTTGTTTTGTCCTATTCCATTTTGTTTGTTTTGTCTTATCTTGTTTCATTTTATTTTATTATTATTCTTTAGATCAGCATTTTCTAAGAAGAGACAGAAAAGGTATGGATCTGAATGGGAGGAGTGGTGGGAAAGAACTGGGAAGAGTTGAGGAAAGGAAAAAATCCATTTAAAAAAATTAAAAAACAAACCAAAAGAACCAAGTGCCTATAAAAGGTCAGTCTCTCTCTCTCTCTCTCTCTCTCTCTCTCTCTCTCTCTCTCTCTCTCTCTCTCTCTCTCTCTCTCTCATCTGTAGGATCCTCCTATTTAGAAAATAGCCTTCTCACATAACAGCACCCATGAAGTCTGTCACAGATTCAGCATGACATATGAATTCAAGGGACATAGTCTAAAACAATCTAATGGCAATTTGGAATCAACTGACAAGTTTCTAAACTCTTCAGTTACTAAAAGCTTTTGAATCAAAAGTTCCGATGTCTGAAACATTTATTTGAAACTACAATAAGAACATAGAGACAGGACAGGAAATAAAAACAAGCCAATACAACCCTGGTCTCCTGAGAGGAATGTTTGTTCTGCGGGAGATATAGAAAGTTAATCAGAGCCTTGCTTAGCTGTGTCCTCTATTCTCCAGACCCTCAGACTAATCCCGTCCCCGTGAGAATCAAGTTACTGCTTATAACTATTCCACTGTGGGGATTGGCAGGTACATGTGCTGTCTTGGCACTTTGTATGACTAGTTCTGGCTCTTTATCTTCCTCCCTCCCTCCCTTCCTCCCTTCCTCCTTTCCATCCTTCCTTCCTTCGTATCTTTATAATAGTGGAGAGACAGACAGACAGAGAGAGAGAGAGAGAGAGAGAGAGAGAGAGAGAGATGTTTACTCAGTGTATGAACATTGGGAAGAGGGACAAAAAGATCACCCAAACCCAGCAACTCTCACCTGCAGGGTCCTGATATGAGATCAAAATTTAATGAAAAAGTCAAGGATACGCACATCTAAACAGACCCAGTCAAGGTGTCGCCACCCTTGTCTGGGCTTCAGTCTCATCCTGTAAGGTGGTCTGACAAGTTGTTGGAACTGTGTGAAATCTCTTACCAGCAGACAAGTCCTGCCTTTGGTAGGAAGCTTTTTCTTCTCCTTGAGTGAGATTCCTGGGGACAATCCATTTATCTGGGACCCTCGTTGCAATATTCTAATAATTACATTGAGGGGGTCCAAGTGTCTCTTTAGAATATCTTCATTTCTACCAAGCCAGTCATATTTCCTTTCACTTACTCTTTGAACACATCCACCATGAGGTAGAACATTTCTGTGTCTAAACAAACATAAGTCAAGTGGGGTCAAAGTCGGGATATGTTTAGCTGTACATAAGAACCATTTTTCATAACCTCTTAGCTTTTAGTTACTTTTGGGAGGCCTGGATAAAACAACTTCCTCTTCTTTGTTTTTACAGAGTATCCTCATGAAGCCAAAATAGCCTCAAACTTATGATCCTCCTGCTTCGGTTTCCAGGGCACTAGGAGCATAGGCAAGCACGCCCTGTCCATTGTGTTATTTAATCTCTGCCTGCACACTTATGCAACCATCTTGATAATACCTGATCAACAGTCTATTGAAGACATTGAGTAGGAACATGCACAGGAAACTACACTGAAAAGCTCTGCAAAAGCTGAGAGTAAAAGTGGATTTTTTTCTTCCCTCAAAAACCAACAAATAAGTTTTGGGTGGGTTTCCTTTGCGAATTTGGCTTTTTATTTGTTTGGGTACTGTCAGGTTTGTTATGATTTTCTTTTTATTTGTTACTTTGCTTTCTCTTAGTTTCTGAGCTAAGTAATTTTCATTTCTCAGCTACAAGCAACATGGGAAGGTATACTCTGTGGTGTATTTTCTCTCCCGCTCTCCCAACCCTCCCTGGCTTCTGCTTACACTTTTCTTAATGCACTCCAGGATTTTCGCAAGGTTCTCTCAGCTTCTGCCTGTGGCCCAGCTCCACAGCAAAGGCCACATTTAGGATTTTACTATGAAAATGCTCACTCCTTGGTACCCAAATATTTTGTGATTATCTGTACCAGAGTTATTGGACTGTTCCAAATTTCAGTGGCTTAAAAAAACATCAAACATTAAACTTGTCTGCAAATGAATAAGTCGGTAGTGATTGGTCCTTCCTAGTTATTTTTTTAAAAAAATATTTGTAGAATTAATGAAATATACATCAAGTGTTTTGTAAGTATGCATTTAAGTCTTTTCTGACCCATTTTTTTCTGGATAAACATGGCACCTGTGATTTGCAACATCTGATCAGCTACTCCCCTTTCTCTGCTGCATGCCCTGGTTCCCTGTTGGACAGGATTAATAAACTTAGGAGAGCAAATAGCCACTTCACCTCACACTCCTGTATGCCTTACCTCACAAGGGCTTGTAATACCATCCCTCTGCTGGCTAGTTTTATGTCTACATAAACTGGAGTCATTTGTGAAATAGAAACCTAGGTTGAAAAACTATCCCCACCAGATTGACCTGTGGGCAAGCCTTTGATGAATTTCTTGATGGATGTTGTTGGTCTTGGGTCCTATAAGAAAGCCGGCCGAGCAAGCCATGAGGAGGAAGCAGTAAGGAGCACTCCTCCATGGCCTCTGCTTCAGTTGCTGTCCTCAGGTTCCTGCCCTGAGCTCCCACCCTGACTTCACTAGATGATGGGCTACGAAATGAAAATGGAAATAAACCCTGTCTTCCCCGTGTTGCTGTGGTCATGGTGTTTCATCCCCACAGTAGAAACCCTAAGACAACTAACCCCTTTCTGTATAGCTAAAGAAAATGTTAGATAAATGACCAGGAGCTCTAATTTATTTCACTCCTACTGGAAACCTTTCCTAAAACTACAGAGTTAAGCATACTTGCCTCATACTGAGCATGGTAGCACATGGCTTTCATCCCAGTGCACCTGAGACAGAGTCAGACAGATCTCTGAGTTCAAGGACACCCTGGTTTACATAATGTCGGTTCCAAAATAGTATTGGATAAATAAATAAATAATGTATTCTTGCCTAAGTTCTTTATTCTTGTGTAGCAAAAACAAAACAAAACAAAACAAACAAACAAAAAAACAGAATTCAAAGTTGAAATGTGTCTGCCCGTTATCAGAGTTTCTCTATAACCAAATTAACCTGATGAGCTTTCAAAGTATTCTTAACCACAAACAATCATTTTAGGCATCTGGAAAAAAACATTACCAGTGCTTTTTTTTTAATCGATACTTTTTCCAATATAAATATGATAAATAAAAACCAGATCAGCAAACGCTGTCTAGTTGTAGACTTTGGTTCACAGACTGATAGGTTGTGCAGCTCTTGTTGTAACACGGAATAGTTTTAAATGCTTAATATAACTCCAAATGAGATAACTAAAAGCCAGGAATAGAAGAAATATACAAGTTGTAGATTCCTCAAAAAGTTTATTTAAATGACAAAATTTACAATGACTGGACTTCTAAGCCAAAGAAACAAAAAATCAAACCACAGTACCCTTGAGAAGAGATAAAGCCTCTACAAAATATATGCATCGTCTATTTAAGACACTAAAATATTAGGACTACTGACTGAAACACTACACATGAAGATCGCCATAGGTACTGAGTAAGTATTTTGGTTGCATCTGTTTTAGCTGTCATCCTTTGGAAATGAATAATAAGATAAAATGTCTGTAGGAAGAAAGGTTCTTCTGTGTCATGCAGCAAAGAGTCCCTATGAGCAACTGTGTGTGTAGGAAACAGTACAGCATTGTGTAAGGACAGCCGACTTGCATAGATGAGTAAGAACAACTCCATCCAAATCCAAGTTCTTCTATTTACCTTTTGTCTGATGTTGTAAATTTCACTTAAGAGTTTTCAAACACCGCTTTTCGTATGAGTAGACATAATAGTACCATATAATATAATTTGCTGGGCAATAGTAAGCATTAATCAAATGAGATGATTCATCAGATAGAGCCACCCAAATCTAAAATACTCTGGACATTGTCATTATCACATTACCATGATTTTACCCTCTACACACTGAACACACTTTTTGAAAAAACAAAGACATTCATCTGTAATGTGGTTGCTCAAAGTCCTTCCCAAGGAGAGACATGATCAATATCTACCCTTTCTCCTAATCCCAATGGCAAACCCAGGCACCATTCTATTTATTTACTTATTTATTTTGGATTTTTTGAGACAAGGGTTCTCTGTATAGCCATAGCTGCCCTAGACTCACTTTGTAGACCAGGCTGGCCTTGAACTCAGAGAGAGCTCTGTCTGCCTCTGCCCCCCCCCCCCCGCCAGGGCTGGGATTAAGGACATGTGTCACTATGCCCAGCATACACCCCAGGCACCATTCAAGCAGTTTTCACTCTGATGAACCAGTGGGTTTATTGGGTTTCCTTTCAGAGTATCTATCTGTGAGCAGTCACCTACAGGTTGTAGGTGCTCCTCCCTCACAAACTATACCAGGAAAGCCTTTATTCAGCAGGGATAAGGGCTTCTAAGCAGCATAAGTAGGACACCCCGACTCCCCTAGTCTCCCTGAGCTATGTATTCTAGCTCTCCCAAGGCCACTTGCAATTAACCAGAATTGTATACAGCAGGTGGTAGTAAGCAATGAGGCATCCAGGCGAGGGTCTCTTGACCCTTCTGTGAGGAGTATAAATAGTCAACAAATCCAGCTAGCATGATCCTTTGGTAAGGGAGCACAGATGAACTCCCCAAGATGGCACTTACTTGGCTTTCGGGACAGTCCTACACAACATATGTTATAGATAATTTCAAAAGTCCTATGGCAATTAGCATACCTGTATTTTTTTGCTGATGATACACTACTTTATAAGAATAATAAATCACTGCAAGTCAGTTAGAACAAGTAAGTCTGTATTTAACACAGTGGATGATTAAGGAAATATTCAGCTAGGACTCATAAAGAAATAATGTCAAATAGCAAGAGCAAAGTGGCAAGACCTTACACCCAGTGAGGGGACTTACTGGAGAAATTCCTTGCTTCCAGAATGAATTCCTAAACATTTTAAAAAGTAACAGATAAACTGTCTAAAATGTAAAACAGCTTTGGGAAGGCCGATCTAAACCATTTTTGAAAAGAAATTAAATGTCACCGAATTAATCACAAAACATTTAAGAAAGCATAAAGGCTAACCCACACATCGAGATGCCTAGGAGACAATTAGGTGTTTCATTTTTCACAATAAAATGCTAAGCTATGAAGCACTGTTCCCTAGTAACAGCAGTAATTCTAGGTACAGAAAGTAGAACTTGGCCTCCAGCAATCAGCACCCATTCAGATTCCTGAGTCTAAAATTACGTGAATGCTTGTTTTGCTTGGTTTTGGTTTTTGTGGTGGTTGGTTTTTCTTTCTTTCTTTCTTTCTTTTTTTAAATTTTATTTTATGGGGGTTGTTTATTTGGGGGTTTTTGTTTGGTTTTGGTTTTTCAAGACAGAGTTTCTCTGTGTAGTCCTGGTTGTCCTGGAACTCACTCTGTAGATCAGGCTGGCCTCGAACTCTGAGATCCACCTGTTTTCTCTTCTTTCATGCTTGTAATAAAGGTGAGTGCCACCACTGCCCAGTGTTTTCCTTCATTTCTATTATTACAAAATGCAAAATAAATTTAAGTTGACTGCCAGGCACGGTGGTACACACCTGTAATCCCGACACTCCAGGAGGCAAAGGCAGGCAGATGCCTGCGAGTTCAAGACCAGCCTGGTCTACATAACAAATGTAGGACAGCCACAGCTACACTGTCTCAAAGAAACCACCATTTGGGTAGTTGTGGGAACGAAACCTGGGTCCTCTGAAAGAGCAGCCAGTGCTCTTAAATGAGAAGTTATCTCTCCAACCCCAGGATAAACCTTCTTAGCAGCATGAAATAATACTCAATAAGATCATTTTTACCTGAAGAACGAAGAAAAAGAACCCCACATGGCATAAACTGAGAAGGAACAAGGTCATCCTCGCTTCACTTCATTGATTCTGAATTACCACACTTGCCTAGAGCTTCCTGGTTTGTTTGTCTAGAGTTGCAATGCTTTTAATGTAAACTGACAGGACCGAGAATGAGGAGGACAGAAGCCTCCAGGCACACCTGTGACGGATCCCTCGGTTAGGTGCATTGATGTGGGCAGAGCCATCTTAACTGTGGGTGGCACCACTCCAACGGTAAAATGGAGAAGGTGAGCTGAGGACCGGAGTTCATTGCTCTTTCCTTGCTGGTCGCGGACATGATCTGACCAGCTGCTCCAGGCTCTGGCTGCCTTACCTTCCTGTCGTGATGGAGTGTGCTCTGCTGCCTTGTCTGCCTGCCCTGATGGAGCATGCCTGGCTGCCTTGCCTTCCCAGCCACCATGGAGCATGCCCTTGAACTGTAGAGGAAATAAGCTCTTGCTCTCTTAAGTTGTATTTGTGGGAGTATTTTTCTCGGTGACAGAAAAAGAAACTCAGACAAGAGGCATTTGGTTAGTTCTTAGTGTTTAACCTAAGTCTTTCTGTTCTGAAAAATTTTCAGTGTAAGTATTCTAGTTTACAATCTGGTAACCTAAGAATAAATCCTTCAATCCATTTGAATTCTAGAGAGCTATAAGAGTGTATATATGTGCAAGAAACTGTTAAGTAAGAGAGATATTCAAATAAAAGAACCAGCATCAATGACTACTAAAGTAGAGCCTGTCATGACTAGTGTGCCCAATCATGGTGATCCCTTGCCAGTAACCAGCTTACAAATAGGTATGAGGTGCGATTCTGGTCAGTGAGCCACAGTAAGATGGAAATCCTCTGGGGGCACATTATCCACCACCAACTTAAAACAAAGAGAGACAAAGAAACAAACAAAAACAAAAACCACTCTTGTAGAAGACATTATTTTCTGATGCCTGAAATATCTGCAGCTATTTCGTGGCCATGAGCAAAACTGCCCTAGAGATGAACCAGTACATCAACTATGGCAAAGGATAAAATGGAAAGAGCTGAGATCACTGATGTTAGTGAGCTAATTTCATCCTCACGCAGTCCTACCCATGGACATCTTATTATGTAAGAGAATACGTAATGGTATAATGGTACAGCCTGGTCTACACAGGTTGGGATTTGTACAGAACATGTTGATCATAGCAATGTGTTTGAGAAGTATCTCACATCCCTTCAGGTTTGATGGAGAAACATGGATTGGTGGGCCATACAGGACTCTATAATTGGGACGTTTTTGTTTGTCTCTGAAGCAGTTTTCCCCTTAGCTTTTCCTAGCATGTATTGCCATCAATAATTAATGAGCATATAGACCACATGAAACATGTAAATGAGGATCTGGAGTGATGGCTCTGTGATTAAGAGTACTGGTTACTCTTCTAGAAGTACTGGGTTTGGGTCCCAGCACCAACATGGAGGCTCACAACCAGCTATAACTGAAGTTACAGGGACTCTGACTGCATTTTCTAGACTCCTAGGACACTGTACTCACATGGTTCCCATACAGAACACACACACACACACACACACACACACACACACACACACACATACACACATACACATTTAGATCTCTTTAGTGACTAAATAGATCTATTTAAAAAAAAAACCAAAAACATGGAAACGATTTAGCTGGGAAGGATTAATGACGTGCTAGGCAGTGGAATTAAAGCCCATGGTATTTTAACTTCCTGATTCCTGACATTTGTGTAGCATTTGCTACACCCTGCATTCATTTGTTTACTATCTCTGACCTGGAGATCTTAGGAAACACCAGCTATGACTACTTTCTTTTGTACTCCCACCACTAGTTTGATACTACAAGTTGAATAGATAAGTGAATAAATGAATAAGTGAGTCCATATATTGATTTAATGTACTGAAACTATCAGTTTGAAGCTAAAACCATAAGAATTAAAACAAATTGAGATGAACACCGTTATCAAGGCAAAGGACCCCTGGCTAGACAAGTCAGGGGACTGAGGGAAGACCACCTTACCACCATGCAGCTAAGTGGACATAATACCAATGAGCTCCTCCCCATGGATCAGTACATCTCCTAGCCCCCACTGGAGAAGTTTCTTCTCATACTAGATGGTGACCATGATGGTTATCCTTGGTTGTCAACTCTGCTATGTCTGGACTTAAGAAAAAAGTGGCCGATACACCTGTGAGAGATTGTTCTTTGCTAAGTCATGTGAAGTGGGAAGACCCACCTGTGGTGGCAGCCTATATAAAGGACATGGAAGAAGGAAGCTTTAGCATTTTGCCTACATGCCCTCACAATCACTAGCAAGTTCATTCTTTCCTTAGAGCCTAATCCTTCAGGATTCTGCATATCCTAAAGAATATCTGAGATATCCAGCCTCTTGGAGTGAACAACTACTGCACTCTTGGAATTTTAGCTGGGAGACAGCCAATAATAACATATATATTATATTATATAGAATCATACATTTCATATGTGTATAATGTATATATTACATGTGTATGTATTTGTAATGTACATATTATATATTATATATTATAAATGTTATACCAGTTCTGGTCCTCTTGAAAACCCTGATTTAAACAGTGATTAATACAGAGACCCACAACTGGCCAATATACAGAGAATAGGAGACCACAGGGTACTCTGATCACCCCTTAATGGGACACACACACACACACACACACACACACACACACACACGTTTTGTCCCCAACTTTCAGAGATCATTTTAGAAGGTACAGAAAGGTTATAAGAGCTAGAGGCAGTGATGACCAGAACAAAAACAGTGATTTCCAGATACAACAAGACAGTTGCATGTGTGAACTCATAGCAGTTGACAGACCATGCTCCAGGCCTACACAACTTCAGTGGCGATCATACCAGTGTGGGGAAGGGGAGGAATGGGTGCTGAACAGCTAGCTGAACAGCTATTGATAGCTTTGAGGAGAGGGAAAGCTGTGTTTGTTTGTTTGTTTGTTTTTAAGGCTTTGACTCCTGTTGGGTCAACCATGCTCTAGATGATCCAATGCCCAAGAGTATTCAGTCATCCCAAATTGGACTCCATAGTTTAGAAGAAGAAGGACATGATGTTGGGGTTGAGGTTGGGGTTGGGATTGGGGTTGGGGTTGGGGTAGGGAGGTGGGAGTGAACTGGGAAAGCTGTGTTTGTTTGTTTGTTTGTTTGTTTGTTTGTTTTTAAAACTTTGCCTTCTGTTGGGTCAACCATGCTCTAGAGGATGATCCAATGCCCAAGAGTGTTCAGTCATCCCAAATTGGACTCCATAGTTTAAAAGAAGAAGGTCGTGAGGTTGGGGTTGGGGTTGGGGTAGGGAGGTGGGAGTGACCTGGGACCAAAACCTGCTATATGAAATTATAAAGAATTATTATAAGTATTGCTTAAAATAAAAATTTCAAAAAGATGTAGAAAAAAATAAAGACCAGGAAAAAGTTGAGTTCATATCCAATAAAAAAGAAGATTAAAGAATATCCCAGCTGTTGCTTTTCTGCTACAACCTTGTTCTCTTGCGTCTGTGATTTGTTCATATATGTGCATGGACACTCATGGACAACAGAATATTATAAAGGGTCCCCATGTTTCACAGCTTTCAAAACATCCCTTGACAGTGCATTGAGTTACATGTGAAAATATGAATTATTATGAGTTTCAACTTCTATGAAATCATCTGGTAACTTGGACAGAGTAACTTGGACCTTCCGTGTCTCTGCACAGGCCTGTGCGATATGGTATAGCACTGTGGAACACCTGGCAATAGGAGGTAAGCCCCATTTCCACCCCTCTTATTTCAGGAGGATATTTAAAATATTTCACTTTCCAATATCTTCTATCACTCCTTCACAGGATCATGTGAAAACCTAAAATGTGGGGTTTAAGCTATGTAATAACCCTGTGTAATCAAATTCAACTATATGTTTCTGGAAAGCTTAACCATTACAATAAAGCTTTAAGTTAAGAATTAAAGAAATCTATCCAATTAATTTCAGAAAAGAATACAGAACTATTGTTTTCAGAGGATGGAAAGAGTCAGAGACATGGATGCTTTGTTTTAACTCAAAGACTCATTCATTAGAAATCAAAACAGACTACTAAATCTGCTCACTGAACCACAACAGCCCTGACATAGACTTCTATTTTACTATCAGCAAGATGTTCTATGCTAACTTGTATACACGGGACGAGCCTTTATGTTGTGAGCTTATTTAGAACTTTCTTATGTGGGGAGTGTTATATGCTAAGCCAGGAACTAATACGAGTTTAAGTGCCTCACCAAAAAGGCAAATATACTTAGAATCAGAAAAGGTGCCTATAAATTGCTTTCTGTCCAAATTAAAATGATCCTGCCATGAGGTCTCTGGCCTCTATTCTTCCACACCACAGAAGCCTCTGAGTGGACATTATTTATAAGAAATGCATTTGGAGGTATCTTAGACAATAGGCTTCCTATGCCACATGTCCTGTGACTCACAGTAGTCTTGTGATTTGTCAAAGTGTGCTAGATGCAGATGAGGGAGGAACTGAAATTACAAGAACACTGCACACAACTATATAATGAGATCTTTTGGAAGGCTCAAATATTAAATCTGCAACTTGATTTAATAATGACTTACTGAGATGGCTCTCTGTGTTGCTACATATTATATATCATATATTGATTTTTTTTAAAAGCTACGTTTGTCAGGCATGCATGCAATAATCTTAATATCCTCTTAAGAGAAGCATAATTGAATAGTTTAGAGAAACAGTTCTCAACTTATTTTCTTCCACAAAATACTCACTATAACTATTCACATCACATTCCTGTGGACTGTGGATCTGAGCCTGTAGCCAAATGCTGTGAGAATTTTGGAGAGCCTAGACGTGGCGTCTGCAAATGAAAGTCTGGTCCCAGCACAGATTCTGAAGGCTTCAAAACACAGGTCTAAATGATTTGGCATTGCTCCTGTGCAGTGTGCCCTCATGCCTACTCCATGAGTGTGGGTGGCTTTCAACTGCTTAAATCCAACAAGTGTAGTCACAACAATGCTAGAAGATGTGAGTCCATGTCACACATAGCCATGTGTTGTTCCCTCAGAATCTGCTTCTTTTTTAAGAAACTCCCTCTGGGACTGCAGTGGATGTAAGAAACCAAAGCCGCGATGTCTTGGTTGGTTTTGTTATGTTTGCTATATTGACACGAGCTAAGGCTACCTGAGAACTACCCACCTCAAATGAGAAAACGCCTCCACCAGACTGGCCTAGGGGCAAGCCTGTGAGGCATTTATTGATTGTTGTTGATGTCAGAGGGCCCACCCCACTGTGGATGGTGCTACCCTAGCTTGAGTCGGCTGAGATGGGCCCAGATAATCAGCATTTGTAATTCTCCAGGTAGTCTGGAGGCCACACTTGGAGAAACAGTGTTCTGTAAGATCTCAGCCCTGGAGATTCTAGCATCTTGGTGCAGTGCAGAGCCCTTCTGTTCTGTCTGCAGTTCTGGTCCACAATACTCATGAGATGACTTTTTGTACTTTCTTCTATTCAGTAATGTTTATTACTATGAAAGGAGTGAAAAGGCATCACAGGGCATATATAAATCATTATATTTAATTCTAAAAGTGTAAGAGTCACAAACTCTTCTGCTTTTGTGATGGGACACAGTACACACCTCAGGGAACAGCAGATGCTGCCTCACCACACCCAGGAGGGCATTCCCCCCAGCTCTTTCAGAATAAAGGCTTGGGGATCAGAGTTGGGTTTGAATTTTACTTATAACATTAAAAGTTAACAGACCAATCAATGAGGTAACAGATGAGTCTTTGGAGAATATGTTATAGGGGTTAAAACTCCAGTTCTACCACTGTTTAGGTGTGTTAAACCTAAAGCACAATATTTAACCTTTTTTAAATTTCATTAATTTATTCATATTACATCTCAGTTGTTATCCCCTCCCTTGTATCCTCCCATTCCTCCCTCCCTCTCATTTTCCCCTTACTCCCCTCCCTTATGACTGTGACTGAGGGGGATTACCTCCCCCTGTATATGCTCTAGGGTATCAAGTCTCTTCTTGGTAGCCTGCTGTCCTTCTTCTGAGGCCTCCCCTTCCAGGGGACGTGGTCAAATATGAGGCACCAGAGTTTGTGTGAAAGTCAGTCCCCATTCTCCGCTCAACTGTGGAGAATGTCCTGTCCATTGGCTAGATCTGAACAGGGGTTCGAAGTTTACTGCACGTATTGTTCTTGGCTGGTGCTTTTAAGCCTTGATTTCTCCATTCCTAAAATGATCTGAGAAAAATTGCAATCAATTTGGGAAACAATGTCCTTAAGATAGCACCTGGAATCAGGGAGTCAGTAAATGTCATACAGTTGAGTGTGACCTTATTTAGTTGCTGTTTTTTAATCTGTTTGAGCATTAGAACATACCTACAAAAGCAAGTCAAGGAAATGTGTTCCATGGTTCAATGGGAAAGATGAAATAAAACGTAGTCCATGAGTGGTGGTTGTCATTATCATTGTTACTATGAAATGGTCACACTACCTAATGTAAGAAGGCCAAGTCAACAATGTTCGCTCCAGTAAAATAGAGCTGTAATGGGAAGTTGGGGCAAGATGACCCAATGCACAGAATGCCTTAGCCAAGCACTGACCAAACAATGAGGACATAGGTAATAAAAAAAAATCAATTGTATGGAAGCATCTAAAGAATACCTGCCTTTCTTCTCACAGGCATGACGATAATGGACTAATCACTGCTTAATTTTCAGGGATCACATAATGGCCCTGGCAGTGTCAGGTGCAAGCAGCTGTGAATGAAACAGCATATACTTTTGCTGTATCCCAGATGTTCTTTCTTCACTTTGCATCCAAAGTACAGGTTCCAAGTGGCATTCCTACAAGACGCGGAATGGATCGACTGGCAGATGTGTAGCAAACCTTTTGCTCTATTATTAATGAATATTGTATTGTTTACTTTTCTCATTGCCGTTGTGGAATGCCAGACAGAAGCAATGGAAGGAAGGACAGGTCTGTTTGGACTGACAGTTTGGGAATACAGCCCGTCATGACACAAAAGGCAGGGGAGTAGGAGCGTGAGGTAGCTGTTCACATTACATTCACAATCAGGAAGCAGAGAGAGATGAATATTGGTTCTCCACTATTTTTCTCCTTTTTATTCACTCCTAGATCTCAGCCCAAGATTAACTGCAACAATTGTGTTAGTTAATAAGTGACAAGTTTCCGAGATGAACAGGAAAACAAAGAAAGAAACAAAACAAGGAACCTGAAGAGATGGCTCCATGGTTAAGAGCACCGGCTGCTCCTACAGAGGCCTCAGATTCAGTTCCCAGCACCTGCTTGGTGGTTCAAAATCACCTGTGGCTCTGGTTCTAGGGAATCTGATGCCTTGTTCTGACCTCATGGGACACTAGGTACCCACATGCTACACATAGAGGCATCCAGGCAAAACAGTCATACAGGAAAAATTAAACAAATCTAAAAGAAAAAAAAAAAAACAAAAACCCAGGACCTTCAGGGCTCCATAAAAATGAATCGAGGTTAATGTAATGATGAGTAAAGAGGCTGGCAGTTTGAAAGCAGAGTGTTTTTCAATTCTACCATTGTGTAGTTGTGTCAAACCTAAGGCAACATAAAGCCTCCATTTCTCCATTTGTAGACTGGCCTGTGGAAAATGGTTGTGGTGAGTCTAGAAAATAATGTCCTTAAGACAGCCCTTGCCAGTGAGAGGTCAGTAAAGGCTGCACAACTGTCTCTTAGTCTGTGTTAAAAAGAAATCTGTCTGAGCATTACAACATATCTGCTCTCTTTTTTCTACGACCAGTTAGAAATTATGCTAGGCATATACATACGTTAACATTTTTCTTATGATATTTTATTCTACTTACAGTTGAAGAATGTTGGAGTAAAGGTTATATTTTTATTTTGCCTGAATGGGAGAAACATTTCCCTAAATACAAGAAATTTAAAAACTACAAAGTAAAAGACAAATATATTTGATTTTATAAAATCTGAAACCTTCCATATGTTAGGAAGGACCAACTTAGTTAAATTAAAAGTGAAAAATGGCATAACCTACAAAACCTTTCCAGACATTATGCAAATAATTCATACAAATCATTAATGAAACTCTATCTTTCTAGTAGAAATATGAACTAAAATATAAACAGATAATTTACCATAATAGTCAGAGAAATCATAACAAATTCAAGTTATATACTCTTTCTGTCCTAGCAAATTAGCAAACAGCTATTTTATATTGGTAAAGTTTCATTAAGCCCCAGACTCATATTCCTCTCATGAAATTGATCTAATTCTCAAGAAGGTAAGATGGTTGTATAAGTTAGATGTTATAAAAATATTTCCAATCCTGATTTATAAGCCTGCATCTAAGAAAACAGTTATAAATAGGTAAACAAAAAATAAGTAACCATATTCCCAACAATCAAGGTAAACTGCTATTTTGCATGTGTATGAGTATTACATAGTTTTATCATTCGAACTTTTTTAAGTGAGCTGAGAAAACAAACACAAAGTGGAGGCGGGAGCTGGGTGGGTCAGGTCTCAAACCAGGACATTCCAAGCATAGCTTCTGCATGTGTCAGGAGTCATAATATGTAGTGCTGCATGGCATGTGTTCTGAAATACTTTGCATCCAGGAAAGAAGGCTGTGGTCACTAACTGCCAGAGACATGAAGAGGAGAGTCACAAGAGCACACAATCATTTTCTGTGGTACCCCAGGAGTTTCATACAATAATTTGCATACGCGTCCATGCAAAATCGCTACACTATAATCCTAGATAGTTTCCTTTTTCTCTAAGCTTTTAAAGTTTTCAGTGCTTCCGTGATGAGATTCAGAGTACAGCACCCTGAAACATGGTTCCTTGGCATATAGACTTATTTAAGATAAAGAAATTTGAGAAAACATATATCCGGAAAGGACTCTGGTGGTCCTCTGATGCAGGTCCATGAGCCCCTCAAGTGAGAGGTGCCCCCTTTCGCAGTGAGTAAAGGAGTTTCCTCATAACCTCTGCAGCCTACAGTCACAGAAAAGCCTGAAGAGGCCCCATCCCATTTACTGCACTCGGCTCATACCCAGTTGTGGCCCATCCTATTCTTGAGCAACATTCTGCTCTTCACCAAACTCACCATAAAATCACCGAGGTTTGACTTCTGTTCTTACAGTGTTTCCTGTGTCACAGGCAACTTAGAGTTCAGGAAAGTATAGTGTCCTTGAGGGTATCAGAGGCTGTGTAGCCCCGGGCAGGCTTGAGGGCCAAGGGCTCTGGAAAATCAACAGCACCCAAAGCCACCATGGGCCAGTGACCTCTAGGTTCTTGCATGGTAAACTCAAAGAAGTAAGTTCATAACACAGAAGGGTGGGTTTTAGAAAGCATTTTTACTACAGGATTGTGAATGAGAACTTAAGTGAGGGAAGGCAGAGCCCTAAACAGCAGGAACAGGTCGCTAGAAGTGGGGTACCACTGAACCATTGGAGGATGTTTTACAAGCCTCATGCCAGGACATGAGATGGATCTTGGGAATGAGTTGTTTTGCCCAATTGATCCGTTTATGATGTCCAGGGGCCTCTTCGTTTTGATCTCATCTTCATGTAGAGCAGCTCAACCCATGGGTCATGACCCCTTTCACAGGGATTGCCCAAGACTATTGGAAAACACAGATATTTACATTACAGTTCATAACAGAAGCAAAATTACAGTTATGAAGTAGCAATTAAAATAATTTGGGGGTCACCACAGCATGAAGGAACTGAATTAAAGGGCGTGGCAGCATTAGGAAGGTTGAGCTCCGCAAAAGTAAGAACCAACCAAACCTCCCCTCTGACATCCCTAACCAAGGACAGAATGGCTGGCAGGACTGAGCTGGTTAGTTGGTTTGTTGTTGTTGTTTGTTTGTTAGTTTTGTCAATCTGGCACAAGCTAGAGACACTGAGGAAAAGCAATCTTAACTGAAGGATTTCCCCCATCACATAGCTTATAGGCAGTCTGTTGGGTGTTTTCAGAGTGATGTAGGAGGGCTCAGCCCACTGTGACTAGTACTACCCCAGGACAGGTGGTCCTTGGTGCTATAAGAAAGCAGTCTGAAGCTGGGCATGGGGATTAATGTCTTTAAAACCCAGCACTCAGGAGGCAGAGGCAGGAAGATCTCTGAGTTCAATGCCAGCCTGGTCTACCAAGATAGTTCCAGAACAGCCCAGTTTACATAAAGACCTTGTTTCTAAAAGGAAGGAAGGAAGGAAGAAAGGAAGAAAAGGAGGAAAGAAGGAAGAAAAAAGTGCTGATCAAGCCATTGGGAGCAAGCCAGTAAGCAGCTGCCCTCCACAATTCCTGCCTCTGTTTCTGTTTGAATTATTGCCCTGACTTCTTTCAGTGGCCGTCTGGGATGGGGACATGTAAGCCAAATAATCCCTCTCCTCCATGAATTGCTCTTGGCAATGGTGTTTATCACAGCAATAGAAAGCAAACTAGGATAAGGACCAAGAATGGGTTCAGCTTCCGGCCAATGACAAGCATCAAAACTGTTAGTTCTCAGAGCACTTCTCCTCAGACTAGCTGGCCAGTTTCTACTTTCCTTGCCCATCACTTATGTTTAATACTGTGTACGCATTCCTCTTATTAATCTGACTTTTGTTATAATGATTTCAGCCAATAAATCCAGTTAGGGTGGCAAAGCAGACGACTGCCTCCCATCTGCCTCCACACTGAGCACACACTGCTCCTTCAGTTTTGTTTTTAATCTTCAAATTGTCCAAGTGATGTTTTAACCAGATTGTCACATTCAGTCTAAGGAAAGCTGCAGTGCTCAGGAAATAATGGACAACTGCAAATGAATTTCGGAGAGATTCCATACATAATTTTCTTTCTTCTTCCAGAATAAATTATTATTAGAGTCAGAAATGTCTTTCCCTGCACAGGTTAGCTCTAAATCTCTTCAAATTTAGTTATGAATATGAATGTGACCTTTTGTCTCCTATAGATATCCCAGCACTTAAAAGAAGATTTCTGTGAATGAGCTAAAAGGGGAATGGAATTTTTTTTTTCATTATAAATAGCCAAAGGGCCTGAAACTAATGAGCTCTACATGTTAAATCACTGGTCTTATGATGGGAAGTAAAACTTTTAAAGCAATGAATGACAATTTTGCTGTCCTCTTACTGATTTGTAAACTGCTGTGTCATTCCCACATTGGAAGCTAGTTCTGATGTTTTCTGAGTTCACATGTCTGTGTGGAGAGCACCTACCAGGATAAGTAGCAAGTAAGCATGGTGGCGTGGCATTTGTGATGCAGCCTCAGAACTGGAGACTACAGCCTTTTGGGGGGTGAGGGTCATAAGACTCACAGGTAGCTTCTCCTTAATTAGCTCTGTGACCCAAAACAAGTGAGTTTCTCTGTTTTTGTTTGGACTTTGCGCATCTGTAATATGAAAATATACTGCTACTTCCCTCTGGAGCATTACATATAAGCATGAATTGAGTAAGAGATATGAGAGAGAAGCCAGAGGGCAACCACCTTTCCTATGGGTCTGACTCCCAAATGACTACATACAAATCCCTTCTAAGGTGCTCACTGATAATTAGGATGTTAAACAGCACACGAGCAGTTGGCGGAGATTTGTACCTCTAAAGTGGAATTAAGTACAATTGTCCCAAATATCAGGATTGGGCAGTATGACCAAAATGTCCAGTGTGAACCCCTGGGAGCTCAGTCGGGGAAGTCAGCTACAGTTTCTCATAGGCTTCTCCCCTCAGTCTTCTGAAATGAGAAAGTCATGGGGATGGTTACGTGCTGTCCTCTTTGAATTCACATTGACCAGGGTTGAGTGAATTTCCTACTGTGGTCTCAGTGGGTACATGTCTGCCTCTGTTTACTCAACCTGGTCCTGTAATCACCTGAGTACATGTTAAGACTTAACCATAGTTTAAAATCTAGGTACTGATTGAGATCTGTACTTGGCTTTTTATAAAAACAAAATATGACAAAATGCCCAAAACTCATATGACAAACATTATGAAAACTAAAGAACATACACACACACACACGCACACGCACACGCACACACACACACACACACACACAAAGGCAGAAAGAGAATACAATTGAAAACAATTCACACCTAACAACCAAGTTGGTATCCATAGGCTTTTTGTTTTTGGTTTTGTTTGTGTTTTTTAGCGCACCCTAAGCTAATCATTGAATGTGTTCTAGCCCCTTTGTCCTGCCTACCTCAAGCACATCTGTGCCCCTAGCAAATTCCACAGGTGCTTCCTCTTCTTCATAGGCACTACAAGACATAGGACAGACACATGTGCAGACAAAGGGAAAAGCCTTCTTCTTTCCCATAGACTACTTTACTTCTCTCTGGCTCAACTTCTTTTCTACACTGTAGACTTTTTTTTTTAATCATCTAAGTCCAAACCACCCAAAACATGAAGGGTTTTGTTTTTTACTTGAGTAAATTTTAATAAAATATATACACTAGGTGATTTTAGTTCTTACCTAAAAATATTTTAATTATATTAAAACTGTACCAAGCCAGGGATGATGACACAGGCCTATAATTCCAGCAGTTGGAAGGCTGAGGCAAGATGATAGAGAATACAAGCTCAAGAACAAAATACAAAGCACACAAGTAAAAGTATGCTCTACAGCTTAGAAAAAAAGATAGTACAATCTTTGGAATATAAAAACCAACCAAAAGGGCTGGAGAGATAGTTCAGTGGTTAAGTCCACCAGTACTGGCTGCTCTCCTAGAAAACCCAGGTTCCATTCCCAGCAACCACATGGTGACCCACAAACATCTGTAACTCCAGTTCCAGGGACTCTAACAATCATTTCTGACCTCAGTAGGCACCTCAGTGAGCACATGGTGCTCACATGTAGATTCAGGCAAAACACTGAAACACAAATGAAATAAAATGATAAAGTAATTAATCAATCTAAATTGTTTTAATTAAAAAATCAGAATGAATATATGGTAATTGAGAATATGATAATATTTACACAAAGCTAAAGAGGGGGCTGGGAAATTGATATTGGGTAAGAATGTTGCTGTAAAAACATAAAGCTCTGGGTTCAAAACCCAAATACCCACATGAAAAATCTAGGCTTGGTGGTCCATGCCTGTAGCCCAGCACTGGGAGGCACAAACAGGCAGATCCTAGGAGTTCACTGGCCAGACAGCCTAGCCAAAAAGGTGAGCTCCTGCATCAGAGACAGCCACTGTCTTGGGCAATAACACAGAGTGAGACGCACGTGCATCTGCACAATCACAGTGTGCACCACTCTCACACATGCAAACTAAAGATGTTGTTGAAACCTCGTTCCAAGGGTAACTATTTATTTACAACTCATGTTTATTATCAACATGAAAGATTGAAAAGAATGAAAGTTCCACTTGCCTCTGCTTCCCTGAGTGCTGGGATTAAAGTGGTGTGCTACTTCACCTGGCTGTGTGCATGTCTGTTAAATAGTGGTCATTCCCCATAACAGTGACTAGAGACAAACCATTCATTCTGTGTTTGGTTTAATATAATCAACACTTTTCCAACCATGTAGTATTGTACCTAGTTCCTAAGAAACAGTAAAGCCTGAAATTCTCCAGGTCTCAGGTGTGTGCTAAGTAATTCTGGAATTGTTTTTTTGTGCTCTGTCACACTATATTTATTCCTGGGAGGTGACTCTACACTTGTAACAAGTTAGGTGATCCAGAATCAGGCCAACCAAGCCATGAAGTAAACCCCACCCCAGGCTGCCATGAAATTGCTGCCAAGGAGGAGCCAATTAGTCTCCTGGAACGAACAGCAGGGACCCCTTTAAGCCGTGTGAATGAGCATAATTGGCAGCATGGAAGGTGGTTTAGGGCACAAGCATAAATGGGCTATGTCACAAGGGGAAGGTTCAGGCATGGGTAAGGCCGCCTTTGGGCTTTGGTGTGTATGTGTCTTTATAAATGGTTTGATGTAATGGGAATGTCAGCTCACCTTAAACAGGTAGTTTCTCAGGTAGAACGCAATGCCGTTTATTTGGCATAAAGGTATGGAGAACATATTCTTTTTGTCCATAGACAATGTCCATTCTTTATGAAAGGCTTCCTTTGTGGTAGACTTGAGATACCAGAAAGACTGGTTAAGGTAATTTCCTGGACAACCTGGAGGCAAATGCACTCTTACTTGCTGCTATGTTCCCTCCCCTCCCTCTCTGTTCTGCTTCTCCTCGAACCAGAGTAAATAGAAAAACAGCTTGACCTAAGGATCATTAATTATTATTATTAATACTAAAAATTAAAAATACCATTCAAAATGTAATGCTAACAAATTTGGGAGATGTAGTCATGACTTTTCTGTTGCTGGGCTAAAACACCAGAAGCAATTTAAGAAATAAAGAGTTTATTTTAGACTTAGACTTACGGTCCAGAGGGTAAATCCATAAAGGTAGGGGAGCATGCAGCTGGAGCAGGAAGCTAAGAGATCATATCTTCAACCAAAAACTCCAAACAGAGAAAGAACTAGAAGTGGGTGAAGCTATAAACTCTCAAAGTTGCCCCCATGATGTATTTTCTCCAGCAAGACCGTGTCTACTCCCCAAATAGCACCAACAACTGGGGACCAAGTGTTCAACTACCTAGGCCTATGGAGGACATTTTTTTTAATTCAAACCACCAGTACTGATTTCATGTGACTCATTCAGAACACTCCAGGAATATGTCATACATTGTTCTTTCATTTATCACCACTATGTAAATAAAATAATCAAGGGAGAACTGGAAAGTATTTCAAGGGACTGGGGAGATGACTCTGTAGAAAAAGCACTTTCCACACTTTATCTGGGTCCTCAGAGCCAAGGTAAATTATAGGTGCATTAGAGTGGCCCAGCTGTAGGTTCAGCGCTAAGAAGGTGAAGACAGAGGAATCTGCAGAGACAGAGATTCTCCAGAGTAATCTGTCTAGCTAGATAGTCAGTGATCCCTGGCTTCAATGGAGAGCCCCGGCCTCAATGAATAAAGTAGAGAACAATCAAAAAAGACATACACACATACACACATAAATGTGCTCACTGACATACATGAGAACACGTACAAGAACTATATACACATATATGCAAAAAGGATTAAAAACATCATATAATATATATTCCCTTCAGAACAAGCATTTATTCATCATGTATAGTATGGCAAGTCCTTTGCTAGACACAAAAGTCATTTGACTTAGTAGAAAAAGTCAAACTATAGCAAAACTACAATCCCAATGACAGCAAGATACCAGCAAGTACACCAGAAGAGCTATAGTCAGAACTAGACCAGAGGCTTGAACAAGTTCCTTGTGCCTTTCATTGACATGAGTCACCTGGTTAAGTCAGAGGCTCCTTTGAGACAGGACACTGGGGGTGAAAGTGTCAGCTTCAAAAGGGCAGGGATGGGGGCCTGTTAAACTTTCCTCATGGGGAGATGAGAGCAGATCATGGGGCAGTAGATACACACAGATATTTACTGCACCACACCTGACTGGAAATGGTGTCCTTTACTTGGAACTGGGTTCCAGCCTGTTGCCATGAATGGCTCTGGAAATACATAGAGTGCGTAGCACTACACTCAAGTGTTAAAGAGAAATAGATGCTATAAAACCTCTTTGTATAAAGTAAGACCCTGCTGGAGCCCAGCTTCCACAGCCCAGGTCTCCTAGCCTAAGACCCTGCTGGAGCCCAGCTTCCACAGCCCAGGTCTCCTAGCCTAAGACCCTGCTGGAGCCCAGCTTCCACAGCCCAGGTCTCCTAGGCTAGCCTCAGGAGCAAGACTGACTCCAGGAATCAGAACAAAAACTGCAGCCATTTTAGGCACACTGCTGAGTTCTGCCCTGACCTTTCCCTCAGTAATGTACCTGTATCTTCCAGCAATGGTCTTTGCAGAAGTCTCTGTGTTCTGTTCTTCCCACTTGACTCCAGCTGAACACACCCAGAACAGAGAGAAGGTGAGAAATGGTGTGCACTCTGCCTGGATCCAGAGGAGCCAGCCCTGCTCCCTCCCCTGTTTGCTAGCCCTCTCTCCAACCTGTAGGCCAGGAGGATCATTCTGGACACTGAACAGGAAATGAACTGGGAAGAAATGAAAGTAGTAAGTGAGTAGTGGTCATTAAACTAGATGCCGGCTACAGTGATGGAGACAGATGAGAGGTGTGTAATAGAAATTGAGCTAAGGAAGAATAAAGTATTAAGGAAAACTCTGAGAATTTCAACCCGTGCAACTGGTTCCATGTTGGTTCCATCTACTGAACCAGGAGATTTAGCAAAAATGAAGATTCCTTCCAGTTCTTCTGAAGTTAGCATACCTATGGGACCTCTAAGGAGAGACATTCTGTATGTCATATAAGGAGTTAGGGGCTGGAGAGATGGCTCAGTGGTTAAGAGCACTGGTTGCTCTTCCAGAGGTCATGAGTTCAATTCCCAGCAACCACATGGGGCTCACGACCATCTATAATGTGATCTGATACCCTCCTCTGGCATGCAAGTGTACAGAGCTCTGTATACGTAATAATAAATAAATAAATCTTTTTTAAAACAGGAGTTACAAGTCAGTGAGTACCATGGGCTGAAAAAACTGAGCCCTTGTTATCTCATGTGGACTAGCAATGTCAGCCTCTCCACAGCAGAGGGGATAGAATGCAAGTAACCAGCACTGGAGAAATGCCATTTTAGTCAGTGTTCTAGTGCTCTGAAAAGACCCCACAACTACAGCAAGTCTTATAAAGGAAATCCCCATTTAGTTGGGGTGGGCTTACATCTTCAGAGGTGTACTCCATTGTCATCATGGAGAAGAGCATGGCAGCATCCAGGCAGATGTGGCACTGTAGAAGTTGAGAGTTCTACATCTAGATCCACAGGCAGCAAGGAGAGAGAGACACTGGGCCTGGATTAAGCTTTTGAAACCCCAAAGCTCCCCCCGATCCCCCAAACACACACCAGTGACACAATTTCCACATCTCCTAAACCTTCTCAAGTAGTGCCACTCCCTAATGACAAAGTGTTCAAATATATGGGCCTATGGGGGGGACGGTCATTCCTATTCAAACCACCGCAAATGCTAATAACACAAAAACTGAAGAAAAAGAAAAGAAAGCCCTTGCAGAAGTCTAGAAAACTCTGCTGAATATTAAGAGGCAAAGCAAGACAGTGAAATTCACAGAAATGTACAAGAACATTGTTAACACTCTAAAATGCTGCTGAGGAATCACATACAATAATTATGGAGAATGTTCATTAGTTTTAGGGACACAGAGGCCACTGGTGGCTTTGCAGAGATCAGTTTTAATGAGGTAATAAGAGCAGAAAACAAATTAGAGTGCCTTGTGGAGAAAGAACTTGAAATGCAGACTCCAAGTATGCCCCACTGATTTGCTAAGTAAGCCTTTGAAGGAGACAAGGAAGAAAGAGGAGATAGAACAGGACACATAATGGACATGGTGTGCGGCTATCGCTTTTCTTTGATGTAGGTGGATGTTTTGCCTGCGTGTGTCTGTATACCATGTGTGTGCCTGCTGCTTGAGGAGGCCATAAGAGGGCACCAGATCTCCCAGAACTGCAGTTACAGATGATTGTGAGCTGCCGTATAGGTGCTGGGAATTGAGCCTGAGTCCTCTGGAAGAACAGTCAGCGCTGTTAACAACTGGGGTATCTTTGCAGCTCTGAGTACAAATTCTTGTTCTGGCATCTATCGGTTTCCTTCATCTTTGAAATGGGGATAATTTTTTATTTGTTCCATATCATTCAATTAAAAATGTATAACACCACACACCAAAAGAAAACAAAACAAAAAACATGTATGATACACAGGTGCCACTTTCTTTTTTCTGTATGTCAAAACAAGTAGTCAAGAAGAATTTAATACAATAACATAGACATGCAAAGCGCATCTTCATATATGAATTCTAGCGTTGACATAGTGATTGGTTTGGGTATGTTTGGTTTGTTTATTTTTTTTCTTGTATTAAATTAATGTATTTATTTATTCACTTTGTTGTTGTTCTTTTTTGAGACAGGTCTCACCATGTTGTCCTGACCATCCTGAAACTTAATACATAGACCAGCTTGGTCTCAGACAGAGATCTGCCTGCCTCTGCCTCTGGAGTGCTGGGGTTAAAGGTGTTCCCACCACGCCTGGTGCCTTGCCCTATTTGAAATGTGCTGTGTGGTAGCATGTCGTCATGCTGCACTTTCTGTTTTACACATCTTTAAACCCAGTTCTTTATTCCGCTTCAATCTCCCCACAGCTCTGCGAAGCAAGTAGGGCAGGTGCTATTGTGCCTTGTTACAGATAAAGAAACTGGGGCAGGCTGAGGTGAAAGAGCCAAGCCTCCAGAGGCCAGGCTGAGCTGCTCAGTGAAGGCAGGGCAGGGTCATTCTCTGGAGCCAGGCTTGTCTTTGCATTTTGTAATACACAGGTCAGGACCCCTTTCAACACTGGTAGCGCATAGAATGGTAGCGAGTGGGAAATGTGTTGCTTCTTGCACTTGAACTTTTCAGAGGGAAATATAGCACCTCAATTCAAGTTTTCTTCAACCACAGTTTACCCAATTATCCCCCAGAGGGACTGCTTCTCTGGCATTGAGTTCCTGCAGTGAGCCTGGCCACGGACTAGCCTCTTCACTGTAAATTTAGAAACTAAGTAGACCTGGGGAGAAATGTTGAGTCCTAAGTCCCAGTGAGTGGACAAGGAAAACATGAATCCATCTAAAAGGAATACAGTGTCCAGAAGAGAGTCTCTCTAGCCAGAGGGAGCTGTAAACAAGACGGACATCAGACTAAAACGCTACTCTTACTGCCACTCATCTTAAGAACAACAGCTATTTATGCAATATTATTTTAGTGACAAATAAGTAAATGAAGACCTATTCCTGAATAGTTCAGTAAATATGTTCACCTGCATCTTAAGTGAAATGCAGTCATTAAAAATTAATTGGATCTGTTCTTTGAAATATAGACGATGAGAAAGGCAAGCTGTAACTATATATAACAAGATATCATGCATAGTATATATTCTCTGTATGTTTCTCTGTGTGTGTGTGTGTGTGTGTGTGTGTGTATGTGTGTGTGCATGCACACATGCACGCATGTACATATTTACTTTCAAGTCTTCTTAATCTTTGCATATGGTATCCCCTACTTTGAATAATCTTCCTTTTCATTCTCTTCTTCTAACTGGGAAAAGTATATGCCTCTTTCCCAGGGCCACCTAAGGGCCACATTCTCAGGAATGTATTCCCAGATTGCTTGGCTGAAGTTAGGGCCCCTCCTCGTTTGCTTCCTTACGGCAGCATTTTCCTCTAACAGGGCTATAATAATTATTTTAGTTATTCATATTTCCCACTAAAGTATGCTTTGTGTGAGGGGAGTCTGCCTTGTTCACCACCAGCTTCTTGCATAACTCCGAATATTAACTAGGGTCTCAGAGCTAAATTAATATTGATTGGATGATCACATGGTTCCCTGTAAGCACCTCAAGGACATGAGTGACGTCGCTTCATGGATGACTTGCTCCATGCCTAGAGAGTGTTTTGGAATTGACCAGATCTTACTAATTGAATGAATTTACATTTATATAACAATATTACAATAATGATACATGGAAGATATGACTGTGTCCAATAGTTGATATAAATAATATCAAGACAGTGGAAGACATTTAAGGGAATGGGAGCAATTAACAAGACTTTTAGGGGCTAGCACGTATCTTACTGGTGTAAGTCTGACTTGAGGCAGAATGACTGCCACTTTTCCTTTGCAGATAATTTGAGTATTATGGGCTATATCTACACATAGAAGCCTTACTGAATGGATTGTTTCTGCAGGCCCTATACACATTGTGGTCATGTGCCTACTACATCTGCATTTTTTTCTCTATATAAAAATGGAAAACTGAGAACTCAAGGGTTAAATAGTACACAAAATTAGGGCCAGATCCACACAAAGGGAAGAAAGCATGTCTGAGGAGATTAAAGGCACCCATGCATAACCAAGAGAAGCAGAGAAGTGGAAAATGCCAGCAGGCATGACTGGATATCCAGTGCCCAGAGACTCGAAGAGAACAACCTCACCTATCTGTGCATCTATTTGTCCATTCAGATATTTGGTGTATTTGCTCTAACCCTACTCTGCTATTACCAGTTCTGAGGATTCAAGACTGAATGGAATAATCAAAGTCCAGGCTGTCATAGGACTTCAAGTCCTGTGAAAGCTGCCACGACGAGTCATAAATACTATGACAGGGAAGTCCAGGATGCTATGGGAACATAAAACATGAGTACTAAACTTTGTTTAGCTTCTGGGAAAGCTTTTCAGTTTCTATAACATATAGCCCTATTGTATTTCACTTTCTGTCTTTAGTACCTGTAAGATCCCTCTATTGTTTCCAACACAAGTTGTTCTTCCTATGAATTAGTGTAAACTATATCTGATTTCATCTGCTCAGCATCTTCTTCATGCTGTCACATCAGGAGTTGGTTTTCTTTGCCTGGTAGGACTGTTGATCACCAGAGACCAGCTCTCTTGCCCTTTCAACTGGCTAATCAAAACTCTACATGTTCTGAATGAAAGAGTGGCTTAGGTGTTGACACTCAGGCTACTGTAAATGACTCAGCACTTTTTGTAAAAACTGATGGGAAAGATGAGAGAACTGTCTGCCCTTCTGAAATTGCAAATGCGAGCTCTTTCTGAGTTCTTAGCTACTGAGGCCCTGGTTGCTACCATTAAAGAGAATTTTCTTATGTGTGATGACAACAGAGCCAAGAGATGATGACAAGTCTTGAAGCATCTCTTAAACTTTTTCTCTCAATAAGCTGATCAGTTCCATTTCCGGAAACATATTTGAGCTGCTTTTACTCACAACTCGAAGTATTCTCAGTAATACACCTGTCTTAGATATATTTCTGTTCTATGCCCAAATAATGTATAACCATGATAATGTCATGGGACTGGGCATAGCAAGGACAAAATTGAGTTACTCTCTCTTTCTTTCACTCTTTCTCAGATTGTAAAAGCTCATTGTATAACACTTAACCCAAGAGTTTTTCAAACAGTTCCCAGTGTCAACATTGGTGAGATGGTGGCATGGCTATTCCTACCCTGAGGTGCTTATCTAAAGCTACCTAGCTACACAGTGCCTGGTTTGATATCCGCAGCGTATTCTGGCACCCAGGTCGCCTACGTTCCTGGGTACTGCTCTGCCTGAATGGTATCCCTCTATGCCAAGTCGAGTATATTTAATCCTCTGCTTCAGCTTTGCTCCCTTGGTGTGCAAACTAAAACATGCCAACTGCAACATTATGAATCTATTTAATTATCCTTTTGATAAATTAAAATCATAACATAAATTTTATTACCTAGCTAGAGTCTAATTTTCATATGCAAATTTTAATACATTAATAATATAATCAGATTTCCAAGGCACTTAAATTGCGCCGGTTTATGTTTTAATTCAGAGGAGAAATGCCCTTTTCAAAGCTTGATAAAAAATAATATGGAAATAGTTACAGCAACAATGAGACATAGGTATCTATCATATGAAAGAAAAATTACTTTTCTTCAGATACCTTCCTCTCTTTAATACACAGCAGCCCTGAGCTAAACATAGAGAAAACTGCAGCTTTCTATTTTTTTTTAAGACAAAATTTCTCTGTACTGCTATGAGATCTGTCCTTTAAACTATAAGAATTGGGGAGACAGGAAAAAATATTCCAAAGAAATATTAAGTCTGTGTTGGAACATTTAAAATACCATCTATTTTCTAAATTTTACAGTGATTAAACTGATATTAAAATGAATTATCAAACTTTAGTTTCTAGGCAACTAAACAAAACCAAAGTGTTGTCATTTTAGAAGTTTAGACTCACATTTCGGTATTATGCTTGTCACAGTTAGTTTTTGTCAACCTGACACAAGGCTCCATCTACCTGGGAAGAGGGAGTCACAGTGGAAGAAGTGCCTCATCAGAGTGGCCGGTGGGCGTGTCTGGGGGCAGTTTCAGTAACTGCTCACCGATGTGGGAAGGCCCATTCTACTGTAGGCAGGGTCGTATAAGAAGGTAACTGAGAAAGCTATGCAGAGTGAGCCAGGAAGTTCCTGGCTCCTGCTTAATCCCTGCCCCGGCTTCCATCACTGATAGGCTGTGACCCGGAAGTTAAAGTGTTCTGTCACAGCAACTGAGAAGCAAACTAGGGCAATATTGGTTTTGTTTGTTATTTGTTTTTTACCAGTCCTTGAAGAATGGCATAGATAAATATACTCTAGCAATAATACCAGTGCATCAGGAGCTATCTCCACTCCGTGTGTGTGTGTGTGTGTGTGTGTGTGTGTGTGTCTGTGTGGTGGGTATGTGTGTGTGTCTGTGTGGTAGGTGGGTATGTGTGTGTGTGTGTGTGTCTGTGGTGTGTGTGTGTGTGTGTAAGCAGGGAAGAAGAGAGAGAAAGTGCACATGCACATGTCATAGCACTTGTATTGAAGTCACAGTACAACTTGAAGTTGTCTGTTCCTGTGTCTACTGCGCTGATTTCAAGGGTCAAACGCAGATGAGGTTTACTGGCAAGTACCTTTACCAACTACGTTAACTTGCTAGCCCTTTGAGCTTTGTTTTAAAATACAAACATTGCTAATCCATATACAAACATACAGGAGAGCCTTCATATTTGTATTTGTTATATTTTCTTTGTTAGAATATCTTAGTTTGGGTTTTATTGCTATATAGAGACACCATGACCACAGCAACTCTCATAAAGGAAAACATTTAGTTAGGGCTGGCTTACAGTTTCATGGGTTTAGTCATGGCAGGAGCCATGGCAGCATTCAGGTAGATGCAGTGCTGGAGGAACCAAGAGCTCTCTATCTTGATCCACAGGCAGCAAGGAGACTGTGTGCCACACTGGGCATAGGCTGAGCATAGGAGACCCCGACGGCTACCCCCTTAGTGACATACTTCCTCCAAAAAACTGTCTCTGTTACCAGGCATGGTGGCGCATGCCTGTAATCCCAGCACTCCAGAGGCAGAGGCAGGCAGATTGCTGTAAATTCAAGGCCAGCCTGCTCTACAAAGGGAGTCCAGGACAGCCAAGGTTATACAGAGAAACCCTGTCTCGAAAAAAAAACCAAAAACCAAAAACCAAACCTGTCTCTGTCATCTTCCCATTTGAGAAGCTGCTAACCTGCACTCATGTATTCTCAGGTAATTAATTTTATTCCTTCTCAAGTCTCTGATGGGCTTAAAGACCAGATAGTTTAGTTTTACAATTAAGCTTAGGTGTTTAGGGGTTAAGATGTCTGTAGATCTAGACAAATGTTTTAAGTTGATAGAGTTGAGGTATGATAGATATTGATTTACATTCAGAATTTTAGATACACCAAGATGAGAAAGATGTTTTCTTCAAGACTGCCAAAGACAAATAGCCAAAACACTAAGAATGTAACATTTATATAATTCCTGATTGTTTTGTAGTTCTTCTTGCTGTAGGTAGTTCTGTGTATATGTGTGGTGATACAAATGTATAGGTAAAAAAATAAAAAAAAATAGCTCTACCAAAACTAAAATATATATATATCATGCCTACTGCAACAAGGCCACACCTCACACTTCCTTATGGGGACCATTCTGTCTCTTTACATAAATAAAAGCCAAACTAAAACCGAATATTATCTTAATGATACATGACATAAAAGGAAATGATGAATGATTTTCCCCCAGCCCTCTCTTGGGCTGTAGAGATGGTTCAACTGTTAAAGGTTAGGTTTACAACCGAAACAATTTGAAACCCTCTCTTGGCTTTTTAAAGGTACATATATTTAAGAATTTATCTGAGCTTATTTACATTTTGTCTACATGAAGATTATCCATGAGACAGCATACAAACCAAGCAGACACAAGTCTGTGGGGTAACTATTTAAGCATTGTGATTCTGGGGAATTTGCATCTCTCAATGTTGATATGTTGATAACACTTAATGCAGTCTGAGAATAGAGACCTTGGTATCTCCTTGCACTATTGTGGTCAACCACAAATATCTGACCACAGACAAACAAACCATCATTCCTCTAAGTGTGCTATGCTAAGGGACCAGAGCAGAGAATGGAGGAGATGTAGATAGAAGGGGAGCAGGAGAGAAAGCTCTAGCAAGGTCTGGACTGATCACTGAGCAGCCAGGAAGAACCAGAGAGGTCCTGGGACCACCAGGCTCCAGGAGAACAGAGAAGGCACCCAATGAAAAGCACAGAATTCTAAGGGACCGACAAATCATTACTTTTATATTTTATATGAAATTAATTCTACTACATTTTATAACATTTTCTAAATGTGCTATTGGGGTCATGTCATTGAGAGGAGACTTTGAAATTAAAGGACAATTTTCCTCACTAATTAATTAATTAGTTAATTTTATCCTTAATTAATTATCAAAGATAGTTGGCTGACACTGACAACGAAGTTTATTCTTTTTTCCATTTTTTTTCATATGCACACTCTGCTACACCTTATTGAACAAGCTGAAAATTCAATAAATAAATGCATTCATTAATGTTTTAGTGGAATGCAAAAAGCTGCCAGAGCTGTCCCATTGCTCTCCCACTTTGCCAAAAATAATTACAGTGGTGTTGGGGCTGATTACGTGAATCCAGGAGGCTGGGATGCTGGGGAGGCTGCTGTTTCTGCAGCTGCTGTTCTCAGAGCCCTGCTGAAGTGGCTGTTCTGGTCCTAGAGTCTGCACATATGTGAATGGTAAATCAGAGGTTTGAACATGTTCGTGTCAGGATTTCTTCCTTCTTCCCCTTCATGTGAGTGAAGATGTTGTACTGAAATTCAAGACATCAGCTTAGAATATGTTAATGTTCATAAATTAAATTGCTCACAGAAGGTGATCAATTTTTAATGTTTACACTCAAGATGTTCTTTTTAATTAACACTTAGCTACATTTGTTCTCTGTGTGATGCAGAAAATGTCTGAACTTGCAGAGAACTGCAATAAGTTGTTAGACATTAAACTGCAGTAATTTTCAGGCTTGCATCCTTCCACTAGAGAAAAAGGGCTTAGCTTCAGATGGCTAAGTGTAAAGACACCTGAGTTACTCTCAGAAGCAGCAGGCAGTTACTCAGTATGCACAGATTTTTTTTTTTTTTGGAAGTTACTTAATTCCTGATAAAGAGGTGGAAAATATACCTCCCAAAGACCTGTGATGTGCTAAAAAGGACAGGAGTGTAAAAATTGAAAGGGATGTCCTCTATTCAGCTCAAGTTGATTAATTTAGAATCCATACATGTTACTAGTTAGCTGTATAGACCTAGAATAGAAAAGACAAGGCTGTGATCATGAGAAATGGATCTAACTCCTTAGAGAAAACATGGTTTGTGATGAAAACAGATGTTCACAGGCCAAAGTGGGCAAAGTAGCTTCCACAGTAGTGTTGCCATGTATCTTAATTTGGTTTCTATTTGCAGTGCCGAACACCATGGCCAAAAGCAACACAGGGAGGAAAGGTTTTTTTTGTCTTACATAGCTACATAGATAGGAACTGAAGGCAGGAACATGGAGGCAGTAATTGAAGCAGCGACCATGGAGGAGGGCTGCTTACTAGTTTATCCACCATGGCTTTCCCAGTTTACTTTCTTAAAAAAGCCAAAGGTGACACCACCCACAGTGGCCTAGCTCCTTCCACATCAAACACTAATCAAGAAAATTCTCCATAGTCTTGTCTACTAGCTTATTTGACAGAGGCATTTTCTCAATTAAAATCCCCTCTTCCTTGGTTTGTGTCAGCTCAGAAAAACTACAACAGCAGCAACAACAACATTGAATCATAAAAATAATTTCTGGGCCAATGAGATGGCTCAGTGACTAAAGACACTGTTGCCAAGCCTGACAATCCAAGTTCCATCCCCAAGACCTGCATGGGAAAAGGAGAGAACTGACTTTTACAAGTTGCCTTCAAACTCCACATTCGGGCTATGGCACACCTTACCCTTCTCCACACAAACTGAGTAGGTGTGTCAGTTCAAGGCTTAGTAGACGATACAGAATATTTCAGTCATGAATTATGGCAGTAACTGCCACTAGTATGAGTGTTGATTTTGAGACAGATTTTGAGAACAATGGGAGTATGATTTTAACAAAATGGACAGAAAATTCCATTTCTGCATATGTTCCAACTAGCTGTTGGGTTGATAAACATTATATATAATCGTTTGTGTTTTATTGATGTTCACTAGCTGGCTAAGAAGATGCCAAGCCACATATTTTTTAACTATCCCCAAGTATGAATTTCTAGACAAAAATTTTCCATTATGCAAGCTAAATTTGAATGATTTACATAAGCATTGCTTACAGGTATCTATGCAAAATGTTAGTATGTGATATAGGCTTTGATTTTTTAAAAAACCTACTTTATTTGAGGTTCTTTAATGCTTCTATCTCCCTTCCAACCCACCTACCCCTAGATAGGAGAAAAAGAAGATAAAAAGAAGGGACAGGAGATGTGACCTTTTTTAGATTCACTTACCTGGGGTGATCCAGCTCTTCAGGATTCCGGAAGACCCATTAAACAGCAAACCAAAAATTCACCAAAAGCAACAGCAACTGCAGTAGCTGGAAACTGGATCCTCAAAGCATTTTCTGGCACATTTCTCCCAACGAGTGTCTTGAAGAAAAGCAATGAACAGCCAAGCTGATGTGAATGGATGCAAAAGCCAAAAGCCAAGCCTCTGTTTGGGAGCTTATATTTATCTTCTCCCAGAGTCCATACCAGGATGTTTTGCAGCTGGCAAACACTGTGCTCCCTTATGCAGACAAACATCTTAGACAAGCAGCACACACCCTTATACAAGTCCCTTTCACGTCCCACACTTAGGATCAAAACAAAAACATGTTTATACCTACTACAATGTGACCTATCAAAAACTTAAATCTACGTCAAATAAGACTATGTGAGACAAGGTGAGTATGTTCTTTTGTAATACTGAAAAATTGGTGTAGGGAAAAGCTTCCTGGTTCATATTTCTGAGATATTCACCATAGGTTATCACACATGGAATTAGAAAATTAAAATGATTAGTTTTAGCTTATCCAAATTTATTTGTCTTTTATTCCCCAAGTGTTTTCTTAGTATTATGATGTGAACAAGCTTTTGTTGTTGTTGTTCATTTTGTTTCTATTTTCTAAGCCAGAGTTTCTCTGTGTAGCCCTTACTGTCCTAAAACTCACTCTGTAGACCAGCCTGGCCTCAAACTCAGAGATCTGCCTGCCTCTGCCCCCCAGCTCTAGGATTAAAGACATGCATCACTATGCCCAGCTATACGAATAAGATTTTTAATAGCAAAATACAGTTTTCTATTTTCTGAAGTAGATACTCAAGAGTGTTAAGGATATTTATTGTAATGGTTTGAACTCCCCACAGACTGAGGGATTTGAAGACTTTGTTTCTAGTTTTTTGCAAGTTTGAAGAGGCTTAAGGTGGTACAGCCTTGCTAGAGAAAGTATATCACTAAGGATGAGCTTTGAGATTAAAAGCCTCAATCCACTTCCAGTTTGCTGTCTCTGCTTCCTGATTTATGTTCAGGTTTTCAGCTCTTGCCTTTTTGTCCCTCCTGCCATACCTGCTGCCTGATGCTGTGATGTCTCTGCTGTGATGGATTCTTACCCTCTGGAACCGGGAGCCAATATAAACTTTCTTATGTAAGTTGTCTTTGATCATGATGTCTTATTACATAAACAGAAAAGTATCTTATACAGAAGGAAAAAGAGACAAAAAAAGCATCAACTGGCAAAAAAAAAAAAAGACTTTATTATTAACTGGAGAGTTTGTTTTGAATCTAGATATTTAATGATGATTATATTTTATAGATAAAAAAGTTCAACTGCTGTCAGCCACAATTCTATTGGCTTGAAACTTTGAGATTTTCAACCCAATTGAGTTAATATACCATTATTCCTTGAAACAATTTGTTTGGTTACGTGATCACATATTGATTTTTACACGTGATAGTTGAGTCACTATAAGGTTATGCCATCCAACCTCTAGAAGAGTGCATAGAACACAACTCAAGTACAAAGCAATGATCTTGTTCAATGCTTACCAAGCCTGATGCACATTAGATTTGGCTTTACAGTTTTAAAAAGCATAACATATATATATATATGTGTGTGTGTGTATGTATATATATATACACACATATATGTGTATATATAGATATACCTGCATGTATGTGTGTATATACATACACATATGAATTTGTGTGTGTGTGTGTGTGTTCTATCAGCTTTGTTCCTTTAGAGAACCCTGAATAATATAGACCCGGTCCATCAAAGCTCCCTGACTATGGTAAATAAGCAAAATGTTGGATTCTTAATCACTTAGACATATGAAGAATTAGTAGATTTTTTTTCTCTATAATAGATCAGAAAATAAATACGCCAGGCATTGCAAGTCTTTGGTCTCTATTGTCACTACTCTGCTCTGCTGGTCTCTGGTACAACTACTCAAACACATCATTATGGAAAAAAAGAAGCCACAAAGAACACAAGCCTAAAAGACAGGGACACACTCCAATACAATTGACTTACACAAACAGGCAACTTGTTCAACAGCCCCTATAGCACACCATCTCTCAGCTGACATCCTCTACACATAACTTTTTGCAATTTTATCATGAGAGCTTTGTTTTATAGCTTAAAATATTACTCATTTCAAAAAATGTTGCAATGTATTAACTAAGTAGCTATAGTACATGATTATTAAAGAAATTGCATAAATAACAGTGACCAAAATAATAACCGCTGTGATTTTGATGAGATTATCATTTCTAAAGGCTAGTTATTAGTGAATTTCATTAAATTTTATCTAAGCTAGCTATTATAACTTTATAAATTTTGCCTAGCAAGTACAAAGTGATTAAATAAAAATTCCCTAGTGCTCAATGCTGGCATGCAAAACTGTTTAATTGTTTCATAGAAAATACCACAGTCATCAACACAACATATTGGACAAATTGAGTGTCTTAGTCAGTGCTCTATTGCTGTGAAGAGACTCCATGACTATGGCAACTCTTATAAAGGAAAACATTTGATATAGCTTGCCTCACCATATTAGAGGTTTAGTCCGTTGTCATCATGGCGGGGAGCAAGGTGGAATGTGAGTATACCTGGTACTGGAGAAGCAGCTGAGAGTTCTACACCTGGTTTCACTGAGCCTGTGTTGAACTTTTGAAAGCCCAAAGCCTATTCCTAGTGACACACTTTCTCTAGCAAGGCTATGTCTAGTCTAAACAAGCCACTTAATCCCTCTCAAGGAGCACCACTTTCTAGTGATCAAGCATTCAAATATATGATCCTATGGGGCCATTCTTTTTTTTTTTTTTTTTTTTTTTTTTTTGCCCAGAAATATTAACAAGCTTTATTTATAAAATTCCAATATGGAAATAAATAAAATTCACTGAAAAGAAAATAGATAAGCAGACTATGTTACATTCAGGAAATAAATGATTATTTAGAAAGAGGAAACAGCTGTTAACTCAGTCAAGGGACAAAGCTGGATATCAAATCATTTGTGTTCATCGAATGGATACACTGTTTAAAGTAAAGACAAACAAAACTAACATAATGTCTGCCTTTGAATAGTCAGAGTATGATTAGAGAAAGTCATGTGGGCAAATTCCATGGAAACAGGATTCTTTTTTTTTTTTTTAAATGTCCATTTAATGCTTTATTTAAAGAATACTTTTCCTGTACAATAGTTTTTTTCCCTTTTTTAAAATTAATTTATTCTTCTTACATCTCTATGATTATCCTATCCCTTGTATGCCAGGACAGACTACTTTACCCAGCAAAACGATCAATAACCATTGATGGAGAAAACAAAATATTCCATGACAAAAACAAATTCAAACAGTACCTATCCACAAATCCAGCTTTACAGAAGGTACTAGAAGGAAACCTCCACCCCAAAGGGTCAAGCTACAACCAAAACTACCCAGGAAATAGGTAACTATACCATGGCAAAAACACAGCTACACAAACACTCGATTGGAAACAACATCAAAATTAAGACTCTTAACAGTCACTGGTCGTTAATATCTCTCAACATCAATGGTCTCAATTCTCCAATAAAAAGACACAGACTAACTGAATGGCTGCATAAACAAGATCCAACATTCTTCTGCATTCAAGAAACACATCTCACCCATAATCATGGGGGCCATTCTTACTCAAGTCACCTACACTGGGAGTATTAAGGTTCTCCAGAATAACAGTACGGACAAAATGAACATGTGTGAGTGTATCCATGTATGTATGTTTGCATGTATGTTTGTATGCATAGAGAAAGGGGGTTTCTTAGAATGTCTTCGGGTCTGTGGTCTAGCTAGTGCAGCAATGGCTGCCTATGGATAGAAGGTGCAAGAATCCAGCAGCTGCTCTGTTCACAAGGTTGGATGTCTCATCTGGTTTTCAGTGTGCTGGAATCCTGTAGCAGTAGGCTCCAGTGCTAGTAAAGGAACTGACCTGCTGTCAAGGTGAGAGCAAGCAGGCAAAAAGCAAAAGCTTCCTTCTTCCATGTCCTCATATAGGCTTCTAGCAGAAGGCGTGGGCCAAAATAGACCTGGATTTAAAGTGTGTCTCCTTGCTTCAAAAATCTCTGCCATGATGGACTCTTAATCCCTGTGAAACCGTACAGCCAAATAAACTCTTTGCTCTGTATATTGCCTTGCTTGTGGTGTTTCATCACAGCAATATAAAACTAACCAATTCAAGGACCATACTCCATGGCCAAACTCTCCTGACTGATAGCTGGTATGGCTGTCTCCAGCAACCTCTGTCTCCATCACTTGATGTCTCATCCTCTCCTATTTCCTTCGTAAGATGGTCTGGGCTACATTCTGAGAAAACAAATCTCAAGGCCACAAAGTCTTTGAGTTCTAGAAGTTCCACGTTAGGAAGAACATTTCAGGTACATTTTGTGGGTCAAAGTAAGACTCAGGAGGTAAAGAGGCTCCACCTCTTAGAGGCGGGTGCTACAGAATGATTGTGGTGTGGTTTTCAGTCTGCCATGTTAGTGGAGTTGTAGTTTTCACTAACATAGTCCCACTTTGGGGTTGTTAAATATCAAATTAAGATAATTTAATTGGGAGATGTTGGTTAGCAGGACTAGGTGAGGCCTCTCTGAAGGCCCCTTAAAAGCTTACATTTCTGAGTAGGGTGTGCATGAGTGGATGATCTAATAAGGGTCTTTAAGAATGAATTTTTTTTGTCTCCTCATCACTTCCTGTTTTATTTCATAGATTTTAAAGAGAAGACCTTATATGGGCTCTGACTATGTGACAAGCAGGACTGTCCGTGCTGTGAATGCTTTTCACTCCTTTAAAATAATAAGTGGAAGTCCATGAAGGAGGGGTCTATTTTTCTACAAGTTCTTAACAAAGAGTAGATGAATACATTCTTCAGGCATCAAGGGTCATAATACCTGGCTATAGCTGATTTAGACAAAGACAGGCAAGGAACAAGACCACAGTATTTATCCTTTTGGATGGGAAAAGGGACAGGAAGTTAAGGGTTTGGTTCAAGGACACAGACCTACCTAACAGGAAAACTGGTGCCTTAAGACAAAACCCCCACCTCACCAGTATTTATGCCACGTCCAGTTTACTGTCTGAGTGAGGGTTGTCAAGTCCTTTCTTATAAAAACAATATAGAATTTCAGACTTTTCAGGTCACATGGGCTCTTGCAGCTCTATGCAGTGCAGCTTTGCCACTGTCACACAAAAGCAGGTGTGGACAATGCAATTAAAATGGACCAATAAAAATGTACAGAAACAGACAAATTCCAGAGAGAAAGGGCCTCTGGAGTCTTACCTGTACTTTCCTAGTTTCTGCCCTGTGAGCCTTCTGTCTTTGCTGCTTTTAGTAGGTACTCTTTTGCTGGAAATGAGCTATAATTGAGAATGTAAGAGCTTTTCTGAATTTTCTGACATTGAAACTGAAATTATGAGGACCACAAAACATAGAGTTTTTATCAAGCATACATTAATGGGAAAGTTAAGAGTGTAATTAATGACTTCATTCTTGAATATACATGTAATGATTGTTCCCTGTTCTGCCGTACATCTGCTCTTAGTCTAGTGTTAAGAACAGCACCCATGTGAATACCTCCCAAACACGTATGTAGTGTGCAAACCACTGAGATGGCTGAGAACCAGAAATAGTGTAACAGGATAATTGAGTCCTTCAAAAAAATCTTCAGAAAATCCTACAATGGCAGCAAAATGACTGAACCCCTGTTGCCCTAGTGTCTGAGTATCTCTCCCAAAGGAGAAGCTACCTCCTGGGAAAAGACTTACATGTAGTCCTTGGCTGGTGCCATAGTTTGAGCAGGACCCCTGGGCCCAGCTCCGCCTGTCATAATGTTCTTCTTGTAGGTTTCTAGGACCCTCTGGATCCTTCTATTTCCCCATTCTCCCATGCTTCTATCGCTTAAAGTCCCAATAGGATGTTCTCCCCTCTGTCCCACCTTCCTGATAAGTGAAGACTTTCATGGGACATGCTTCTTGGCCTAGTGTCCGGATATAAGTGAGTATATACCATTTGACTCTTCCTGCTTCTGGGTGAACTCACTCATTATGATCATTTCTAGCTCAATCCATTTGTCCACAAATTTTGGGAATTCCTTGTTTTTAATAGCTGAGTAGTTTTCCATAGTGTAAATGTACCACAGTTTCTTTATCCATTCTTCTACTGAGGGACACTTAGGCTGTTTCCATGTACTGGCTATTATGAATAAGGCCACTATGAACATGGTAGAGCATACGTCCCTGTTGTATGCTGGAGCATCTTCTGGGTATATTCCAAAAAGTGGAACAGCTGGGTCTTGAGGAAGCCCTATTCTCAGTTTTCTGAGATAGTGCCAAATAAATTTACAAAGTGGTTGTACTAGTTTGCATTCCTACCAGCAATGAAGGAGTGTTCTTCTTTCTCCACATCCTCTCCAGCATGAGGTATCACTTGAATTTTTGATCTTAGCCATTCTGATGGTTGTAAGATGGAATCTCAGAGTTGTTTTAATGTACATTTCTGATGACTAAAGAAGTTGAGCATTTCTTTAAGTGTTTCTCAGCCATTTGATATTCCTCTGTTGAGAATTCTCTGTTTAGTTCTGAGCCCCATTTCTCAATTGGGTTATTTGGTTTGGTGGTGTTTAATTTCTTGAATTCTTTATGTATTTTGGATATTAGACCTTTGTCAGATGAAGGGTTGGTGAAGATCTTTTCCCCGTCTGTAGGCTGTCACTTTGTTCTGTTGACAGTGTCTCCTGTCTTACAGAAGCTTCTCAGCCTCATGAGGTCCCATTTATTAATTGTTGACCTTAAGGCCTGGACTTTGGACAGGACATTCTCTATAGTTGAGTGACTGACTTTCACACGAACTCTGGTGCCCCATATTTGACCATGTCCCCTTGATGGGGAGGCCTGATGGCACTCAGAGGAAGGATAGCAGGCTACCAAGAAGAGACTTGATACCCTAAGAGCATATACAGGGGAAGGAAGTCCCCTCATTCACAGTCATAGGGGAGGGGAGTAGGGGGAAATGAGAGGGAGGGAGGAATGGGAGGATACAAGGGATGGGATACCTATTGAGATGTAATATGAATGAATTAATAAAAATGAAGCTAGGGAAAAAAACTTACTATCTCACAACTCTGATACCTTATTACACAACTGAATCAATGGACACCTAGTTTCTGGCTTTTATTTCAGCCTTTCTACAAACTAAACATTGGTACAGGGAAGAAGGCAGGGAGAAGCTGAGAACTTTTTTCTTTTATGTTCTAGAACAAAGTATAAATACACTCATTCCTTTTAGCAACTCCTGTCTCCTCAGTTTTGTTTTGTTTTTGTTTTTTGACAAGCAGAATACAACCATGTATTCTGAGATAAGTAGTGAGAAACACCTGTGATTCTGGTAACTTTAGTCCCCTCTGCTTTGGTAAGAGGATATCAAAATTATCACTGTTCCATTTGACCTTCAGAGAACAACGATTTCTCCAATCACATAGAAAACTTGACTTCTAGGTCCTTCCTAGACTAGGGTTGACACTTTCAACTGAGCCATTTTTCCTCTGTGAGACATTGAAGGAAATCCATAAACTCTCTGGACTCATTTGCTTTTCTGCAGACGGGGGGGGGGGGCAGGGGAGGAGAGCAAAAGCAACCACTACAAGAAATTATTATGAAATTTAACAGAGCTAATGTACATGTAAATGAGGAAAAATGAATGACAGGTGGCGGCTCATATGACCACTCACCTCCTGGCCTTCCTGGCCCATCTTCTGCCCCCTCCACATTCTGAGGAGGATCCTGTTTCTCATGCTCATTATCAAAGCAGAACCACTAAGAAGAAAAGACTAGAAGAAGTGCATGTGCTGTGGAACAAGGAAAAGAAAGAAAATGGGGCATAAAAGGGTGGTTGGAAAACTGTTCCTTCTATAAAATATCTGAGAGACACAAGTATGGACTGGGTCACCACCGTCTAACAACTTATACCCACATCCTAGTTGGCAAAGTAACAAAGAAGATTAACTCTTTCCGTTTCCTCTATGGGTTGAGCCAGATCACCCCAAAATACCTGTGACCTTGTTTGTATTGTTTTCCAGATTCTCACTGAGTTCTCTTTAAGTTCTGTGTTCTTTTTTAATTTTTAGATTTATTTATTTTTATTCTGTAGGTGAGTGTTTTGCGTGTGTGTGTGTGTGTTTGTGTGTGTGTGTGTGTGTGTGTGCGCGTGCGCGCCACATACATGCAGTGCTTGCAGAAGCCAGGAAGAGGGCACCGGATCACTTAGAACTGGAATCACAACTCAGGTGTGAATCATTCTGTGGCTGCTAGGAACCTAAGCTCATCCTTTGCAAAACAGAGTCCTCTTAACTCTTCAGCCAGCTCTCCAACCAGAGCTCTGATTTTAGCTTACATTAGAGAGATAGCCTTTTTTAGAAAAGGATTTTTTTTTTTAAATTTGGAGGCAATTTTTCAGTGTAATGAAACATGAGAAACTTCATTCAGAACATAATGCCAAAAGGAAAAATTGTTTCCCTAAAAATATAATGCTCTGCCCATCCCCAATGTATTCTGAGAAATGTATAACTTTTGGTGGCTCAGATGAGAGCCAGATTTGTGGTCCAAATGTAATGATTGAAGCTTTATGTTCTGTCTGTATTTAAATTGGCTTCTTGCTTCCACAGTCAGACCATCAGAAAGTGGATAAAACAAGGATTTTGAAGTTGTTGGAAGAAGGCGTGGACATGACAGCCTTCCTTTGTGTGGGAGTGGGACGAAGCATCAGTGGAAGAGGAGTGAGGACAAGTGAAAACAAATAAAGCCAGCAAGTGAGTAAGAACAGAGCAGGCCGAAGGCATTTAAAGAGCCAAGATCAAATGAAAAGAGCTCCTTGTAAAACCCTAACTTAAAAGATCTAGTAACAAAAATAAATAAGGTATTTTTGTGTTTAGAATTTAGAATTCCTTTGTGTGAAAACTCAATTCATGATCAGGTTGTTGTCAAATATATCCTTTCAATTTTTTTCTCATAAACAGCTACAAGTTTTACATTTTATTTAGTAAAACACAATTCAGAAAATGCATATTAAAGTCTGAAGTTTCTTTCTCTCTGCCATACATTATAGTTTATATTCTTTTTAAAACATTATTATTATTATTATTATTATTATTATTATTATTATTATTATTAATTCACATTACAGCCCAATTGTAATCGCCTCGCTCTTATCTTCCTGTTCCCACCCTCCTTTCAATTTTAAAGCACCAAGTAATTGAACTTTGGTACCACCAAGAAGAAACTAAATGTGCTTAAGGATTACGACGGAGAGGTTTTCCCAGCTGGAGGCGAAATGGTTTACAACTGAGCAATCTAGACCAGTGGTTCTCAACCTTCTGAATGAATGCCACAACTGTTATTACAATTCCTCATGTTGTGGTGACTCCCGTCCCACCCTAACCATATAATTATTTACATTACTACTTTATAACTGTAATTTTGCTTCCTTCCTAATTTGCATTTCTTCCCCCTCCCTTTTCTTTCTATTATTTTTTCCTTCCTTCCGTTCCTATTACACATCATTACAACCACTCAATTTGGAGCCAATTAATTGGCTCAGCAGATAAAGGCATTTGCTACCAAGCTTGGTGACCTGAATTCAGTCCTCAAAACCCACATGGTAAAAGGATATAAGTGTGACAGGACATATGCATACCCACCTTCACCCCACACTTCCTGTCACACACAACAGATAAATATTTTTAAAGTTAAAGAACACAAGTATTTCCAAGTTTTCTGTCATTGCATACAAATTCTCCACATGGGAGAAATTAAGTTTCCTTACTTTCTTTTCCTCCTTCCACTTTAACTTTCTGGCAGTGTTGTACAAGACAAGAGTAAGTAAGTATTTTTGTTGTTGTTGTTGTTGTTGTTGTTCTTACTTTGTTTTTCTATCAAAGGTTGTCAGCCTGACATGGGCCCATATTTCCTGAGTCTTCTTTCTTCTTTGCACAGATTATCCAGTGACATCAAACTGTGGAGTTGAACACCCACCAATGGAATGAGACGCAGTCACCACAAATGTTAGGGATAGAAGACAGAGGCATTTTTAGGGAGTGTGTTCATGTTGGGCTCTTGGCACCTTGTCTGCTAATAAAATAAAATAAAATAATAAAAAATCGCGTTTAGGAATTTCTTTTGTTTTGTTTGTGTTCCTTTGTGCAGTACCAAGATAATTTTTTCCCTTGTGAAGAAGGTTCTTGACCGTTTCTCATTCGGACTTTGGGTTATCATAACATCATGAACAATTAACAAATAGTTATTTCTAAATTAATAAGCTTTGTCAATTATTATAAAACATATATAAAAGTTGGTTATGGGCCACAGTCTCAGATGCTCGTGTTCTTCCACTGTTTATTCTACTTCCGCAAATACCATCCAAACCATGTCTATTGTCTGTGATGTCATTTCTAATAGCTTCAGACACCCTTGATGAGAAGTCTTTTCCTTCTTCAAATGAGACTGTCTACAAAACTGAAACATTAACATCTTACCTTTCTATGTTAGTAGCTGAATTAATCTCCCCCAGGACCTCCTCAGCTGTCTGGTGTGTAGTTATGTTACTGGTTTTACACAGGACAAAGTACTGTGGTCTGCTCAGCTTTGTTTTAACTGCTAAGTTGCTGTCCTTCACCTTTTCTCCAGCCACCTGCAGTACTAACAGGTTAGAACCTTTCCCCCACCCACATGAAGGCCTCCCTTTTCTTCTCTTTCTTGTTGCAATACTCTTCCACCAAACATGGGTAAGGTGCTTAACTTAGTGGGTTATATTGCTCTCTTTTTTCAGGCATCAATGTAGTTTTCACTCGTTTTAAATTCTATAGATATGTGCACAGCCTGATGCTATTGTGTTATTTCCTATGCCGTGTCTTCCCAGAGTTAAGGCTTGTGTCAGCCTGTGCAGCCATTTCTCTGTGTAGTCATGCTTGGTTTTATTCTTGATCGCTTCTTACGATGATCCTTGCACACTGCATTAAAAGAGATGAGCATATCATTTTTAACTGAGTTTTCAGCCCTCTAACAGGCTCTGCCTGCTGCTTAAGGCTTAGAAACCAAGTGGTAATGACCTATACAATAAAATAATTCACGTTCACGGTTCTCTCTGAGTAAAATGTCTTAGTACATTAGTACATTTCTAAAGCTCGAGATAGTAACCATCCCTTGTCTGAATGCTTGAGGTTACAGGAAAAAAAATTTCTAAATAAGTTGGGGTTCAGATATTAATGTCAGCTTTAGGGCCACTTTAAATCTCAGCTATCTATCTTGTGAACCAGAAAGCTAGAAACCTCATTTTATAACTGACTCCCCTTGCCCCAAAGACTACAGAAAATGGTTGGGGTAACTAAACTATTGAGCCCACTCGCAAGGTTACAGTGGGCCATTGCCAGGTTTAATTGATTTGTTACATTTCATTCTGTCCTTTATAAAAAATATTTTTTTTAAATGTAAAAATAACCTCAGGTTTCCTTTCCCTTCAAATATCAAGAACAGTGGCCCCTGAGCCTGGGATCACTATGCTGTTAAATTGACCTGAAGCTCTGTTTTCAAGTAACCTTTCCTTGTCTTGTATAACTTAAATGTGCTTATCTACCATGATAAAGAAAACATTTCCCAGAAAATAGATTAGAGTTTCTACCTTTGGATGACAACAATTTCCTGTAGACAATAGAAATTGAGAGAGCTTTTCTGCCATCCTTGCTTCAGGGTTTTCCCCTTGGGGCAATGGGTTCTAGGAAGGCAGAGACTGCTTTTCACAGTCTCTAATATCTGGTCTTAGGCATCATTGGCTGGTTTCAAGTAGTTTTTAATTCATTCAACGTAGATTTGTTGAGTGTCACCTGTGTAACAAATGCCACCTGGGTCTCATCAAAGCAAAGGGAGACGTCCCTCCTTCAGCTATTAGAAAGAACACTCAAGATGAGCAAGTGATGAGGTTAAATGCACATGAGATAGCTATCAGTACCATTAAGGAAAAGGGTAATCATAATCATTCTGAAATTACTGAGCTATGTTCCAAAGGAAGTGTCACAGGTATGATGGGCTAATCTTGGTGTCAACTTGACACACCTGGAAAGAAGGACCTTCAGTAGGAGTAATGGCTTCGTACATTGGCTGGCGGGCATATGTGTGGGGAATTGTCTTGACTGCTTAAAGATTTAAGGAGGTGCATTCCACTGTGGGTGGTGGATGGACCTGGGTTGTGTAAGAAAGGTATCTGACTGTGAGGCTTGGAGCAGCACTCTGCTGTGGTTTCTGCTTCAGTTCCTACCTTGCATCCTGCCCTGGATGCCCTGGATGATGGACTGTAATCTACAAGGTAAAATCAGCCCTTTCCGTAATCATGAAAAGCTAACTAGAACAATGGGCAAATGTGAACAGCAGGCACAGGCTGGGGCTGGAGCATGCCCAAGTCTTAGAAGAACAGCAAGGAGGTCAAGGTCAGAAACTGAAACTACAGTACTTAGGTCTCCCGTGACTGGCAGTTCCTTGAAATCTAAGAGGGGGAAAAAAGATGTAAGATAACGATTGCTCAGATTCTTCAAACTTCCTTGACCCTTCCTGTATTTGAGGTCTCTGAACTGTCTTGAGGGCACTTTAGCCCATACCTGGCATTAGACACTTTCTCCACGATTCCTGAAGCTTGAGGCAGTTTATTTATTCTAAGAGCAGTCACTATCTATCCAATCTGTTTCTTCTAAGTGTACTGTCCCTAATGAAACACGGTGGGCATCTATTTTGGTTTTTCTTACTCCTGGCTGTGTTCTTAATTGCTTAACGATGGCATCTCATTGACAGCTGCAAAGCTGCTGAACTCTCGCCAGTCTCACTAAAATAAAACCTGGCTGGCATCTGAGGGGATCTTTCCTGGCCTTCTGGAATCTTCATTCTCACTCTATGCTCATCTGTGCCCTACTTTCAAGACCTAACTCCTATGGGAAGATGCTGAATTACAGGAATTTCTATTGAATAGTTCTCACTTCTGAGGATGCTTTGGGGCCACAAAGTGAAGACACAGATTCAGCCCTCAAACCAGGGCCTCACAGAGAAGGTAGAGAAGTGGCGGTAGTGTGCCTGTGCCTGCGTAAGCTTTGTTCATCAAGCAGAAGAGGAAAGTAAGTGGAAGCCATAGTAAACTCCTGCATCTTTAGGGGAGTCTGTTCTTAGACTTAACCATTACTGCAATGTGTGTGTAAGGGAGGGGGCAGGGAGAGTCACTGCTTTCAAATTTGATTTTGGAAGAAAAAGTTAAAAAAAAAAAAGTATCTCAGTAAGGATGGCTTTTATAAAAAAGACTAAAGATAGCAAGTGCTAGTGAGATGTAAAGAGAAGGGATGTTTGTACAATGTTAGTGGGAATATAAATTAGTATAGCCAGATGGCAAGCAATAGAAATGAAGAGTCCTCAAAAAATTAAAACTATAACTACCACTGATCCAGTGTTCTCACTTTTGGACATATATATCAAAGAAATACCATCACATATCAAAGGCAGAGACACACATCTGTGTTCATTTGAGAACCATTCACAACAGAGAAGAGATAGAACATGTGTGTCCTTCAACAGATGACTGAGTAAAGAAAATATGGTACAACACCAAATACTTTGCTGCCATTGAAAAGGAGTGATGTCTCGTCATTTGTGAAATCATGGAGAAAACTGGCAATCATTGCAGTAAGTGAAATAAGCCAAGCTCAAGAAGTGAAGTACCAGCTGTTACTTGTAGTATCATGGAAGTTGAGAAAATAGTGGTTGCCAGAGGCTGATGAGAAAGGCTGAAGGCAAGGATGAAGAGAAGTTACCTATTAGCACTTAGTGATTGATATGGTGCATGTATGGAAGTCAGAGGACAACTTGTAGGAGTCGGTTCTCATTCCATTATGTAGGTTCCATGCAGTCAAGTTCTCAAAGTCTTATTGTTGCTTCAAAACACTGCTCTGTTGCCAAATCCAACCTCTGTAGACCCCTGTGTAGTGTATGAGAAGAAGCTGCTTTTCACTAGCCACCTGGCCACCACAGTAAGACAGGGCTTGCAATTTCAGTGGCCCAACTGGTGCATGAGTGGCTGGAGTAGGTTGGTCTCTATATTCCACCTGGCTGTTGTCTGGAGTCCTGACCTAGTTTGACCCTGGCTCTGGGTTTAATTCCTGCCAGTTCTTTGGAGTGTTGCATTCAATGGTCAATAGCCTATAAAAGCCCTGGGGAGCCTCTTGAATTGAGTAATCATATAACAGAAACCTGATATGATGAGCACTGTAAGGTCTGCTCACTCCTCAAGATCAGTGTTCCTCCTGGAAAGTCACTTAGTTGGCTGACAAGCCAACTAAGACATCAGTTATCTCTCTCCCTAATGCTGTGGTTCTCAACCTGTGTGTCATAACCCCTTGCCAGGGGTGGGGAGGTGGGGCATCAAATAACTTTGTTCATCTAAGACCATGGAAAACAGATATTTATATTTTGATTCAAAACAGTAGCAAAATCACAGCTATGAAGTAGCAACAAAAATAATATTATGATTGGGGCCACCACAACATTAGGTACTGTCTTAAAGGGTCACAGCATTAGGAAGGTTGAGACCCACTGCCCTAGTAGATTCTACACTTGAAGGAAACCTCCAAATCTCCCAGGCTCAGCTTGACTCCAAGCTGAGAGCGATCTTGGGCCTCTACTCACTTGACCATCTCATCAAGGTCCTTCATGCTCCAAAGGCAGCCAAGGACTTTGCAGATTCTGTTGCTCAGCAAACTAGAAATGGTACGATAGATCCTTACTTAATGGCCTACAGCTGCAAAACTAAAAATGATGGTTTACAATGTTTCCCCCTGTGGACATGTGGTCAGAATAAATCTTCCACTCATTCAGATGACCTCTTTTCCCTCTATACGGCCTCTCTTGAAGTCGGCTTTGGCAGCTAAGCAGGGGATGGCTCTGTGCTGGCTTTCTTTGCCTCCTCCAGCATGTCTATACATGTGTCTATATATGTTCATGTACATTCTGCCTTTTCTCTCTCAGTCTCTAAGAGTCTAAATAACAAATGTGACTCTCTCAGTCTCTGTTGCACATCCTTTCTCTTGCTCAACCTCTGCTGGAGTGACAGTTCTAAAAGGGTCAGGCTACTTTCTTGTTTATATCTTCTAGGTCCTGCCACTTTCAGGAGGAAGTTCAATTTTTCCACTTAGCTCACAGGGCCCATCAAAGTTCACTAATAGAAAGAGAGTCATGATACTTAGCCATTCTGTGCCTTAGTTTCCATCCCTTGTAAAATAGATATACACAATATATCCATTTAGTATAGATGTTTTATAGATATCATATAAATATATGATTGCTGTGAGTATTGGATGGCATTGGGAATATAAAACACTCAAGCAGTGCCTAGCAGTGTTTCAGTTTACACAGACTGTCTCGGACATAGGTAACACCAAGCTATCATAATTAGCATCTTTTTCCTCTCATCTTTCTTCCTGCCTCCTGCCTTTGGCTATAATGTCTTCTTGTCATTTCAGAATACAGCCTATGATGTGATTCTTTTGGGCTTGCTTGTGGGTTGCTTTCTCTGCTTTCTATGCCTTGTGTCTTTCCTTCCACTAGCCAATGCTTTGTTTCAAAGGCTCTGTCCATATGTCATCTGGTTGCACCTTTCTGCTCCAACCTGTGCCCTGTGCCTTCATAGCTCCTATTGATATCTCATTCACTACGCTGATAGGAAGGATTTATCAGAAGTCGGCTTCCTGCACAAAAGTGGGTCCCTGAGAGACAGGAGACAGCCACAGACCCTCCTTTCCCAGAGAATGCACTGATCTTGTTGAACTAGAGGTTTATTTTTTATTTAATTAATTTATTCAGATTACAACTCAATTGTTATCCCATCACTTGTATCCTCCTGTTCCTCCCTCCCTCCAGCTTTTACCCTATTCCCCTCCCCTAGGTCTAAGACCGAGGGGGACCTCCTCTCCCACTATATGGTCATAGGCTATCAAGTCTCATGTTGGTAACCTGTTTATTCTTTCTCTGAGTGCCATCAGGCCTCCCCACCAAGGAGAGGTCATCAAATATGAGGCACCAGAGTTCTGGAAACAGCCTATATGTCCCTCAGTTGAATAATGGATAAAGAAACTATGGTACATTTACACTATGGCATACTACTCAGCTATTAAAAGCAAGGAAATCACAAAATTTGTGGACAAATGGAGGGAAATAGAAATGATCATACTGAATCAGTTAACCCAGAAGCAGAAAGACTCACATGGCATATACTCACTTATAATTGGGCACTAGCCCAAAAGTCATGTCCCACGAAAGTCTTCACTTACCAGGAGATTGGGACAGATGTGAGGACATCCTACTGGGACTCTAGATAAGAGAAATATAGGAGATGGGGAAATAGAAACCTACAAGAACATCATGACAAGTGGATGGGGCCCAGGGGGTTCTGCTCAAACTATTGCACTAACAAAGGACAATACAAGTAGTAAACATTGAACCCCTACTCTGATCTACCCAATGGACAGGACATTCTCCACAGTTATGTGGAGTGCGGGGACTGACTCTGACATGAACTAGGGGTTTAGTAAATGATTGTTGGAGAGAGTGTTTAGCAGTCAGCTCCTCCTGCTCTTCCTGCACTTTAAGAGAAGCCACATTCAATCCCCAGCAACTACATCTGGCCTGTAACTGGGACTTTTCATTACTGGTTTATTATCAGTGATGAACTAAACTGACCAATTGAAAATTAATTACAGACCACTATGTTTTTTTAAAAGAATGTCACATTTTTTTCAAACCAAACATTTCTTACAACAATATGATGACGTTTAATGATGGCATTTGTATTATACCATCATATATTTAACACACCTCTTATAAGGGTGTGTTAAAACACCATGAGAAAGACAATTTAAAGGAGTTTATTTGGGCTTACGGTGCCAGAGGGATAAGAGTCCATGACGTCAGAGGAGAGGCATGGTGGCTGGAGAAGGAGGCTGAGAGCTCACATATTGAACCATAAGTAGTAATCATAGAGAGTGAATGAAGTGGCACAAGCCTTTACACTCGCAAAGCCCACTCCCAGTTACATATCCTTCCAACAAGGCCACAGCTCCTCAGTCTTCTCAAACAGAGCCACTAACCAGAGACCAAGCTTCTAATTGTCTGAGACTATGAAGGACATTTCATGTAAACCACTACCACAGTATTTTACTTCCCCTTTGTAAAGTGTGTTCTCACATGTGCAGGTGCTTACGTGTGTGCTATGGGAGGTGGAGACATGCCTTTCATGGTGCATATGTGGAGGTCAGAGATCAACTATGTGAAGTTGGCTAGCCTGTACATTCACATGGGTTCCAGGGATCAAACTCAAGCAAACACAGAAAGTATTTGCTCACTGAACCATTTCTTACAGCGTTAACGTTTTAAAAAGAAGGGCAGTAATGGTAGTATGCTACAATGGGGTAGGACAGTCATTCTGTGTTGGAGTTCCTTGAAGTTCCCCAAATAACACTAAGAGAATATATTAGTCAGTGTCCTCTAGAGCAACAGTTCTTAGTCTGTGGGTTGCAACCCCTTTGGGAGTCAAATCATCCTTTCACAGAGGTTGTCTAACACTACTGAAAAACACAGATATTTACATTACAATTCATAACAAGAGCAAAATAACAGCTATTAAGTACCATCAAAAATAATTTTATGATTGGGGTCACCACAACATGAGAAACTGTATTAAAGGGTGGCCACATTAGGAAGGTTGGGAGCCACTGTTCTGGAGAACAAAACTGATAGGATACATGTACGTACATGTATACATGCAAACATGTTACATACATACATACATCATATATACATACATTTATTCAATTAGCTAACATGGAAATAGTAACAACAGCTGTTTTATACCTGAGAGATTGACAACCTCGTTGTTGTTTGGTCCTTGAGCCTAGGTGCTTCAGCAGTTCCAATCTGTCATCAAAAGACTGAGAGAGTTCCTGGAGAGCCATGGTCCTTAGTCAATCTTGAAGTCTGGAAACACTGTTTTTAATATTACTGAAAGAACCACCAACACCATCATCATCACCATCACCACCACCACCACATCACCATAATCATCATCACCACCATCACTATCATTATCACCACCA
>OU015751.1:92767370-92778034 GCA_907169655.1 Acomys percivali | reverse complement strand
CATCAATTAACAATCCTTCAGTTGAGGATCTCTACTCAGATGACTCTAATTTGTGTCAATTTGACATTAAAACCAACTATCACAGCACATGTCAAGTCTCATAGCTATGGACCTATTTATTACATGAGGTATTTCAACTGGGAAAACATCTAGAAATTTTCATAATTAAGCTGAGACACTGGAGTAAAATCAATAACAAAAATGCAACAAAGCTATAAAAAGAAATAAGATCTTGATGCATGCTATATGTAAAATGAAATATGACAGACAAAAAGCCATATATTATATTAATTCACTTTTATGGAATGTCTACTATAGACAAATACATTCAGACAGAAGCATGCTGGGGCTGGGGAATGGAGAGTGATTTCCAATGAGTTTCTTTAGGGCCTGATAAAAATGTTCTAGAATTAGACAGTGGTTGTGGGAGTACAACCTTGTGAATATATTAAAAGTCACTACACTGTACATCTTATATGGTTCATATTTATGATATGTTGAATTATGTCACAATAAAAATATGTAAAAAAAAAAAACCAAAGTGATACACCAAAAATAATTACCAGGAATGGGGAAAAATAAGACATGCCATTTATCATTGCTATTATAGGACCCACAAATAAAATTACATTTTCAAAGTATGAAGGATTATATAGCCAGCCACTTAATGGCATCTATAAAGCATTTTTATATTTCTTTCCCTCTAGTTTCCCAGAAGTCATCTGCTGCATTGTCCCTCTCATTCACAGGCTCCAATGACTACAATTGTCAGTTAGCTGGCATTTTGCTTTTGTTTTAAACAAAATTAATTTCTTTTGGTTTTATTATATTCCCAATTTAGTTTATTCAATAGGACATGAAAATCTATGTTATTTTTAGCTAAATTCAAATGTTCCTTTGACCATTAATTTTACTTTTAAGAAAGACATTTATAACTATTTATGCTGATGTTAAGGATATGATATAGTTAACAACATTTTATGTTTATTTGTATTTACCATATTCATATAACATCCTATTATTTATCACTATAAATGTCAGTTGGAAAGAGGTATAAATTGAGACATTCAGTAAATAAGAGAAAAATGTAGTGGCATCTTACTTTTAATCTCTTTCTCAAAGATAACACAGAGCTGAGAAGTCTTGTGTAGGCTACAGCTTTCAACTTTCTGTGCCTCAGAGTATGTTATGAAATAGAACTGCAGCCGGGCGTGGTGGCGTATGCCTTTAATCCCAGCACTTGGGAGGCAGAGGCAGGCGGATCGCTGTGAGTTTGAGGTCAGTCTGGTCTACAAAGTGAGTCCAGGACAGTCAAGACTACACAAAGAAACCCTGTCTCGAAAAAACAAAAAAACACAAAACAAAAAAAAACAAAAAAAAACAAAAACAAAAAAAGAAAAAGAAATAGAGCTGCTCTGAGCCATATGCTTAGAGTTATGCATTGCATAGGTGAGCAATAATTAATTACACTTTAGGGCAACAATCTAATGTCTCACAGTGCCTATACAAGTGTCCACTGTTCAGTTGGCTACATTCTTGCATTGAAGTCTTCGGAGGGGAAGTTAGGATTTCCTGGGCAGTACTATTTTGCATATTTAAAGAAAAAGGTTGTACAATGTGAGAGTAAACGCCTATAATCAAGATGTCTCCAAAATGTTCTAAAATGTTGCCATTCTGGTTCTGTTAATATAGACCATAGTTCTTGGTTTGCAGTCCTGAGATGACACTACCAACGTCCCTCTCCATCAATACTTCTGTCACGTCAGAAGGTGCGAATTCTCACCACTGCCTCAGTAATTTGACTTTGACTCATTAAATATGGCTTCTCTGTTGGTTTCTAGAATCCAGAAACCAATACAAGACTCTATATATCAGCCAGCCTGAACAGCCCTGACACAACAGCACAGATCACATGACTTAAACAAGAAACCCTTGCTTTTTGCCAATTCTAGAGTCTGGCATGGACTCAGAGTGGCAAGAACTTCCTGGCTTTCACACAGCTGCTTTGTCTATGAACTCAGAAAGCAGCTAAAGCTCTGGTGTCCCTCTTGTCTTCCGAAGGCCATCAGCCCTATTGAATCAGGGCCCTGTCTCTCTGACACTATTTAATTTTGTCACCTCCTCATTTAGGTACACTGGGAGTAGGGCTTCCAACATTTTGAAATTCGAGGAGAAGATAGTTTATACAGTTTAATCTATAGCATTTTATTCCCAAGCCTCAAAATTCATTCCCTACTTCATGCAAAATATATAAATTTCAGCCCCAAAGCTCCGAAGATATCAACTCACACCAGTATCAACTCTTAAGTCTATAGCACAGAGAATCTAAATGAGACATTGGTAGGACTAGACATACAGTTTATCCTGAAGCAAAATTCCTTTCTAGATTTAAACCCATGGAACCAAACAAGGCATCGTCTTTAAAAATATAACTGTGGACAGAGTAAGCCAGTCACTCACATTCTCAGAGGGAGAAGTTATATGAAAGAAAAGGATGCAAGATTGCAAGTGTATTAGTTGTTTTTCTCATTACTGTGACAAAAGACAGAAGCAACTCAAAGGAAAGGGCTATTTAGGCTCATGGTCTACAATGCTATAGTCTACTATGGCAGGGGAAGCAAGGCTATCAGAGGGTTACAACTATACCAGCCTGAAGCAGGCCTGGGCTATTTCTTACATTCAAAGGACTGTCCCGAATGACTCACTTCTGCTAGCCAAGGCCCATCTCCTTGAGGCTCCACAATCTCCAAAACCAGTAACACCAGGTGTTCAAACATATGAGCCTGGGGGCACACTGTGTATTCTGAACACAACACCAAAAGCTAGCCAGCAAAATGCAATTAGATCTTAAGGCTCAGGAATAATTCTTCTTGATTAAGTTTTCTGCCTATCAGGATGGCAGTATGGCCCTGTGGGCATCTCTGCCCCTGTGAAGGTGGCTCACCCCTGAGGCATTAGATGGAGACACTTACCTGCTGCAGCCAAATCAAAAATCAAACAGGATTCAGTCTTGCCCTACAGGGTCCTGGTGGGAATGACCTTTAGTTGACCTTCAGGATTCTTTTTTTTTTCTTTTTTTTTTTCTGGAAGGATAAAGTAGGTTCACAATCAAACAGGTTTTATCATCTGACCCATAAGACCTAAGAAGTCTGACAGTCCTCCTTAATATTTTCTCAGTGTCCAGCTGATCATTCTGGCACAGCCTTGCCATTCTCTTTTGAATAGTCTTCCACTCTGAGCAGTATGGATAAGGATAAGGATTTCCCATGGCTTTAAGTTGTGATTCCTCACAACCTAATCATCGTCCTTCTACATTTCACTACAGTTAAAAGGAGTAAGGCCACATCTTCAGCATTTTGATAAGGAAACATCCTAGGCAAATAAACATCTAATTTCATGACTTATTACTTCTACCTCCCACAATGCATTAGAATACAATACAGCCAAGTACTTTGTCTTATAGTAAGGACCACCATTATTCCAACTTCCACAAGCAGGCTTCTTGTTCTCACCTGACTTCTAGCACCTACATCTCGCCAACACCCTTCTCAGGGAGGTAGGTTCTTTAAGCTTTACCCATTGTCGAAACAGCTATAATGGATAGTAGTACCCCACTTTTCAGTACCAAATCTATGACGATAAAGGTTTTCCAAAGAAATAGAGCACACTTCATTTTTTATTTACACATGTGTTCACACACACATGTGTATATATATAGTGAGTATTATATTTGCATATATTTGTAGAGTTATTGAAAATATTTATAAGAAATTGGTTGAAATGGTTCCAAGAAATCTCAATGTAGAGGTTACGGGCTCCAGAGATCCAAGAGGTCTGATGATATGGCTACAGTTATAGACGAACTCCTGGCCAAAGTGCTCATGTAAAACTAGTAGGTTCGAGACCCAAGAAGAACTGATATTCCAGCTGGCATTCCAGCAAATAGGCAGGAAGACTTTTCCCTGTGAAAGGGTGATCCGTACTCATTGAGAACCCCAAGATGAGATCAATCACTCTAAGGGTGGCAATTTGTACAGTGAATAAGGTATCAGCATTTACTTTCCAGGAATTTCCAGTTCATGTGGAAGAAATGAGACTTATATGTAAAAACTATGAAATAAAATGAAATTCTTCTAGATCCACAAAAGTGGGCACCAGAAATATTTAGAAAGGGTTTTTGTGGAAAGTGGTTGTGGTGTTGGACTTTGAAGGATGGTTTGAGACAGGCAATGAGGGGCAGAAAAAGAGAGAAATGGGGATAAGGCATAAGTGGAGGTGGTGACTGAGAAGATCGTGGCTATAAGATGAATAGTTGCCATGAGAAGGGGTTGATATATTAAAAAAAAAAAAAAGCAAACTGGAATTGCATTTTCGTTCTTAGTTTTATGTAATTTTTTAATAGAAGTCACAGTCACAGACTTCATGGTAAGAATGAATCATCCACAAGCTTCAGATATATGTGCATGAAGGGGTGGTCCTAAACCACAAGCTTCAGATATATGTGCGTGAAGGGGTGGTCCAAAACCACAAGCTGAGACAAGATGGAGATTGCACTTTTGAAATGCCTGTGGAGCCCCTGTGGGAGAAATGGGGTGCTGAAGCATTAGACAGGTAACTAGGAACAGCCTAGAGATGTTTCAGATGCTTAACTATGTCTTTTTGCTGTTTAGTTAGTTGGTTGGTTGGTTGGTTGGTTGGCTGGCTGGTTGGTTTTTTTCCATACATGATCTCACTATGTAACTTTGGCTGTCCTAAAACTCATTATGTTGATTAGGTTGACCTCAAATTCACAGAGGTCTACCTGCCTCTGCCTCTTCAGTGCTAGGATTAAAGGTATGCACCACTAGACAAGTCTTTTATAGTTCCTGTCACGGACTTCTAATCCTCCTAAAATTGGTTAACTGGACTCGGCTTCCTTTTGTTTATTCTTATCCTAATCTCTATGTTACCAAAGTAGCTAAGAAGCATTGAGTAGATTCATAATGCACCCTCTTTTAGAAGACCACAGCCAGAATGCAGTATCAGCCATGGAAGGCATTGGTACACAGGAAGGGATGCTTGCTTTGCTTACCATGGTAATTAAATGATGCAACTAGTGTTTAATATGTAGAGAGGACATAAATGCTAGAAGTCCTACGGTTCTTGGAATATTTTGGCAAACCACTGTCACATCCAAAATGGTATCAATATCTTTTGATATCTTCATGGGCTTAATAAACAAACCCAAACATTTCAGTAGAATAAACAAAACTTACTTCTTTTCACAGTCTTGCATGATGTTTTGCACATATAGTTTTAGATTAGGAAACAAGAAGACCTTGTTGATATAGTAATGGATCTGTGGTCTAGTGTCTTAGACTGCTTTCTGCTGTTGTGACATAACAATTGTATCTGAGTTATCTGTGAGTAACACAGATGTACTTATCAGAGTTCTAAAATCTGGAGAGTCCAGAAGGGTGACAGGGGAAGGAGGTATCACAGTGCAAGACGGAGCAAGGATGCTAGCTTGGGCTTTTTCCTTTCTTTTTCTTATAAAAGCTATCAATGTGCTTTCATGAAGATACCATGCTTGTGACCTCATCAAACTTTAATTACCCCTCCAAATACCACCAACATATGAGTTTGAGGATTAAGTTTACAAACTATGAGCTTCTAGGAGATGCACCAAATCATGACATTCAGGAATCCAGACCTAGAGCCTCGGGTTAATCAACTGCCTCCTCTGCATGTTGTTCACTTCGCAAAGGCTTGATGAGCATTCTGCAAATCACCGTTCTCTGTCACCAGCCTCTGACCCTGTTTCTTTCCTCAGAAGGTTGCAAAAAAAAGTTCTACACAGAACAAATTATAGCAAAATGAGAGCAAAAATAACACTCCGTGAATGGCTAGAAAAATGCCTGATAAAGCAAGGACAGACTTTTTAAGAAGTCTGGATTGGATACAGGTTTAAATTAGGCAGCCTGCTCTGAGTTTTCCATCCAACTCAGTCTACAGCCTTACCTCCTTCATACCCTGCCTGGATCAAGGGAGGGGAGAGGGGACGCTGGGCAGACAGACAAAGAGAGATACCGAGAGAAGCAGAGATACAGAGAGACAGAGCATGAACACTAAGTAGTTAGTGTGGTACAGACACACACAGAGGACAGAGATGGAGAAAACACTACATAGTCACTATGGTAGTAAGAGCAAGGTGATCTTTTTAGCTATTAGGCTATCTTTTTAATCAGTCCATTGACAATTCTAGAAGGAAACAGAGTAGAGAAAGAGAAAAGCCTGACTGAGATCACCCAAAATGAAGATCCTAAACCGTCTATATCTTATGACAGCCGGTTTGAGTGTCTCATAAGACTTCATGTACTGAAATTCAATCTCTGTCTGAAAGACATTACTAAAATGAAAATGCACTGTAGTCATAATGTTTAGATGTGTGGTTTGGGGGTTGATTAGGGTTAGATTAGGTTCTTACAGTCGTCCTTATACCCCCATCTCTGAATCCTGGACATTTTAAGAACAAGAGAGAACAAACAGACATATATACTCCCTCTCTGTTGCCATGTAACGCCATGTGTCACTTGGAGACTCTGTCAGAAGGAAACCCATCTTTATTATGTAAACCTGCCTCAGGTGTTTCATTAAAGTGATGAAAAAATGATAACAAGGAAGAGATTATTACCATAACTATATCTAAAAATGTGGAAGTGGATTCAGAACCAGGTATACTGGCGGAGGCTGGATGATTTCAGAGGAGCAGTCTAGAAGAAGTCTAAAATGTTGAAGGGGGAGCATTGTGGATGGTTTTGGTGAGGGCTCAGAGGATGAGGAATCTAGGCAAGAGCTGGGACGTGCTCTTCAAAATGCCATGCTATGGGGTGCCCCATATCGGACCATGTCCCTTGGATGGGGAGGCCTGGTGGCACTCAGAGGAAAGATAATAAGTCACCAAGAAGAGACTCGATACCCTAGGAGCATATAAAGGGGGAGGAGGTCCTCCTCAGTCACAGACATAGGGGAAGGGAGTAGAGGGGGAGCCGGAGGGAGGAAAGAAAGGGAGGATACAAGGGATGGGCTAACAATTGAGATGTAAATGAATAAATTAATAAAAAAAATTTTTAAAAATGCCATGCTAGCACACATTCTCAGATGCAGCTCTCAGAAACTGGGGTAGAAACCACCCTGTCACAACATAACAAAATCCTCCGCCTGAACCATGCCTGTGGTGGTTTAGGACTTTAAGAAAGCCTGAACTTACTCTGATGCCTGCAGATGGCTAGAGGAGCGAAAAGCTAACCCAAAGCCTTCGGTACTGCTCGGTTATAGTAAGATTAGGGAACAATGTCGGGGCTCAGGGGCAGAATGTGTAATTAAAAGTAAAGCAGAGTGGAAGGATGTGGAAAAGTCGCAGCCTGGCCTGGAAAGGAATGAAGCAAAAGCGAGGGTTGCCACGGAGAAGAGATTAGCAGCAGGAAGGAGAGTCAGAGCTTTGCATAGCAACAAGGGAAGGGGCCTCCAGGGCATCTCCATACTCGCGAAGGCTGCATCTCCTTTCACCCGCACACAAAGCGTTTGGGGAAGAATTTTTTCTGTGAAATACCAAGGCACTCAGAAGGGATTTTAAAATACTTACTTTCACTTGGGTGTGTCTCTGTGTGTAGGTTCGCAGAGCAGCCAGGCTAGGGTGTCAGATGCCCTAGCGCTGTTGTTACATGGGCTGTGGGTGCTGGGAACCAAACTGGGCAATGCAGCAAAAGCTCTTGACTACTAAATCTTCTTTCCAGCCCTCTCCAACCCCCACCCCCTCCGCTCAAAGGGCTTTCTTACACAGCCCAATGCTGCCCAAGGATTCTGGCAAAGCCCCACAAGACCTCTGCAGGCTGGGTTCCCATAGGCCCAGCTGTGGCTTCTATTGGCTATCAACATTTTTCATACCCACAGGAACAATACGTATGCCCTGGGATTATGGCAAATTCCATAGAGTTCAGAAGTCATAGGAGTCTGGGCAGAGGGGCTGCTGTAGTTGGAACCTCTGTAGGAAGAACTTGATGGGCCTTGGCTGTAAATGTAGACTCTAGGAAGGTAGCCATATCAACAAAGTGAAATGCCAGTCCTGGAAACCCAGTAATAGCAGCATGCAGCGCCACAGAATAGCCATGGGTACCGGGACCAGACCCATCCCAGGTATAGGCTTCCCCAGCTCTGGGGCCCTGCCTACGCTGCACCATCCACAAGATACTGTGTTGGAGCTGTAGGATTTAACACCTGTCCTGGTGGTCTTTAGTCTTGATTTTAAAGCTAGTATTTCTTTCTACTTGCCTATTTCTCAAAAATTCATCGTTTAAATCATCACTGGGTTTGAGTACTCATGTGTTATCTGTCTGGCTCTATAGCGGAGGCCCATGAGAGGACTGTCTCCTACATTGTGGGGTCTCTAGTACTTAGAACAAGTAGCCCTCTATAAACCTTTGTTGACCGAATAAACTAAACAGGTTATCCCCCAAGGGGAAGAGAAAGCACTGATTTTGACGTTTGTAAGGAAATCTCAGTATTTGTTCTAAAATGGAGAAACATAGACTAATATGATGATTTGCTGCATGCTCCTGACCTTTCTAGTGAGTCCTGGGGCACACATGCAAGGATCCTGTGCCTTTGATTTTCACAGCTGAGTTGTTGTGCTTCTAACTTTAGGAATGATAGTCTAGATCCTTTCGTGTGTGTGTGTGTGTGTGTGTGTGTGTGTGTAGAATATATATATGGAAGAATATACAGATTTACTTCCCCTTCTTTCTCCTGGGATTTCTTCATTGGAGATTTTCTTTGGTGCTACCCATGAATATGAAAAACACACAAGTAAGCCATCATTTTAGGTTTAAGAATCCCCGTGCAATTGTAGGGAATGCTTACAACATCTGAAGAACCCATATGTGGCACAACTGTTGTTGCCTCAAGAAAGATGTGACCGGAACTCCGAAGCACCCTGAATACACAGTTTGTAAATTGCCTAGTTAAGCCTAGACTTTTAAACTGTGTGGATTTCTTAGTACTTTATAGAGTTGCTAGCCCGAGCCCATTTACTGTGACAAAAGGATTACCTTTATGTTGATACATTACTATAAGTGATTATTTTCCTTTAATGAGTCTAAGAAAAGAGGGCTATAGTTTATTACCTATGGTGAGATTAAATAAGTCTCTGAAGTGTGTGGAATTCTACCACCACAAATAAAAATCAACTTTCAGTGTCTGTTGGGGATAGACTGTAGTTTCTCAGAAAACAAAATACATGGATGCATGAATCCTTCTATAAGACAGAACAGATTTGCATATAAATTATACACATCTTACTGAACTCCTTAAATCATCCCGCCATTGTTTATAATACCTAATGCAATGTAAATGTTATGTAAATAGCTTCTATACTGCACCAATTAGGAAGCAAAGAGAAAGATGCTGGGTCTATTCCATTCAGATACAATTACAAAATGTTTGATCCAAAGTTGGTTAAATCCATAGATATGGATCCTTTGGACACAGAGAACCAACTGCAGCTGTACCTTTTGGCACATGCAAGGCATTACAAAATTTTAGATTAAATTGGTATTATCTTGGAAAAATCAACCTGGGGTTATTGATACATATTCAAAGCCAGATTATATTACATGAACTTAAACTGAAAATATTTCCTCTTGCTAAACATAAGCCTAACTAGATAACATTCTTAAATAATAATAGCTTTGAAATTAGTACTCATCAGAAATTTCTGTAAGCATATCAATAGTTATTAAAGATCAGTGTTTTCAAAATTAATAGGAAAAGGGCTGGGAAATGGTGGCATATGCCTTTAATTCCAGCATTAGAGAGGTAGAGGCAGGTGGATCTCTGAGTTCAAGGCCAGGTTGGTTCTATAGACCAATTACCAGGACCACTAGAACTACACAAAGAAATCTTGTCCTTAAAAAATTAAGATAAAATAAACAATTTTTTAAAGTAAATAAAAATTAATGGTAAAAAGATAGACCTCTTCAGATTGCATTTATTTATTCATTTGAAAGTTAAGTCCTTAAGTATAGTTTTAGTTCCCCTTTCAAGACAGTGCTAATTTCCTTTAGTGTCAGTTTTTTCTTTCTATAGTATTTCATTTCTATATTCCTCTGGAAGTTAAGATCCATGCCAAAAAGTCTCTAAATTGGTCTCCATCTTTTACATTGTATTCGTCAAAGATGTCTTGGGTTTGGGCCATCTATGTGCCACTTAATTTTGTTGTAGTCCTTTTGGAAGTGGTCTATCCCCCAGAGATCCATCACACTCCACGTGTCTTTCTCCAGAAATTGGCATTGGACTGCTCTCTGTCTTTTTGTTCTGTTGATAGTGTCCTTTGCCTTACAGAAGCTTTTCAGTTTCACGAGGCCCCATTTATTAACTGTTGATCTTAGAGCTTGGGCTGTTAGCGTTCTCTTTAGGAAGTTGTCTCTAGCCAAGGCACATAATTTTCATTTGGCTCTTCTAAAGGCTCAGTGTTATAGGGTTCGAGATTTATTCATCTCTGAGACCGGCACTTTTTCTTACATTTGATGTCTTTTTGTCTACATTCTATACATTTATCAATTTCTAAATTCACTTACTCCTGTCTTAAGTCTCTCTCTCTCTCCCTCTCTCTCTCTCTCTCTCTCTCT
>OU015751.1:92730994-92767360 GCA_907169655.1 Acomys percivali | reverse complement strand
CTCTCTCTCTCTCTCTCTCTCTCTCTCTCTCTCTCTCTCTCTCTCTCCCTCGCCCCTCCCTCCACATCATGATCAGATACAAGCTCTCAGCTACTTCTCCAGTGCCATGTGCACCTGCCTACTGCCATCATCCCAGCCGCGACTGTCATGGACCCTATGTTTCCAGAACCCTGACCATCAAATTAAATGCTTTCTTTTATAAGTTGCATTGGTTGTGGTGTTTTGTATGGCAATAGAAAAACAATAAAGACACTGGGACTCACTGATTTAGGTTTGGGTGGCCAATGAGCCTCAGGGATCTTTCTATTTCTGCTTCGACAGGGTTGAGATTCCAAGTGTGTAGCACCATACCCAGCTTTTCACATGGTCCTGGGTTTACACAGTTTTTAGTTCCTCATGTTTATGTATCAAGTACTTTATCAAGTGAACTATCAATTTCTGAAAAAGTAATATATACAAGAAGTTTAAGTATAATTATTATGGTAGGATATTAAGAACAACCAGAAATAATTTGAAGCATTCTAATCTTTCTTATAGAAAATAACCCCACTTTCTACAAATCCTGGGGATATTCTTAGAAAAATAGTACAAAAATAGAGAACACAAAAAAATACAGCCTGTTTCTATATACTGAGCTCTTTATTGTTCCATTTATGTGAGACTTTTCTGAAACTCCTAACAGCAGGGGACATGGAGACTGAAGAGGCCGCCTTCTAGCAAGGCAGGATGTCTAGTGGAGAGCAGAGAACATCAACCCACCCGCAAAACCTTCCACCCAAAATTTACCCAGCCTACAAGAAGTTCAGGGATAAAGATGGGATAAAGAGATTGAGGGAATGTCCAACCAAAGACTGGCCCAATATGAGATGTACTACATGGGAGAGAGCCAACCTCTGACACTATTAATGAAACTCTGCTAATAGCCTAATATAACTGTCCTCTGAGAGGCTCCACCCAGAAGTGGATTGAAACAGATGCTGAGGCTCACAGCCAATCATTAGACGTAGCTAGAGAAGTCTTGTGGAAGTGTTGGGGGAAGAATAGAAGAACCTAGATGGGACAAGACGTCTACAAGAAGACCAACAAAATCAACTAACCTAGGCCCATGGGGACTTACAGAGACTGAAGTGCCAACCAAAGAGCATGCATGGTCTGGATCTAAGCCCCCTACACATATATAACGGATGGGCAACTTGGTCTACATGTGGATCCTGTAGCAGATGGAGCAGAGGCTGTCTCTGACGTGGGCTCTGTCACCTGCTTTTGGATCATTTCCTCTTAGCAGGGTTGTCTTGACTAGCCTCAGTAGAAAAGTCCTGATGAGACTTGATGTACTGCGGTGGGTTGATACGGGGGTGGGGGACATGACGGGAGCTTCCTTTTTCTAATGATAAGGAGGAAAGAGGGAAGGGGGAAGAGGGTGGGAAGGTAGGACCAGGAGGAGATGAGGGAGCTGCATTCAGCATGTAAAGTGAATAAATAAATAAACTTTAAAAAACTGATATGTTATTTTATCAAGTTCACTAAGCCTACCTGTGTGTAGGCATGCACAATATTATAACTGCATAGCTATTTGCTTGAAATAAATTATAAGTAAGCCTTTAAGTGGAAAGGAATGATGGTGTTCTCCGTTTCCTAGTTTTTATCCTCACCCAAAGAAAAGAGAAACAGTAGGACAATGAGCCTTTTCACAGCAGTCTTTCCAGTGACTTCTGCCACATTTAATAGAATGTTTAATTAAGCCAGTTATATTAGTTAAGATGTAGCTTTGGCTGATATGTTAAATGTCTAAATTAACAGAAAGTTCCCAAGATGGAATTCTGTTTCTTCCTCATTTCCCTATCCTAGGAAGCATTGTGGCTGGGCATCTTGTGTTTCCTTTGACTAGGGTAGTGTCCTAACTTGAGTGGCATTTGGTAGCTTGCTAGCACCCTCACTAACCAATGATAAGGGGAGTAGGCTGCTATAACTTGTTCCTTAGATGATGAAGGCCTTGCTTTTGCTTTACTGGCTGCATTCTGGACATTGTTACTTTGAGGAGATTAGCTAGTGTAACTTTTACTCTGGACAATTAGAAGTCCACGTATTATATTATTATAGTTCATCTCTCTAAAAAGGAGCAGAAAGGGACTGAGAGACCCTTAGTTTTCTTTCCACCGAGTCTTCAACAGTCCCAACATTCACACCTATCCTTTTTCTACACATGGGGTATGTTTGTGCCTTTCAGAGTGATATGTAAGTCTATTAAGTCCAGAAATGGCACTTTATAAAGACCGGATTATTATATTTCTCTGTAGTATATCATAAAGTAAGAGCAAGACATCTGGAGTCAAGACTCTCTTGGGAGGAAGATAAACTAAGAAACATTCCTGTAGCTTTTATTAGTTATAAAATCCTGGAAATTATCAAATTCTCAGACTTCCTGTCCTATAATTGAAATCCCTTGACTAGCCTCATGAAAAAGAAATTATCAATGAAACTGACACAATACTAGTACATAAGCACTTTGAGAAGTGAGATTTGCATTTTCATTTCAGTAGACAATCTGCAGTTCCTTCAGTTTAATGATTTCTTGTGTTCTTTAAGAGTTTCTCGAGTGCACATTTTCCCATCTTCAGTTTGTGTCAGTTCCAATATCTGAGAAAGGAGGCTAGGGCTCGCCTAGCAACAGGGAGGAATACACACTATCAAGCTCAGCATTTCATAGTCTGCCTTGGACCCAGAGAAGTGAAGATGGGCTCTCCTAACACTGCAGCTCCCCTGGCTAGAGGAGAATAATGAGAGGAAAGAACAGTAACAACCAAAGCCAGGCATAGTGCCGCATGCCTATAACCCTAGCATCTGTGAAGGAGGAGCAGGCAGATCAGTGTTGAAGGCCAGTGTCAGGCTCACAGTAGGTTTGAGGCCAGCCTGGGCTGTATGAATTCTTTTCTAAAACTAAAAACAAAAGAACTGGGTGGGAGAGGGTGAGAGAAATGAGGCTTACTTTTAAATTTTATAATGGAAAAATATGTATCAATGACAATTAAGCAAGTGTTTTTCTTTCTTAGAATCCATTTCTTTATTATATATTGATGTGTATAGCTTTTCTATGGATCTTCTACTCGTCCTAAAAATGATTTACCTATTAGTTTGTTTAGATAATTATTATTTTGCAAGTAGTGGCATATGAACTTGTTGTATGATTACATAGATGTGTAGTTTAGTTCCTGCGGAAAAACAATATCCTGGAGACCTGGCCCTAGTGTGTTTCTTCTAAAACTATGTAAGCTGAACCAGGACAAAAGGCCATAGATCACACCATATTTTGAAAAAAAAATTGAATAGAACAGCCTCCAAAATTGGCTTTAACATATTAGATATATAGGCAGGTAGAATGATACTACAAGATTATAAATTGATGTTAAAGAAGTCATTTTTAATGTTACACTACTCTGTATCCACCTGCTTTTAACCTAAACTTTGACATGTTCATAATTCAGTTACAACGTTTCAATCAGAGGTAAAAATTTTAGATGCTATGTAAAGAAATTAAAATATCAGACAACTTTGGCCAATGTTATTTTTTATTGTGTGAGTATGTGTGGGTCCAGTAGAAGGGGTCATATCCCCTAGAGCCAGAGTTCCAGGTGATTGTGAGCTACTCATCACGACTGCTGGAAATTGAACTTTGGTTGTTTAGGACAGCAGCAAGTGCTTTTAACCAGTGAGCTGATTCTCTTGCCTCCAACTGCTATTTCTTAGTTCCTCTCTCTAGATATAAAATGGACACTAGGTGTTGAGCATTCAGATACTCACTTAGTCACCTCACAGGTCTCCCTAGTGCCTACCACACTCTGCCAGGGCCAGGAGCATTGACAGGAGTTAGTCTCTGGAGTATCCAGGACTGCAAAGGAACAGGGTGGATAGAAGAGTCACAGTTTCTTGTTATGTCCTAGTTACTGTGACAGATGAAATTAACTCATTCCATTATGATAACAACTCACTGAGAGCGCTGCTGTTAATCTGAGGAGAAACTAACATTTAGAGTGATTGACTTCCTGCAGTAGAGCCAGGAAGAGAAAGCAGGCTTGTCCTGTGTTTCAGTCTCCTTCTCCCCACTTCATCAAGCTCTCTGGGCTTTGTGTTCCTCCGGCACTGTGCTAACGTGATCAGGGATCTAGAAAAAACTCCATGAAGAAGAGGCAAATGATACTAATTTCAGAAGTGAGTAAGAATCCCAGATAGAGGTAGTTGTGAAAGGTTTTCCACATTATTGAAAGATCAGGTAAAAGAATATGGCATTATGAAGAAATATCATGTATGTGTGTTTTATATAAATAACTTTGTTCATTTAAATATATCTTTCTGATATCAGTGTGAGGAACAGAAGAGAGGTGAGACTAGAGTGAAGAGACAGGTTCTCTGACTATGGCAACAGCCTAGAGAAGGTCCCACAAGGATCTGAACTGAACTGACACATGTGACGTGGATGTCTGACAGTGCCAATAGACTGAGGAAGTAGTGTCTGTAGGACTTCACTGAAAGACAGAGACAGCCAGGCACAGTGACAGTGCACACCTGTAATCCCAGCAGGAGGCAGAGGCAGGCAGATCTCTGAATTCAAGGCCAGCCTGTCTACAAAGTCAGTCCAGGACAGCCAAGGCCACACAGAGAAGCCCTGTCTTGGAAAAAAAGACAGAGAACAGGTACAGGCTAATGAATTGTCTGCTCTAACTCCAGAGCAAGCAAACACAGGAAGAGCAGTCTCTCAAAACATTGTTTAGATAGCAAAATCAGGTCCTGTTAAAACGATACATGAAACAAAAACATTCAGTCACAAAATACAGGCTCAATTGTATGGAATCTGGTAACTCTAAGTTTGAAGTTAAAAATAAGTTTCTTAACAGGTAATTTCATTATGGAAGATAGTTAATGTTTTAGTAAATAAAACTAATGATATTTAATATACTTTAGAGGTAGCTTTAAAAATATTATTGCAAATTTGTTGCTGAAGATAGAATCTATGAAGCAAGCACTGTACCATTAAGTACACTCCAGCCCTACAGGAAACTTTCATATAATATGCACTTTCAGGTAAGGGGGGAACTTATGAAAAGAGAGAGCATACGCACAAAGGTTAGATTAGATTTCTGAATCTACTAGTCAAGAATACAGTTTGAGCAAGAATAAATGTTGCATATTCCAACATAAAATCTTTGGATTTTAAAGTTCCCAAATGGGAAAAGGAACGTAGATGATCCTGTCAGAACATGATAGGATCTAGGATGTTCTTGTTATGTTATGTACATGGATGACAGCTGGCCTTTGGCACCAATGTCATTACTTATTGGCTTCCTATATTAACTACTTGACACCCTTCTGTTTCTGGGGATATAGAAAGCATAGCTGTCCCTTGGATGTGACCCCCAACTCAGGATTAACAAAACAGTCCCTCGGAGAAAACAATTTCATCATATTCTAAGTCATTATAAGGATTGAGTAAAGGCTAACTTCTTGTAATAAAGTGTGCTTTAATGCAACTAAGAAATGACTGCAGGAACTTACTTTTTTAAAAAAACCCATTAATTTTCACACCTACATAAATGTTGCTGGACAAAAACAGATTCAACTACTTGGCTGGTGGTAATATGTTTTCAGACATCTTGAACATTTAAACATTGCTTTGTGTCCTGTTTACTAATTTGTATAAGACCTCTATGTCTTATAAACAATTTTAAGACAATAAAATATATTAATAATGAAAACAAGTATGATACTTGATGTGACCTCCCATTAAGATGCTAACATGTGTGAAATGTAATACTTTACTTTTAAACATTTTGTTTAATTTTTCTTAAATTTTATTACATTTTAAAAATTTTTTTGTGTACGTGTGTGCATATGTGTGTGTGTGTGTGTGTGTGTGTGTGTGTGTGTGTGTGTGCATGAATCACATGACTGTGGATGTGATAGGACAACTTGTGAGAGCTGTTCCTCTCTTTCTATCATTTAAGCCCTGGGGACTGAACTCAGTTTGTCAGCCTTAGTAGCAGGCACTTTTACCTGCTGAGCCATCTTGCCAGCCCTTAAGGCTTTACTTGAGATATGTGCATTTATCCAATGAATGGTTTCAATGGAAGATTACATTTTAGAGAAACTGTTACATTTTTTCTGTTGCCAGTTTCAGCACCAGGGAGAATAATCCTCCTGATTAGCAGTGAATATCACAGTGTACATGAGTAAATGCTAGGTGTTTAACTCAAGATTGCTGGAGGTTCACGTGAATGAGTGTAACATCAAGAAGGGCACAGGCACAAGAGAAATGTTCAAGAAATGTCCATGCCCATTCTTATTGTTGCCATGCTTGCTATGTGGAAGGGTGACATAATAAAAGGATGCTTAAATTTGTCACAGATACTCAATATGTGGGGAAAATTAATGGTCAATTAAAATGTTTCTAGGCTTTACGTTCTAAGCTTAAATATAGCATAAGATTGGACTAGCATTTCTCAATATTAGAAAAGTATGGAACATACATAAAAATCTTGAGGGGACTGGGAATGTAGCATGTGTGAGGCCCCCTGTACATGCCTTGGGACGGAAGAAAAGTATGAATTGAATTGAAGTTCTTCAAAGCTCAGTAATGCTTACAAACAAAAAAGTTACACTTTAAAACTAATTGATTATAATCCTGAACTTAGCCATAGGATTCCTGTGAGTTATAACTTTTCATGTGAGTTTTTGGGCAAGACTTTTTGTATGCTTTGAAGACTAAAGTCTGTTAACTAATTATATTACATGTTATATGTGGTTATATGTGTTTCTAAATGAGGCAGAGACCTTTAGGGAGTTAAGCTTGTAGGAGTATTAGCATAAAGAAATTACGAAATAGGATTACTTGGTTAATTGTCTACCTTAAGAATGACTGAAAATCTATGCACTAGAATTTCCTCATCTTAACCTTTTAAGCATAATTATTTTGACAGAGTTGGACATGTGAAAAAGCCTAACATTTAAATGAACATGTATTAGTTAATTAATACCTATTCTTCATTAGTAACAAATCTGGGTACTTTACAATTAATGTTGCATTTGGTCCTGTTTACTTATTAGTATGCCAATAACAACCTAAAACATTTTGAAGCAATCAATACCGGTGACACTTTTAATAGCGATATCTTTATATCAACACATCTTAGTTATTATGCCAATTTACATTTAACAGATGTCTGAATGTAATGACAAACTTGGAAAGCCAGCATTTGTAAATCCAATTACCAGAAATGCTCTGTCGAATGGCCAAAAATTTAGGAAATAGGCAGGCACATATTCCCAATGGTCCATTAGCATAATAGCCTATAACTGTTCTCCTGAAATGAGGGGAACAAAGTTCTTTGGATAAGAAGTGCAAAATGCTTGCAGAAAACCAAAACCAAAACCCAAAAGCAATTTGATGCTGAGCTCTGACACCTTACCAGCACGCCACTTCTCCATCATTAAAAAAGCCTGGCCTGAGGTTCATGGGTGATCCCTTCTAACAACTGGCTTCTGCATCTGGTAGTCGGTCTTGAGAAATAGAAATCAAACATCTACTTAATGAGAGTAATTTGTTCCCATCCAAGGCAGCATTTCGCCAAGCATTGACAGGTAGCATTTACATGCACATTTCTTCAGTTTATCTGTCAACTAACTTGAGGGAGTAAGTAAATTTAGGTCATAACACAAGAGCAGAGGAAACGTTTTCGTTTCCGTCTGAAATCATGCATATGGAGTAGCTAATGAGTACATAAACACCTGATTTAGGCTCTTTATTTTCAAAACAGGTTGCCTGGTCATGAAAACATAGCAAAAACTTAAGGGAAATTTGTCTATAGATCCAACAAAGCTTTCTCTTGCTGTCCAGTATTGACAGGATTTTCCTAGAAGAAGCTGGTTAACTATGTAGATTTCCCCTACCTCTAACACATGTTTCAGGGCATCTGTCCTTCAGAGATTCAGGCTCATCTTCCCAGAGAGCAGGATGAAGGCACTAGAAATGAGGCGCTAGATTTCCAGACAGCCTTTCGAAGCTGTCAAAGTTGGCCTCATTTTGTTTATTATGTCTCCAGCTGTTTGCTCAGCCTTTCTGCTCTACTCTGGAGATTCCTGGTTGCCTCAACTATCTGTTCTGGGTTTGCCTTAACTTTTTGTCTCAGCAGTTTGGATTTTTTTTTCTTTCTTTCTTTTTTTTTTTTCTATTTTGGTTTCTTCATGTTAGCCTTGGCTGTCCTGGAACTCACTTTGTAGACCAGGCTGGCCTCGACCTCACAGTGATCCCCCTGCCTCTGCCTCCTGAGTGCTGGGATTAAAGGTGTGCGCCACCACGCCAGGCAGCAGTTGGGATTCTTGACCTTTACTTCCCAACCTCTGGCTCTGAGCATTAAACTTGCCATTTTCCCCCTTGATAGCCCTGGCACCCTGTACCCACATTTCACCAACACCAGTTTCCTGTTTGGAGTCTGCAGCCCTGCATTTATTACTCCACCTGCAGCTCTAGGTGATTGCTTTCACTACCTCATTTAGTAGTGAGTGAGTCAACATCACTGCTCTCTGTGACATGTTGTGCTTTACAAAGTGTGATCACATGTAAGTTTATTATAACTCCATTCTTATTTCACAAATAAGAAAACTGAGATCCAAGAATTTAAATTTTATTCCTTCTCAAGTCTAGGGGCATTGAAGGCCAGATAATATAGTTTTACAATCAAGTTTAGTTGGTTAGGGGATAAGATCTTTTTAGATCAAGATAAAGGAGTTAAGTTATTAAAGTTGAGATAGGGTAGATATTGAATTTCACTCAAAATTTAGTCCCAATAAGGCAGGAAAGATGTTTACTTTAAGTTGGACAAATACAAATAGTCAAACCACTATGAATGTAACATTTATAGAACTCATGATTGTCACATGGTTCTCCCTGCTGTATGTAGTTTGTTTTATACATGTGTAATAAAATAAATGTATTTTAAAAAAAGAACACTGAGATCCATAGATACCACACAATTATGGTTACTCCACCACCTTTAAGGATTTCAATCTGTCTTAATATGTATGCGTAAAGGAGATGAATGTGCTTCTTCTTATCGAAGAACTGCTGCTTTCTTTAACAGCTAAGCTCACCTGTAGTGCAGGTAATTTTTACCAAATTGTTGAGATTTTTGAGTTGTTAATGTTTCTATTTTTAAACTTCTTTCCCCATTTTCCTCAACACAGCCGTTTATAAGTACCATGTTATAGTCACTGAGCTCAAGATATTGCTTGTTAGAAAGATGTAGTCTCTTTGTTCAAGTAGCTGCCAATCAAGTCTAAAACGCTTAACAAGCGACTGCAACACCACAGTCAGTTTACGTCCATGAATGCACACAATATTATCATCCTCTGAAATAGTACTATTCATATGGATTTTATCAGTTCACTGTCTGTAAGGTGCTGCACTGTACACACTTGTGACTTCCTTCCATATGGATTGGGATTCTGTGGATTTGCTGTTTTATCACTTTAATTTAGAACTGTCCATGGTTAGCAGGATCTACTTGAGATGGTTTGAATGAGCAATGTCCCTACAGGGTCAAGCATTTGAATACTTGGTCCCAGGTTGGTGGTGCTGTTTGGAGAGGTTATGGGAGTTTTAAAAGGTGGAGCCTTGTAAGGGAAGCGCACTGCAGAGGTTGGCCCTTCAGAGTTTATATCCTTGCCACACTTCCAGTTCTGTCTCTGTTTCCTATGTATGGATAAAAATGTTGATCTCTTATCTCTCTTCCATGGCCACCATGCCTTCCCTGCCATCATGGGCTTTTTCTCTGAACAATAAGCAAAGACAAACTCTTTTGTTCATGGTTGTTGTTATCACAGTGACAAAAAATAATACAATACTCAATAGATCTGCACAGTACTGAATGTCTGTTGTCATTTATACTTCTGTCATATAATGTTTTTCTCAATGAATATATTTCACCAAAATTTTTATTTTTTGTTTAAAATGAAATTTTAAAAAGCTTTTTTTCTAGCCTTATCAAGCAAGTTATATGGTTTATATTATTCAAATAGTATACAATCTTTTAAATACTGTACAGTTAAATACATATATTTCTTTTATTTTGTTTTGTAGTCAGGGTGTCTCTTTATAGCTCTGTCTATCCTAAATCTTGCTATGTAGACCAGGCTGGTCTGTCCTTGAACTCACAGAGATCTACCTGCATCTGTCTCCTAAGTACTGGGATTAAAAGTGTGTGTCATGTCCATGTCTTCAGTTGGTGCTTCAGTCTCTGTAAGCCCCTATGGGCCTGGATTAGTTGACACTGTTGGTCTTCTTGTCTCTCCAGGATGTCTATCCTTCCCCTCCCTGATGCCTCCCCACCCTGCTATGCAAAGCTCCCTGAGCTCTGCCTAAAGTTTGGCTGTTTCAATCTGGTCCTGGGTGGAGCCTCTATGACACATATGGGCAGCTTGGTCTTCTTGTGGGTCCTATAGCAAGTGGAGTGAGGGGTTTTATCTGACACGGACTCTGTTGCCTTTTGGATCACTTTCCCATAACTGGGCTGACGTGCCTCGCCTCAGTGGAAGAGGATATGTTTAGTTTTGATGTGACTTGATGTGCTGGGTTGGGTTTGTAAGAGGAGGGGCTTCTCTTTTCTGAGGAGAAGGGTAGCGGGGGAGGGGGGGAAGGGGGGGAGGTGGGAGGGGGAAGGTGGGAGGGTGGGACCTGGAGGAAAGGAGGGAGGGGGCTGTGATCCAGATGTAAAATCAGTAATGAATAAAAAAAGTGTGTGCCATCATGCCTGGCCATACCATGCTTCTTTAAAGTTGTTTTATTCATGGCTGACAGTTTTTAGGATGCTCTCAAATGAACCTATATTGGATGGTGTACAGTTGCTACTGTGTAAAATATTAATATCATTACATTTAATTTGAGGTTAATGTGTATTGAGGAGTAGGTGGTCACAAAGTGCCATGGCTTGCTCTTTCAATTATATTGACTATTTTATTTTTACACAGTTGCTGCATTCTAAGTTTCCATGCTTCTTGTCACTTAGCTCTAGTCTCTGTTTTTGTTATTATATTTCCTCTGGCATTTTTCTTACTTAAAGCTGATAAACTATACTGTACAATTCCACAGATGAGATCACAACTGCGCGGCTATCTTGAAAAGTATTTAATACTATCACTTATATATAAAAATTCACATATATCTTATAGTGATTCAATATAAGATATTTTAAATTTAGAAATTAGTAGAGGTAGTGAGATAACAAAAGACACCATGAATCTCACCGGTAGGAAAACTACAGAAAGCATTAATAGAATAAGAAATCACAGACACAGAAATACTGAGAACTCACATTTTAAAAACTGGAAACTATATGGCTAGGAAAACTATGGCATAATAATTAAAAATAATCCCATGAAATTCACAGTTCCCTTTAGAAAGGAAACCAGGACAATCCTCTATTCAGCCACAGCTTTAAGTGTTGAGTCTGTTTACAGAGAGGGCAGTACCTAAAGGTTTTAATGAAAGTGAATAGTAGATAAACAACTTACAAAATAAAAGCTTGGCATGAGCCACTGCAGACAAGTTTGGCAGGTGGCTCATTCCTGTGGGTTAATAACTTACAAAGGAATGTTTTATTCTTCTTATTTTTATTCTTGTTAACTTTTTAATAAACTCTCAGAAAAATATTTAATTCATAATGCCCTTTCCCCTACCTATGACTAGCAGAACGAAACCTTCCTTGTTAAGTTGGTTTAATACATCTAATAGAGAGCAAACATTTAGGTTCAAGGATAAAGTGGAAATCATTACATTACTATAAAATAAGCAAATTATATATATGCATATATATAATAAGCAAATTACACACACACACAGTGTGTGTGTGTGTGTGTGTGTGTGTGTGTGTGTGTGAGTGTGTGTGCGCGCGTGTGCGCTGGGCCATTCATTAAAAAACAAAAATCTGAGAAGATGCATGTTCTACTTGGACTTTTAAAAAGGATGTCAGTGAAAAAAGAGAAAGTAAGTGGGAATATATGACTGGAAAGCTCAGTACATTCTTAACTATTTCTGTCAATTTATGTTCACAATTTTTACCATCTATGGAAAACTTAATGAGCCTTTATATGTTTGATCCCTTTACATACTTTAAGTGACATTTAGGAGGTGGTTACATAGCATTCAATCAATTTACTAGAATTTGAATAATTTACTAGAATTTGGTCTCAACCTAATTTTTTCATTTTGAACCCACTTTTTTTCAGCCGTTATGCCATACTTTGCAGATTAATTAAGGCCAGGAAAGTATGGTAAAAAGAAAACAATGACATGTTTGGGGGAAATATTGGACTTTATAACATAACCATGGGTGTTGTCTGTGATGTTTACGAATGAAAAGCTATGTGTTCTGAGGATAAAATATCACCTTCCTGGGCTATGATAATGACAAGTATCTGGAAACATGCTAGTTATGTGTTGTTACTGTAAATAAAATCGGGTAGAGCTTGTTTTAATATAAACAAAGAAGCTGATTATAGAACTGTGGCCAACATATGATATTCCATTTACCTCTTATAAGATTAGATCAAACCTAAAAGAGGCTTTGTATACAATACTTTGTATACATAACACACAACTCATTAGGACATACAATTAAGCACTTTGTATCTGGAGCACTCTGTTAGTTGTACGATTGTGGGTGTGACTGGGATGTTGACATGAACTCCAAAGCAGCTCTGTACAGCAGGTGCCTCTTAACTCTTAAATCATCAGGTGGAAAGGACAGCCCAGATACTTTCTTTTTTTCTCTAGTCCAGGTTTCTGGTTAAGTGAAAAGGTGAGGATAAGCCCTAAATCATCTCCATGCATGCATTAATTCCTTATACATTACAGATATTTGCTGTGATAAAATATTTGACAAAAGCAGTTCAAGAAAGGGTGGGTTTGTTTTGGCTATCAACTTGAGAGTACAGTCCATCATAATAGGGGAGGTACAATGGCAGGAGTGTGAGGCTCTGGTCACACTGCCTTTGCAGTCAGAAGGCAGAGAAGGACAAATGCAAGCATTCTATTAGATTTCTTCTCACCCCCTTTTTTAAAAAATTCTTTCCAGGACTCCAGGCCATGAGAATTGTGCTGTCCTCCGTCAATTAAACCTTATTGGAAAGGCCCTCACAGACAAGTCCAGAGGTATATCTCCTAGTTGATTCTAAATGCTAAATTATAAATGATAACTTGACTATCAGAGTAAATGTCACAATGCACTAACTGCTTATATGTCAGCTAGTAAGTTGTTTCAGGATATTGGTCCAGTATTTGGCCATAATCGATTCTATGCACTAATAATAAGTTGTGCTGAGATTTGGCAAAGGTGCTTCTTATCTAGAAGTTTCGAATAGTCTGATCACCATTTCATAAGACCCCTAACTATTTTTTTCTTAGCATTTTTGTCTTCCCTCTACCCGGGATACACATTTCTTTTTCTTGTTGTTTTGTTTTGTTCTTGAGAGTAAGTCTGGCTGTGTAGTCTTAGCGAGCCTGAATCTTAATATGTCAGCCAGGCTCATCTCAAAGTCAAAGAGATTTGCCTGCCTCTGATTAAAGGTGTGAGTCCCTATGCCCCCACAGAGTGGAGTTTTAAATCATAATTACGGAGAAAAATAGCAGTAATTCTTTTCAACAAGGGCTAGGAGATTGTCAGTCAAGCACATAACAGAACCTTTGAGTATAAGGAGTGGTATAATATGATTATAAGACAAAATTCTGATTAATCTTAATATTATTAAAGGCAATTTATCTCAGATGATTTTTGTCAAACTAAAATGATTCTTAGGAAGCAAAAGGGCTACTAAGGTAACCTGACTCCAAGTTCTGGGGATGGAACCCAGGATCTTCTGTATGCTGGGCAAGCACTCTGACACTGATGTACAGAGCCAGCTTTCATTGCTAACTTCAATCAGAGAGATGGAGATATTGGACTAGTTTGATCAGCTCTTGGCGGGAAGCTTTACCAAAACACAAACAGGTTTTTCTTTTGTAAGGGCCGCTTTACTGCTCTCACCAGTGTCATTTTTCTGGTAAGATGAATAGAAATTAAATAGTGACCCTGATGTTGGTGACTGTGAGATGTGTGGGAATGAGCTCAGCTAGCCATAACTAGATCATATCCTAAATTTGTAATTTCCTCAAGTATGACTCATATAACTGAGTGAACCTGTTGTATTTGTTTTTTCATGTGAAAAATGGGATAATAATATTTTACTCAAAGTGCTGTAATGAGAGTTAGAAATAACACGTGTAAAAGTACATGGCAGATAAGTGAGAAATGGTGTCTGACAGGTATAACTGTTAAAAGTAATCAGCCAGTAAAATTTGTGTGCATTCTTAATATACTTTTCTTTCTCTAGTATATGTATACCAAGCCCAATGGGAAAAATATACCTGGTGTCACTGTGAAAAACAAAACTGTTCAATGTTTGTTAGTGTAAAACTATTGTATGTAATATAGACATACATTTAGGTAAACAACACAGATAGTTTTTTTTTCATTTCAGAGAAAGGATTATCTATGTGACTACATGTATTAGCCAGTAATTTTCTTACTCTTAGCAAATAGGACAGAGAAAATGGAAGCAGTTTGTTTTATTTAAGTGAAAATTTGTCAGCCTAGGTTACTGGAAAAGCCAGAAACATTTCTCTGTGAAAGCTGAAAATGGGTATAGCATCTCCTGTTTACCTAGATGGGATCATGAATGTATTCATGAAGGTGGCAGTGCACTGACAGGAATCCGCAGGGTTGATGAGGATAGTGGACAGAAAGAAGACTGTGAATAGTGCCCAGGTAAGAGACACAGTATAGTCATTGGGCAGAAAGGAATTTGGCTTGGCTAAAGCTTTATTTTTAAATCTTGGGACCTGGGAGTTATTCAAGTGATCTGTAGATCCTTATCTACATTAGTTATTGTGTACAGAGGTAGCAACATCACATTTATGTGTGCATGTGTGTGTGTGTGTTAGTTTCTCAGATCTGTTCTAACAGGTTAGTGTTGGAATGAGAGTATGAGCAGCTTTATAATATCAGAGAAAGATTCTCTCACAGGTCTGGAGACCAGAAGTCAAATAAAGGTGCTACTCAGGCCATTTTTGAAGGTACTACAGGAGAGTATTTCCTTGCTTCTTCTGGTGGTTGTCAGCAGCAGCCCTGTCTTTCTTGGCCTTCTGTGGCAGAACTCCAAGGTCTATCTGGGTAGTGACATAGTGCCTGATTTCTGCCTCACTTCCTCTCTGTGCTTATTTCTCTCTCTCTCTCTCTCTCTCTCTCTCTCTCTCTCTCTGATGGGCACTAATCCTATTCAGTTAAGTCCTACTTCATTGCAGAACACTTCTATCTGAATTTGCATCTACAGCTATCTTTTTTTCTTAACAAGGTACAAATGGCAAGCACTGGTGATTAGGACTTGAACATTTTTCCCCTGAGGAAATAATAATACACTTCACAATATGCATGTGTACCCATGTGCATGAGATGTATGTTTTATAAAACATAAAATTTTAAGCTAGTGACATGGCTCAGTGGGTAAAGGTGCTTGCCACAGAACACCGACCACCTGAATTTATCCTCTAGATGCCATCGTGGAGGGAAAGAAAAGCTGTCCTCTGACCCTCGCACACCCGTGTGCCTGTGAGTGAAGCATGCACACAAACACAAATGCACACACACCTAGATACAATACAAAGAAAAGAAAAAGGTTGTTTAATTAAAATGTTTATATTAAATTAAAACCTGAAAGCAGTTCACTATTTTTTCAATCCATGGATATTAAATGCATAAATCTCTAGGTAAGAATCGAGAAGTTGGCTAAATATTTTAAAGTAATGAGACAAGTGGTGCACAATCCCAAAATGTTGGGAGTTAGAGATAAAAGTCTCCTGTCAGAAATAGAATGAGGTAAAGCTTGAGAAAAAGCCAAAGCACGAAGGGCCTTTGGCGCTCAGATGAGCATTCTAATCAAACCATGATAGAGAGTTACTGAGGATGTTTTAAACAGATGATGTGGATGTATGTAGAATTTATAGTGATTAATAAAGTAAGCATTCTAGACCACTATCTGCCCATCAAAAGGAGATTTAAGATTATTCATGGGACACTGGGTTGGACATGAGTAAGGGTAGAGTCCATTCTAGTAAGATGACAACAATGAGAATAGAAAGAATGGCATACAAGGTAGACTTCACCTCTGGGAAGGATGGGCCAAGCTACTGACGGCTTGAGTGCAAAAGAGTGCATTTGGTGCCTTTCCTGTCTATAATTATGCCATGCTTGAGGGCACATGTGTGTATTAGGGAACCTGTTATAGTCTTAGGTTTTGTATATTTCAGAATATTTAATTTTATACCATTGACTTAATATTTTTTATATAATGACTTCCTAGTTAGCTTTTTATGTTTAAGCTAATATTTCAGGCAGTAATTTGAGAATTTATAATAGACATGCAAATATCTGTTGGTTTGTAATGATTAGCTTGGGTTAAATGAAGTGAAAATGTTGGATAACTGTGTTGTGTTTGTGTTCTGTGCTTAAGAGAGAAATTAACTGATTAAAAAAAATGGGGTGGAAGGGTCCAGTGTTGAAGAAAACTGAAGTTTAAATTTGATAAAGGTATTGGAAACAGGTTATAATTGGCCTTTCCTGTGTATGTATATAGGTCACTCTACATACATAGTACCTGCATATGAAGCATACAAAGATGCATTTTACTATATGCTAGTTGCTGCTAAACTGACATCATTTCATTGGACTGTTTCCTGTAGGATAGGTATTATCATTTCTGTTTAAGGACTAAGGATAATGAAGTTCACATAACCTGAGTAGATTGCTCAAATAGTTGAAGGATGATTCAAAGCCCTGCCCAATATTTAAGAGGGCAAGGAGCTGACAATCTACAATCTATGGAACACTTTAGTTAGCAAGCTTAAAAAACATTTCTGAAATTTAATAAAGTATGCACAAGTAAGCTTCTCCTACTTTTAAGAAGTGGTTATTTTCATGACCTATTCCTCATCTCTAGGAAATGAAAACAAACAAGAAAAACAAACACAAAATGAACACACCTATTGCTTGAGACACAAAACAGAAAATTTAGAGCAGCCAAAAGGATGTGAAGGTATCCCATTAAAAGGAAAAGGAAAGACTAGGCTGGCAGTATCTCTCAAAGTTCTCATTCAAGATGTCTAAAATAAAGTAAGAGGTACAACACACACACACACACACACACACACACACACACACACACATCCATCATATATGTACACACCACACACACAGAGTCTGGAATTATATAATTTAAAAGAGATATGGCTTTTAAAATTTGCAACTGAAATAATTCTAGAACTACTGGATGCTTATCTGGGCCAGACACAAATACTGTAGGTAGTTCTAAAAGTCACAGTTCTTTTTATTGTTTTTGTTTTTTGATACGAACTTTCTCTGTGTAGCCATAGATGTCCTGAAACTAACTCTGTAGATCAGGCTGTCCTGGTACTTGGAGGTATGGCTGCCTCTGCTTCCCCCGAACTGGGATTAAAAGCGTTGCTCTACCACTATCCTGTGACACTGGAATTCTTAATTGTCACACTATGAAGTCTTAAGGTTTTTCAAACTCCTCAAGCAGTTTCAACAATGTAAGCACTTTATAATTCCGTTGCTATTTTGTTTAAATGGACATAACCAATTTGCCATTTCTTTCTTTTACCAATTCAGTGGAGTTTGGACTAAAAATAAACATAGAACCAAGAACTAATTGTAAGCACAGGTATTAAGAAAGTTTCACTTAAAGTACTTCAGAACTGTTTACAAATCCTGTATATTGGGAGTTGGTTGAAGGTCCAACAAGAAAGATTAATAAAAATAATGATATTATGATGAATTTGTATATTGGCTTTTTAAATTTTGAGATGACAATTAAAATGATTTGAATACATTTAGGATTTCTAATATTTCTGGTGAGTGACAGTATGTATTGAAAATAGCATATCTCTTGAAATACCAAAGAAACTATATCCTTGATGTCAAGGAAGAAACCAGCAGTCACGCTTACTTGGTTTTAAGTAGGTGCCATTAGAGATTTTACCATGTGCCTGTTAGTGTTTTCAATTAAAAATTTCTCACGGACTAAGGCTAGTCGTGCCGACTTCCCATATATTTTGATAATTCAAACGTATCTCGTGAGCAGCTCACGCCTATGGAAAGGGAGACATCATCAATTGGCATCGTGCCTGAGGCTCTTTGGGGATTTACTGCTCCCACACAACTACGCCACGGGTAGTCTGGGAAGCGAGTTCAAGAGCTGGCTTGGCCAAGAGGCTCCGGGTTTGACAAGATCTATTTTAAGTAGCGTCTATATATGTGCAGATGTCAGCCTCTCCCGGGGCTGTGGAAAAAGCCCCGCCACATTGCACCTGTCTCCAGACCCCCGCAGCGAGGCGGGGTCGCGAGTCCAAGGAGGGCGCGGAGGGTAAAGGGCGGCCCGGAGCAGGTGGCCCTCCACTCCCCGCACGTGGCCAGCACGGCGAGGCTGAGGAGACGGAGCAGACTGGCAAGCAGCGTCCCTCCCCTCAGGACTCCTCCCCGTGCACCTGCTCACCTGTCGGTCCGATCCCAGCGCGTGGAGGGAGGGACGAGGGGTGAGGGATGCGGAGGAGGAGCGCCGGGAGAAAGAGGGGGTGCGGAGAGGGCTCCGCCCCCCCCGGCTCCCCCCCTAACCACAGACGCTGCGCGCAGGCGCAGTGGCCGCTACCGCAGGCAGGGGGCGGCAACATGGCGGAGTGAGCGGCGGCGTCGGGGCTTCACAACAACAGCGGTGCCGGTGGCAGCGGCGGGAGCTTTGGCACCCGGAGGAGGGCGGAGGGCTGAGCGGGACCGGGCAGCATCCCCGCGGGGGGTCCCTGCGGGCAGCAGCTAGCTGAGGTCGGGGACCGGTGAGAAGAGCGCTGAAGCGATCCGTGAGGAGCTCCGAGAGGCTAGAGCTGAGGCACACCGTGAGATCTGTAGGGGGACAGCTGCGGCAGCTCCTCCTTTAGGAGCACCGGCGAGGAGACCCGTGAAGCGACCCTTTGAGGCGATCATCCGCGAGGCGCACCGCTCGGCCGCCGGGCCCGGCGGAGGCGCGGACTGGAGCGGGCCCGGCGCCGCGGCGCTGGTGGATGCTGGGGCTGCGAGGCGCCGGCCGGGGGGCGGGGGCCGCGGCGGGGATAACGGAACCGGCGGAGGCGGCGCGGCGGCGCTGCGCGGCTCCTCAGCAGCGGGGCGGATGGCGAGCGACAAGCCGGGCCCGGGGCTCGAGCCGCAGCCCGCCGCGCTCCTGGCCGTCGGGGCCGGTGGCGGTGGAGGCGGCGGAGGAGCCATGGGGGAGCCGCGGGGGGCGGCCGGCTCCGGGGCTGGCCCGGTGGTGCTGCCCGCGGGGATGATCAACCCTTCGGTGCCCATCCGCAACATCCGTATGAAATTCGCCGTTCTGATCGGACTCATACAGGTCGGCGAGGTCAGCAACAGGGACATCGTGGAGACGGTGCTCAACCTGGTAAGCGTCCTCCCCCCATCCCCCGCCCCAGGCGTCCGCGCCCTGCCTCCCGGTGTCCCTCTGCCTCTCCGCCCGCCCGCGCGCCGCCACGGCCGCGCCACCTCCCTCCTGCCACCCTCGCGGTGCCCAACTCAACTAGGCACTTCCGACGACTGGTCGGTCATTCGGGCCTGGGCCGTGAGTGGAGGGGTGAAGCGACCCTCAGGTCCTCTGGGGGCTCTCCTCCGGATCTCTTAATTGTCCATATTGTGGCTCCCAGAGGGTGACAGCTCGGCCCCTAGAGCCGGAGCCCCCCCCCCCGCCATCCCCCAGTGCTCCAGAAATGTGAGAAGCGCGCTTGTTCCAACTTGAGCAGCTGGGGTGCTGTGTTTTCCAGGGAGGACGAGGAATGATGCAGATTTTGCATCTGTCTTTAAATACATTGCGCGGCTGTGATGGAGAGTGTTGTGCCTTTATTCACCCCCACCCCCATCTCTAGGCAACCTTCCCCTCTTTGTAGTACAGCTCCAGTTATGCCGGGGCCTCTTCTTACCTTTGGGGGTGTGGGGCACAGAAGGTGTTAAAATGTTAAGGGGCACCTGATCATACAGGTTGGTTTCTATGGTTGCCTTTAGGAGCATGGCTTGTGGATAAAGGCCAGAAGAAAGGTTTCTAAGGCAGCCTAGATTTTTTTTTTTTTTTTTTTTTTGGCTCCTTTCATGGTAAGAGAGTTACTGCAGAACTGTGTATGACTTAATGTTTTGCGCTATCTACAGAGAGCCTAAGCAGTGTTCAAGATGACAGGGTACGACGTAAGGAGAGGAAGATCCTAAACAGAGCATGGTTGAGACTAGTTCATGGGTTTTGCGCTTTGTAAGCGCATTTCCTTTGTTTTTGTTTCCGCTTTTCTGCAGCAAAGCTTTTTTAAAAACAGTTTTCTCTGCAATATCTAGCCTCTGACATTCAGTAAGGCAGGGTTTTGGAAGGCAAGGTGTTTAAGTCAGGAGCAATCAGTTGACCATTGTACTGGTGTGAAGTCGCAGGGATATAAAGAAAAATGCTTGCTGGGGATTTTTATAACACTCATGCAGCCTGAATTTTCAGCGAGGCAATTATTTTTATTTGATGTATTGGAAAATTGAAAGAAAGCTGCAGCTATGGCAGTGGTACCCTGAGACACGGATTAGATAATGTCTGTGGTTTATGAGCCTTTGAAATTCACAGAAAAGTTGAAGCACCTTCTTTTCCTTTTTCCTAGTGTTAACTCAAGGATAGGTTATCTGTCTTCTCTGTATTTATTGCTGCTTGAATAGAAAATATCTTGCTCTACTGTGCACCCTTCAAATAAGTCACCACAAAAGTCAGTGTAAGTTTGGGAGGTTGTCATCTCATAGGTGTAACCATTTCTTTTCAAACATTAATGGGAATATGGTTTTTTTTTTTTTTGTTTCTTTGTTTTCATTTTACCTTGCTTCAAACAGGTCATTACTTTTATTGGTCCTCTTTCTTTTTAGAAGAAAAGATAGGCAATCTTAAGAAGCATATTAAATTAATTAGCCGCTACTCAATTCATGTGTAAAGAACACACACATTTTAAGTTTTCCATTTTTCTGTAGCCAATAAGAGTTTGACCTTAGATGATGGCGATTTGTGTGCTTACCTAGTGCGCTATAGCCTGATAAGAGGCAGTAAGGCTCTCACACACTGGAAACTGATTTGAATGTGGAACCAGTGAGCCTGCAGCAACAGCCATGCCTGCTGGATCAGCTCTTAACAGATGGGGTTCTTTAGATACACAGTAGACTAAAAAAGGAAGTGAAGTATTTCTCTTGTGCTAAAAAGAAATTTAACTCTTTAGTGCAATGAAATCTACCATGAAGGAAGCAAACATTTTTTTTTTCTTTTTAGATACTTACTCTCAGCTTGTAGACTTTAAAATAGAGTGATACCAATTCACTAATTCCCCAAATTGATTTTTGAAATCGAAATACTAGGTGTAAATTCTCTTTGCATGGATTTAAAAGATGCAATTTATTTTTAGATGGGAATTTTAGGGATTAAAGAGTAGATGACAAAAGGAGCTATTTATTGTTATGTTCCTGGCTGTGTCATAGTTCCTGAATCAGCCATATGAAGTGTAGGTTTCGAATTGTAGGTTCAAAAATAGTCATAGTTGAAATTGTGGGATTTCAAGTCGATTCTTTGCCATTACAATAACTATCAAAGCTTCATTTTTGTTTAAAAAGTAAAATGGCCAGTAAAATTCATTTAGAGTATGACTTCTTAGAAGTTGGAAGCCTTTAGTATCTGTAAAATGAATTTCTTTTACTTTCAGTCTTAGCTTAAAATGTGAAAGAACAGTGTAAGGCAGAAACAGTGAAATATCTCTTACATTAAAACTTTTGAGAGATTTGCAATACCCTTGGCATAGTCACTTTTGACAAAATATTTGTTTTTCCTATTCATTCATTCTTTCTGTATAATGAGAAAATATGAGAATACTAAGATTTGGTCCTCAGAATCTGTGCTATATTCATCTAATTTGAAGAAAAATGCAAATTAAAGTTTAAGTATGTAGTAAAATATAGAACTTCACCATAACTCTGGTTAGAATTTTTCTGCTTTTTAATCAAAGGGAGAGGACCATTTCTCCTAATCCAGTGAGTTGAAGTGAAGAATCACAGTGTAATCAATAAAGTGAATGATGTCATTATAGGTGCTTACATTGTTTATGATAGTATTCAGATATGGGACAGAGCGATCAGAAAGATTACTGAATTAGTTTCAAAATAAGGTTACAAAGAGAGTGTGTGGCCAGTAATGTGCCTTGTTGGCTCTACCAGTGACAGAAACTAGTTGTCAAGAAGCTTTGGCTTCAGGAGGGAGTTTTAAATATGGCATCATAAGAGAGTTTATGTTGAAGAGCTTTTATAGTTAGCTTTCTCTTGTAAAGCATGCATACTTGGTCTATTGTTTCCTTTGTAGACATATTTGACATGTATTTATAGAAAGTATTTCCTTCAAGTAAATGCTATTCACATATCATGTCTTATCTTTGTTTATAACATGGAAATTTCTTTTTAACAAAGTTTTTAAAAGATAAAATAAAAAATTAATATTTAATGAAATAATTACAGTAGTGTTTTTAAATTTGCTTTAGGTAGTATAATTTTTATTATAATTGTAGAATTCAACTATAGTCTTGTAGATTTGTTTAATGAATTATTAAATTTGATTTTTCATGAGTTTATAGATTATTTTTAATTAGTTACTATGTGATGTGTCATTATGTATTTAGTTGTAGAAATTATATTTCTCTAACTTTTTAAAAATGTAAGTGGTATAACTGTTTAGTGTATTAAAAGATGCAACTAAATGTATGAGGGCATTTAGACTATTAAATTCCTCTTGGTATGTAGATCATGGTAATTTTGTGAGAAGAGAAATTTTGTCTGTTTGTTTTGGTACTAAACAATGATCATAGCTCTTCTTCCTTGAGAATCTATTCATTTACAAGTGATAATCAGAATAATTTCAATTTTACAGATAGAGTTTCATAAACTAAATATAAATACACTGAATTTATTAAAACTATACAATTATTAATGAAAAAAGAGGCCATGAATTTGAAGGGAAGTGGAGGGATATATTTGAACACTTGGGGGAGAAAAGGGGAAAGAGAAACATAGAAATTAAATTACAATCTCAAAAATAAATGACAAAAATTCACAATTGTATCTTAGGTAGGCTCATGGAAGTGTTTAATTGTAATTAAACTGCATTTATTTATACTAAAAGAATTTCTTGCATGTTAATACCTATTGGCACATCACCCCATCTTTAGTAGCTTATATAATGCTATTCAGCATGAAAAACTAAATGTATGAATAGTGTAAGTTTTGTTATCTCAAGGAGCTTAATGATAAATGTATCATATAATAACACTAAAAATAGTCATTTACTGACACTAAAGCAGCAAATATTATGTAGCTTTTTGTGATTAAATTTTATAATTTATATAAAAAGTTTGCTTATAGATTATTTTTGGTAAAAGTTAGGTCATTGATTGAAAGTCTCACAAGGCTCTTTCTTGAATCTTGCTATGTATTTTCCAAGCATAGTATAACCTAGTAGATTTTACAGATCAGCTCCATTTTGTTTCCCAGGGTAGTCGTATTACATTGATTTGCACGTACTTTTATTTATTTAGAATGTTGTGTATCCATTGCCATTTTTCACACATTATGCCTATCCTTCATATACTCTATGCACTGTTGGCCTAACTCTTTCTTGCCACATACCAGTTACTCTCTGTATTACAATTATTTATGTGTGTTTTAATTCTGAACTCCATAATGCCAGGCCATAATCTTTTTTAAAAAATATATTTTATTACTTTATTTGAGACCATAATCTTTTACATATTTATTTTTGTATTTCTGGCCCTTTGGTAGTTTGCATTTTGAATATGCAGAATACTTGTAGAAAACAGTAATAATTAGGACTAGCTCAAAAAGCTACAAACTGAGTTAGTATCCCATCTAACCTAAAAGACACCTTGTTCAAACCACAAAACAACCGAGAAAATCAGTAGCATATAGATTATAGTTAAAAAAAATACGTAAATAGAGTATTTTTCTTATTCTTAAAGCTAGAAGTATGTTGAATATGCATATGTTAGCTATTAGGCATTATTTCATGTGTAAATATTATTTTTTACATATAAGGAATTGTTGTTGTTGTTGTCTTAGAGTGCATACCTGGTTAGCGTAGAACTGAGCATGTAGACCAGGCTGGCCTATAGTTCTCCTGAGTATTGCCATAAGTAATTGCTTTTAACTGACATCCTAGGAATAGCTAAGAATGTGATGAAATCTTTTCGGGTTATTTTTATTTTCCTCTTACTAAGAAAGAAAATCCATAGTCATTGAAGAATATGAATAGAAACATTAACAAGAATTTATCTTCACTTATGCTTCATTTTAATGGTATCTCAGTTTTTCTCTAGTGGACCATTCACCGACATGCACCGGTATGAATTCCAAGGTGGCTTGCTGAGGAGGGTAGATAATAGGCAGGACTGGCTGAAACACACGATTGGTTTAGATTGAACATTATCCAAGGGTAGTCACATAGTTGGCACTAGGTCAAGATACTGAAAAGATAGAGGCTTTAGTATATAGCTGTTAGTGCCTGCCTTCAAATTTTGCCAAGTGTGAATCCAAGAGAGCTAAATGTCTTTTTGATTTGGTATTAGTGCCTCTCTGCTTGTCACGATTGTCTGTTGTCTTAGTTAGCTTTAATTGTTAGCTTGACACAGTCTAGAGTCATCTTGAAAGGAAAGCCTTGAACAAAGAATTACTTAGATCAAGTTGGTGTGTGGGCATAGCTCTGGGTGATTGCTCTTTGTTCATTAATGTAAGAGGCCCCATCCACTGTTGGTGGCATCCTCTCTTGGACAGAAGGTCCAGGCCAGCTAAGCATGAACCTTGAAAGCAAGTGAGGAAGTAACATTCCAGGAGATTGAGGCACACAGACGCATGTGAGTTTGAGGCCAGCCTGGTCTACAGAGTAAGTTCAAGGACAGCCAGGGCTACACAATGAAAGCTCTTCTCGGAAAACAAACAAACAAAACCCAACCAAACAAAAATTCCCTCATGGTCTTTTGCTTCAAGGTTCTCCAGTTTCTTCTCTGACTGCCCTCAAGGATGAACTGCAACCTGTAAAATGAAACAATCCTTTCCTCCCCTAGGTTGCTTTTGGTCTTCGTGCTTAGTAGCAGCAAAATGACACTAGAGCATCTTTCGTGTTCTTTTAAAATATGTTTTTATTGCTACTGGTTTTGAATAAATTAAAGTTGGGTTTTTGTCACTTGTTAATGGGAAGAATTCCCCTGCTAGTCCAGAACTAATATTTGAAATGAGGTCTTGTAAGATACAGTTATCAAACTGGAGTGTTGCGCAATGAGGGCTTTGGCTTCTTTTGCAACTTTTTTCAATGATTAGAAAGCAGCTGTTTACTTGTCACTGTGTTACTCTGCCCATGCAGTTATTTAGGCTGGAATTTAGATTTGAGAGAGTCTTTTTCCATATTCTGGGACACCTTATAGTGTCATATACTAGAACAGCTTGCTTTGGTCTAAGCTTGCATGCTTGAAAGCAAAGAAAAGAAAAGTTAGTCTTCTCAAGAAAGAGAAGTCTCTTCTGCAGTGCCATCCAAGATGGAAGAGCATCAAAATACCAAGGACTTTGTAGATTAAAAAGCCATTATTTTTTGCCTTAGGCTAAATTAATAAGAAGAAATGCAGAAGCTTAAATGAAAACGTTTCATTTTACGCTCCATCTAAGTACCTCCCAGCTTCCAGACACAAGTCACAGTGAATACAGTTTAAAGAGCTCTAAAGAGGATGCAGCCAGAGTGGCAGAAGAGCTGTGCCCCTCAGCTTTAGTGTTTGTTTATTGTGCTTTAGGGAAGATACCAAGATGAGCATTAAGGCAAGATCTATTTCTGTAAAACTAAAACTTAAAAGCTGAACTTAAATTATCACACTCTATCTCAGCAATATCTATTGTTTTGTTTATAAATTCATCTCTTGACTGAAGGACATGACTGAAAATTTAGTAAGGTTTTAGGGAAAGTGTACTCCCAGAAAATACTCAGCCTGTTCAAAAAGCCCTTGTTCTTCTTTCTTTTTGCCAGTCATCTTTTTATTATTCATATTTCTGTTAGAACACATCTGCACATAAAAGCAAACTTTAATGTCATAGTAGTAGTTGAAATTGTATCTGGTGAAACAGTAGAAGTCAGTCTGGCATGACTGATGGAGCACAGATAATTGGCCATTCATACAGGAAATAGCAATTGAAGAAAATATTCTGTCTTTAATTCTTTTAATTTAGATATAATATTCAGAAGCTGAATGGGTTATATTTTAATGATTATACTTTTTTCCCTTTTATTGAAAATAAATTGTTTTCTCACAGAATATATCCTGATTATGCTTTTTCTTCCCTTTACTCCTCCCAGTTCCTCCTCCCCTCCACTCCCATCCACTCCTTTTCTGTCTCTCTTAGAAAACAGACTTCTAAGTGATAATAATAAAATGAAATATAATAAGAGAAAACAAAAACTAACACATTAGAATTGGGCAAAACAAACAGAAGGCGATGATACCAAAGGAAGGCACAAGCAACAGAGTCCCAGTCATCCCTATACTCAGGAATCCCACAAAACCCCCCACTAAACTGGAAGCCATAAATATATACTCAAAGAACCTGGTGTAGATGCCTGCAGGCCTTGTGCGTGCTGCCTCAGTCTCTGTGAGTACATATATGCTGTAATCATGTTGATTTGGAGGGCCTTGTTTCCTAGGTGCTCTCTGTCCCTTCTGATTCTCACACTCTGCCTCCTCCTCTTCAGGGTTCCCAGAACCCCGAGGGGAGGGATTTGAAGACGTTCCTTTTAGGGTGGAGTGTTCCAAGCTCTCACACTCTCTGAATATTGTCTGGCTGTCAGTCTCTGTATTTGTTCCCATCTGCTGCTGGAGGAAGCTCTGATAATAGCTAAGCAAGGTACTGCTCTATGAGTATAGCAGAATGTCATCAGGAGTTATTTTATTCTTTGTTTCTTTGCTTCTGTCTCCTCCCTGCCTGCCTCCCTCCTACCCATCTCTCTTTCCTTCCTTTCTTTCTAAAACATTATTATTTGATTTCCCCCTAGCAGTATCAGGTATCCATCTTTGGAGTGGGCCTTAAGTTAATTCAGATTGGTTAGTTACTCCCACAGGCTTTGTAGCACCATTGCCCCAGCATATCTTGCAAGCATTGTCTAAGGGTCTGTGGCTGGGTTGATGTTCTCTTTTGGTAGCATGCAGAGTACCTTCCTGTACCAAAGGCACTAGCACATAAGGTGAAGGCTCTATGTAGGCACCAGCTCCGTTTCTCCATGTTCAGTGAGTTGTGTAGTGTTTGTTGTCGTCAGCAGTGGGGACTTGGTGTCAGTTTGTGGAGAGCAACCTATAGTCTTGACAACAGCCTGCAGTTTTAGGGACCTCTTTGGACCCCTTTGACCAACAGCTCAATTGATGTAACCCAGTTCCTGTACTGGAAGCTTCATTTGGTAACAATAGATGGCCAGTTGGGGCTTTATCTCCTCCATCATATAACAGTATCATTTATATTGCATAACACACACACACACACACACACACACACACACACACACACACACAGAGAGAGAGAGAGAGAGAGAGAGAGAGAGAGAGAGAGAGAGAGAGAGAGAGAGAGAGAGAACGCTTCTAACTGTAATTGGTTTCTATGTTACTCCTCATATGGCCCTAAATTTTAACTTTCTCTTCCTGAATTTTCTCCCTTGTCCTCCTCCTTCCTCTCCCTCCCCACTTGATCCTCTCATTCTAGCTGCCCCCATCCGTTTATAAATGCCTGTTTCCCTTTCCTATTTAGATATATCTGTTCATCCCAGTTCCTACTCTGTAGTCCTATGGATTGTGATTTGATTGTCATTGACTTAATAACTAAGGTCCACATATAAGCTAATACATACTGTATTTCTCTTTTGTGATCTGGTATACCTAACTTGTGATGATCTTTCTTCCAGTTCCATTCATTTACCCGAACATTTCATGATTTCATTTTTTGTAACAGTTAAGCAATACTCCACTGTGTAAATGTACTACATTTTCTTTACTCATTCTTCTGTTGAGGGACATGTAGTTTGTTTCCAAATTCTGGCAAATTGGAGAAGCAATGATAGTGATTGAATAAGTGTCTCTGTGGTAGGGGGAAGCATCCTCTGGGTATATGCCCCGGAATGATATAGCTAAATCTTAAGGTATATTGATTCCCATTTTCCTGAGGAACCGTCACACTGATTTCCATAATGACTGCATGAGCTTGCACTCCCACCAGCAGTGGAGGAGTGTTCCTCTTATTCCACATCCTTGCCTGCAGGAACTATCACTTAGCCATTCTGACAATGTAAGATGAAATCTCAAAGCAGTTTTGATTTGCATTTCCCTGGTAGCTAAGAATGTTGAACATTGTTTTTCAGCCATTTGAGTTTCCTCTATTGGGAACTCTGGTTGGATCTGTACCCCATTTTTGAATTGGGCTATTTGCTTTTTTCATATCTAGAGTTTTGAGTTCTTTATATATTTTAGATATTAACCCTCTATTGAATGTGGAGTTGGTACAAATCTTCTCCCATTCTGTAGGCTGCAACTTTGTCTGAGTGACAGTGTCCTTTGCAGTGCAGAAACTTTTCAGTTTCATGATTTCCCATTTATTAATTGTTAATCTTAATGTCTGTGCTAATGATGTTCTCTTCAGAAAGTCTTCCTGTACCAAACAGTTCAAGGCCATTCCTCACTTTCTTCTTCTATCAGGTTCAGTGTATCTGGTTTTATGATGAGGTCTTTGATCCATTTGGAATTGAGTTTTGTGTAGGGTGATAAGTATGGAACTGTTTATATTCTTCTCTATGTGGCTGTCCAATTTGATAATCATCATTTGTTGATGATGTTCTCTTTTTCCAGTGTGTATTTTTGGCCTCTTTATAAAAATCAGGTGTCTCCCAGCAAGTGGATTTATGTTGGGGTCTTTGATTCTATTTAATTGATCAATGTGTCTGTTTTTGTGCCAGTACTAACTCCTCCTCTTCCTCTTTTTCCTCCTCTTCCTCATTCTCCTCCTCCATCATCATCATCATCATCATCATCATCATCACCATCATCATCATCATCATTATCACTGTAGCTTTAAGTACAGCTTGAAGTCGGGCATGGTGATACCTCTGGCAGTTCTTTTATAATTCACGATTGTTTTAACTGTCCAAAGTTTTCTTTAGGCAGTTCTCCTTCTAAGCCTCTGAGACATCTCAAAGAGGAAGTGGGCTGCCTAAGTAGTAGACCTGGTAGATTGAAAAACATTCTAGGGAAAATATTGGAAAAGTTAAGTTTTCTAAGGGAATTAATAGATGCTTCTAAAATTAGTTGGCTAAAGAATTCCATTTGTCACCACATGGAATTATGGCTGTTCTGATCATGGATACACTTAAAATTAGGGACCGTGATTTTCTTTACAGTCTGTTTGGTTAAGTGACAGTAATCACGGTGTGTGTGTATGTGTTTAAATTATTATATATTAGTTATATGGGGGAATATTTGAATGTAGCTAGATATTGTCAGCTTACAAAGTTATGATTGAGAAGGATGTGTGATTTGAGGAGACCAAGAATATTGCTTGTAATACTGAAATTAGACTGAATTCAGTAACTTGGTATTATCTTTTTTAAAATGTATTTTTCACCTGATGGTTTGTAAAGGTGGTGAGTACATTTTCTGTTTCAAATGAAGACAGTAAAATTATTGGTATTTAAAAAGTGTGTCTATATGTGAGTAATATGACCCAAGTGTTACAGATTACTTTGGGCTTTGGCTGTTCAGAATTTGGTCTTTTTGTTGTTAACAGTTTAAGATTTTCTGATAATTTTCAAGGAATCGTATGTTCTCATTTTTTATAATTTGTAGTTTCCTTGGACCATACACAAAAACTGACAAATGGTTCTTCAACAACAGGTACTGTTTATAAATTGTAGCTGTATTTTTTTAGGAAGTTTGATAACTTGATTTATTCTGTTGTAGAAATTTTCAGTGGGGCTGTTAAAATGTAAATGTAGAGCTGACTGGTAGTCCAATATGGTGAAAGGTGGAATCCTCTTGGTAATGGAGGTAGGTAGTATCACGGTACTTGAACTAAGAGGTGGGTCACAGTGGGTGTCTTTGGAACACCTCAAGGCAGTTGGTTATATGTTCAGATGCTTCAGCTCATTCAACTAACCCATTTCCTATTTTGCTTGTGCTTTTTTGAGTCCTGTTTCTAATGCTTTCATGTCAAAGACTCTTTAATACTTTAAATTATAAATTGAAAAAAAATTATTTAGGGCACTAAATATTACAGGATAAACAATAGAGGTATTGGCTTAACAAAGAGCTTAGTATATTGCAAAAAGAAGAAATAAGTTGTTAATTATTATCAGCATTCACTTTCTTCCCCCCACTTTATATCCCGATCTTAGTCTCCTCCCTTGTCTTCTCTTGGTCCTACCCTCCCACCCTCTTCCCCCCATTCCTGTCCCCTAGTCCTCAGAAAGGGGGAGCTCTCCTCCCTTACCAAGGGATCCCAGGCTATAAAATCTCTTCAGGATTGCCTGCATCCTTTTCCTCTGTGGCCTGGCAAGGTCGCCTCACCCAGGGAATGTGATTGAAGTGCAGGCAACAGAGTTCATGTTGGAGTCAGCCTCTGTTCCCCCTTACTAGAGGACCTGCATGGAGACTGAGCTTCCTATTGGCTACCTCTGAGCAGGGAGCCTGGGTCATCTCCATGCCTGCTTCTTGGTGGGTGCCTTAGTTTCCACTGGCCCCCTGAGTCCAGACTTGTTGGCTCTGTTAGTCTTCTTGTGGAGCTCTCTCCCTTTTGATCCTTCTATTCCACCACTTTTCCAAAAGACTCCCTGCACTCCGCCCAAAGATTGGCCTTAAGTCTCAGCATCTGCTTCGGTCCCCTGCTGGGTGGAGTTTTTCTGAGGACAACTATGGAAGGCTCCTGTCCTGTTCCCTCTCTTCAACCGCTTCCAGTGTCTGTTCTATTTGTCCTTCTGACTGAGAATTAAGCATCTTCCTTAGGGTCCTCCTTGCTACTTAGCTTCTTTAGGTCTGTGGATTGTAGTATGGTTATCCTGTATTGCCTGGCTAATATTCACTTATAAGTAAGTGTGTATCATGCATATCTTTCTGGGTCTGGGTTAGGACTATCTTTTCCAGATTGATCCATTTGCCTGAAAATTTCATGATGTCCTTGTTTTAGCAGCTAAATAGTATTCCGTTGTGTAGATATACAACAGTTTCTTTATCCATTCTTTCCTTGGGGGACATTTGGGTTGTTTCCAGTTTCTGGCTATTACTAATAAAGCCACTATGAGCACAGTTGAGCAAATGTTGTATGGTGGAACATCTTTTTGGCATATGTCCCGGAGTGGTATAGCTGGGTCTTTAACACTATTCCCTATTTTCTGAGAAAGTGCTAGATTGATTTCAAAGGGGTTGAACAAGTTTGCACTCCTACCAGCAATGGAGGAGTGTTCCACTTTCTCCACATCCTTGCCAGTATGCGTTTTTTATCTTAGCCATTCTATAAAAACTGCATGGAACTGGCATAGAAATAGACTGGTTGATCAATGGAATTGAATTGGAGACCCAGAAATTAAACCCACACATCTATGGACACTTGATATTTGACAAAGGAGCCAAAACCATACAATGGAAAAAAGACACCATCTTCAACAGATAGTGTTGGTCTAACTGTATGTCTACATGCAGAAAAATGCAAATCAATATATATTTACCACCCTGCACTAAAGTCCAAGTTTTTCTTTTAGTTATTTTTTGATGTAGGCTGGCCTGGAGTTTACTCTGTGGCAGGATGACCTTGAATTTTTGATCTGTCTGCTTGCACCTTCTTTGTGTTGGGATTACAGGTGTACTTCAACACGCTTGTTTATGTGGTGCTGGGAACTGAAACAAAGGTCTTCTCCATGCTGAGCAAACACCAACTGAACTAAATCTCTAGCCTTAGGCTTCCTTAGCTTAGAAAAAATTTCCCTTGAACAAGTTAGAGAGCAATTGTAGTTCAGTTCTATATATAAAATAATTAACAACAATCTAACTGTTCAGTAATAGGAAAGAGTTAAATAATTTTACAGCCATGTTATATTTATTATACAGTTCACAGTCATTATAAACTTTCTGTTCTTTTTTAATGTTATGTTCTTATAAAATGGGTTGTCTACCTGATTATATTATTGTGTTTATTAAATGAAATTATTACGTGCAAAAAGCTTAGGGCATAGATAATTGTATTTACTACTTATTGTTTTCCATATTCTTACTCTGAAAAAAAGAGTAACTTAACTAAAACAGACTCAAAATACCTGGGTCTGGGAGCCTATCAGGAAGCTCTCAGGTACCCATCTCTCATGTCCTCCTGAATCCTGCACTCATTTCAAATGGTGCCTGTGGTACTCTCCCTCCCTCCTTACCTCCTTCTGCTTCTCTTTCTAATATTCTATTTTGAGGAGGGTAGAAAATAAGAAAGGAACAGGCATGAAGTAGCACATGTGCTTTGATCTGGAACCTGCTGCATCTATTCCTTCCTCACATGGTTGAGTCTTAGATGCAGACACAGCAGGGCATGAATGATGATCCCAGGCAAATGATGCCTCCCTCTGGAAGTTTTGGGAGATTACGTGGGTAACAAGCCTAAGGGACAAGTTAGAGGATTAAATAAATGCCATTTTATGGTCACTTAGTTTTAGAAAATAATTTAAATGAATATCTTGACTGACAGTTTACAGTATATTTGTGAAATTGAATTACATAGTCTAATCTATAGAATATGGTTTCTTTTGTAGATACTATCCTTTACAGTCAGAAAATAAGACTACAGAAATGGGAAGCAGTTAGACAAGATTAGTTAGATAACAGCTTTGCTAGATTTAGATCCTTACATACTAAAGTAAGGGTTCTTCCTCCTTACTAAATAAAATATGCCATCTAGAGATTATCCCCAAAGCACCACTATGTGAAGTGATGACACTGAATGAGAATGCTTCCCCTTGGTGACTCAAGACACTCTAAAAGAGAAATAAAAATGCGCACAGGACAATTGCATAGATTGATATACAAAAGTTACTTAGCAAAAACTGAGTTGTGAGCTATTTCTGAGTTTGAAAATGATGTATTCTAAGTGACTTTAATGGTTTACTTTTTTACTAGGCAAGCTGGATCTTTTGGGTAGTACTTGGAGCTAGAACTAGGGGAACAGATTAATGCCTTACAGAGAAAAAGTAGGCTTGTGCTGTTCTTGTTGACTATTAGAGGCAGCATAAGACCCATCACATACATGTGCTTGAATGTGTGAATGAAGTACACATTGTAACTTCTAATTATTGTTATTTCCCTTAGTTTGTTAATATAGAGCAAACATTGATGCAGATGTTTAATGGTACTATAAATTTAGATGTGTCTCCTTATAACAAGGTCTTCCCTTTGTTGAGGGAAATTACTTGTGTTTAAAGTTGATGTATATACATTTCTACTGTAATGCCAAGCTTTTCAAATTTGGGTGAGGAACTGGCATTTATAGGTTGGACTTGCTTTCACATTTTTGTTCTTAATACCTTCTCCCAACTCTTGGAGTAAATTGGGATATTGTCCCATACAGAGTCTGGCTGAGGTTGGGGGAGGGTTGTCTAAGATTGCAGAATTGCTGAGGTTCAGGGATGACTCAAAGATTTCAAAACTAGATCTTGCATTTCTAAGTTTGCTGTTGCTTAAAATATATAATTTCTGTGGTGGTGGGGATGATATTGGTTGTGTACTAGCAGCATTTATTCAATCTTTGTATCTCAACTGAATCATCTTCACCTGAGATATAAAGGCATAAAAAAAAAATCTTTGTCTTCCCAAGTTAACCAAAGTCTCTGGTGTTTACAGAGAATGAGTTCTCTTACTGGGACATAGTTTTTTTCATAATTCTAGAATTTGTTATTTTTTTAAACAATATGACTTGATGTAACAATATCTCCTATTTTAAGAGTCATACTGTGTTGCATATTACCTGTGAAATTATCGCTATTGTTTAGCTCTCATATTACTTTTTTTTGTGTAAAAACTTCCTGTTCATGTTGTAAGACTAAGCTATTAATTATTAGTTATTTAAGCAAAACCTTCTCTCTTATCCCCCTAAGACCTGCTCTTTCCTTACTGCCCTCTCCTTTATTCTGTTTATATCTCAGATTCAACACTTGCACATTCTAATTATTTGTTTATTAGTTGAACTATCTAGAGAATTAGAATCTCGTGAGGATCAAAGTACTGTCACCTTGCTATTTTGAATACTTAATACAGGATCTGGCATTTTGTGGTAGTGACCCCTCCATTTTTTGTTCCTGAGTATTTTCACCTTTAATATAATGCATGAAGTTGGCTTATTTTGGTCATGTTGTACTTGTGACTGAATATTTACTTTGTTTTACCTGCTGATTCTTTTTATTTCTTTATTGGCTATTTGCTTTAGCATTTCTGTGTTACAAGTAGAAGGATGCTAGTGACATATAGGCTTATATATACATGGTTCATGTTTTAAAGAACGCTATCTGAGCATTTAAGATGGGTAAGGAGCCAGATGTGGTGAATAGTCTGACTCTCTGTCACTTGATCCAATGAGAATATTGGTCCACACACTAAGTCTTTCACAGACTAGGAATTAACCAGTTCCTTGATCTTACTCAGTCCAGCATTCTTTTCCATTTGTCTGATGACTGTAGTGCCATTTATTTTAGTATATTTGTGCCTCTGGTTTATAACTTTCAAGTAGAAGCAAGCTTTTTAAATCAAATCTGATCAAAGTACTAAAAATGCTAGTTAAATAATTTACCGAATTATCAAGCTAGCACTCTAGTGTTACAGTTAAGATGTTCATTGCTATATAAAAACAATTTTGTAATCTTTGTCTTCAGATAACTCAAAGTTCAGCAGAGGTAATAGAGAGACAAAAAGATAAATTACAACAATAAAAAGTAAAATTGCAGAGATATAAAGGAAGTGCTGTGAAGACTTAATTTTATTTGGAGAAGTCTTGACTGGGTGGGTGATTTGTGAATTGTTTCTTGAGCCAATAACTGCTCCCCAGAAGTAAAAGGTCAAGAATAGACCAGCTCTCCAGACAAACAGGAAGCTTGCACATGGGCCCCTAATGCTAAGTACAGTTTGGTTTTTCTTGACAAAATCATATTTCTTCATTCTAGTATTGTTTATTAGCTTTTATTTATTTTTTTATTTTTTCTCTTGGTCTTGCCAAGCTTGCTCACAAGAGGTGGCAAAATTTCTTAGGGCCCAGTTTATTCCATTATTTTTGTGTTTATTTCTGTTGGCTATGTCTGACATACAAACTCAAACCAGTAGGAGCTTTCATGTATGCTAACAAAGAGATTTACTGCAAAAAAAAAATCAGTTCACATAGTTACAGAGATGCAGTCATAAACTACATATTTGGTGAACTTGAAATTAAAAGAGCTATGACATAACTTGTTTAAGTTTAAAGAATTTATAACTAACTAAGCTGATGGTGATAATTCTATCCAAAGAATGGAGAAGAGGTGCTTATAGGACTCCTTATTGTTGACACTATTTTTTACTGTCGATTAATTTAGGTCTCTACTTCCCTTCCAAGCCCCACCCTAGGTAGGAGAGAAAGAAGGTTAGAAAGAGGAGTTGGCAGATTTCTCTTTAGCCACTTCTGGCTGATTAGGGTCTTGGGGTTCTTTGGGGCAATACCAGTATCAGTCTTAAAGGTATCAAGCAGTCCAGTGAACCAGCAGCTTTCTTCCTCCAACAACTGTCTCCTTGAAGCTCCTTCCTCTCTCTGGGCTCTGGTATTTATATCCTCCCCAAGTCCTCAGAATTCTACCAACTGCAGGTGGAAAATACCACAGCCCTCTCTGAGCTACACAAGGCAATTATCAGCTATGGACAAACTAAAAGCAGCTCTATATGCTGTACCTGGGATTAAAGCAAAAACCTGTTTATATAACAACCCAGTTTTTGAGGATACCAAAACTTCCACTACACCTTATCCTAGTTCAAATACTTAGGAGTTGACTAGTGAGAGGGCCAGCTCTTTGTGTGTGTGTGTGTGTGTGTGTGTGTGTGTGTGTGTGTGTGTGTGT
>OU015751.1:92718643-92730984 GCA_907169655.1 Acomys percivali | reverse complement strand
GTGTGTGTGTGTGTGTGTGTGTGTGTGTGTGTGTGTGTGTGTGTGTGATTTTTAGGCTTTTAGTTGACCCATTAGTTAGTTACCCTTATTGGGGAAGTCAGTTGGCTTTGCTCAGTCTATTTATTCATATGTTAATCACGTCTCAAAGCACATTTACTGACATACTAACTATCTGGGCATTCCGTGGTTAATCTAGTTGACATAAATAAATCCTTATAGGGGACTCATGCTTTTTCTATCCATTCTTTCTTCTTTTTTCTCTTTTTGCATTGGCTGTTGAAAGGTTTATTTTGTTATACTATTTCAGAATAATTACATACTCTTTTACTTAACAAGCATTCAATAAATACTGGATAAATGACATATAGAATAAAGGTATGATACTATAGGAAAATAATGACTATAATTTTGAGTATGTCATATTCCTGAAAAGATTAAAATGAATAGAAAAATTAGCATATTTTATGTCCCCCAGTCCTTGGCAGCCACATTCCACTTTCTCTCTAGGTGAATTTGACTATCTCATATAAGAGGAAAGACATAATGTTTGTTATTTAATGTCTGCCTTATTTCCTTTATAATAATGTCTCTAGTGAGTCAGAGGTGCTGATCCCATCCAGTGTCTATTAGCAATACAAATGAGACACTGTGTCTATATTTGTGTATGTTGTGTCTGATACATCTATTCTGTGTTCTAATAGAGACAGAAATGGGCAGGTCAGTAAGAAAAGTAACTTCTTTCACTAATTTCTATCTTTTTTAAATTTCATAAATATTATGTGCAATAGATACATGGACCATAGTCATGTTTATTTAAAATATTTTCCCCTAGTATAGATGTTTTTAATTGTATTATTTTGGCACTTCCCCGTACAACCCTTCGCAGCCCTAACCTCTGTATTCATAGTATTTCTTTGTCTCTCTATTTTACAAAGCTTAAAATAATTAGAGTGGCAAGGTAGTCCCAAAGGGTGGGGGAGGTGAAGACTGAACAAGAAAGCCATAATTCTCCTGAGTAGGCACAGAAGGAAGACCAGTAGCAGTCACATATTAATTATTTTTATCTTGTTACCTAAAAAGCTATAGGGGTAACAACAGTTAATTTCTCATACGTTGTTACACATAGTGATTTCAGTTCTTTACTGAATATTCATCATCATTCTTCTGAACTAAAAGCCTTGTAATTCACTGTATGCTTCAGAACCAATCTTATATTCAACAATCTACACTGTAAAATTAAGCAAGAAAAAAAAGCATTTATCTTTAAAATATTCATCTAACAAACTTCTAGAATACATGGCCTATACCCACTGAAATTATTTTTATATAGCACAGTTTCTGAAGGTGGGCTATTCTTTTAAAAACTATATTTTAAATTTTGTATATGTGTGTGGGGAGTGGGTGGTAGCCACAGTGTGCATATGGAGATCCAAAGACAACTTTTGGAAGCCTGTTTGTTCTCTCCTTCTGTTATTGGTCTTCAGCTAATTTCATTGGAGACTTAGAATGACAAATTTAATTTTATATGGTTTCTGAGTCATAGATCACAGCTGTCATCATTGCCATTTACCTTTGGGGCAGAAAAGGCTTGCTCTTAAAAATGAATTAGAGGATGCTCATCAGGAAGAGGTAGGTGGAAGATTGAATATGTCAAGTTTTGATTGGAGGAAGTGATAAGGAAGAGATCCTTGCTGAGCCATGCACTGATGATAGGTATGGTACAGAGTAAGCACTTGCTAAATGCTGACATATAAAATAGCAGGTTTTGAAGGGATGGCCATGTTGAAAGTGTATTATCTTTTGAGCACAGTTTTGGTTGAAATTTATAGGTTTGGAGTTAAGCTATTTGTTGTTGTTAGTACCTGTATTTCCATTGATTGTGAACTTAAGAGTTAAAACTTTGAACATTTGTGGAAAATGAGCAAAATAAAAAATAGAGTACAGAATAAATGAACTAAGAGCTTAAATATTATTTTTAATTTCTGAATTATAATAATATAGGTTTAATTTTTCTTAGTTGCTTTGGTGAGATTACTATTCTGTCAACTATTTAAAAGTTTATATAAGAAACTTTTTTTTATATAAGAAACTCTTGTCTCATCTTCTCTTCAAGAGATTTTCTTTCTTCAAGTTATAGTTTTTCAGTTACTTTATAAAACAGAATATATATATATATATATATACACACAGAAAAATAAGTTGAAAATTATATTAGGAAAGTATATATAATAATGCAGCAATAAATTATATGGCAATACATTTATTTGTTCTATCACCACCACCACCAGCACCATCATCATCATCATCATTTTTTGACACAAACTATGTAGCCCTCGCTGACCTGAAACTTGCCATGTTACCAGACTGGCTTTGCACTCACAAAGATCTTCCTGCCTCCTGAGTGCTGGAATTAAAGCTGTGCCCTACAATGCGTGCCCTTATTTGTCCTTTTTTAAAGTGTTGGTATTTGCCAGGATGAGTAGCTATAAAGGTTTTTTTTTTCTTAGTTAGAATACTTATAAATACATGCATGGAGGATATGTTGAACAAATAGCTTTAGTCAGATTTGCTGAGTGTTTTCATTAAAAGAGAAAATACATGTATACTGGAAATTATGCCTACTCTGATTAGTAATGTTCACTCTGAAAGATAAATAAATGTATTTTTGGTGACTATATGACAAACTGTCTTTGGAATGACAGCTGAACTCAATACATGGAAAATTATGCTGCAAAATCTGAAAAAAATTGAAAATGACCTGCTTAGAAAATATACTAAAGATTTTTATTTCAGAGTAAATATTAATGAGCCTTGAATCCACATGATAATGAGTTATATACCTTATAGTGTTAATTTAATATTTATACATATAGAAGGATAAGAGTTTAAGGTATAATAATCAGCCTTATTACACTTGTGGTATGGTATTAGTTGTTTTGAACAACAACAACAACAAAAAGCCAGAATTCTTACAAACATTTTTCTTCATTATCAGTACACAGGCAAACATAATACATGTGTAAGTTATTATTGAGTTACATAATTTTTCAGTTGGTTTTAGTTATTTGGGATGGATTAGTACATTATAGACTATCCAGTTCATACTTACTTTTCTGTGGCTGTCATCCTCCCTCACTTAAATAGCAGTCTGTTGGGTCTGAGTTCTATTTTCACTAAGACCTCGGCTTTGTACATATTTACATGAGTATCCATATACATATCCATGTAAATATGTACATATGTACATATTTATGTAAACACACATATTTATAAATATATGTATATATTATTATTACACAACTACATATTGAATACTTACTGTATGGATTGGTAGAAGTTGTAAATTTTATGTGATCACATCAAAATCCCTTCACTGGAATTTATAATGTTTTACAGTTGACAGATATAGGCAATGGAATATGTAAATTATTTGATAGAAATTAACCCAAATAGGCATGTCTAACCATTTTATATTGTGACATGATGTCATCTACAAAGTTCATGCTCGAGAATTCTGCAATCAAACTTAAAAAATTACCTTCCAAATCTCATAATGTTTCATGCACGCTTCCAATTTTGTGTTGGGCCCCATTAATAGCTATCTTGGGTACATATGACCCCTTGGGCTGCAGATTGTAGATGCCTGATAGCTGCTCAGAATAAAGAAAGAAGTCTTCAAAGGGAGTTAAGAGGCTAGGCGGTGGTGGCACACCCTTTTAACACCAGGACACAGGAGGCACAAACAGGTGGATCACTGTGAGCTCAAGGCCAACCTGGTCTACAGAGCTAGTTCCAGGAGAGCCAGGGTTACATAGAAAATCTGTCTTGAAAACACTAAAATTTGTGGACAAGTGGATTGAACTAGAAATGATCATAATGAGTGAGCTAACCCAGAAGCAGAAAGACTCAAATGGTATATACTCACTTATAACTGGACACTAGCCCAAGGGACAGGTCCCAGGAAAGTCTGCACCTACCAGGAAAGTGGGATAGAGGTGAGGACATCCTATTGAGACTCTAGGGGAGAAAAATATAGGGGATAGGGAAGTAGGTGGATCCAGAGGGTCCTAGAAACCTATAAGAGGAACATTATGATGGGTGGATCTGAGCCCAGGGGTTCTGCTTGATCTAAGGCACCAAACAAGGACAAAACGTGCAGTCATCATCAAACCCCTACCCAGATCTAGCCAAGGGACAGAACATTCTCCACAGTTAAGTGGAGACTGGGGACTGAATCTCACAGGATCTCTGGTGCCCCATATTTGGCCATGTCCCTTTGTTGGGGAGGCCCAATGGCACGCGGAGGAAGGATAGCGGACTACCAAGAAGAGACCTGATACCCTAGCACCATATTCAGGGGGAGGAGGTCCCCCTCAGTCACAGTCATAGGGAAGGGGGATTGGGGTGAAAGTGGGAGGGAGGGAGGAATGGGAGGATGCATGGGATGGGATAGAAAATGAGATATAACATGAATTATTTTATTTTTCAATAAAAATGTGTTATTAAAAAAAAAGAAAACATCAAACCAAAGCAAAGCAAAGCAAAGCAAAGCAAAGCAAAGCAAAACAAACACACAAAAAAGTAGTAAAGAAAAGCTTTGTGAGTATGAAGACTTTGAAGACTAGATACAAAAACAAGATATTTCAATACTTATTTCATGTTGAAATGATATTTTTGGAGTTTAGATTTACTGAATAAATTTTTAACATCACTTTTACTTTTTCTTTTTTTCTCTTAACAAGGTTGATAGAAAATGTAGTTAGATGTATGGTGGGTTGTATTTGTGACATGTTATATTCTTATTGAATACCATTTATTTGGAGAGGAAGCTACTGAAATTTTTATATTTTAGAAAAAATTGAAAGCCAGATGTGGTGGCGCACGCCTTTAATCCCAGCACTCGGGAGGCAGAGGCAGGTGGATCGCTGTGAGTTCGAGGCCAGCCTGGTCTACAAAGTGAGTCCAGGACAGTCAAGGCTATACAGAGAAACCCTGTCTCGAAGAACCAAAAAAAAAAAAAAAAAAAAAAAAACCAAAGAAAGAAAAAAATTGAGCTATTCCAAATATAGAAACATGTTCTAGGATGCTGTATTTCTATATATGCCTACATACATGGGTGTACACAAGTATACAACATTTTTATGTTGTTCAAGCCATTCATATTTTAGGTTTTCCTGTTATGTGTCTGTAAACCTCATCCTAACTAATAGCATTGGCTTAATAGCACAATTTAAAACCCACATGTCACAAGGGAAAAGCTTGTTCTCCTTGCTCTGGTAAAAATTGCCTAAATAATTCATGGAAATCAATATGGCAACAAATTAAAAGCGGTTTATTGTCAGCACATACTGTAAATGTTGATGGAAAGCAATTGGTAGACTTAAGTGTAGGAGTTTCCTCTTACGGTGAGGTGAAAGTACTGTTATTCTAAACACATATACTCCGCTCAGATGAATTTCTTAATGGAATAATGGAAAACTCTGCGTTTTTCAGCTACTGTAAACACCTTTATGTGAACTTTCATAGATGCTCATGTATTTACTGTTACCAAAACCCAGAAGTCAAGAAAAAAACTTTAATTTTACCTGGAAAACAGAATATTTTTTGTGAAGATTTATTTGGCTGTCAAAAAGTAACCTACTTTGCATTAGATTGTCTCATGTCTGTATAGCCACTGTAGTATCAGTTATTAGGGGCACTGTATTTGAAAAAGGCCTCTTAAACTGTAGAATGTTGGAATGGTATTGTTTCATAACAGTTCAAATGTCTGGATTTTCAAATATGGACACCCAAGGAACAGAGAAGCTACTGATCTAAATTAGGCAGCGCTATTTTTAATTTTCAGGTCTCCAAATTTCTAGTGTCACAGTTACACTTCCTGTTGTATTAAGCTGTGTATCTTATACTTAACTCATGTATTATTTTGCTTGGGCTGCCAGAACATACCACAGATGTGGTGACTTAAATGACATTTTTTTTTCTTGTTCTGCTGGCTAGGGGCCCAAGACTAGGCTATTTGCAGAGTTGGGCTCTTCTGAAAGCTTCTTGGCCTGCAGATGGTCTCTGTTTGTCTTTGCTTGATCTTTCTTTTATGTGCTGGTGTCTTAATTTCTGCAGATCTGCATACTACCATATTAAATTAGGATCTACTCATCTGCTTCATCATTTGTTTTGTCTTTTGCTTTTCTTTTTGTTTTGCTTTGTTTTTGTTTGTTTGTTTGTTTGTTTGAGACAGGGTTTCTCTCTGTAGCCTTGACCGTCCTGGACTCTCTTTGTAGAGCAGGCTGGCCTCAAACTCAGTGATCCACCTGCCTCTGCCTCCCAAGTGCTGGGATTAAAGGCGTGTGCCACCACTTCCTGGCTTCTTCATTGGATCTTAATGATCTCTTCAAAGGTTTTACCTTCAAATTCAGTGGTGGTCTTAGGTTCGGAGAGTCAAGACTTCGTAAGAATTTTGAGATGATATGGTCCTGCCCATACAACTGGTCTTAGCCAGAAAGACAGATGATGATAGCAATGTAATATATTTGTTATTGAAGCTTGCTAACTGTCATTGAAAATGTCTTCATCTGAATGCTCCATTCTTTTCCATTCTTCCTCTTTGTCCTCTTCCTCACATCTTGTTCATGTGTGCATTTATCTGTGCACCCAAAGGCATTACTCATTTGTATCGCCTTGAGTACAGTTTTGTTTTGTTTTTTAAATTTCCACATTAATCTGTCTTCTTAAATATCTGCTGAAATATCCCAGAAAATGTACATCTCTTTTGTTTTGTGATAGCACTGCTACTGCTACCGCTACTACTACTGCAACATCTGTTAAGCTTACATCAGTAGTCATTGTGCTAAATGCTGTACATTGGCTAGTGATTTATAGATAAGGAAACTAAGGATAAAAGAAGAACAGGTAGTCTGTTCCCCTTTTTGAGGTTTTATACAGAGGGCAGCATTCACTGTGTTTACTGCTTTAAAATTAAATAATACAGTACATACATACATACATACATACACACACACACTTTATTTATTGTTATTTTATGTGTATGTGTATTTTCCTTGCATGTTTGTGTACCACATGTGTGCCTGGTGCCCATTGAGGTTAAAAAAAAAAGGGGGTATTAATTCCCTTGGGACTAGAGTTAAAGAAGATTGTGATCCTTTTTATGCGTAGTGAGAATTGAATCTGGGTCCTCCATAAGAGCAACAAGTATTCTCAACTGTTGATCCAACTCTCCAGCTCCTTCTGCTTTTAAATTAAAAAAAAAAAAAAGAATTCTTAAGAATTTGATTTGCCTCTGTTTCAAATTCTAGCTATATAGTTTATTGAAATTAATGCATGGAAAGAGATTTGTGGTAACTAGTATTTTCCTAAAGCAAGAGTCAGTACTTTTAACTAAGGAAGTATACATAAATTAAAATTTTGATTTTTTTTTTAATGCCCACAAGAATCTGTTTGTACACCTGGGTGCAAAACCATTTAGTGTGTCCTCTTTACTTAGTTAATAAGGTCAGCAGCATAATGTATATGGTATGTTATGATATGCCCCGCCTCTCTCTGGTGACAGTTTTTTCTCATAGGTTCTACAAATTTTAGTTCTATTAATACTTTCTGGAGTTGAGTATGCTTATGTCTCCTTGAGGTGCACATGTATTTTAGTTCTATTTACACAGGTTCCCCCTGTTCACTTTGCCCCTGTCCAAGGTGTGTGTATGTGTGTGTACTTTTGTTTATGCACACTTAGGAGTGATTTCATCCCCCAAAGAAAAATTTAAGTACAAAATAGTAGTTGTTTTCAGGTGGTATGGGCTGCTTTGAAGAGAATTTGCCAACCCTCCTTTGTATTGAGCCAAGTATATATTGGATGAAGTGAAGCAAAACAAAATAAGGTTGTGCAGGAAGAACATCAAGAACATCTAGATTACTGGGCTTATTTAGAGGTAAGTTCTTGATTCAAGAATGATCACGTTAGTACTGGAGAAGAGTCAAGCCAAGGCAAAACAAGTGTGATGTGCAGTATCTGAGTGCTTCTTAGCAGTGCTCAGGGGTGCTCATCCTCCATAGCCACCTGGCATAGGGCACTGTCACTGTACTTTGGGAAACTATCTCCCTCTCCCCCCACCCCCCAGCCCCTAAATTGGTTGTTTATGTTTTATGTTTTAGTCTCCCATTAACATTGTAGACGTACACAATGTTCTACTTTTTTCTGGACAGGGTTTATCTATGTAGCCTTGGCTGTCCTGGATCTTGCTCTTCAGGCCAGAGTGGCCTCAAACTCACAGAGATCCACCTGCCTTTGCCTCTTGAGTGATGGGATTAAAGGTGTGCACCACTAGCACTTGGCTTCTTACATGGTCTTAAGTCCCAGCAGAGCTCCAGAAATGTGATGGAGAGAAGCTCCCTCCTGTCTCTGTCTCTGTCTGTGTCTGTGTCTCTGTCTGTGTCTCTGTCTGTGTCTGTGTCTCTGTCTCTCTCTCTGTCTCTCTCTGTCTCTCTCTCTCTCTCTCTCTCTGTATATACATTTATGGAGGTCACTGGGCAGTTTACAGAAGTAAGTTCTCTTCTTCTACCATGGTCTCTCAAAGAACATAAAAACCATATACATTTATCTTAATCATAGTCCATTTATTTCCAAAGATTTAATTTCCAAAGATTTAACTTAAATACATTGCTATTTCTTGGCAATGATGAGAGCCAAGGGATAACCAAATTTGATGGTATAGGAGATTGGAAAGATGACAGTTGTCTTAAGAGCATGATATTTGAGTGAGACTGATATGTAAATTTTTAAAAATACTAAATCATGTTAGGGGTTTTTGGTATAACTAATCTGAATTCAGAATTCATCTCCTGGTTCTGCCTTTTCTCTTTGCTTGTGATCTTGAGTGAACGTATATATTAGATACTGTAGCATCATAGAGAGTCTTTAATTATTTGGAGGTGTAATGGCCGATTGGAGAAGGAGGAGTTCCCTGCAGGTGGCTTGGGAGGATTAATTGGAGTTTGCTGAGTAGACTGTGTGGCCTAAAGGCAGGCATTCTAGAGCAGGAAATTTGTATCCTTGTGCTGCATTCAAATACAGATTGAAGATCTTTAATCTGAAGTGTTGAAATAAATGTGTCACTATTTAAATATTTTGAGAACATAGGCAGTTTTTGGCCTAGGGATGTTCAACTCCTAAGGCTTCATAAATATTACAAAGTAACAGAAACAAATAAACTATTCAAAGAACATCCCTCCAAAATCTGACTCATTCCCGAGTTCAGGTTTTTCAGATAAAGAATACTTGCACCATCTTTTTGTAAGTGTTTTGTCTCTCAGCAATTCCCCGACTATCCATTAGGTCTGAGTTTAAGCTTTTCCTTTTGCTATACATTTTTTTTTTCTAGAGGAGACAGTTTTGTGTTGAGTTCTCTGTAGTTAGGAACTGATAGACCTGACTCTCTTATTTAGATTTTAAGTCACTGTGTAAATACTGTTTTGAGTCAAATTCTTTTTGTGTCTTGGTTTTCTATAAATAGTTTTGCCTTCATGGTTTGACTAATCTGAATTCAATTCCTGGCTTTGCCTTTATTTTGCCTTATGCCCTTGAGCCAAAATTGCACCTCTTTAAGCCTTTATTTCTCTTTGTAGATCTACTATGCATATATGAATATACGTTGTGTGTTGGTCCGTCCATCCATCTATCCATATGTAGTTTTCATTCATTTGAAAACAGTAAAGGAAGGATGTTACTTTCCTTTTTTTTCTTCTCTCAAGCAGAAACTGTGTATATGAGAGATATACACAATTTCTGTACAGAATGCACACTTAGTGCAGTGCTATTCAAAATAAGGTTTGAATATTTATGATGTGCTTGCTGTCCTAAGGGAGATAGGAAGATTGGGTCAGAATTCAAGTCAGCTGTGTGACTAAGCACACTGCATTTGAATGGGATACTCTACTCCATCTCCCAACTCAAGATTTTTGTGATGTAGGAGGTAAAATGGTGACTTATTTTACTGCAGCCTTCTTCTTGCATGGCACTTCAAGTAGCATGTATTTAGAGCATTTTTTTGGGGGGGGGTAGCATTTAAACAAATCTTCAGTTTTATTTTTATTACTTTCCTTTTGATCTGTAATATTTGAAAGATTTGCTGTCCTTAGTAATAAGATGATAAATTTGTATCTGTATTCTAATCTCTGTTAATTCATTTAGTAAGTCAGAGACTTATTTTATTTTGCCTGACTGAAAATGAAGTTGAGTTAGTTTACTGTTTAATATTCTAATCATCTAACTTTTAAATTGCATTTTAAAATACTTTTTATGGTTCTTTGTGAATTTCACATCATACACCTCAATCCCCCCATCTTCCCCACCGTATAACCACCCTTCACTCTGGCAACCTCCTCCCCAACAATGAACAAAATCTTGCGCTGGAAACTGTAGTCTGTCACAGTGTGACTTGACAGTGTACCCCTTGTCCATATTTTTTGCTTGCAATTATTCATCTCAGTGACTTGGTCAGATATTAGATACTGTGTCTCAGCCTCTGGCTTCTGCTACTCTGTCAATCCTGGAACCTCACTGGAACTACCCTCCCACATCCTGTTGTTCCCCTCTGTCACGAAGACGCTGTAGTTTGGGATCTGTAGAACCAGCCCCTTAATGTACTCCAGCAGTTCATCAAGGGGGTAGATGTTGGGGTGGACTAATTCAAAGCCCGGGATCTGAGCCTGAGTGCTATCTGAGCTGGTGAGCCCTCCAGCTCCCCCACTCTCACGCTCTCAAAGATGACTCACCTACAGTCCCCACAACCAGGGCCATCTTTACCAGGTGAGGTGCAGGGTCGGCTCTCCCAAGTGTTGCAGCCTCCGAGGGACATGGCCAGTCCTTCCACTCTCATGATCCTGGGGCCAGCTCTCCCACCTGCCATAGGTGTCGAAGGATGAAGGAGAGGAGGAGGGCCTCCATTCCTTCTCCATGCCACTGCCCAGCACGTAAGAGGTAGGGCCAACTCTCCCATCCTCACACCCTTGCTTGCCTGTGACCCCACCAGGATCAGCTCTACTATACTGCCCAGCTGAGGTACAGGGCCTCCCAAGTGCTGCAGCTGATAAGGGACAGGGCTAGTTTTCCTGCTGTCACACCTGCTGAAGATGGTGAGAGGCCAACTGGGAAGAGGCTGTCTCTCCCTCATCCACACCGCTGCACATCCCTACAGTGTTAGGGCCAGCTCTTTCGTGCTTGTATCTTCTGGGCCGGTTCATTGGAAACTCCCAAAATGTGCATCCCTGCTCTTCTGAATACTGCAGCTGGCATGAGTGGGTTCAGCTCTCCTGCTCTTTTGTTCCCAAGGCCAGCTATCCCATGATGCCCAGATGATGGGTGAGGCCAGTTTTGCACAGCCCTCAGACATCAACATGTCCCAGGGCAGCAGCCTAGACCAGGGACATCTGCCTGGCCATTGATGGTAACAGAACCCTGCTGCTGCAAGGCCAAGGACCCTGGTGCCTGGTGGCAGCACAGGCCAGGACACCACCATGATATCAAGTGGGATCACAGGCTACTCACATCAGGCTGTTCCTCACTACCCTCGAGTCTCCAGCTCTGCCTCTCTTCATTGTACCCACAGCCTTCTGTTTCTCTTTCTCTTCCATTTCTCCACCACTTACTTGTTCTTCTTAGTGTTGCTCTGTTCTTCTTGGTGTTGCTTGGGGTCTCTGAGTGTCTGGGGGTCATCTCAGGAGTGCTATGTCCCACTCTTGCATTATGGTGCTGGGCATCTTAGGCATGGTCTGTGCTACACCCCCACCCCAACCCCTGCCCCCGAGGCCTGCGCTGTGCTGGACTATTGCTCATCTCAGGCTAGCTCTTTTTTTTTCGGGCCCATGGCATCAGTCTGGGGGCCATCTAGGACTCACTCCTTACTCTGCTTGCCTGAGTGGCCCCTCAGGCTCACTCCTGCCCTGGGGCCCCCTCAGTCCCAGGCTTGCTCCCTGACCTGGGAGCCTGTCCAGGCCTGCCTGGTGAGGGACTGGAAGTCATCTCAGGCAAGCTCCCTATCTGGGCCCCCTGGCACTGGACTAGTGGTCATTTCAGGCTCACTTTTTTTCAGGGAATGTTAGGTTCTTAATCATTCAGATGTTCACAGGTCAGAAGACTGAGCATAGACACAGCCTCTCACTTCTCTGCCACCCACTGACGCACATGTGACACAACGGCCACACCTGCAACACCTCTAGGGGCAGGATTAAATAGGATTTTAAATTATAACACAGTCCTAATTAAAATAGTCAGGAAAAAGGTAAGAATAGAATAGAATAGAATAGAATAGAATAGAATAGAATAGAATAGAATAGAA
>OU015751.1:92694700-92718633 GCA_907169655.1 Acomys percivali | reverse complement strand
AATAGAATAGAATAGAATAGAATAGAATAGAATAGAATAGAATAGAAAAGAAAAGAAACAGGGTTTAAAAGCACCTTGTCATTTGGGCTCTTAAGCTTCTGTCAGCTGTATGTTGATAAGTTGGTGGTAAACATAGATTTATTTTAGAGCTTGTGACCTTAAGTAGTGACTTGAGTCTATTTTTTGCTTGTTTGTTTGCTTATTGCTAAAACTGAATAGTTGAGGTTGGGTGGCTATTATATACAATAGAAATATATTTTGGCTCGTAGTTGTGGAGGCTGGCAAGTTCAAGATTGGGTGGCTTCTGGTGAAGGTTTCATGCTTTCTCTACCTTGTACAAAGTAGAGATGTGGGAGAGTGTGCTTGAAAAAGAAAAAACATTGTACAACAATACTTATGAATGCATTCCATGAGACTAAATTCACTTGAGCAGAGAAAGGCATTATTACATTTCTGAGGGCTCCATTTCTGTGAGCCAAAATCTTCCCAATGAGCCTCACCTCTCTAGCACTGTGGCATGGAGGAATTAAGGTTTAGCTGGGGGTGGGGGTCTGTTCACTCTAGGGGAAATACACAAAACAGTTCTGTAACTACACATACCCAAACATGTAAATATAATAGGCAGCATATAGGACAAAAGTACACGGGATAGGAGAAAGACTTTAAACTCTGTAAGCAGCAAAGTTTCTGTAGAGATACAGATTTTGTAGATCTTGTGTGCCACGTGGCATTTATTGAAACTATTCAACATTGTGATTGGTAGTACACAGGTAGTCTTACAAGTGAGAATACATTATTTTTAAACACCAATTTTATGACACCAAGTAGTAGGTATCTTAGAATTCAATGTAGGACTGATACTCATTGAAGTTAATGTAGAACATTGAAAGTTAGGAGCAAAGTCCTCCAATTCCAGCTTAATTACTTGGCATTAGTATAGCTCCCTTAAGTTAAAGGACTCAATGTTAAAACTGTCTACCTGTACTTCTTCCTTGATAACTACATGTTCAGAGGTTTTCGCAGGTTTAATTGATACAATTCTAAGTGCCATACTTAGAATTATAATTTTAATTGTAATTCTGACATTTCTGCTGGAAAAAAAATCCCACACCCCTTAAGCATTGACTATATTAATTGTCTGGGAGTGGTGGGGCTCTCTGAGCCTTCTCCTTGTTCCAGAATTGGGTGTTGGCATTGGGTGTTGTTCATAAAAATCACAGGGGCTGTGAGCCTTGGACACAGTGATGTAGATGTCCTATTGATGGCTAAGCATCCAACATTTATTTATTCTCAGTTCTTTGAGACCAGTTATGAGTTTGTAGTCATCATAGACCTTTGAAAATTAAAGCTTCTTTGATGAAAATTGACAGCAGCACCAATCTGGGGCCACAGGCATAACTATTTCAAAGGCAATTTTTTTTAATTTATTTTTTTAAATTAATTTATTTATTAATTTATTCATATTACATCTCAATTGTTAGCCCATCCCTTGTATCCTCCCTTTCTTTCCTCCCTCCCGTTTCCCCCTCTACTCCCTTCCCCTATGTCTGTGACTGAGGGGGACCTCCTCCCCCTGTATATGCTCCTAGGGTATCAAGTCTCTTCTTGGTGACTTATTATCTTTCCTCTGAGTGCCACCAGGCCTCCCCATCCAAGGGACATGGTCCGATATGGGGCACCAGAGTTTGTGTGAAAGTCAGATCCCCTTCTCCACTTAACGGTGGAGAATGTCCTGTCCATCGGCTAGACTTGGTAGGGGTTCGAAGTTTACTGCTATATCAAAGGCAATTTGATTGTCATATCATGCCATTTAGCAAACTGTAGCAGTAGCTTCCCCACTAAGGCTAGCTGTGGGCATGTGACTAGGTTTACATTATTACACACATGAATTCTTTTCTGCAGAGCAGGTATCAAATCCAGTCAGAAAGTGGGTGGTTATTTCCCTAACGCTCGCCATTGTTTCATGAGTGAGCTTCATCTTACCTTGCTGTTCCATGTTGTTACACACAGAGTCCATAGTTGAGTGTTAAAAATAATATCTCAACCTTGCATTGCTATTACCTTAGATATTTTCCTTAAAGGTGCTTAGTGAGTGATTACAGAAAATTCTCAACACGTGTGCCCCACCTAGTAATGTCATGTATCAAATGAGAAAAACTTTAGTTCTCCTTTTTCATGAACTCCTTTTTGTGCCTCTGATTCAGAAACCTTGAAAATTACATACTGAAGTACAACTGGCGAGTTCTGTTATGCTGAGTGATCAAGATTTTCATCACTTTCTTTTATTTGTGATTTTGGCTGAAAATATTGCTGCTAGAATGTTTACCATTGGTCATTGTTGAGTCCTACTCCTGTTTTCAGAGACAGAACTAGAGCTTTAGGTTGGAGGCTTTATTGGGTTAGTTAGTTCCACTTGCTGATAACTGGTAGGGATCAGAAATTTGATAAGAAACATTACACTTTCTGTTAATGGAAGTCAAAAGCATTTGAAGTTTTTTGGTTTCTTTCTCTTCTTCCTTTGTGTTCTTTTTGGGTGAAGTAGTAGTGATTATCTATTCTTGACTAGAGTTTTCGCAATAAGATGAACAATCCTGCTTTATCAATTGCTCTTTTTAATGTTTGCATCTTAGTATATAAGAGATTTCCAGTAGTCACAGAGACAAACATTTAGAAGGACCCTAATCAAATGAAACATCATAGTGGGCCAGAATGGAATATTTTTAATGGAATAAGATGGATTTAGGTTTAACTACTGTTCAGTTTCCTATAACCAGAGAATAGGGTATAAAGAGCATTTCTTATGAGGATATGCAGAAATGAAGTTAAAGGAATTGAAAAAACAATATTTCTGGTGTTGGAGCAAAGGAAAACAAAAGTCTGTTTATTCTTTCTTCTACTGACCACATTGATTTAGTACTATTTAATCATAAAAGAAATGTATTTCAGGATAAAGGGCAAGTATTTAAAATGCTTTTAACTTACTTTTTTTAGTTGAAGTATATTTGTAAAAAGTTGAATACATATTAAATGTTCTTGGTACTGTTAGGTCCATTAGGAGAAAAGAGAATAGAGTCCTATCAGTTTTTTGCCTGTAGTTTATATGTGAGCCCAAGCCTGTAACCCTCATGATAAACCCTTGACATCAAATCCTTCAATTGCAGTTCACACATAGTTTATATGTGAAGAAGCAGCAATAACTAACTTGTTTAGGTTAAACTTTTACCAAGAGTTACTTCTGACTGAAGCCTATTAGTGATTTTGTAAATGCTGTAAGAGAAATATAAACAACTGGGAACTATTTGAGGAGAGATGGATTTCATCTTGTTTGAGGAGTAGGCTTTCAGGGAAAACAGAAGAGATAGGTGGAGGATGAGGCAAGCGTCTAAGGGTGAATGAATTTGCTACATTAAGGCACTATTAAAGTCATAAATGTGCTGAGTTTCCATTGTAGCCTAAAGCAACCCATTTCAAGCTGCTGCCTGCCTGCCCTCATGTTCTTTGATGGCAGAACAAATGGAGACGGACTGCACATAAGTGTCTTAAATGAGTGAATGCTGACCCTAAGCACTACTTAGAATCTATTCTCTAGACCTGTGCAGTCATATACTCCTTTCTGGTTGAAGGCTCACAGATCTCAGTGTTAGGGACTTGTTTTTATGTTTCTTGTTTCATGTTTCTGCAATATACACTATATGTTCACTGATGGAAGGTGGGAAGAAATGCATGAAACTTTTATTTTATGTGTGAGTGTACTGCCTGCATGTATGTGTGTGTATCCCATGTGTGCAGTAACCACAGATGTTAAAAGAGGACATCAGATCCTCTGGAACTGGAGTTACAGATTATTGTGAGCTGCCATGTGGGTGTTGGCATCTATACCTCAGGTCGTCTGAAAAAGCAGCCAGTGCTCTTAACTGCTGAACCATCTCTCCAGCCCCTAAAATGGCTTAAAAACAAAAATTTACTCTTTAAATGAGTGTGTGGTTTGAATGTATAGTGTTTCTCATAGGCTCATGTGTTTGAACACTTTTGCCCTTGCTAGTAGCACTCTTTTTGAAGGTTGATGAATCTTTAGGAAGTGGAATTTCACTAGAAGAAGTGGTCTGCTCAGAGTAGGCTTGGAGAATTTGTAGTCTAGCTTCAGTTCATGTCCACTTTCCTACTTCCTGACTGTGGATGAAGTAGGGCTGGATCCTACTACCTTGCTATTTCTGCCATGATGGAATGTGTCCCCTTGAACTGTGTGATGGCTGTTCTCTCTGGTCAACTTGACAACATCTGGAATGTACTACATCTAGAAGTAGGGAGCACACCTGTGATCCAGATCTTGAGACAGAAAGAAGCATGCCTTTGATCTGGATCTTGAGGCTAGAAGACACAGGCTTTCAATCCAGCTCTTGAGGTGGGATGATACACTCTTTTGATCCAGATGGACGCACCCTTTTAATCCAGATCTGGAGGCATACCCTGGACCTCCTTTCTGCTGGAGGCCTGTATAAGGACAATGGGAGAACAAAAGGGTTTGTTCCTTCTTCACATACACATCATTTGTGCCTACTTCTTCAGTATTCCAGCTTATACAGAAGACCATCTGAAACACCCAGCCTCATGGGACTGAGCAACTACTAGATTCTTGGACTTTTCATTCATAGCTGACCATGATTCAATTAGTTGAACTGCAGCCTGTAAGTCAATCCAATACATACATTCCCTTTATGTGTGTGTATATGTGTGTGTATGTGTATTCATTCATATATATATCCCTTAAGTTCTGTGATTCCAGAAAACCCTGACTAATACAGATATTGGTACCAGCATAATGGGATATTGCTGTGACAGATCTGACTATATTTTGGGAATAACTGTGGAAGGACTTTAGAACTTTGGGCTAGATGAACCATTGAGTGTTGAGACCTAAGTGGGATGTTCTGTAGGAGCTTGGAAGATAAGAATGTTGAGAGCTGGGCTGGAGAGATGGCTCAGAGGTTAAGAATACTGGCTGCTCTTCCTAAGGTCTTGAGTTCAATTCCCAACAACCACATGGTGGCTCAAAGCCATATATAATGAGATATGATGCCATCTTCTGGTATGAAGGTGTACATGCAGGCAAAACACTATACAAAATAAATAAATACATCTTTAAAAAAAAAAGAATGTGGAGAACAAGTACAGAAGATGGAGGGCTAATATGAAGTTTCAGAAGGACAATTAAAGCCTCTATCAGGGCTGTTTGCTATTTCCATTTAAGTTTCTTTGTTTCTGGGTATCTGGGGCTGAAGAATCAGCTGTGATTAACAAGATACCAGAACTACTAAAGGGAAACCTTTATGTGGGACGATTGATGCTGGTGTGCTGGAGCTAAGAAATTAGCAGTGAAATCTTCTTAGACATGTTTCCTGAGAGCACAAAGAAGCCGTCTTTCAGAGGCAGCTAAGATTGTATACTTTGTGTTGGCAGCTACACTTGGTAATGTGTAAGAGTCACTCAGATGGTACTGGTTTTGAAAGCATGAAGGGGTCCTAGAGAACAGTTGACCCTAGGCAGTGTGAGAGACCATGAGAGGCCATTGGTGAAGGTACAGGCTCAGTGGCAGTTGAAAGCCCAGGGCTGAAGGTGGCATGCAGAGTAGTTGAGGCTTGGCACCAGGAAGAGGACCTATGAAAGGCTATTGGTGAAAGTGCAGCCCAGTTGCAGCAGGGGACCTCAGAAGTTTTGGAAATGCCAGTACCATGGGATGACCACCAAGAACAGCAGCAGCAGTGGTGTGGATATGGCCTCAGCTTAGAAGACAAGCTGTGTGTGCTGCAGAGGGAAGAGTTGGAGAAGTGACCCAAGCTCTTTGAAGGCATCCAGAAGATGGTATGCGGATCCCAGACACTGGACATTGGAGTTTTTAATACTGTTGGAATTTGGTTTTGCTTGGTTCAGGTTGTGACTGTGCCCTGGTTCTTCCCTTTTGAAGAGGGTATTTAACTTAATTTTGATCTTTACAGGAGCCCAACCACAGCTGACAGTCTTTGAATGTTTAAAAGAAAATGTGGATTTTTGGAGAGATTGGATATTGTAAAGAGACTGAAATTTTAATATGTTTGAATTTGTAAAGACTGGGTCTATTAAAGTCATTTATATTTTTAATGTGAGACCTTGAGGATGAATCAGAAAGGAAGGGTTGTGGCTTACCAGTTATGTGTTTGTGTGTAAAGCTGACAAGGGATCAGTTGTATTGGCTGGTTAGAGTTAGAGTCATCAGAGAGGAAGGAGCCTTGGTTGAGAAAATGCCTCCATGAGATCCAGCTGTAAGGCATTTTCTCAATTAATAATCAATGATGGGCGTGTCATACCTGGGCTGGTGGTCCTGGATTCTATAAGCAAGCATACTGAGCAAGCCAGTAAGCAGCACCCCTCCATGGCTTTTGCAATACTGAATAGCAGTATAGAAGTGTAAGCCAAATAAACTCTTTTCTCCCCAACTTGCTTTTTGGTCATGGTGTTTCATTGAAGCAATAGAAACCCTAGCTAAGACAAAACGTAACCCAGAATTAACCTTTTTCCCCTCAAATTGGAGCTTTTAAAGATATTTTTTTGTCATAGAAACAAGACAGGTAATTAATACAGTGAAACATATTCTAAGCAATGTTGATTTGCAAGACAAGTTGGCCATATTTGGCCATAAATATATATATACATTTATATTATTACACATATATAAAATAGATTACCAATAGCAAGAAGAACCATGACACAATCAAGAATTATATAAATGTTACATTCTTAGTGTTTTGGCTATTTGTATTTGACAGCCCTGAGGAAAACATCTTTCCTATCTAAAATTCTGAATGTAAACCAATGTCCATCACATATGGCCATATTTGTTAATGTCACAATTTGGTATTGGCTTGCAGACCTCTTTACTAAGGGCATGTGGAACATTTTAATTGAACATTCATAAATACTAGTAATTGAACCCAGAGCCTTGTGTATGCTAGGCAAATTTTCTATCACTGAAATATATCACCAGCCTTCTAATAATACATTGTGAAAACATAAGTCTTAAGTGTAAAATCCACTGAGTTTTGTCAAATTAATTCATATGCACATGTCAGCCAAACCTGTTAAGATATAGTATGCCAACAGAACATGGTCCAAGCATGAAATTGTGTGAGGGGCATTCTGAGGGCTTTGAGAGAAAACTCCAAGAAAACAAGACAAGAGTCTGGTGACCTCAGTTTCTTCAAAAACAGAGATTTATTCTTAGAATGTGCTTTTCATGCTCCTTTCAGGTATATCAATAGGAGTGAGTTTACTTCAGATTATTCATTGCAACTGGATATTGTTACTTGCTTATATGTCTCTAGGGAAATAGGGAAAACATGTTTTTGCCATGTGCAGCCTGTCCACCACTTTTGGCTGCCGCCATGTACAGCTTACCCTTGTGATTGGACACTTTACTCAAGTGACGCTTAACCCTCAGAATAAATTGTTTGATGCTCTGAATAAAGTTGACTATTAGTCCACCTCAGTTTTAGGCTCCATTCTCCAGGGTTCATATTGCTATCTAGAATAGTAAAAGTATTCTACTGTTGCCTAAAGAGGTCTCATATTCCTCTTTTGCCAGTTCATTCCTGTCCCCCAGTTTTGGACATAACTACTTTTCTAGTGTAGAATTTTGTTATTAAAAAAGTTGAACTCATAATTTTATAGCTACTTGCTGTGTAGTAGAGGAGGATGACTGTGAACTCTGATCTTATCAGAGTAAGATGACCTTGAACTTATGATCATCTTGCTTCCACTTTCCAAATGCTGACATTACAGATATCTGCCACCGCCCTCAGTGGGATCCAGCCTACTGTTTAATGCAAGCTAGGCATGCACTCTTTCATCTGAAGTATGTCCACAGCCATAATTGGATTCTTAAGTAAGGTTTCTTTCACTTAATGAGAATTTTTAAAAATTTCCTCATGTTTATTAACAGTTTGTTCTGTATATGTATGAGTGGGTGCTGTGGTCGTATGTAGGGGTGTTTGTATGTAGATGAACACATATGTGTGGGTACATGTGCAGAGGCCTGAAGTTGATGTTGGGTATTTTTCTTGGTTGATTTCACTTTTCATACTGAGGCACCACCTCTAGCTGAACAAGGAGCTGTGTCATTGGGGGTGGGCGTAGTCTGGCTAGCCAGCATGCTTTAGGAATTCTCTGCCCCCTGCCTTGCCCACATCAAGATTGCTTTGGGAGGAGGCACTGCTGTTCTCACTTGGCTTTTACACAGGTTCTAGAGATCCTGGATGTTCTCCTTGTGCTTGACTTTACCTTCTGAGCCATCTCGCAGGTCCTTCAACAGTTTCCTTTTTCTTAAGGTTTTTGTTTATGTGTTATATGCATATGAGTATGTATGTATGTATGTATGTATGTATGTATGTATGTATGTACATATGTATGCAGGCCACATCAAAGGTCAGAAGGTCAGACGAGGGCATCACATCCTTGGAGTTACAGGAGGATGTGAGCAGTTCAGTGTGGATGCTATGTACTGTACTATCTGTGGTCCTCTGAACATCAAGCACCCTCAACCTCTGCAGCATTTCCCTAGTCCCAGTAGTGTCGTCATCCTTACCCTCCTTTCCTCCCCCTGCTCCTCCTCTTCCTCCTTCTTTTTGATAAGGTTCAAACTGTAGAATGAATGACCAGAGTTAGCTTATCCATTCCCTGTTGATGGAACTCTGGACTATTTCCAGGTTTTGGCTGTGGTGAGTAAACATTTCTTGAATATTCATGTACAAATCATTTTAGGATTTAAAAAGTATTCCAGGTCATATAAAGAAGATAACGTTTAGGTCATAGAAATTTTCATACTTCCTTCTAAAGTGATTATAACATTTTGTAGTTCTACTAGTTTGTGAGAGATTCCTATTTGTTCAGGATTTAATACGCTTACCCAAACTGATGGATGTATATAGTCATGCTTCATTGCAGAATAAGTAGATATTAAACCTACTTATAAAAACAAGTAGCATGGGGAGGCCTGGCGGCACTCAGAGGAGGGATAGCAAGTTACCAAGAAGAGACTCGATATCTAAGAGCATATATAGGGGGAGGAGGTCTCCCTCAATCACAGACACAGGGGAAGGGGAGAAGGGGGGAAGTGGGAGGGAGGGAAGAATGGGAGGAAACAGGGGAAGGGCTAACAATCGAGATGTAATACGAATAAATTAATTAAAAAAAAAGAACTCAAGAAATTAAAAAAAATAAAAACAAGTAGCTTTTTTATATAGCAATAACAAATTTGCTATAAAAAGAAAAACAATTCATTTCAGTCTTAAAAACAGACACCCCAAACCAGGTAAAAAAAATGCTATACATAAACTTAAAGATTTTGACGTACTCTATAGTGAATACTATAATGCAGGAAAGAAATTATAGAAGGCATTACAGTGAAAAGGCTCTTTTGTTCATGGATTAGCAGAATTAATACTGTTGAAATGACAGTGCAGAAGTGGTCTATAGATTCAATAAAATCTATTAACAAAATCCCAGTGACATTCTTCACAGAAATAGGAAAAACAGTCTTGATAATCATATTGAAACATAAAAGATCCTGAAAAGCCAAGCACTCTTGAACTCCTGATATTGCAGTTCAGTGCCTCACTAAACATGGCTTCAAAGTATACTTTGGAACTTTTGATCCTCAGGACCAACATAATAGGAGCATTATGGTGCCAGTCCAAAAACGTTGTAGAAAATACCTTAACATAAGCCCCATGTAGCTATAGACATCAGATTCTTGGTAGAGATGCCAGAAACTGAAGAACCAGCTTTCCTCCATCTTAGGCTTAAAAGCCATCTTATAGTAACGACATCTTATCGGTTCATTCCTGTTTATGATTAAATCTGCTTCTCAAGGATTTGTCCCACCTATAACCTTGGTTCTATACAGCCTTTTCCAGGAATGACAATCATGTCTTCGTTTCAAAAGCATAGGCTTAGATTTTTCAAAAACCTACTTTATTTATGGTACTTAAGTGCTTCTACCTCCCTTGCAACCCACCGACCAGAGGTAGGGAAGAAAGGAGGTCAGTAAGAAAAGGGGGTTGCGGACCTCTTTAGATGTAGTTCCTTGGGAGCACTTCTACTCTTCATTGTCAGGATACCAGCAGTCCAGTCACATAGCAAACACCAAACAGCAACACAAATCAGTGGCGGTGGCAGCATCCAGAAGAAATAGCAAGGCTCTGCTGAGTCAGCAAGAGTCAGAGGAAGCGCAAGATTCAGCTGGAATAACAGAAGTTCTCTGGAGTGTTTCTCTATGTGAAGTGTAGAAAAACGATGTAAACTGTTTCAAGGTGTAGCAATGCAAAAGCATTGTCTTACTGTCTAAGGGCTTCTCTTTACTCTTTGCAGAGTCCACACAAGGATGTTTTGTGGCTGGCAAAAACCATGCCTCATGCGTGAGACAGTTGTTTTAATTGAAAATCTCTGGTCTTTCTATTTTACCAATAAAGACTCAGGAGCCAGATGCTGTGGTAAAAAACTTGCTAGCTCAGAGAGGCAGAGAAAGAACTCATCTGCCCTTCCTACTCAGTTCACATCCAGATGGAAAAGGCCCCAACAGACTCACTAGCTCAGCTGACAGCCCAGGAAGAAAAGGCCAAAAAACCCAAGGCTAAAAGATTGCTAGCTTAAAGCCCAAAAAGCCAAAGGCCAAGGAGCTGAGGAGTTCAAGAGCCAGAGAGCCTAAGTTCCAAGAGTTAAAGCTGAAAGCTAAAAGTGCCAGAGACCCCTTCCACTTCTACACCCTGTCTTCAATACCCCTCAACTCAAAGTCCCTCCTACCCTTTCATCTCTGTCAGCTGTTTCCTTGCTCTGTCTCTTGACCTAGGGTTAATTTTATTAAATCCTGTGTACAGATAGCTCTTGGACTAAAGATGTGTGTAAGGCTGGCTGAACCACACCTTAAACCTGTTTACAACAAACAGACAGTTTTTGGATTAAAGGGATTTACAGTTCAATCCCAGGGATCATAATGGGATCAATGACAGATTTTTACTGTGTATAATCTCAGGGATCACAATAGGATCAAAGACAGCTTTTTACAGTTCAGAATCTCATGGATCACATTGAGATCAAATGTCATCCAACATGGGACAGCTTCCAGCAAAACATCACATGCCTTCTTATGAGTCTGTTTTCCTCACTAACAAAGATCATGAATCTGATTTCAGCAGTGGAAAAACATTCCCACACCCGAAACATTTGGGACCAAACTAAAACATATTCACATGATACAACTGAGTTTTTAAAGAAACTAGAAACTTCCACTTCACAAAAGGTTGTTTATAACCATCTCTCAACCCCACCTTTGTTTCAAAATGTTATGTGACCACCTATGACTACCTTGTTATGACTACTTGTTGCTGTGGCTGCCTGTTGTTATCCTCATCTTGCAATCATGTCTTTGTTTCAGGAGGTCATTATGACTAATTTGTTATGCTTATGTTCTGCTCCAGTCACCCTGCCTATTTTGCCAGCTAAATCCTCCCCTTCCCCTGAGCTATAAATCCTGTTTTCCTCATATCCAAGGCTGACCTCTTGAACCCTGCTTTAGGGGAAGACTTCCCATGTACATAAATGAAAAAGCTTGCTTTAGTTAAACTGCTTGCTTTAATTAATTTGGCCATGATGATTTGGGTTGGTGGTCTTTTTTTCCCCATCTTTAAGATTAACAAAACATACATCGGTAAAAAAATTATCTTTTTTAACAAATGGTGTCAGGACAACTAAATATTCACATTCAGAGACTGAAATTCTTGTTCAGAATAAGCTCAAAATAGGAAGATCTTAATGTAACACCTGAAAGCTTTCTAGACATGTACAATGATTTTTCAAATAATAATCCAGTAACTCAGGAAATAATAGCAAAACTGAAGAATGGAATTGCATTAAATAACATTTCTTATGTACAGGAAAACAACTAGTTAATAAAATGAAGAAACATTGAACAGAAAAATGTTTACCAGCTATTACTCATCTGACAGGTGATTAATATGCAAACTATGAACTAAAAATTATAAAAAGAACAAAATTATCCAATGAAAGTGGCCTAAAAACCCAAGTACTTTCCCTTTGGATAATTATAAATGCCCAATAAATATAAGAAGAAAATATGACTATGTTTAGCCAAATGAGTAAGTGTAAATGCCAATAATTGTATGAAAAGCTGTACGTCCATCATCCTTAGTCATGAGGGAATTGTAAAAAAAAAAAAAAATCACTGAAATTTATTCTCACTCCAGGCTCAATAGCTTTTAATTAAAAAAAAAAAAAAGATAACAAGTGTTATTAGGAATGTGGATGGAAAAAAGGACATTTTATTTACTGTTAGTGGAAAATGTAAATTACCAACTATAGAGTGAGTATGAAGTACCTATATACCATTTCTGGTTATATATGCTGAGCATTAAAATCTTGTTTTTACTTATATATATTCTTGATTAATTGTGTTCATGACTGTGTTATACATATTAGCCAGTTAGAGAATCAACCTAGATGCTCATCAATAGGTGAGTTGAGATGATGCATGATATTTACATAGCAGTTTTATTCAGCCATAAAGAAGAATGAAAAAAAGTTCCAGAAAATATCCTGTTATATAAAATATGCCAGTGTCACAAAGACACGTATTGGATATTTTTCTCGTGTGTGAACTTTAGTTGGGGGAAAGACTATGGAAGTAGAATAGAGGCTAATATGGGTGGTAGTGGGGTGAGTGTACTGAGAATGTGATAATTTGACCAATTACTTTTTACTATTTAATATATGTTAATAAAGAATGAATGGGAAAAAAATAGAGGTTCTGTGTGGAAAAGGTGAAGAAATGAAGGTCACTGGCTTACATGAAATAATTCAAAGGAATACCTGTATTAAATTCTAGTCATGTGAAAGAGGTTTCCACTAGTCAGTTTTTCACTTGAACAAAGGACTGAGAAAGGACAAATATACTGTCAAGTTGGAGATGCTTAAAGCATATTGGTTGTTGAGTAAAATAGAAACATACCAGATTCTCTGAATGTTGATGAGGTAGGTTGGCTCCTTCCAAGTGTTGTGTACTTCATGATAAGCAAAAGACCTATACAGATACTTTGTTTTTGACCACTTTTGTTTTAACATTGCCATTTTGTTTAAACAGTGGGTTTTTTTGTTTGTTTGTTGTATAATGTAATTTACTGTGCTTGCCTGTTACAATTTTATTGCCTCTGTCCATTAGCCTATGGGATATGTTTCATGGTTTTTGATGGTTGGCTTGTTTCTTTCATGTTTACCTTTCCTATGAACATCATGGATACATTTACCTAGGAGATAAATATTCACTCCTATACAAGCTTTATCGACTTTTCTTTAGCTCAGCAATTTGTATTTTCATGCTATTATAGCAGTCAGAATATACATTGTATTATTAAATCACCAGATTATTATAATCTGGTGATATTATAATTATCTTATATAGTTATATATCTTATACAGTTATGATTGCTCTTGATTGACTTATTATCATGTTATCCAATATTACATAGATTATTAGTATCAATAACTTTGCAATGTTTTCAAAACTTATGTAAATAGTAATTTATTGCAGACAAATGGAAAAATAGAAGGCAGACATAGTACTATTTATAATTCTGTCCAAATTGCCACTCAATATATATTTTTATTTGGGCTTAATAAAATATTTTAATACAGATTTTAAGCAAGAGAGTTAAGGGAAGGAAAGAGGTACTGGTAAAAAAATAATGCAACACATCTGAGAGCATGTGTATGTGTAACACTTTGCTGGTTAAGGTAGAAGTCTGATCTTTCCCAGATAGCCAGTTCCATGCTCAGTCTATATAATGAATGGATCCCCTTTCTCAGCTGGGCCCTCATCCTACCTGATTTTGTGACTCCAGATTTTGTAAGAGGCATCACGTAGTCCTAAAAGAAAATACAGCCCTGCCCTTTTCTGATAATCAGCACAGAGAATTCCAGGAAGTACCCCACTGGTGCTGAGATCTTAGCCTCCAACAAATGCCCTTTAATTATACCTCAGCCTCATCCCCTCACTTGTGGGATAATCAGGTACTGTCTTCCTTCCTGTGATGAAGGCTTGGTGTTGGGTGTTACTGAGGCCCTCTATCACTGTATGTATATGAGGTATACTGGCACCCTGTTGCTCTAGTAGTAGTCAGACACATTCTCCCTCACTCCCCAGGGTGTGCAAATCCCTAATTCACAAATAAAGTTGGCTTGACTTCTCACTCCAAGATGATGGTCTGAGACTCCATTTATTACAGGGGACAGGTAGCATGGCAATGACCCCTGGGCAAGCATTCAATGGGCCTGTGTCTCTTCCTGTCTGCCAGTGGGTTTCTAGTGTCTGTTCCCTTCTTCTAGAAACCTGGCTCTGCCCACAAGTGACAAGCCTCAACCCTAAAATGTCTAGTTGTCAGAGAGAGAGAGAGAGAGAGAGAGAGAGAGAGAGAGAGACAGAGACAGAGACAGAGACAGAGACACAGAGAGATAGAGACAGAGAGAGACAGAGAGACAGATGGACAGAGAGAGAGACCAGACACACACACACAAACACACACACACACTGGGGGGAGGGGTGCAGGGCTTGAGGCTCACCCATTCCTAGCTGGAAGCAAGCAGCAGCTGGACCAAGCAGAAACCCAGACTGGGATGCGGAACAACAGATAATGGACTTCTTTGTGAGACTTCTCATTGCTTTTATAGTAGACATATGTAGGATTGTTTTGATTAAAAAATGTACATATGTACATTTGTCTGTGTCTGTGTTCATGTACATAGGTAGAGTTTAGAGGATAGCTTTCAACAATTGGGCCCTCTCCTCCTATTATGTTGGTCCTGGGGATGAAACTCAGATTGTCAGGATTGCAACAGGTCCCTTTACCCACTGAGCCGTCACCAACATGATTTTTTAAGCTATTATCTTCTAACTGTTGCTAAAAAACCTAGACGAGATTGCAGGGTTCCTGTGGGGTACTTGACAGGTTTACAATTGATAAGGTCACAGGGATTCAGAAAGGAAGTATTTTTACTGTAAACAAAGTTAATGATCTTGTTTCATATTCCCAGAAAATGTCAGAGGGAAGGCATGATGCCGTGCCTAAGGTATTATATAATATATTCGGTCTTAAGTTTAATGTATTTATATTTTAAAATATCCCTATGGAAAGAATATTGTCTATATATTGTCAGCATTCACAAAAAATGTTAATTGTGTTAGAATTTTTTACTTTACACTGCTGATAAGATCCTTTCTCTTTTCAAGTTCCCAGATTTCCTTGTCTTTCTATCCTGCCTCCATTTCTTCCTCTTTGATTTTGATTCTTTAATCTTAAGAGGGATTGAAGGCCTAAATTCTGCTTTCCTTTTTTTTTTTTTAAACCCTGCAAAGGGATATGGGCCATATCTATCTAGGGATCAAAGGTTTCATATTTGCTGATCTGAAGTTTGCATGAGAAAGTTGGATCTTGCATGTTGGAAGGTTGTTACTTGAAGGAAATCTTAGAGACTTCAAACCATGTAGAAGCAATAAGTCATGTAGTAGATTATTATGGCTAAGAATAGTACCAAAAATAGCAGGGCCTTTTTATCATGACGTACCTGATACCTATGTTAGTAGGTAATTAAAACTAAAGGCAGAGTCTGACAGATTTAACTTGGATATATGTAAATCTTGGAGTACTAAGGCATACTCCTCAATTGTCAGGAATATGCAGAGAACTCTAGTGCTGGCACAGGTTTACTTTGTGGTGTTATTAGAAGCCTTATAAGACAGCTTTTCTCTATTAGGTAATTTCTTAACCTAGGCAATCCATCTCAATGAAAGATATTATTACAGAGCTCACTTTAATAGTAGCCAAGGCAATGTAAACCAAATCCTGGTGCCTCGTGCCTCTGTACTTACCTTTCTCTCTATACTTTTTTATATATTTAAAATACCAGCAAATCATCTTCAGTAATATTTGACTTAGAATCTTGCACTAATATACTTAGGGCAAATACATCTGAATCTAGTAATATACTATAAGACAAATTAGTGTTTTAGAATACAATATAAATTTTCATAGTTTCAGGCACACAGGAATACAGAAAGTATCTGTCCAAAGATTATTGTTGAATAAGTTGCTAACAGATGTACTCTAGCAAGAAGGGCAGTGAACCAAGATAAAGTGGGCTACAAGATGTAATAATGCACAAAGAAAGTAATCAAACATGTTGTTAAGTTTAAATAAAATTGACAGTGTTTTACCTGGGGACTAAAGGAAAGCGAAAGTAAACTTAGGTTGCATTCTTGGTTGGAGGAATGTAGTTATGCTTGCGGACTTTGGAGCTTCTAGGAAATATAAATAAATATAAACTGCTAATACTACTGCTCACAACCTAGTATTTACTGCATGCCAGGAATTTTGTAAGACAAAGGTAAATATTTAAATACATAATTGCCACATTCTTTAAGAAATGTAAGAAGAAGAACTGTAATGAGGGAATGTGAAAATCAAGAGGAAATTTGAGCTTCATATTTATGGATGCCTTTAAATAAATGTGGTTTTGCATATTTCTTATGTGCTTTTTTGGCTATATGAAATTTCATAGCAAATATATCTGTATTAGTATTTTGTTATGGCAGAATACCTGAGATGGACAAATTAAATCAAGAAAGGCTTATTTTGGCTCATGGTATCAGAGGTTTCATTTCCTGCTTTTCAGGAACATTGCTTTTATTTGGTGATATGGCAGCCATAAATGGGAGAGCAAGCATATGGAAGAGAGAGGGAGAGGGACAGTAAGGAAAAGGGGAAAGGCTCAAACAAGAAACCTGCCCAGCAACCTCCCTTCAGCCAGGCATACCTTTCACAATTTGCCTAACCTCTCAACAGTATACTGAATTGAGCCCCCATAATGCAATCATCTCACAAGGCTTGCCTTTGAATATTTGTTTGAACATTGAATTGAGAACTAAGACTTCAGCACTTGAATCTTTATGGAGGATAGTTCATATCCAAAAGTACACCAGAAACAATGATGAAATCTTTGAATGATAAATAATTGTTAAATTAAGCAAACAAATGGCATGGGGGTGGGGATGGGGCGGTCAGAAAAAGAAGCATGAAAAAAGGGAAGTTGGAGGGTGTTTTTGTAAGGGATATTCTACATGTTTCCAATTAAACAACAATTTGGCCAGCTACAGGTTAGAAGTTATTGGTGAACACTGAACATACTAAACTGAAATCTAAGATTAACATTTAAGGCACAGTATGTGTTCTGACATAATGGAAAGAAAAGTACAAGGAAAAGGGTGTAAGCTCTATAATATCTTAAAGTAATACTTGAGACTGAATGATGTTCCCTCCCAAGACACCATTTTAAGACAACATCATTCTTTCCCCTAGAGAGAGGCTTTATTTGTAGCCTGGGCAGCCTTTGTACTTTCTATCCTCCTGTTTCAGCCCCCAAATGCTTGGATTGAAGTGATGTGTCACCATGCCTGGCTTTTATTCTCTTGTTTGTAACCATATGTGTAGTTGTGATTTTTCTTTATATTGGTGAAGTGAATGCTAAAAGTGATTCTACAGATGTCTTAGGATTCTATTGCTGTGAAGAAACAATATGACCAGGCTATGCTAGTAAAAGAAAGCATTTAATTGGGGCTGGCTTACAGTTACAGAGGTTTAGTCCATTAACATCATGGCAGGAAGCATGGTGGCATGCAGGCAGATGTGGTGCTGGAGAAGGAGCTGAGAGTTCTAAATCTTGATCCACAGGCAGCAGAAGGAGATTGTATCACACATTGGGTGTAGCATATAAGACCTCAAAGCCTATCCCCACAGTAACACACTTCCTCCAGTAAGGCCAGACCTACTCTAATGAGGCCACAATTTCTAATAGTACTTCCCTATGGCCCTGTGGGAACAATTTTCTTTCAAACCACCACATTCCACTCTCTGGCCCTCATAGGGTTATAGCCATATCATAATGCAAAATCCATTTAGTCCAACTTCAAAAGAACCCATAATCTACAACAGTCTCAGACTTGCTTAAAAGTACAAAGTTCAAAGCCCCCTTTCTCCTCAAATTGTGTATTTTCTCTGTTTCCTTTGTCAGCTTGCTCATTTTCATTATAGATCTCCATAAGAGTGAACACCAATGACCACACAATAGTGTAGTGTACTTTTCTCTATTTTATTTTGGTTCTTATATCTTTACCTCCCTTCACCCCAATGTTTTCCAACCCTCCAACACTAGGTAGGAGAGAAAGAAGGTCAGTGGGGGAGGGAGGACATAGCTCTCTTTGGCTACTTCCTGCAGCTTAGGGTCGTTGGGTTCCTTGGGGCGAGTCCAATCTTTGTTTCAGGATATATCCAATTTCATCAAACTGTATCAACAGTAATCAGAAGCATCAGTGGGGAGTAGAAGCCTTCTTCTTGGAGCTCCACGCCCATATCTCTCCTGGCTCTGGCATTTATTCCTTCTCCAGAGTCCCCAGAATTAAACTATCTGCAGGTGGCACAGATCGCCCCCTTTTCAGAGCCTGCATGAGGCAAATAGTCTGCTGCTATGGACAGTCTAAGGCATCCCCATATCCTTCCCCTGGGATTAAAACAAAAACATGTTTACATAACATAACTGAGCTTTTAAAGACACCAACAATTCAACTACACGACAGAGTCAAAATTAGGCTGTTTTGAGATTTCCTCCATTAACAGAGTTTAATCCAAAACTCTTTACTTTAGCCTCAGACAGACTTTTTTAACAAGGGCAAAAAGCAGCTACATTGTTTGCCAAAATATCACATGAACGGCCTCTAGGCCACATACTGAAATTCTTCTCCTCTGAGAACTCTTGAGCCAGGCTCACATAGTTCAAATCACCCTAAGGACTGCTGTCCGTGTTCCTGCTAGGATGGCCACTAAGCCTCACTTAATGTATTTTATTGTTTTACTTATAAAGTCCCTAAATCTACATTCCTCCAAACAAAAGCATGGTAAGGCCTATCTCAGCACTACCCCAATCTCTGGTACCAACGGTCTCTTGCAAAGTTTTAGTGCTTTGAAGAAACACCATGACCATACATCCTTTTTTTTAAAAAATTTAATTTAATTTTATTTTTTGACCATAGATCCTTTTAATAAATAAGAGATTTAATTGGGCCCTGCTTATAGTTTCAGAAGTTTAGTTCATTATCATCATGGCAGGAAGCATGATGTCATACAAGCAGACATAGTGCTGGAAAAGAGCTGAAAGGTCTACATCTTGATCTGCAGGAGCAGGAGACAGTGTGTCTCATTGGCCATAGCTTGCACATATAAGATCTCAAAGCCCACTCCCACAGGGGCACACTTCCAATAAGGCCAGACCTACTCTAACAGGGCCATTCCTCCTAATGGTGCCATTCCCTATGAGCCTACGGGGGCCATTTGCTTTCAGACCAACAGAACATCTTAATTAGTTTTACAAAACACTCTTTCCACTGATCTTGAAACCGTGGTCTCCCTTCATTTCTTTCTCTGCTCTTTTGGAAATTTGAGTTTTACATAGGAGAGTGTTATATAACAATTTCCTCCCAGATTGAAGCATTCCAACTCAAAATAGCTTCAGGAAGTCCCCGAATTGGACCAGATTCACTAGGTTCTCTCCCTGCCAGAATAAGCAATAAAAGCTACAGCTGCCTCAATCTGCCTCAGACGGAAGGAAGCTGAGCTGCAAAGAAGACTCTGAAACCTGACCAGTTGCCTGAAAGAAACAGAAAGCAGCAGAGCTGGAGGAGGTTTAGACCAATTGAGGCACCAGGAAAAGACACTCAAACCTCTTGAGCTGCCTGCATGCTCTGCAGTATGCTCCAAGTTCCCACCTTTGTAAGCTCTTACCTATGTTGGCGTGGTCTTTGTCTAATACAGTTGTCTTTGAGTCATTTCTCCTCCTATGAGTAAACCCTCACTCATACTCCTGTAAGTAACCTTAAGAAAACACATTGATTCACCAAACTGGACTTTGGTGGTATTAGTCTTGAGAGTCATGAGAGAAAAACCATTTTCACGGTTTTGAGCCATTACTGAAGCAAGTTTTAATCAAATGCTGACCAGGATGGACTCTGGATTCTACTTTCAGGAGTCCCAGTGAGTGGTCCGAAGTCACATTTTACAGGGGATAAAAAGGCAAAACTCATTATTCATTGCATTTTCCAGAAGGTCCAATGAGGAGCAAATGTACATCTTGACATATTTCTTTCCTTAATACTTCCTGCCTACATGTGATCAAGCTCCTCAGGTGTAGCTGGTTCAAGAAAACTTATTTGGGAAGTAAAAGCTTGCTATTTCCTGAGAACTGCCACTCCTGGCATTCCAGGAAGTTACCTGGAATTGTCTTTGAGAAGGTGGCTCTTAGACTAACTGTGGTTCTTACATTCCCCCTTTGAGTTGTATCTTGAGTTAAATCCTTTACTGTGTGATGGGTACCTCTTTATTTTGGGATCTAATAACCATCATCTTAATGGTTACCAAAGAGGAATTATCTAGTTAAGGCACCAATGATGCAAAAGCCAACAAAAAGTAACAGAATCAGAAGGACCAAAGGCCCTATGATAGCTTACAGTAGAGCTACTATCTAGGAGGAGGCTGGAAATGAATGGAGCATCAGTTACTTATTTCATCTTAGGTCATCTTTTTGTAATGTTTCATTGAGTACAGCCAGATTATAATCCTGAATGGATTGTATGGAAATAACAATTTTCTCTTAGAGCCATATAATGTTTCTTTGTTTTGCATAAAAGAGGCCAAGTGACCTCTCATTGTAGAACTATTTTAGTTAATGAGTGTAACTGTTGATAAATCTAGGTCCACCCTCCTCATATATCTGTTGGCATTATAGGTATCCATTTTGTCCCCTATACTAGGGAGTTTTCCTTTTGACTTAGTATTTCAGCCTCTCAGGGGAAAAGGGTAATGTATTCTCTTCTATAACTTATAGCCCTAGCTAGGGTGTTATAGTCAGGACCCAGCAAGGCTAGAAGACTGGTCAAATGGCTTTTCTGGGTGGTGTCTGTTGGCAAAATGAAAATTTGCTGAGATAAATATAGACTAGGGACAGAAGTTAAAGTCTAGGAACTTGAAGAAAAATCTTACATTCGGAGCTTTTAGGCCCATAGTCCTAGTAATTGGGGTATGAGAGGAGTCCCAAGATGAGGAGAGAGATACCGTTCTCAGGCCACACAGGTGGGGGAATTTAGGCTATACTTATCTGAGTCCATTTGTCCTGTGACAGGTGGATCTTACGATTTTCTTGACTCCCTAAAGCTTACATGAGATTTTGCTTTACAAAAAGAGGTAAAAGTTTTAGATCTATAAGTGTTAATCTCTACTGAAATTCACATTGTAAAATAGCTAGAGTAGACTTATGCTTTTGAATCCTAGCAAAAACTGAAGCTTTGGGTTAAAAGCACTGATCATTTTTTTCTCTGTCTAGAGAACCAGATATATGTTTTTATCCTAGTGAGAAATGTCTTTAAATCTATAGTTAGGGGGCTGGAGAGATGGCTCAGAGGTTAAGAGCACCGGCTGCTCTTCCAAAGGTAATGAGTTCAATTCCCAGCAACCACATGGTGGCTCACAGCCATCTATAATGAGATCTGGTGTCCTCTTCTGGCTTGCAGGCAGGATATTGTATACATAATAAATAAATAAATCTTTAAAAAAAATAAATAAATCTATAGTTAGAAGACAACCAAAGGAAATTTAAAATCTTGAGCTTGTGTCTGAAAGTAAGTAGTTAGTGTTCTGTTAGCTTATCAGAACTCCATTGATCAATGTTAAAACTCTGAACCTTCGACATCTTAGTATATCAATAGCAAAGAAGGGGGGAGAAATCTAAAACATTCCCATTTTTATTTCTCTTAAATCATGTTCTTATAACATCAGAAATTACTTATATATCGTAGAACATTTCTTTCCATCTATTATTATAGACCTGAGTAGTTATTATTGAGAATAGTCATTACAAGGTAAGTTTTTGAAAGTAAAAAGTTATACGTGAATCTCATTTATCCTTTAATGTGAAGTCTGTTAACAAGGCAAACCTATCTGCCTTTTATTACAAGAGACTTAGTTGCCTTAGATGAACTAACAGGATGGCTGCAGCCCTGGGGGAAGGAGCTGGTTGGCAGCTGCTGCCAAACTGACAAAACTACAGTTAGCCTAGCCGTTAACACCATTAGAGATCTGAAAAGGATAAATTATAACAGGGAGTATAATCCAAATAGCCTAAATAGCAATTAAAATGACAGACACCAGTCTGTACCTAGCCAGTCATCTCAGGCTCCTGTGGTCTCTATGGTTTCTTTCTTGGGGTAGAGGACCAGGACAGCATCAGCCTTCAGCTGCCAGGCCTGGAAGATGAGAGGCTTTTCTGTGGAGGAGGAACATGGAGTGACTGACTTTACTTTGTCTAAGCAAAGTGGGGAATCAATTAATTATCCAATGTCTTGCTTATCTGCTGTTTGGGTCAGGTTCTGGAGGCAGTTGAGGCATTGGAGCAGTCTGTCCAAGTGGTTAACGTTACCCCAGTCTATGTGGGGTCATTGTCTGTACCCTGTTATCATCTTGGAGACTTTGGGGAGTCATTACTACTAAGAGCTGTTCCTCCTTTTTATTTAATCCCAGTCAGCTGGTTACTTGCTCTGCTTCTGGACGTAGGGTTAACTTTATTTAATTCTGTGTATAGAAAGCTGTTGTATTAAAGGTGTGTGCTAGGGTTGAGCCACACACAACCACCTGTTTATAGTAAACAGAAAGTTCTTGATTAAAGGTATGTGTTAGGGCTGAGCTACTCCTTAACTAGAAACAGGTTTTTATAGTTCACAATCTTGGGGTTCACAATGGGATCAAACATCCTCTTAGCACCCTACCTCCTCCAGTGTTGTAAACCAGGGTGGAGGGGCAACTTGGTAGCCCCTGCAGCTGAATCCAGCTTCTTTCTGGCACAGTGGTGCTGTGTTAGTACTGGTAGAAGGCTTTCATGTGAGGATCCCTGGTTTTTCGAAGTTTTCCACTGGCTCCAAGTATAATGACAGATACAGACACAAGACAAGACATAGAACCAACTTGACAGTAGAAAACAGAGCCAAATCATTCCAAGCTCTCTTGGCCTTTAATATTTCTGTTGAGAAATCTGTTATTCAAATGAGCCTGCCTTTACATGTGACTTCACCCTTCTGTTTTTCAGCTTTCCATGTAGTTTTTTGGTTCTGCATCTGCTTTTGAGTATAATAATGACATAGGAGATCTTCTCTCGCTAGTGTTCTAATGCCTCCTATATCTGGATGGCCATTTCTTGTTTCAGTTTTAGAAACTTTATGTTATACTTTTATTGAAATATCTTCTATGTTTTTAGTATGAAATTCTCCTTCTTTATCATTGATTAATAGATTTGGTCTTTTAATACTTTCCTTTGATCATGAGTATTGTGTTTGTGCCTTCTTTTGTATTTAAAAAGTCCTGACCTTTTGTTTTCCTCTTTGTCCATTGTATTGGTGAAGTTTTTAGTCTTAAGTTATTTTTTTAAAAATCCATTTGTTTATTTATTTTGTATGTGTGAGTGAAAGTATGCTGGTGCCATGTTGTGAACATGATGGTCAGAGGATAACATGTAAGAGTTGGTTCTCTTCTGTAACACTGTGTAATCTACTGGCCTCTACTGAACTCAGACCTGCCTGCAAGTACCTTTACATATTGAAGCACTTCAATGGCCTGACTGACTGAAATTTTCGTTTCCAATATTGTTTGATTTCCTCCTTCAGCATTTCTGTTCATTAAATTTTATGTTATATGTATTGGGGTGTGTGTGTGTGTGTGTGTGTGTGTGTGTGTGTGTGTGTGTGTGTG
>OU015751.1:92675362-92689924 GCA_907169655.1 Acomys percivali | reverse complement strand
CACACACACACACACACACACACACACACACACACACACACACACACCTCTCACACTGTATGTTGCAGACATATGCCATTTGGAACCTAGCTAATTATATAGTGAGCTCCAGATCCTGGACATGGAACTGCAGAACATGTTTGCTCTCCTGATCTTTTGTTCTTGCTTTGGTTCTTGTTCTGTTCTGATTCTTCCATTTTGGGCTGAGGATGTTTGCTCTGTGACATTGTATGTTGGCAGTCTGTAACTTGTTTTTGATATTAAAATAGCTTAAAATTAAGAGACTTCCCTGAGTCTTAGGTGAGATGTGGAATTTGAAGTTTAAACTCTTAGAATTCTTAGAATAGGAAGACTTTTGGAGTTCGATTGGGGTTTTCATTACGAGATGAACATGAGACTTTGGGAACAAGACGTAAAAGGTTTTGATTTAAAGCGATGTGCTTGTGTGTTAAGTTGACAACTGATAACGATCTGATGGTTTATCTCAGTTCTCTTCTTGACAAGATCTAGAATCATGTGAGAAATGTCTCAGCACATACCTGTGGGAGATCATCTTGATGGCTTCAATTGAGGTGAGAAGGTACACCTAGTCACTGTAAATGAGCCATTCCCTGGAATGAGATTGTAGGCAGTATACAAAGGATCATGGCTTTAACACAAACATTAAAGCTCAGCACTTCTTGACTGTGGATACAATGTGAGTAGGTGTTACCACTGCTCGTCTTTCTTGCTATAATGTACTGTGCCCTTGAGCTGTGAACAAAATAAACCTTTTCTCCCTTAAGTTGCTTTTGTCAGTAGCTTATTATAGGAGCTGATAATACCCTTGCCTCTAAAAAGTATAAATTACATTTATCTTAATAAGAATTCTAGTGTCACTGTCTTTCAACACAAATAAAATACATAAGTGTCTTCTTTAACATTGGGACTTCTGTCAAGTCATTCTATTACTGGAGTTGGCTTTCCCCTCATGGTAGGGAGAATCACAAATCCAAATGAAGGCAATTCACCAGAAATATTCACACACAGTAAAACAAATAGCTAGTAGGAGTGAGAAAAAGACAAAATAAAAACTTGAGGAAATATTGATCATTAATCGAGCAGATGTGTAAAACACCAAAAAAGCAAAAATTTGAGTGAAGAAGCCTCCACGACACAATTTACTGAAGGCTAAAACAAACTGGAAATCTCTTATGTTATCTGATAGTCTTCAAACCATAAATAGAAGAGAGAGAAGATTGCTACAATTTGTGAAGAAGATAAAATAGCTTTAAAGATGTATACACAGGACATTAGGACACCCAAATTCTCAAAACACCAAAAAGGCATAAAATGTCATGTAGTTGCTTCTACATGATAATGTCAGGAGACAACAGTGCCCCCAGTTTCAGTTTTATGTATGCCTTCCAACTAATCATGAAGCCAGTATTACCCTAATATCAAAATGAGATAAATCTGCTAAAAATCATAGCTTGAACAGTAAGAAAAGAAAGATAAAGGGGAACAAATAAAAATTAAATCAACCAAGTTATCTGCATTTATAACTACTATGAACCTTTACTTAAAAGATTCTAAAAGATTAACCAGAAAATGCTTAGACCTGATAAATAATTTCAGCACAGTAAAAGGCTACAAAGTCATTTTTTAATTAGCTTTTTGTTTTCATCAGTAATGATTTTGCTAAAAATCAGCAAAGCCCTCCTGTTTAGCAACAGCTTATAAACAAACAACAAGAACCAGGAATCTACCTAACCAGAGAGGTGAAATTCTTCTATATTAAAATGTCTAAGACACCAAAGAAAAATTGAATAGATCACTAAAGATAGAATGACTTTTTGTATCATGGAGTACCAAAATTAATATTGTGAAAATGTTCATGTTATCAAAAGCACTCTACAAATTCTATACAATCTCCTACAATATTTCTTTGATATTCTTCACAGAATGAGAAAAAAAAACAGTACTAAAACTCACCTGGAAGTACGAAAGACCCCATCCAACCAACAACCAACCAACCAACAACCAACCAACCAAACAAACAAACAACCAAACAAACAACAAACAAATAAGGCAATGCATGGTTAAGCTGAAAGAAAAATGCAGGGTTTCTGTAGTACCTAGCATCAGATTATATACAGAGCCCTATTTGATAAAACAATATGGTATTGACACATAGAGTGATATGTTGAATACTGAGTATAATAAAGGACTCAGAAATAAAACTAAGAACTAATGTCATTTAATTATCTTACAAAGATGTAAAAAACACATCTAGGAAAAAACAGCCTGTTAACAAAAGGTGATGATAAGCTGGATACCCACAAAGAAGATTGAAACTATACCCCTGTTTCTCACCTCACATAGCAATCACTTCAAAGTGGATAAAAGACTTTGATATAGGTCTCTTTAAACTGAAAGGGAAATGGGAAGCTCTAGATTTACCCTTTCTAAAAAGGACCCTAGTAGTAAAGATAATAACACCAAGATTTTGCAAATGGGATTACAGGAAATGAGTAAAGGAAACAATCCCAGAATGAAGAGGAAGCCCTCAGAAAGACGCTCTTCTCCAACTATACATCAAAGAGGGTGTTAATATTTAGACTTCATTAAAGAACTGCAAAATTGTGTGCACGTGCACAAGCACATGCTTGTGAGCACACACACACACACACACACACACACACACTAAACAAAACACAAAGAAAGCAGCCCCACAAAACAAAACCATCTAAATCTTCGAATCAATAAAATGGGCAAATGGACTGAAAAAGGTTTTCAAAAGGAGAAAACTGAATGGCCAATACAAATTTTAAAATGCATTCATCATCTTAACAACAGGGAAATAAGAACAACAGGGAAATGCATACATATTAAAATCACATTGAGATTCCATCTCCACTCCAGTAACAATGGCTAGTATGAAGAAAACAAAGGCAACCAATGTCAGGTAAAGGAATTCTTATTTACTGCTGCTGGGAATGTAAACTGGAACAGTCATGAAGGAAATCAGTATGACTATTTCTAAAAATCACTAAAGTAGAACTACTTACTATAGGAGCCAGCTATTCTGCCCAATGAAGTCTACATCCTACCATAGAGATATTGGCGCATTCACATTTATAGCTGGACTATCAGAATATCTAATAAAGGGAACCAAAATTGATACCAATAAACAGATGAGAGGAAAAGAAGAAAACATTGTTCATGCAATGGTATTTTATTGAGCCACAAACAAAACTATATTTATGGCATTTGTGAAAAAAAAATGGATGGGACCAGAGATGATAGTGCTGAACTTGAGATACTGATGATGAGTAAAATAAGCCTGAGTTATTAAAATAGATACCATATTTTTTTCTCATGTAGATTTTAGATTTTAATTTTAGATTATGTGTGTATATATACATATATTTATATATGCAATATGCACACATGTGTGTGTTATGGAACTAGAAATGGCCAATCCAAGGGGAAGGTGCAATCTTGAGGTAGTATTGAAGATTGCAATAGAGCCTATGTGGCTCAACAGTAGAATGGAGGCACTGGTAGGAAGAGAATGATCTTTGGTGGGAGACAAGTGGACAAGGAGGATGTATCACACATTTTCTCCCACAAGGCTCAGGGGATGTGGAGAAACACGGATGGAAAGATTCTACAAGGGCCAGAGGACAATTTGAAGTAGTGTCTTTTGGACATGACAGGGTCATTGACTCATGAAGTCAAAGCAGTGTTTTCCTGCATAAAATAAGAACAGTCAACACTCCTTACTAATCCCCACCCCTATCAGAAGAGCATTTGGAAGTTGATAGCTGCTGAGGTAGGGAGAGTCAGTTTTCTTCAGTGGCTTGTCTTGTGGTAGGCAGGTTGCTAAAGTCCAGATGATGGTCCTACACTGATGTTTATACCGTTGACACTAATTGTTTTCAGTGAACTATTAGAAAAATATGCAGGCACCAAATTGAAAGTAGGAAGTGGTTGCCGGGTTTCTGGGAGGAGCTGCAGGTGGGAATAGGGGAGTGGATATATCTAAATATTCTCTATTTATGTGTGGAATTACTAAAAATATCTATTTTTAAAATCCTCACAGAAGAACAAGGTATATATGAAAATACCACAATTTAACACATTATGTTTTAGTTAGAGTTTTATTGCTGTGAAGAGACATCATGGCTCCTCTTAAAAAAGAAGATTTATTGAGGGCTGTTTACAGTTTAGGCTGTTTAGTTCATTATCATCATGGAAGGAAGCATGGCAGCATGCTGGTAGGTGGTGCTGGGGACTGTGCTGACAGAGTTCTACATGTTGACCAGCAGGAAGCAGGAGACTGAGTGCCACACTGGGAATAGAGCATCTATGACCTCAAAGCTTCCCTGCACAGGGCCATGTTTCCTCTAACAAGGAAACACCTCCTAGTACTGCCATCCCTATGGCCAAGATTCAAATACGTGAGTCTATGGGCCATTACTATTTAAACCATCACATTCTGTATGCTGATTTTCAAAAGAAATAATACATTATGTAAATTTTTAAGAACCCTTGTAGCATAACACTGACCTTTCAAAAATACTTGTTTTTGCTTCTTCAAATGAAGGGAGCATTTGAATGACTTATGAGTGTTTAAAAAGCACATACTTGTAGATTGCTTCAAGAAAATTAATAAAAAATAAAATTAAGCTATCAAAATATAAATTCTTATTGCCTGTTCAGACCTACTGGTTAATATGCATTTCAGTGTTGTTCAGGTCAAAAACTTCTAACTTGTCCTTTTAAATAATTTGGCTTTGTTGAAATTTTGTTCTTCTAGCCCCACTCCCTTGTCCATAATTTTCTTTATTAGAGCCATTTCAGAGAGTTGGCTCCAAATTTTTGTCTAGTGAATCTAAGTCATACCTGTGTGTTTTCCTAGTTTCTCTGTTAACCTTTCTTCTTTCTAGATGGACCACACTTGTTTATTTATAGGCTTTAGATTTTTTAAATTATCTTTATATTTTTATATATACATTTCTATTATTACACATATATATGGTAAACTACCTGCAAGGAAACAATCAGGAATTATATAAATGTTACATCCATAGTGTTTTGGCTATTTGTACTTGGCAGCCTTAAAGAAAACATCTTTCCTATCTTGGTGAGTCTAAAATTCTGAACATAACTCAATATCTATCATATCTCATCTTTATCAACTTAAAACATCTATCTAGACCTAAAAAACATCTTATCTCCTAAACAACTAAGCTTAATTGTAAAACTAAGCTATCTGGTTCAACCCCATCAGAAACTTGAGAAGGAATAAAATTAATCACCTGAATAAACAGGAAGTGCATGTTAGCAGCTTCCAAAATGAGATGATGACAGAGGCAGTTTGTTGTCTAAACAGTCACCCAAAACTCTATAACACTGGAACATCATCTTCAGCCTTCTGGCCCAATATATCTGACAGACATGTTTGTGAGGTAGGAACTATTGAGGACTTGATTTCCCTGTCTTGGTAGAGTTCAGATGTCGACTCTCCCTGTGTCCAAACTTGCCCATTTTTAGGCAGAATTTGATTGGTGGTAGAAACGAGGACATTTAGCCCAGTGTCTTGTTTGCCACATGAAGCCATCTACATAAGGAGGTTGTTTGATCTCATCATCTTTGAGGTAGGCTGGGTGTTGTCAGGAATCAATATGCCTCATTGTCAATGAATCTTTAAAATAATAAAAACATCTTTAAATGTCATATTCTGTATATCTCTGAGGTTTTTGAAGACTATATCTAACTATATTACCATATCTTTTTATAGAATCATACCTATCTGTTACACTTAGAATTTATATTCTTGTGATAAAAATAGACAAGTAATTGATATGACCATGATTTGATCAACTAACCATTAACTTGTATAACTGACTTTTCCTAAACAGCCTGCAATCACACTTTCAAAGTATTGGAGGTAAACCTTGTATTCTACTTGAGTTGTATGAATATAATGTCTCATATAAGAGTAGAAATGTGTGTGTGTGTGTGTGTGTGTGTGTGTGAAGAATAATCTTAAATTTGAATTCTGTACCAATGTATCAAAAGTTAAACTTATTTTGTATCTATACACAAAATTCTATACCAGTGAATTAAAAATAATATTGTGAGTAACAATTAAGGAATTAAGTTGAGTAGATTCACTAATCTACTTTTTGTCCTATCATCCTTATATATTTCTATATTCCTCCTTCTTTCTTTTCAATCCCTATCTCCAAACCTAAGAATGAAAGATAAAAGAGAGACATCTCTGAGTCCAACCTTGTTTTCTCTTAAGGTTTCTTCCAACTGATTTGGGACAAATAATACCTTTGTAGGGGCCCAAATGTAATTGGGGAAAATGTTTAAACAATCTAGGAATAGCATTTGTGATCCAGTTTCTAAATGTTGAGAAAATTTAGGCTTAATTAAAGTGAGACAGTCTGAAATGCTAGACCGATTGGGATTGGAAGCTTTCTTCAAAGCTTTCCTGTTCTGATGAGGAAGAGCAATTGAAGCACTTGGTGCTGGAACATGAAGGATACAGATGTCAGTGTCCAGCATGCTTAAAAGAATGAATCCTGTCTGCTTTCATCCAGAGTCAGTGTCCAATTATTTTGTTCTGAAAACATAATTTCTCATAAGCATTATACAGTCCTAAAATTACAAATGTTTGAGGTATGCGTGGTGCACAGAACAATGAAGGCTAGGTCTGCTCTTTGTATGAGCAAAAGTAAGACATCTGCAAGTCTTCATTCATGCCATACGAAAAATGGCATCTAATAATAATTCACAGGGATTTTGTAGCTAACAAGAAGCATTGTCAGTGCATAGACATTCATGTCTCAGCCAGTCTCAGAGTTATTCCCATGTAGTGGGATTAGCAATATGTTATCTGCTTGTTCTGCAGTTTGCATTTTTCACATCCTGATTGTAGCACCCTTCCTAATAGCCTCCCAATCTCTCCTCCCTCCCTCATCCCCTCTCCCCTCCTCCAGTCCTCAGAAAGGGGAGCCTTCCTTCCCTAACATCTGACCTCAGCCTATCAAGTCTCATCTGTACTACTTATTCCTCTGTCGCCTGGCATGGCCACCCTGTCAGGTGGCATTGATCAATGTTGGGGGTCCAGAGTCCATGTCAGAAGTAGTCTCTACTCCTCATATTGGGGGACCCACAAGGAGATTGTTTTGCCTATCTACTACATCTGAGTAGAGGGTCTAGGTCCACATCATATACTTTCCTTGTTTGGAGCATGAGTCTCTGCATTGTAGTGTGGTTATCCTGTATTATGTCTCTAATATCTGCTTATGAGTGAGTATATACCATGCGAGTCTTTCTGGGTCTGTGTTACCTCACTCAGGATGATCTTTTCTAGTTCCATCCATTTGCCTGCAAATTTAAAGATCTTGTTTTATTAACGGCTGAGTAGTGTTCCATTGTGGAAATGTACCACAGTTTCTTTATCCAGTCTTCAGTTGACGGACATCTGGATTGTTTCCATATTCTGACTATTACGACTAAAGCTGCGTGGAACATAGTTGAGCAAATGTCCTTGTTGTATGGTGGAACATTTTTAGGGTATATGTCCAGGATTGGTATGGCTGGGTCTTGAGGTAGAACTATTCCTAATTTTCTGAGAAAGCACCATATTGATTTCCAGAGTGATTGTACAGGTTTGCACTCCCACCAGCAGTGGAGGAGTGTTCCCCTTTCTCCACATCTTGGCCAGCATGTGATGTCACTTGAGTTTTTCATCTTAGCCATTTGGATAGGTGTAAGAATCTCAGAGTAATTTTGATTTTCATTTCCCTAATGACTAGGGATGTTGAGCATTTCTTTAAGTGTTTCTCAGACATCCGATATTCCTCTGTTGAGAATTCTCTGTATAGCTGTGTATCTCACTTTTTAATTGAGTTAATTTGTTTGGTGGTGTTTAATTTCTTGAGTTCATTATATATTTTGGATATTACCCCTTTGTTGGATGTAGGGTTGGTGAAGATCTTCTCCCAGTCAGTAGGCTGTTGTTTTGTTCTGTTGTCAGTGTCCTTTGCCTTACAGATGCTTTTCAGTTTCATGAGGTCCCATTTACTAAGTGTTGATCTTAGAGCCTGAGCTGTGGTGTTCTTTTCAGTAAGTTGTCTCCTTTGTCCATGAGCTCAAAGCATTTTCTCATTTTTTCTTCTAACAGATTTAGTGTATCAGGTTTTATGTTGAGGTTTTTAATCCATTTGTATTTCAGTTTCATGCAGTGTGATTGCCTTTACTGTGTTTAGGTATGTGCCTTGTATCCCTGCTCACTTCAGGACTTTTAAGATTAATGGGTGTTGGATTTTGTCAAATGCTTTTTCCGGCATCTAAGGAGATGATCATGTGGGTTTTTTTTCAGTTTGTTTATATAATGAATTACATTGATGGATTTCCATATATTAAACCACCCCTCCATGTCTAAGACGAAGCCTACTTGGTCATGATAAATGATATTTTTGATGTGTTCTTGGATTTGGTTTGTGAGTATTTTATTGAGTATTTTTGCATCATTGTTCTAAGAGAAATTGGACTGAAATTCTTTCTTTGTTGAGTCTTTCTGTGGTTTAAGTATCAAGGTTACTGTGGTCTCATAGGATGAGTTTGGTAATATTCCTTTTGGTTCTATTTTGTGGAGTACTTTGAAGAGAATTGGTATTAGCTCTTCTCTGAATGTTCGGTAGAATTCTGCGCTGAATCCATCTGGTCCTGGGTTTTTTGTTGTTGTTGTTGTTGTTGTTGTTGTTGTTGTTGTTGTTGTTGTTTTGGAAACTTTTGATGACTTCCTCTATTTTCTTATGTGTTATAGGACTGAGGGGTCTGAGAGGGATCTGAGCCCAAAGCCGCGTGGGTGCTCTGTGGATCTTTTTGAAACGGCAGGGCTCACAGGCCTATCTGCTCTGTCACCCAGAGGGGCTAGGCCAGTAAACAGCTGGAGGGCAGGGAGAGGGAGGTCCAAGTGCAAAGCTGTTTGGATGCCCTGCAGTCTTTTCAGGATGGCAGCTAATTTGAATTGTGGCCTGCCCTGGGACTTAGCTCTCTGTCTGTCTGCTCTGTGTCCCATGGTGGATAGAGCCGAAAGCTGCATGGGAGTCTCAGTTTTTCTCAAGATGGCGGCCAATGTGGGACTTTTCTGTGGGTTCACTGGGTGGCCAGGGGTCAGACCCACTCATGCTTCACACAATGTGGATCCCTCTCACCTTGGAATCTGCAGTAGTTCTTAGTTTGGTCTTTAGGTCCCTGTGCCATTCTGGTTGTCCTGATGATCAGAGGAGGTGTGTGGTTAGTATTGCCATCTTGGATCTCCTCTGGCTTTAGACTTTTAAGAAGCTTAACTTACATGTCTTTTTATACTGCTGGGAATCAGACTCAGGGCTTCTCGTCATTCTAAGCTATCAGTCTTCAATTTCAAGAATAGTTCATTTTTTAAAAGTACGGCATAGAAATATTTGATATGAGCCCTACCTGTGTTCCTTTTTGTGGATCTTTTTGCTTTTGTTTTTTATGTTGTTGTTTTGTTTCCTTTAAAAATAATTTATTCAGATTACATCCTGATAATTATCCCCTCACTTTTATCTTCCGGTTCCCCCCTCCCTCCTTCTTTCTCCCTATTCTCCTCCCCTAGCTCACTGACAAAGGGGCCTCCTCCCTCTTTTTATTTTGTTTTTGCAGTGACTCTCCTAAATGTTTTAAAGGTTTGCGTTCCCTATTGCTTGTGACCATTGAATTCTGTTTTTGTTTCTTTGGCTTATAGTTTGACAGTTACTGTAAATGCCTAGAAATAAAAATTTAAAAAGGAAACCAGAAGGAAATTAAAATACTCTGGCCCAGGGAATAGTTCTGTATCTTGTAGAGCCTAAGGACTAACTGGAGGTCAAAGCTTTGAGCATTACTACTTCTTTTTTGAGTGTGCTACTGCCCTGGGCATGTTTATGGCTTGCTTAATTCCCTTAAGTTCCTGTGAGCATTAAAAAGACTTTATAACCCCACAAGTTTCCTTTCTGCACTTGAATATTTTCTTTTTTGTCACAAATGATACCTCTTGTTCCATGCTGCTACGTCCAGTCCTTTTACCTCCAGATGTTGGTATCAGCAGTCAGCTAGTCTTGGAAAGCTGCAGTAGTGGAAACAAAAGGAAATTCTTTGTGTCTTTCTTGCAGTTGTCAAACAGATGGATATTCATGAAGGTCTTTGTGAATAGGGGTGGCATAGCTGCTTCAGGAACTAGCAGCCCTTACCCTGAGTCCTTATGATTGTTGCCAGTCTAGGGTACAGGGAATGGTGTGATAGGAGGCAAGTTCTTTAATGTTTAGCAGTGTTGTTAACAAGAGCAGTGGCTTCTTTATTTAGTTGTTACTAGAATGTAAAAGTCTCTGAGAGTTGATAGTATTTTTGCTAGCTTTTTTGGGGTGTAGTACAGTACTGAGTATGCCACTGTGTGTATGTGTGTGTGTGTGTAGCTTTTTGGGGTGTAGTAAAGTACAGATTATGCCACTGTGTGTGTGTGTTCACTCACTAACTTACTTTTTCAAAGTAATGTGTTACAAACTGATTTAATTTTAAAATTGGAACTGAAAGTGAAAAGAGTTAAATCTGATTTTAACAACTGACAGTTGTGCATAACATTCTGAATATATTTAGCAGATTAAATGGAGAACTTTGTCCTTTTCTGTTGGCTAGTTTTATGTTAACTTGACACAAGCTAGACTGAGAGGAGGGAGCCTCAATTGAGAAAATATCTCCATAAGATCAGACTGTAGGCAAGCCTATAACAGGGCCTTTTCTTAATAAGTGATTGATGGGGGCCGGGTGTGCATTGTGAGTGAGGCTACCCCTGGTCCCCTGGTCCTGGGTTCTATAAAAAAGTAGGCTGAGCCAGCCATAGGGAACAAACCAGAATGTAGCCCCCCTAGATTGTCCCTGCATCAGCTCTTGCCTCCAGATTCCTGCCCTGCTTTAGGTCCTCCTTACTACTTTTGATGGTGAACAGTTATATAGAACTGTGAGTGAAATAAAACCTTTCTTCTCCAAGTTGCTTTTGGTCCTGGTGTATCAGTTACAATATTAACCCTAAATAACACACCTTCCTAAGTTAAGATCAATTTTGTTTCATATGAAACCTTAGTAACAGAAGAAAGAGTATGGCAGCGACATGGTTTCTCTATGTAGCCTTGGCAGCTCTGATTTTTGCTTTGTAGTGTTGAGTTGGGGTGGAAGCTGAGAAAACTCACTTCAGATAAAGAAGCTTAAAATGAAAACTTCCTTTTTTCTTTTCTTTTCTTTTCTTTTCTTTTCTTTTCTTTTCTTTTCTTTTCTCTTCTCCTCTCCTCTCCTCTCCTCTCCTCTCCTCTCCTCTCTTCTTTTCTTTTCTTTGTTTTTCCAGACAAGGTTCTATGTGTGTAGCCTTGGCTGTCCTGGACTTGCTTTGTAAACTAGGCTGGCCTAGAACTCACAAAGATTCACTTGCCTTTGCCCCCTTGAGGGATGGGATTACAAGCGCGCAACATCACACCTGGCTATGTTATAACTTTTTAAACTTGAGTTACTGAGTAATTCATTGAGTAACTTGGGTTATGTGAGTAATTCACTGTTGAAAGACAGTGGCAACCATTGGGTTTCAGACCTGGGACAAGCAGCTCAGGTGCATATTTAACAGACCAAAATGGACCTGTCATCCAGGTTCTCCCAGCACCCCTCAGTCCCTACCTGTTACAGGGCATGACTAGCATACCCAACCCTCTACCCTGAACTTCCCATCCCAGGGGCTGGGCTTCCTTATATAATAATCCAGACGTTTTTGTTCCCTCCCCCTCTTTGTATTTTCTCTTTCTCTGCATGCACATGCTTTTTCTTTTCTTTCCCTTCCTCTGTCTCCCTCTGTATGGTGACTTCCCTGACCTTGTTTCCTGGGACCAGTGAACCCTCCCAAGAGCTGCATCCAATAAACCCGCCTTTATACTTTTAAAAATTGTTATTATGCACATTTCATTTTACTTTTAAATTTTCCTATAATTTATTCACATTACATCCCAATTGTTATCCTCATATCTTCCCCCACACTCCCTCCCTCTTTAACCCCATTTCCCTCCCCTAGTCCTCTGAGGCGGGGAGGGGCCCCCTCTACCACCATTTAACCACAGCTCATCAGGTCTTATCAGGATTGTCTGTATCCCCTTCCTCTGTGTGCTCACAAGCCTACCCTGCCAAGGGGAAATAATCATTTCTCAGGCACCAGAGTTTATATGAGAGGCAGTCCCTGCTCCCCTCCCTGCCCCCAACATGGAGAATGAGCTGTCCATCTTCTACATCTGAACAGCGGGTCTAGGTTCTCCACATGCATTGTCCTTGGTTGGCACATAATTTGCGTAGCCCACTCCCCACCCCACCCCGGGTTGGACACCCCTCCCCATCCAGATCTCCCTGCCTTGATGGTCTCCTTGTAGAGCTCCTGACACCCCCTGGGTCCTTCCATCCCCCCACACTGTTTCATACTACTCTCAGCCCAGAGTCCCAGCATCTGTCCTGATCCCCTGCTGGGTGGAGTCTCTCAGAGGACATCTATGTGGGGCTACTATCCATTTATAAATGAGTATATACCATGCATCTCTTTCTGGGTCTGGGTTACCTCACTCAGGATGATCTTTTCTAGTTCCATCCATTTGCCTGCAAGTTTCATGATTTCCTTGTTTTTGATAGCTGAGTAGTACTCTATTGTGGAAATGTACCACAATTTCTGCATGCATACTTCAGTTGAGGGACATCCAAGTTTTTTTCAGATTCTGGCTATTATGAGTAAAGGTGCTATGAACATAGTTGAACAAATGTCCTTGTATTGTGGAGCATCTTTCAAGTGTATACCCAGGAGTGGTATAGCTATTCACAGTTTTCTGAGAAAGTACCAGATTGATTTCCAAAGTGATTGTACAAGTTTGCACTCCCACCAGCAATGAAGGAGTGTTCCCCTTTCTGCACATCATTGCCAACTTGTGCTGTCACTTGAGATTCTGATCTCTTAGCCATTCTGACAGGTGTAACATGGAATCTCAGAGTCATTTTGATTTGCATTTCCCTGATAACATAAGGACATTGAGCATTTCTTGGCCATTCTATATGTTTTTGTAAATGTTAGTATCTAGGAACAGGAAGGTGAGTGAATCTGAGTAACAAACTGAGATCTAAGGAACAGTGTTATCATTTTAGAAGTGATTGTAATAAATGAATTGCAATTAATTTCTACTGGTTTATTATTGTTCCTTTTGATCTGAGTAATACTGAGTTATCTTGTATTATTCCGTTAGTTTATGATTCTAAAAATCTTATAAGTAAGATACTTAAAGTGTCTCCCTGCTCAGATGTAGCCAATAAACACATCTCCATATGGGTCCCCTAGTAAGGGGAGCAGGGGCTGTCTCTGCCATGGACTCTGTTGCCTGCTCTTTGATCACTTCCCCCTGGAGGGTTCCTTACCAGGCTACAGAGGAAGAGGATCCAGGCTGTCCTGATGAGACTTGATAGGCTGGGGTCAGTTGGTAGGGGAGGAGGGCTCCCTCTCTCTGAGAACTGCCTGTGGGGCATTGGGGGAAAGAGGGAACTGAGGATGGGTCTGGGAGGAGAGGAGGGAGGGTGCATAAATAAAGATGTAAAGTGAATAAATTAAAAAAAGTAAATTTAAATAAAAATTAGTAATTATAATTCTTAATTCTCTCATAATACAATGTATTTTCCCGGATGTTTTATCAATAAACTTTGTTATGTAAATAAGGTTTTGTCATTACAAAGCTTATCTAAAGTTTTTTTTTTTTTTTTTAATTAGTCCACTTGACTGACTCTTGAGTGGGGCAAGGCCTGTAGGGAAAGAATAGACTTTCCTGTGAGAACAGAGTGCCAAAGCAGTACCCTGTGAATCCTCAGTCTCAGGGACTTGGGGCCAATTTCATCCATGATACAGAGATTTGCGGCACCTTTGAGCTTTTGTTTCCTAGTGCTGGGACTTTTCTTGTGTGATATCCTTTGCCTTTCAAAAATGTTTTCTATGATTTTATCTCTTTTAAAAAGAACTGCGGATTCTCTTGTAATTGAACTTTTGAAATCTGCTTTCTAGGTGGATGTGGTGGCTCATGCCTGTATTTCCAGCACTCATAGCCTGCGTCAGGAGGGTTTGAGTTCAAGTCCAGTATAGGCTACACTAAACAAACTGCTGGAAACTACTAGATAATTTCTACTTCCCCAGTGATTTTTTTTTTTTTTTTGTGGTTCACTGTCTCTAGAAATGTCATTTCTTACAATCCTTTTTCATAGTTACCATAACTGTGCCATCTTCCTTCCTTCCTTCCTTCCTTCCTTCCTTCCCTTTCCCTCCTTCCTTCCTCCTTTTCTCCTCCTGCTCCTCTTCCTCCTCCTCTCTCTTCTCTCCTCTCCCTGTCTCTCTCTCTCCCTGTCTCTCTTTCTCCCTGTCTCTCTCTCTCTCCCTGTCTCTCTCTCCCTGTCTCTTTCTCCCTCTCCCTCTCCCTCTCTCTCTCTCTCTCTCTCTCTCTCTCT
>OU015751.1:92651719-92663261 GCA_907169655.1 Acomys percivali | reverse complement strand
TTTTATGTAGAGAGTAATGTAAAAAATTACATTGATGTATTCATATATTTTATTATTTATTATACTTATGACTCAAAGTAAACTTTCTTCAAAACTCTAGACCTGATCATCATGTTTCATTAAGTAAGTTAATGGTACCAATCCATTAAGTGAAATATTAGATGTCATGGAAAACTAGTTTTCTGTTTCAGTGCTTCTTCCATCAATGCTCTACGTTAACGCCCCTCCCTCTTTTACTTACTGCGTTTGTCTAGTTCATGTCCTTTTGGTTTCCTCCTTGAAGCTTTACAGGCTTCTCTGCAGGCACCGTTGCCAGGCACTTACACTTCAGCACTGTTTACAGTGACTTTTTTGTGACTTGTCTTCAAATGTTGTGTGCCTTTTCATCAGTTTATAAGCAGGCACTACTCCTCTGTATCAATGTGGGGGCTGGGAGCTCCCTGGCCTGTTCTTCCACCGGGGACATAAGCAATGGGACGAAGGGACATGAGTTGTGAAGTTCTTGAGATGTCGTGTAGGGACGTGCAAGGGCTCTGACTGCATTTCAACAGCAGTAACTGCACACGACCTTTGACATCTTAGTTGTTGTATTGCAGTGGTACATGATCAGCATCGTCCACATCTACAATCGATGGAGAAACAGTGAGATCCGTTGTTATGTTAATGGCCAGTTGGTATCCTATGGTGACATGGCCTGGCATGTTAACACAAATGATGTAAGTTTTAAATTTCTTAAATGTATTTTACAATATGGTCTCTCACTGTGATATAAATAATGGCCATTTGGTAGAAACATGCAATTTTTTTGTTTTTATTAAGGTTTTATTAATTTTATGTAACTCTTAATTTAATTTATATTCATATAACTTAGATTTAATTATTAAATATAGTATACAAATTATTTAAAATATAATTTAATGATATTTTAAAAGTTAAAAATAGGATGAGGTTATGTGATACCCTGGGGTCAGGTCATGTGTCTCATATGTAAACACAGGTCTAGGCTATCTCAGGACAAAAAGCCTCCCAAGATTATCCTGTAAAAATCTCAATCTGGCTGCCAGTGGAGGTGCACACTTTTAATCTCAGCTCTGAGGAAGCAGAGGCAGGTGAATCTCTTGAGTTCAAGGCCTGCCTGGTCTATAACATGAGTTTCAAGACAGTCAGAGCTACACAGTGAAACCCTGTCTCCAAAACAACCCCCCAAAACAAAAACAAAAAGAAACCAAAGCTAAAAAAAAAAAACAAAAGAACCTCAATCTGGTTGTGATGTTGAGAGGTCCATGACAGAGAAGGTGGGTCACACACGGGATGCTGTGTCATCATAACCTGAGATAGTTTCTTCATTTGTTGTCTGTGTTAGAACAGGTGACACTAGCTTCTAGATAGAGAAGACAAAGGGTTGAAATCTCAAGAATGCTTGTTTTTTCTGTAATTTGTGTTTTCTTTTTCTTCCTCCTGGCATTTTAAAGCCAGAGTAAAGCATGGATTGTAGTGCCTAAGGTGTCTTTGAGACCTATGATGTACAACCCTTCCAGCATACCTGATTGTACTGCTAGTGACTGGCTTTTAAGGAAAACAACTAAATCTACTTCTTGTCTGCATCCTCTTTAATTTTAATCGCTTTGAGGGCAGGGGTTATGATATATTCTCTTTTGCTGTTTTCTCTTAAATGAATAGGGTTTTGTACATTGTCTCCAGTCTGTCTGCAGATCAGAGAGTTACAAGTTGTCCTGACCCAGCCAAGTCAACTTTACTTTGTTTTTGTATTGTCAGGAAGCTAAGAGTCTTGGATTTTCACTAAATATTTTTCAAAAGACACAACAGCAGCAGCAGCAGCAGCAGCAGGGCACTGAAGCTGCATGGAGCTCACAGAACTTGGAAAGTTCCTGCCTGTGCCATTGTAGGGCAAGCTTGTTTTACTGCCAGCAGACTGCCTCCTAGTGGAACTGTAGGCCAATGAGGACAGAGAAATGAAATTCTGCTTCCTGTCCCTTCTCTGATGTTGCAGGAGGATTCAGTCTCTTTATTACTAACATATGAAGGAAGCCTCTGTAGTTTTGTTGACTGACATTAGCTGAAAAGACAGTATTAAAAAAAAACTACGTAAGAGTTTAAGTTCTCTGTGATAGTACTTTAAGAAATGGAGAAGCCTGGTCACGTACACATTCTTTTTGTAGTAGTAATTTTTAGTTTCCGCAATTTAAAGTACACTTGCATATATGATGATGTGTTAAGTTCTTGTTTTCCTATTCCTTTCACATTACTTGGTGTTATTATATGTATTGTATGAGGCACAAATGGGATTTCATATTTGGTAGATCTGTCTAGTGACTGATCTTCCGGGGCTCTGTCTAGACTGATAGCTAAGTCTTGCTGTGCTTATTTGAATCAAGCTGTGGGATATCCTGCGGTGACAAGTGAGGGCGGTGGGCAGGAATGCTGTCTCTGGCTTCAGTGCATGGCACTCAAAGGGCGCAGGTGCCAGGCTCTCCAGAGGGGAGATGCAAAGTGAATCCTCCTGCTTGTGCTTCTGTACAGTCCCTACTCATGTAAGAAGAAACGGCCTAAAGATTTAGTGCAGAAAGAGAGGGTTGTGCATACATGCAGAGAAATGAAGTAGCATTAAAATATTTAATTCTGTGAATTTTACAGTTAAGATTTGGTAAAGTCTTTATGAATTTGCGTTTAATAATATAAATGTATATGTAAAAAATGTTTAATAAATACTTTTAAAAAAGAAAGAAAAGATTTGGTAAAGTCATTCTTTTGATTTACTTTAACTTCACTAAATTTGATCAGTTTTGAATTACTAACAATTTAAAATTAGCTTTGCTTCAGCAATCAAATTATAATTTGTTTTCTGAATTATAAAATTCAATTATAAACAAATATAAAATCTGTCTTTAATGCTATAATTTGAAAAAATGGTCAGATCTGAGGATGTGGTGGATGGTTGTATACTTAACTCTTATTTAATTGACTTTATTTCTCTAAAACTTGTTAATTTACTTTTATTATTGAAATACTTGAAAAATAACTTAAACAGTGCTTTTCACTATTATTGGTATCTTAGACTATTTCTGTTAATGAAGAAACTCATTCTTAAGTATTCTGTTACAAAATAATAATTTATTTTTTGTGACTTTTAAAAATAGAGCTATGACAAGTGCTTTCTTGGATCTTCAGAAACCGCTGATGCCAATAGGGTATTCTGTGGCCAGCTTGGGGCTGTGTATGTGTTCAGTGAAGCTCTTAACCCAGCACAGATATTTGCAGTTCATCAACTCGGACCTGGTTATAAGGTAGGAAGGACCACATTATCACAAGTTTTCTGCAACCGTATTATTGCATGGTCTCCTGTAACACTAGTATTTAATGAAAAATTTCGTTCAGTGTTGGTAAGTGTCATCCCAACTTTTTGTACCCTACTGTGCTGTGCCTTTTCATCTATTCTTTCTGTCTTTAATTATATCCTTTCATGAACTTATTATTTTTTCATGAAGATATTCTGATATTAAAGACATGCTTTCATTATCAGTTCTGAAAAAGTATTTTCTAATAGTACATTGCTTATTAAAATGGTGTTTGAAATCTCAGATTTTGAAATATGTACATTATGTAATGATTATACAGAATGACTCATTGAGAGCTCAGTGGTTAAGGGCACTGGCTACTCTTCCAAAGGTCCTGTGTTCAATTCCCAGCAACCACATGGTGGCTCACAGCCATCTATAGTGGGATCTGGTGTCCATTTTTGGCATGCAGGCATTTGTGCAGATAGAGCATTCATACACATAAAACACATGAATAAATAAATCTTCAATAAAAATAACTTGTTGAAAGGGATAAATAAAGATTTAGAGGAAAAAGCAGTGTCAAATGCTGTACCCAGTTGAGCTCATTGCATTTACTTGTCCCTTGCAGTGAGTAAAGAATGGAATAATGTGTGCTCTCATGTCAAAATTACCAACACTGATTTAATCATATTATTCTGATTTCTGTTTTGCTTTGAAATAGATGCATTATAGGCAAGATACAGCATCGACTACTATGAATTAGTTTTTGTTTCTTTGTTTTGGCTTTGTTTGCTTGTTGTTGTTGTTGTTTTTTATTTATTTATTTTTTTTTGAGACAGGGTTTCTCTGTATAGCCTTGACTGTCCTGGACTCGTTGTACACCAGACTGTCTTTGAACTCAGAGATCCACCTTCCTCTGCCTCCCGAGTACTCGAGTTACAGGTGTGTACCACTATGCCTGGCTACTGATTAGTTTTTAATGAGCATACTTGGTAAGTACAGGTAGACTACTTATAGAGTTGTACAGCTTCAGACTACTTGGAGGTGAGACAAAATTATACATTATAAATCAAAGTTGAGCCAAATGTTGTTGGTGCGTCTCTTTAATCCCAGCATTCCATGGGAGGCAGAAATAGGTAGGTCTTTGTGATTCAAAGCCAGCCTGGTCTACAGAGTCAGTTCCAGGACAGCCATGGCTACAGAAGGAAACCCTGCCTCAAACAAACAAACAAACAAACAAACAAAATAAAAGTTGATAGTGTTTGAGGAACACATGTCTTAATTTAAAATGTTGCTGCTCTTTTTTTTTTAAAGTTTAATGTTTAAATTAATGGAAAGCTTGTTATGGAAGAGTAACACTAAATTTTACAGTATTCTTTCTAACACTTTTACATTCTTATTTCTGTTTTTATTATTTTGTTTTATGGTAGACATGTAAGTAACAAAATTACTCTTTTAAAAAATCTTGTTCCTGGTGATGTAAATAACCAATATACTTAGGAGAGTCTTGCTGTTTTGTGTTACAGTGCCATTACATGCTGTTATCTTTATCCGTTTAGTTTTATTTGTCTCACTAGGCCTAGCTATGAATTGGTATTAGTAGAGCCACTTTCCGCACCTACACCCATCCCTCTCTTCCCTTTTATTGAAAATAGATTTCTTTCCTATATAATATGTCCTGATTACTGTTTCCAGTCCCTCTACTCCTCCCAGTTTCCTATATCAACTTCCATCTGGATCTATTCCTTTATCACATTAGAAAACACACAGGCTTCTAAGAGATAATAATAAAATGAAATAAGATAAAATAAAACCTAACACATCAGAGTTAGACAGCATAAACAAACATAAGGAAAAGAGGTCAAGAAGACACATGGGGAAGGGCAAGATCTAAATATTATGTAGTTCTTCCCCTATAGAAGGAACCAGCATTGTGTTGAACAGATTTGTAAATTAGAAAATTATCATTTGGCTCTTTCTTGGCATGTTCTATAACATTGGTAAAAATGTATAGAAGTCCTAAGTCACTGTATTCCCTCTATAAGTATTCTCTTTATGCAGGGTATGGAATGCCTTCACTAAAATCTAGCATTTATATGAGAAATACATCTAATTGTAGTCATGGCATGAGAAAGTATCATAGTCAGTTATAAATGTCTCTGTGCACCTGAGCATTTGTTAATGGAGATATAACTTCATAAGCACAAATTAATTATCTCAATTGGAAATTCGATGTACAGCTGTTATTCAACAGTTTGTATCTGCAAAACTCTTTGATATTGACAGGGTTTTACTAGAAATGTAGATAATATGAAGAAAGGAAAGATGTAAACGAGACCCAGAAACATTCTGACAGGAACATTCACATACTTCACCCTGGTCTCTTGGTAGTGAGCAAAGTCACTGCTTGCAGGAGAGCTGTAGTTAGACTGTCCAGGATATGTAGGACATAAGTTTGTCAAACATGGCACTCCATTACCTGCACACTTTGACACAGAGCACGTTGTATGGTGAGGCCCTTACTTCCCGTTCTCATTACTTTTGGAATCTTGCCTCTATCTCTTTATAGCCTTAAGAGAGGTTTCCTGCCTTTTTTCCATTGTGATGCATCATTGTCACCTACAGAGTTTACATTTAAGAACCATACATCATTGTAGAAAAATTTGCAAAGTAAAAGTTCTCACATTGCTGTATTTCACTAAGATTATGTCTTTGTGTTGATCTGCATTCATAGCTGTCCATAAGGTGTCGACGTACCTACGGAGCTTTGCTTCTACTTTTATGTCACACACACAAGTATGACTTCTGTAATCTCTATAAAATACATAAACCATCAATGAGAAAAACAGACTATTTTTATGAAACATTTAAATTTATTAATATGATCATCTGTAATTGCATCCACTTTCCTGCCAATGACACAGCTTCATTCTTTCTTATGGCTAAATAAATAATTCCATTGCATAAATGTGCCACATTTTTCTCTCCATTAATTATCCTTTTGTAGGGTTCCTGGGTTGGTTCCATAGCTTAGTTACTGTGGCTAGATCTTCAGAGAACAGTGACTGATATGTATATGTCTCTGTGATGTGCTGACTTGGAGTCCTTTAGGAAAACACCTGAAGTGGTATAGTGGGGTCACAGGGTAAATCTGTTTTTCACTGGCTAAGTAACTTCCATAAGGATTTCCATAGTTGTTGGACCATCTGCTTTTGTGCCAGAATCATGGCATTTTTCTTGCTATGGCGCTGTGTTAGAGCTTGATATAGATATGAACATCATTCTTTTTCCCTATGTTTGTTTTGGCTATCCAGGATCCTTTGTGTGTTGGAGTGTCTAACATGTCTAGCATAAATGCACATGACAGGAAAGTATACCTGATGTAGTTATGTACAAATATTTGGGGTGTGATAGATCGAAAGACTAGTAACTACACTTCAAATAATTTTAAAGACAGTTGAACACTTGGAATAGTTTCAGAAGAGAGGGAACAGCTTGCCTGGGACTGCTGCAAGTGCATGATGTGTATGTAAATGCCAACCCCAACTAAAGGAGCTGCAGCTGGCAGAGGCACAGCAGTTCTAAGGAGTGTAGCACTGTGTTAGCAGTGCAGGTGTGCAGGCAGCTGGAAGAGACGTGCAGAAGTTCAATTTGGAGTACACCTGTAGTATTGCTTAGTTCTTTTTTTGCTTAAGGAAACTGTTAAGACTGGTTTGCTTAGTTTTTGTGTGATGGCTCCAGCAAGTTTTTGGTCAGTGCCAAGCCTGAGAAGGAAGCAGAGGTGAGGGAAGAGAAACACAAGACTTTTGTGGAGAAGTGTGAAAAACAGGTTAGGCATTTCCTCATACTTCACTAGGACAACAGCCAGAGGTACTTTTGGATAGTGCCCACCAGGTGTATGAGGAAATAGACAGCCTGTGCTTCACCCTGGAAGGGAAATGGAAATGCTCCTTGATCAAGTGGCCTACCAGCTCATATTGATGCAGTTCAACCGAGACCTGGCCAAGAGCCTCAAGTCATAACAAAGTGCTTATGTACAATGCCAGCAAGGAACAAATGAGGAGAAGCACAAGAAGTAGCTCCCAGAAGAACTCCAGAAGACTTCCAGGGAGGACCTATAAATGATGCAGGAGTCATTGTTAGGACTTACTCCATTACCACGTGCACTGCTGCATCCATGCTGCCTTCTGGCTTCTCAACTCCAAGTCCAAGCTGGACAAAGAGGGAAGGAGGCAGGTTCTGGGGACCCATTCCTGGTAGATAACCCCTAGGAAGATGATAATAAAAAAGTCAGTGTGTATCTCCAGTGACTCCATCACTGGCCTACAGGCCTCTGTGGGGCCAATCTCTTGAAAAGAAAACCCTGATACCATATTTCTAGTTTCCAACTTCCTCACCTCTGCTGCTCCTCACATCATGGCCTGAAGGCCTACAGTGTCCCGGCTGTCGCTGTCGCAAGCCATGATGATCCATCTCTCTGATTTGAATTAGATGACTCAGCTACCTGCATTTCCACTTCCCATCTGTATTTTACACAAATCCTAGGTGTCTAGGGAGGGAGAGAAGTCACAAGGTGAACACCCCAGTTTGGGACCATGTGTCTCCTGAAAAAGATTGGTTTTTCATGGTCTGTGTAGCTCAGTTTTTTAATTTTTATTTCTATCTTGCCTTCCTTTGGAAACTGGTCAGTGATGCCCAGTAATCAATTTCAGATACTCAAATAAAATAAGAACTCTACAAAAAATCAAACAAGAACAAAACAAGAACAAAAACAAAAGGAAAAATGGTAAGACAAAAATGGAGAAACAAAGATAAAGAAAACCCTTGAAAACAAACAGAAGTAATTGGAATTTGATTAAGAAGGCAATGGTTTGGAAAAAACATCCATTTCTTATCAGAAAACAAGGAAGTCTGTAGATAGAACAAAGGTTTTTAAAGTTATGAAAAACACTCTTCCGTCCCACAGTTCACCCAATGAAAGCATGTTTAGGTGTGAGAAATGAGAAGAATTAGGGAAATGTTGGTTGATGACATCACACTTCAATGAACAAGGTGGGAAGCATGGAGCGTGAGGACTAAGCCATGGCACTGCAAATGAAAGGTGTAGGGGGAAATAAAGTCCTCTTTCTCCTTATTTCTTTCAAATGTACACAGTTGCTTGAAGAAACCTTCGTTCATGTGAAATTTATGTACATAATTTTTGTAATATAGCAAATTGCTAACAAAAAACTAGAGATGGACTGGAAATGGTTTTTTATGGTAAATAGTTCCCATATTTTAGTGTCTGGATAAATGATTTGAGATGGACTACAACTCACTAAACTCAGTTGAAGTGAGTAAAGTCAAAGTTACATACATGCTTGACCGCTTTCAATCAAAAATAGCAAGCAGTTATTCGGTTTAGAAGATGAACAGAATAAGAGGTGTCGGGTAATGGACAGGGTAAACTAAATGTCAACAAGAACATTCACTATTCCATTCATTTATGGTCTCAGTAAATATTGGAAAAGTGAGCAAGAGAAATTTACTGGAGAAAATAACTCATATACTCTGCATAATATACAATAAGATTTATATTTTTAAATAGAACTGGACTGTGGAGCTTTGGCTGACCTGGGACTCATGTACTGGTTGAAGGCATACACCACCATGCTTGGTTGTGTTTTCTTTTTTTAAAACTCAGTAACATTGCTATGTCTTGTGGTGGTTAATTTTGCATATATGTGGAATGTTTTGTATATTTTATCTTTCAATTTTTTTCCTAATAGTATTCGGTATTATTATTATTTCTGTTTCATTGCTTTGAAACTTTTTTCTTTTTCATCTTTAGTATGTAAGATTGAATGTGCAGCTTTATGCATTCTAGGAAAACTCTACACTGAGCTATATCTCTCATAATGTATTTTTATAGTACGTTGAGACAGGACTTCACGAAGATGTCTTGGCTGCTGTTGAACTTACTCTAGTCCAGGCCGAGTTTGACTATGTAGTCTCCTTCCCTCCGCCTCCTGGTTCTCTGAGATTACAAGGCTGCTTCTTGAGGCCTGGTGTTTTTAAAACATGATTATACATATTCGATCTGCTTTGCTTAATTTTGCTGTTTTCCTAGAACTTTGTCTTCTTTATTTTCCTTATTTCAAAAGTATAAAGATAAAATTTACAGAAAATTTATAATCACTATGGCATACCATTCCCCCATCACTTGAAAATTCCTGCTAGTATGATGTCTCCTCATCATTGACTGTTTTTGTTTTGTTTTGTTTTGTTTTGTTTTGTTTTGTTTTGTACAGACAAGAACACTCTTCTGCCAAATTATGGTGTTGTACTAAGTCTATTACAATGAATGCGTTAGCTAAGCTTTAGAACTCATTAATGTTTTGTTAATTTTCTCATAATATTCCTTACAAGAAAACAGTTCAGTTTTCTGCATTTATATTGTACAGTATCTTTAGCCTGCTGACTGAACAGTTTTGCAGATCTTTCTTTCTTCTTTCTTTCTTTCTTTCTTTCTTTCTTTCTTTCTTTCTTTCTTTCTTTTCTTTCTCCTTCTGTTTTTTGTTTGCTTGTTTGTTTTTATTTCGTTTGGCTTGTTTTTTGAGACAGACTTTCTCTGCATAGCCTTGGCTGTCTTGGAACTTGTTCTGTAGTCCAGTTTGGCTTCAAACTCATAGAAATATGCCTGACTCTGCCTCCCATGTGCTGGGATTGAAGCTGTGTGCCACCACTGCCTTGTCAGTTTCTCAAATGATCATAACGTCTATATGAATATTACCAAGGCTCATTCTGACATGTTTTTTGAGCCTTTTCTTAGTCCCTCTGAACTATTCTTCAGCCCTTTCTATCCTGAACCAGGCTCTTAGGCAGCAGCTACCTTCTCTCATCCATCTGATCCCCAGGTCACCATTACATCTGCTGGGCAGAAATCCTGCTACCCAGATTTCTTTGGAACTCTGACTCACAATAGTTTCCTCCTAAAGGCAAATGTGGTCCCTCTCCTGGCCATCCTTTGCTTAGCTACGCTCCTGTTTTCTTCACCTTTCTCAGGTTCTAGGCACCCATACCTGGCAGCCTTCCAGCTCAGGCTTTAATAAGCCAAGCCATAGTCATACATACATACATACATACATACATACATACATACATACAGTGTGTATGTATGTCTGTACATATAAATGCATACTGTGCATTTAAATGTACATGTGCATTCATACTGCGCATGAGATAAGAGGACAATTTACAGGAGTTTGTTCTCTTCGTTTTACTGGGCAGGTTCCAGCTGTCAAACAGATCTTCAGACTTGGTGGTAATAATAGTCTTTACCCACAGAGCCATCGTAGCAGCTGAACAAGTCACACTCTAAATTCATGTTTTCCAAGGGTAGTCTAGATCATCTCCCTCCCCTCCTTACCATCTGGGTATCTGCTCTTCCCATCTTCATGTTCTCTGCTCATGTTCTCATTGTCCTCTGCCTCTTGATGGTAGGGAGTCAGCTCATGTGGGCAGGCTGTATACCATTCATGTACTTGGCTACTTCACCAGGCTCCAACCCACTCCTCTCATGCTTGGCTTTTTGAGTTGATATCACTTACGATGCTGATATCCAGAACTGAGAGGATCTCCTGGGGATACCAGGTGCCTTCCCTCTGTCCCTTCACACCCTGGTGAATTGCCTCAACCATGTCTTTCTCTCTGTTGTTGTGGTTCCATTCAACACCATACTTATGTTTGGTTCCCAGTCCAGGAGCTCTCATTTCTGGATAACGTTTATTTGCGATAATTTGAATGAACTGTATTGCACATAAGCTTCTGTTCTTGAACACTTGGTTCCCAGTTGATGGCACTGTTGGGGAGGTTATAGAACCTTGATGAAAAAAGCTTGTCACTGGAAGTGGGCTTTGGGAGGCTTGACCTACTTCCTGTTTCTTCTCTCTGCTTCTTGTGTGTGGATCAAATGTGATGAGCAAGCTTCCTGCTCCTAACTCTTTCTGCTTGTCCATTGCTGGGCCTACCCTGCCATTGCAGACTGGAACCCTCTGGAGCCATAAGACAGAATAAACATTTTTTCTTTGTTTCTTTGTTTCTTTCCTTTCTTCCCTCCCTCCTTTCCCCCTCTCCCTCCTTTCTTTCTTTCCTTTTATCTTTCTTTTCTTTCTTTTTTTCTGTTTCTCTCTCTCTTTCTCTCTTTCTCTCTTTCTCTCTTTCTTTCTTTCTTTCTTTCTTTCTTTCTTTCTTTCTTTCTTTCT
>OU015751.1:92613232-92651709 GCA_907169655.1 Acomys percivali | reverse complement strand
TCTTTCTTTCTTTCTTTCTTTCTTTCTTTCTTTCTTTCTTTCTTTCTTTCTTTCTTTCACAGGGTTTCTCCGTGTAGCCTTGGCTGTCCTGGACTTCCTTTGTAGATCAGGCTGGCCAGGTACCCACAGAGTTCTGCTTGCCTCTGCCTCCCTGAGTGCTAGGATTACAAGCAAGTGAACCATGCCTAGCTAGTAAATATTTTAAGTTGCTTTTGTCTATGGTATTTTATCACAGCAGTAGAGAAGTAACTGTTATCTTTGCTTTCAGGAATTACACCCTCACCTTGTCAGCTTCTGCATAAGAAGGCCACCCCTTCCACCCTACTGTTCTTCTGTCTTAACAATCCTCCCTCAGATCTGGGGGCAGCAGTTTCTCCTTCAGACACATTTGCACTGTATGCACACATATACAAACACACATACACACACACACACACACACACACACACACACACACACACCACCACCACCACCACCACCCACCACCCCACCACCTGCCCCCACCTTTGACCTTACTTAGCCTTACCAGGTAGCTTTGCAAACTTTTTTTTTTTGGCTTTCATTTATTTATTTTTTATTTTTTTATTAATTTATTCTTGTTACTTCTCAATGGCTATCTCATCCCTTGTATCCTCCCATTCTTCCCTCCTTCCCATTTTCCCCTTATTCCCCTCCCCTATGACTGTTCCTGATGGGGATTTCCTCCCCCTGTATATGCTCATAGGGTATCAAGTCTCTTCTTAGTAATTTGCAGTCCTTCCTCTAAGTGTCACCAGGTCTCCCTCTCCAGGGGATGTCGTCAAATATGAGGCACCAGAGTACGTGTGAAAGTCTTACCCCACTCTCCACTCAGGTGTGGAGAATGTTCTGCCCATTGGCTAGATCTGGGTAGTGGTTTAAAGTTTACCGCCTGTATTGTCCTTGGCTGGTGCCTTAGTTTGAGCGGGGCCCCTGGGCCCAAATCTGCCTATCACAATGTTCTACTTGTAGGTTTCTAGGACCCTCTGGATCCTTCTACTTTGCCATTCTCCCATGGTTCTCTCATCTAGAGTCCCAATAGGATGTCCTCCCCTCTGTCCCAGTTTCCTGGTAAGGGAAGGCTTTCGTGGGACATGCCCCTTGGGCTAGTATGCAGATATAAGTGAGCATATACCATTTGAGTCTTTCTGCTTCTGGGTTAACTCACTCATTATGGTCATTTCTAGCTCAATCCATTTGTCCACAAATTTCAGGAATTCCTTGTTTTTAATAGCTGAGTAGTATTCCATAGTGTCTATGTACCACAGTTTCTTTACCCATTCTTCTACTGAGGGACACTTAGGCTGTTTCCATGTTCTGGCTATTATGAATAAGGCTGCTATGAACATGGTTGAGCAAATTTTCTTGTTGTGTGCTGGATCATCTTCTGGGTATATTCCAAGGAGTGGAATAGCTGGGTTTTGAGGAAGCTCTATTCCCAGTTTTCTGAGATAGCACCAGATAGATTTCCAAAGTGGCTGTACTAGTTTGCATTCCCACCAGCAATAAAGGAGTGTTCCTCTCTCCCTACATCCTTGCCAGCATGGTGTCGCTTGAATTTTTGATCTTAGCCATTCTGATGGGTGTAAGATGGAATCTCAGAGTTGTTTTGATTTGCATTTCCCTGATGACTAAGGAGGTTGAGCATTTCTTTAGGTGATTCTCAGCCATTTGATATTCTTCTGTTGAGAATTCTCTGTTTAGTTCCAAGCCCCATTTCTCAATTGGGTTATTTGGTTTGGTGGTGTTTAATTTCTTGAGTTCTTTATATATTTTGGATATTAGACCTTTGTCAGATGTAGGGTTGGTGAAGATCTTTTCCTTGTCTGTAGGCTGTTGCTTTGTTCTCTTGACAGTGTCTCCAGCCTTATAGAAGCTTCTCAGCCTCATGAGGTCCCATTTATTAATTGTTGACATTAAGGCCTGGGCTGTTGGTGTTCTGTTCAGGAAGTTGTCTCCTGTGCCAATATGTTCCAGGCTCTTCCCCACTTTTTCTTCTAACTGACTTAGTGTCTCTGGTGTTATGTTGAGGTCTTTAATCCACTTGGATTTGAGTTTTGTGCAAGGTGACAAATATGGGTCCAGTTGCATTTTTTTACACATAGACCTCCAGTTAGACCAGCACCATTTGTTGAAGATGCTATCCTTTTTCCATTGAATGGATTTGGCTTCTTTGTCAAAAATCAAGTGACCATATGTGTGTGGATTCATATCTGGGTCTTCGATTCGATTCCACTGATCAACCAGCCTGTTGCTGTGCCAGTACCATGCTGTTTTATTTACTATTGCTTTATAGTACAGTTTGAGATCAAGTATGGAGATTCCTCCGGAGCACCTTTTATCGTACAAGATTGTTTTAGCTATTCTGGGTTTTTTTGTTTTTCCATATGAAGTTCAGAATTGAACTTTCAATGTCTTTGAAAAATTGTTTAGGTATTTTGATAGGGATTGCATTGAATCTGTATATTGCTTTTGGTAGGATGGCCATTTTTACTATGTTAATTCTCCCGATCCCTGAGCTAGGAAGATCATTCCATCTTCTCATGTCATCTTTAATCTATTTCTTCAGAGTTTTGAATTTTTTTTTTCAAACAAGTCCTTCACTTGCTTAGTTAGAGTAACTCCTAAATATTTTATATTGCTTGTGGCTAATGTGAAGGCTGTGGTTTTCCTAATTTCTTCCTCTGCAAGCTTGTCATTTGTGTATAGGAAGGCTACAGCCTTTTTTGAGTTAATTTTGTATCCAGCCATATTGCTGAAAGTGTTTATCAGCTGTAGGAGTTCTCTGGTGGAATTTTGAGGGTCACTTATGTACACTATCATATCATCTGCAAATAGGAATAGTTTGACTTCCTCCTTTCCCATTTGGATACCCTTGATCTCCTTTTGTTGTCTTATTGCTCTGGCTAGAACTTCAAGTACTATATTGAAGAGATATGGAGAGAGTGGGCAGCCTTGCCTTGTTCCCGATTTTAGAGGAATTTCTTTGAGTATTTCTCCATTTACATTGATTTTGGCTGTTGGCTTTCTGTATATAGCCTTTTTTATGTCGAGGAAAGTGCCTTGTATCCCCGATCTCTCTAAAACTTTAAACATGAATGGGTGTTGGATTTTATCAAATGCTTTCTCTGCATCTAAAGAGATGATCATGTGGTTTTTTATTTTCAGTTTGTTTATATGGTGGATTACATTGATGGATTTCCATATATTAAACCATCCCTGCATGCCTGGAATGAAGCCTACTTGGTCATGATGAATGATATCCTTTATGTGTTCTTGTATTCGTTTGGCAAGAATTTTATTTAGTATTTTTGCATCGATGTTCATAAGAGAAATTGGTCTGAAATTCTCTTTGTTGAGTCTTTGTGAGGTTTAGGTATCAACGTGACTAAGGCCTCATAGGATGAATTTGGTAATGTTCCATCCATTTTTATCTTTTGGAGTAGCTTGAAGAGTATCGATATTAGATCGCCTTTGAAGGTCTGGTAGAATTCTGCACTGAAACCATCTGGCCCTGGGCTTTTTTTTTGGTTGGGAGACTATCAATGATTGCTTCTATTTCTGTAGGGGAAATGGGACTATTTAGCTTGTTTATCTGTTGTTCACTCAACTTTGGCAAGTGAAATTGATCAAGAAAATCATACATTTCCCTTAGATTTTCAAATTTTGTGGCATATATGCCTTCAATGTAGGATCTTATGATTCTTTGTATTTCTTCAGTGTCTGTTGTTGTGTCTCCATTTTTATTTCTGATTTTGTTGATTTCAATAATGTCTCTCTGCCTTTTAGTTAGGTTGGATAATGGTCTGTCTATCTTGTAGATTTTCTCAAAGAACCAGCTTTTGATTTTGTTGATTCTTTGGACTGTTTTCTTAGCTTCTAATTTGTTAATTTCAGCCCTGAGTTTGATTATTTCCAGATGTCTACTCCTTTTGGGTGTTTCTGCTTCTTTTTTTTCTAGGGCTTCCAGTTGTGTCGTTAAGATGCTGATGTGCGATGTTTCCTATTTCTTTTTAAAGGCACTTACTGCTATGAATTGTCCTCTTAGCACTGCTTTCAATGTATCCCACAAATTTGCGTACGTTGTTCCTTCATTTTCATTGGATTTCAGAAACTCCTTGATTTCTTTCTTTATTTCTTCCCTGACCCAGGTGTCATTTAGCAGAGAGTTGTTTAGTTTCCTCGTATGTGTAGGCTTTTTGTTACTTCTGTTGTTGTTGAATTGCAGCCTAAGAGCATGGTGACCTGATAGGGTACAAGGTATTATTTCAATCCTTTGTATCTGTAGAGGCTTGCTTTGTGACCTGCGATGTGATCAATTTTAGAGAAGGTTCCATGGGGTGCAGAGAAGAAGGTATATTCTTTCTTGTTTGGGTGACAGGTTCTATAGATATCTGTTAGATCCATTTGACCCACGGCATTGGTTAATGATGTTATTTCTCGGCTTAGTTTCTGTTTCATTGACTTATCCTTCAGTGAGAGTAGGGTGTTGAAGTCTCCCACTATTATTGTGTGGGGATCGATGTGTGGTTTAAGCTTTTTTTTAGCAGATCTTTACAAATGTGGGTGCCCTTGTATTGGGAGCATAGATATTCAGAATTGTGATGTCATCTTGGTTGACTTTACCTTTGATGAGTATGAAGTGTCCTTCTGCATCCATTTTGATTAATTTTAGTTGAAAGTCTATTTTGTTCAATATTAAAATGGCTATGCCTGCTTGCTTCTTGTGACCATTTGCTTGGAATATGTTTTTCCAACCTTTTACCCTGAGATAATGCCTATTGTTATGGGTGAGATGTGTTTCTTGAATGCAGAAGAATGTTGGGTCTTGTTTATGTACCTATTTATTTAGTCTGTGTCTTTTTATTGGAGAATTGAGACCGTTGTTGATGTTGAGAGATATTAATGACCAGTGGACTGTTAATAGTCTTAATTTTGATGTTTTTTTTTTTAGTCCAGCGTTTGTGTAGTTGTGTTTTTGCCATGGTATAGTTACCTATTTCCTGAGTAGTTTTGGTTGTATCTTGACCCTTTGGGATGGAGTTTTCCTTCTAGTACCTTCTTTAAAGCTGGATTTTTGGATAGGTACTGTCTGAATTTGTTTTTGTCATGGAATATTTTGTTTTCTCCATCAATGGTTATTGATAGTTTTCCTGGGTAAAGTAGTCTGGCCTGGCATCTGTGGTCTCTTAGGGTTTGCAGGATCTCTGTCCAGGCTCTTCTGGCTTTTATGGTCCCTGCTGAGAAGTCGGGTGTAATTCTGATAGGTTTGCCATTAAATATTATTTGCCCCTTTTTTCTTGCAGCTTTTATTACTTTTCTTTGTTCTGTATGTTTTTTCTTTTGATTATTATGTGACGGGCAGTTTTTCTTTTTGGTCAATTCTATTTGGTGTTCTGTAGGGCTCTTGTATGTTTATAGGCATCTCTTTCTTTAGATTGGGGAAATTTTCTTCTATGATTTTGTTGAGAATAGTTTCTGGGCCTTGGAGTCTGATATCTTCTCTTTCTTCAATGCCTATTATCCTCAGATTTCTTCTTTTCATTAATTTCTTGGATATTTTGTGTCAGTTTTCCAGATTTGGCATTTTCTTTAATGATTGCTTCAAGATCTGTGATTGTATCTTCTAGACCTGAGATTCATTCTTCCATCTCTTGGATTCTGTTAGAAAAGCTCACCTCTATGTTGCTCGCCTTCTTTTCTGAGGTCTCACGTTCTCGTTTTTCTTCTGTCTGTGTGTTCATCATTGAATCCATTTTCATCTTCAGATCTTGATCTGATTTTTTGATTTCTTTCATCTGATTGTATATTCCTGAGTTTCTCCCATTGCCACTTTATAGGTCTTCAGAGCTTGAACCGTTTTATTTATTTCTTTCATCTGGTTGTTAGCATTTTCCTGAAAATTTTCCAGTTCCACTCTATGTGCTTGTTGTATGTCTCTTGCCTGTTTGGCTGCGTCTTCCTGCATTTGATTATGAATTTTATTTGTTTCCCCCATTATCATCCTCATTACTGAGGATTTGAGGACATTTTCTTGTATTTCCGTTGTATTTGAGTTCACTGGGTTGTTTTCTTTGGGATAGCTGGAAACTGGAGACGCCATGTTGTTTTGTGGGTTTTTTTTTGCGTAAGCTTTTATGCTGTCCTTTAGACATCTTGCCATCTCTGTTTTTGTTGGGTAGCTTCCAGAGTTGGGTGGAGGGAGTCTGATGATAGATTCACTTGTTTTCTCACCATTTCCTTAGGCTGGAAGCTCTGATGCTTCACTGGTGTGCATGGCAGGAGGCTAGCCCTTTCGTTTTGGACTCTCACAGCCAGTGATCCTCAGCTCCCCTGTACTGTGGGACCTGCAATCTTTCTGGGTCTCTGAATGAGCATTGGGCAGGCCAGGGTATTTACAGCCTCCTGGGTCTCCTGCCATGTCCAGCCAGGGACACTGGACCCAATCCACGTGCCTAGCTCAGCTAGATTCTCAGGGCCCGAACCATCTTTCGAGCCCAGCTAGGGACTCTGGGCCCAATTCGCACACTGAGCTCCCCTAGGGACACTGGCCCCAAAATGCACGCAGAGTCCAGCCAGAATTTTTGGGCTGGGACTGCACACCAAGCTCAGCTAGGGGCTTTTGGCCCAAAGTGCGTGTTGTGGTCAGTTATAGAATCAGGGCCCGAACCTTCCACGAAGCTCAGCCAGGAATTCTGGATTCAAATTGCGCACTGTTTCTAACCAGAGTCTCAGAGCCAGGACTGTGCCAAAAACTCAGCTAGAGTCTCTCGGCCTAATCTGTCTGCCAAGCACAGTTAGGAACTCTGGCCCCAAACCGCATGCTGAGCTCCACCCAAGTTTCTGGGGCGGAATTGTGCACCGAGCTCATCCAGGGATTCAGGACCCACACTGCACGTTGAATTCAGCCCAGGAGTGTGGGCCTAAACTGCGTGGAGAGTCCAGCCAGAGTCTTCGGGCCGCCAAGCCTGTGTGCAAAGCTCAGCTAGAGTCTCTGGGCCCAAAATTCCCGGCAAGTCCAGCTAGGTACTCTGGACTGAACCTGCGTGCTGACCTCAGCCTGTGTCAGTGCCCTAGATCTGCCCGCTGAGCTGAGCTAGTATCTTGGGCAGAACTGCTCGCTGAGCTGAGGTAGCACCTCGGGTGTAACTGAGCGCTCCGCCCAGCCTGCGTCACAGCAGGGGAGCTGCGGCTGAGCTGAGCTAGTGCCTTGGGCAGAATTGCTTTGTGACCTGAGCCAGTGTCTCCACAGCACTGCGCACTGAGCTTAACCTGGGACTCTGGGGCTGAAATGTCCGCCGAGTCCAGTTTGGGTCTCAAGGCACCGCGCGACCCAAATCCTGCCCAGATTCCCCTCTCCCGCAGCAACTTCCACCAGCCACCAGACCAATTGCCTCCACCGGAAGGCTCTGAGCTGCAAACCTCAGCCACTGCCACTGCTGACACTGGTGCCACTGCTGCCGCTGCTGCTGCTGCTGCCTCTGCTGCTGCTGCTCCGATCCGAGAAAATCCGCCCTCCTCCTGTGTGCAGGGGCACTCAGGTCCTTCGTACCCTGGTCCCTCTGAACCATGGAGCACTCCTGCTGCCGTGGTGTGGGGACCTCAGTGTTCCTGGCTCAGAAATCTGTGTAATTCCTTGAACTGTTCACTGGAGCTTCCAAACACGGTCCATACTGCTCAACGCCATCTTGGATCAACTTTGTAAATTTTTTTAAGGGGAAGAGGAATAGAAAGATAAAAGTGATTCATTTATTTATCTGTAGTGGGATCGCTGCTCCATGGGGAAATTTTCTTTTTATTCTTTACTGATTTTACTTTTTTCTTTTATACCCATACCTTCTTCATATCTTCACCAGCATTTTGGTTTTGTTGTTATTGAAGTGAGGTGATATCTTCTTGTAGTTTTAATTTGCCTTTCCTTGGAGATGAGATTAGGTGTTGAAGTACATGTCTTCTTGTGAGAAATGCTTATTGAAGTCTATTGCATAGTTTTAACCAGGCTATTTTAATTCTATTTTGTTGTTGGTAACTTTGGTGTACTTTCTATGTTGTGTATATAACTCTCAGTCAGAGTTATACTTTGCTAGTATGTGTTCTCATTCTGTGGTTTGTTTCTCAATTCTGTTTGTATGCAGAGCTAAGCCTTTTAGTTTCTCTTTGGATTTAAAGTATGCCTCCTATTGATACTGCATTGTAGGACCTTGATTTATCTTCTTGTTGACAACTTCTGAATGCTGGTTTTTCACTGAATTTATTTTGAATGTTATTATTTACACATCATACTGCCCTCATCTGTGTCTTTGACTTTTCTGGCTTCAATTACCTGTGATCAGAGCATAGTCTGAAGACATTAATAGGAAACTATGTTTAGATGAGTTCAATTAAAATCTCTGTGAGCACAGACCTTTGTTATACAAATTATATATTAAATAAAACTTATGTATATTGTATAGTATAGAATCAGTTTATTATACATATGTCATAAAGATTCTTAGAATGGAATACCTGGCCTTCTAGTGCGGTCAGAGTTCAAGACAACCAACTCAGATGGGACTTGTGAAAATGGGTGCTGTGGAAGAGCTGTCTGCTGAGCTAAAAGGCTTTTGCAGATTCATTGTGAAGTTGAGCAGGGTGTAACTCTTCAAGTCCTAGGATGACATAGCTGTTGTCACTGGTATAGTAGAGTTACCAGGGGCTCTGCTGTTACTTGGGGATTTTGGAGTTTTGATCCAGTGAGAGTAGATTTATGTCCACAACTCAAAACGTTCTCTGATTACTACAAAAATGAATGAGAGTACTTGAGAAAGAAATTGTAAGGCTTTCATGCTTATGTGTTTACAGTGACTATACACACACACACAAACACACACACACACACACACACACACACACACACATATTTCTGTAAGTTATATCTCTTACCTTCTAAAACTGAATAATTCTTCATTCTGACTTTTTCAAGTTCCAATGTACTGAAATACCTGTCCTTCCACGGCAATACAGACACATTAAAAATCTATGCTTATAGTAGAAGAGTCCGTTTCAGGAAGTGCTTGATAGTGGCTAATGAGACTTAGTTTGATATGTCTTTTCACAGTGACGATGTCATTGTGTTAAATGGTGTGTTATTGGATCTTGTATCAGCCTTTTTTTTTTAACTTATGAAATGTTAACAGTAATTAAAGAGCCAGAACTTGGCAAAATGGGTAAATTTATATATATCATTATCTTAATATGTTTACTTTTAATTGGTTTAGTCATTTTCTATCTTAAAATACTGACCTCATTTCATTCTTTGAAAATTTCTTTACCAATTTTACCATTTTGTTAAGCTTATGATTATGATTCTTACTCTTTCCAATAATTTTTATACTTTTGTTGAATGTCTATAATTTACACGTTATGTACCAAAATCCCTCTCCTCCCCCCAGTAAAATAAAACAAACAGACAAACAATCCTGTCACAGAAGCTGTAATGTATCACACAATATAGCCTTTTGCCCACATATGTTTACTTTCAAATGTTCACTGCTCCGAGTCATGGGTCTGGTTGGAGGCTTATACTATCATTACCGGGATCCTCACTAGGACTGCTGTTGGATATCACATCATTGGTGTGTGTCAAGGAGATTCTTAATCTTTTATTCTACACGTCAGGCCCCTTCATATGTTCCAGCAGGTCATACATGGGGTAGATGTTGGAGTGAGCTCCACTCAGAGCCCTGGATCAGGGACCGCTCCCTTGTCCTTAAGGCAGGGTCCACTCTCTCGCTCCTGTGTCACCAGGGCAGGGCCCATTCTCCTGCTCCAGTGTTCTCTGAGCAGGTCCGGCTCAAAGGCTTCTGTGTCACTAGGGCAGGGCCAGCTCACTCACTCCCATATCATTAGGGCAGTAATAATCTTACATCTTTAAGGGTGATAATACTGATTGTAGGGAATTCAATTAAAATTAATATATTGAATATTTATTAAATTCAAGGACATACTGTATGCTTTGGGGATTTATATGATTAAGCTTATACTTTTTATTAGAATATAATTAGATCCCCAACATTTATAATTAAAGGTTGTTATATGTATTAGAAAGGAAATATAATCAAAGTTTTAATGCTAGGATGATTAATTCCAGCCTAGAGGATTTAGGAAATCTTACACAGAAGGAAAAATTTTAAGATTTCTTAGAATATAAGTCAATTTTACAGGTATTTGAGACAGAGGACATGATTTGCAGGATGGAAAGGTATATCGAATATATATATGCATAGACCCATAATTAGGTGCAACTTGGTGGTAGAACACTTAGTGGGAAGGTCAGTTTTATAATGAAGCTTCAGGATGTATTGGATAAGCTTAAGTTGTTGGAGGCTTTGAATATCAAAGTACTAAATTTGGACCATACTTTTTTGCTCAAGTAGAATTATCAAAAAAAAATCATAGTAAGGAAATTAATTCATCGTATTATGTATTTTTCAAGATAGGGTTAGAGATGCAGCTTTTAGGTTCTATGATTTTTTGAATAGCTCAGGATGAGTTATATATTGTGCAGTGGTTGGGAAATTGTAAAATAAAGAACTAGCATCAGGACTTACTTATTGCATTTTACAGAATCATTACAATAGTCTTTCAGCAACGTTCATTATGTACTATGAGGAAACACATATTATACTTTATATAAATATGACGTACCATGGATGGTGGCTCACACCTCCAAACCCAGTGCTCAGGAGGCTCAGCCAGGTGAATTGCTGCAAATTTGAAGCCAGCTTATTTCAAAAACAAGGCAAACTAACAAAATGCTTATATTCTTGATATTCGCTAATGTCACTAGTGCTTTCTGGAGGTCAGTATTACAAAATACCGTGATGCCACTTTTGTGGCACTTAGACTTAGCTTTTTAAATGAAGCAGCATTTTAGTACATTTTATTATATATATTAATAATAAATGTTACTTATGTATATTATGTAAATGATCAGATTAGGCGTTTATGGTTCTACTAAATGAGGCCCTGCCTCATTAGCATCTGTGTTACAGATAGTTGGATATGCAGGCTGCCTGTATATGATGTTATGTCCCTGTGTATATACATTTTATTAGAATAGCATCTGGCCTTAAAATTATGATTCTATTGTCTCAGTCTTTTGAGTAGTGGGATTTTAGGAATTTGCCGCAATACACCTGGCTGCCTAGTACCTAACTGATGAGTGATTGTATCACAAATAATTATTAAACAAAGGCTAGTTTTATGAAAATAAATTTTTTCAAAGATGATTTCTGTAGCCAGACTGATGTATAAGGAGAGACCACAGATAAACATGTCATCCTATGATTAATTGTCTATAATAATGAGTTAGAGTAAACTGGATATTTGTTAGCTACTCTCAGAACTACTGGAATTGCCCATAGCACGCAGTGGTCAGCTGAAAAGATGCGCTCATTCTGCTTCTTCATGTTTCAGGGTCCATGAAAGTCGTATTAGATACTTTGGATATTTCATATTAAAAGAATGTTTTTTGGGTTTGTTATGGGATTCAGCACTGATATGATTTCAATGACATCCTGTATTATTTGATCATTGGAAACTAAAGTGCAAGATCCTGTATGTAAACTTAATAGGGGACATTTAGAGGGTGTAACCCACTGGACATCTTCTATGTTTTCCTTTAAAGTCACTTACTAAGGAGGTATCTTTCAACACTTCACAGTTAATCTTTAGTTAAGGCTAGCTGCCCAGGTTATTTAAGGAAAGTTTATTATAGAATTTAAAATTGATTTAAAAATCATTAAAGTAGGAGCTGGGTGTGGTGGCGCACACTTTAATGCCAGTACTCGGGAGGCAGAGTCAGAAAGATCACTGTTAGTTCGAGGCCAACCTGGTCTACAAAGTGAATCCAGGATAGCCAAGGCTACACAGAGAAACCTTGTCTCAATAAACAAAACAAAATGAAAAAGAATTAAAGTATGTATGTCACATGAAGAATTATAATGTATTTATATATAGAATACATTTATGTCTTTTGTGCATAAATGTATAAATAAAAATGCTAACTGGTTTTGTAGAAAAATCCTTCTGATAATTCATGCTCTCTGTGTGATATGATTTATTGTCTTGGATATTGGTTCTGTAGGTTGTACATGGTGTAATGAGCTGTGTCAGGGACTGTATGCAGGGCCCACAAAGATGGGTATGCTAGTCCTTACTTTTGAAGAGTTATTTACCAGAACACAGCAACTGTTATCAGGTTAGTGTATAAAGCAATAGGTAAATATGAAAACATTTTAACTGCTCCCACAGTTACACTTAGAGTTCTATGTAATTCATGGTAAATTGTGAAACTTGTCTGAAACCACCAATTACATCTGATTGCCTCTGACTTGAATTCAGTTCTGAGAGGAGTCCTTGATGCATGCAAGTTTTTTAAAAATCAAATTTCATTTTAGAATGTTAGGGATATATGTGATATTACACTGTACACCTACTTCTTTCATTCTGTTTTGTGCTCTTTATTAACTACCTATATTCTCTAGGCATGTTTCTATTATTCTGCATAAAAATGATAACATATAGCATCATTGGTATAGGAAGCCACTGTTCTATTTCAGCTCTTGTCATTGTGGTTTCTTAATAGATAATGTGAGGTCTCATAGGAATGATAGTGTGTAGCAGTAATACATACTGTATGTTATATGTGTAGTCAATTTCTATAATACATTTACTTATATTTTGATAATATTTGTATTAGGAAATTTGAGAATAATATTACATTCTAATTTTATAAAAATCCATACCATTTATTTAGAAAAAATATTAAAATACAAATCTATTTTGATAATTGAGAAATTTTAACTTTCCCTTTTGTTTTTACTAAAAATAGATTATTTTCTCATACAATATATTGTGATTACAGTTTCTCCTCCCTCTACTTCTCTCAGTTCTTTTCCCCCTCCCTTCCCATCTGGAACTACTCACTTTTTGTATAATTAGAAAAGAACAGGCTTCTAAGACATAACAACAAACCATAACAAAATAAAATATAAGATAAAACAAAAACATTACATCGAACTTGGGCAATGCAAACCAACAGAAGGAAAAGATCTGCAAGAATCAGAGACCCACTTATTCACACTTTTAGGAGGCCCATAAAAATATGAAATCAAAAGCTATAATATATGCATAGAGGAACTGTGGCCTACCTGTATAGACCCTGTGCTTGCTGCTCCAGTCTCTGTGAGTTCGTATGAGCTTTACTTAGTTGATTAAGAGAGCTTTGTTCTCCTGATGTCTTCCATCCCCTTTGGCTCTGACATTCTTTCTGACTCCTCTTCCTAGAGCTTAGAGAAGAGTGGTTTGATGGACACAACCCATTTAGAGTTAGTTATGCATCCAATGTCTTTCATTCTATGCATAATGTCTGGCTGTGGATCTCTGTGTTCTCATCTGCTATGGGAGGATGCTTTCTGATGTTGGCTGAGCAAACCACTGATCTATGAGAATAGCAGAATGTCATTAATGGGTCATTTTATTGCACTTTTTTGGATGTGTTTTTGTTTTTTTGTTTTTGTTTCTGTTTTTGGACAGGTAGTATTTGGTTTTACTTCAGGACCCTAGGCTATCTTGTCTCTGGTTCTTGGTCACCCAAGCAGTGCTGGGTATGGGTTCCATCTTGTGATTTTTGATAGCCTGTAGGGTAACTTCCCATACAAAAGCTGATAAATGGGGGAGTGAAGGTTCCATGTAGGCACCAGTTTGACCTCTCCTTGTTCAGTGAGTTGTGTCGGTGTTGTCTTCAGAGAGCAGCCTGTTTGTCTTGGTAACAGCCTGGGGTTGTTTGAAGATTACATGAGACCCCTTTGGCCAACAACTCAATTATATGTAACCTAAATGATAATTTTACTAGTTTGTAAAATTCTCATTGCAAATTCCTTTTGCAGTATATGTTAGGGACAAAAATAAAATTTTATTTTTTAAATGGAATATATTGAAGCTGTTACTTTTATTTTGAGAAGTGTGAAGCAGTGAGTTTTAAAAAGTAATTAAAATTATAAGCCTTGAGGTGAGAAGTAATGTTCTATATTTCATTTAATTAAGTAGAATGAAATATCTAATTCAAGTAGAGAAGTATTGCTTATGTCTAATATTGAAATAGCTAAACATATTTTAATGTAAAAATACCATCCATAATTTTGGACACATGTTATTAATTATTCATTTTGCATTTTTCTTCACTTACATTTGGTAATTTTTGGTTTGAATTCAGATTGGAATAAGAAAGACACAGAGAGTTGTCAGGCCAGAGATAGAGAAGGGCTTGAATTTGCCCAGATATGCTTGGTCTCCAGTATTTGTTAGTATTTGAGTTAATCTAAACATTGAGTTATTCTTTAAAAAACACCCATATTTTCTGTTAATAAACAGATAACTCTCAGAACTGAGTGATAGTAGCAAGATGTGCAGCATTACCATCAAATGCCAGAAAAATGGTGGGAGTATGATCGTCATTACTTTAGTTGTTACTCTGCTTTAAAGACTCAGCTTTTACTGTTACTTTAACAAGAGTATTAATGAAGCCTTATTTTTACAGAGTACCTTCAAGTTTAAATCTGAGAGTGATATTCATTTGGCAGAACATCACAAACAGGTTCTGTATGATGGGAAACTTGCAAGTAGTATTGCCTTTTCATACAACGCCAAGGCCACCGATGCTCAGCTTTGCTTGGAGTCCTCACCAAAAGAAAATGCGTCCATATTTGTGCATTCCCCACATGCACTGATGCTCCAGGTAGGTGGATGGGGTTTTACACTCATGCTATCAGCACTGAGAGTGTGTCCATTTCCCACTGTAAGCACTGATCACCTGCAAATTTCTATAGCTGGATTTGCTTTTGAATTCTTAATCCAAACTTTTGTCTTTAACTTTTTACTTACTTGGAAACTTGTCCTATTTGTTATCATTTGTTTCTGTGTCCTTTTAAATAAAATCTGTTGACTTCCTGAACATGAAATTGCTAGGGATAAAAAATCCTCGGATTTGTCTTATCTGCCAGCTTGAAAATTACTTGAGTGCCTTAAACCCAACAATATTATGTTCTTCTAGAATAACTGAGTTTGGCTTCATAGTTTAGGATAATGGCTTCTCAGCTTATCCCATATTTAAAAGTGACTAAAGATGCTCCATATTTACTGTTCATATGTATGTCTATCAATAATTGCATGCTTGAGAACTCTTACAATAGCAGAATTCACTAACCGTATAAAGATACCTGGGACAGTAAATGGTGTTGGCAGTCATGACATGGATGTTAATAAGTATTTTTGTCTTTGATATAGGATGTGAAAGCTATAGTAACACATTCAATTCATAGTGCAATCCATTCAATTGGAGGGATTCAAGTACTTTTTCCACTTTTTGCCCAACTGGACAATCGACAGCTTAATGACAGTCAAGTGGAAACAACTGTCTGGTAAGTTTTCTTTGAATGTACTGTATGCTACTGTTTATGCTCTTACTTAACTCATGGCATATTCCATGCTATGTAACATATTACGGTTTTTGGTCTTTTCTTAAGTTTTAGAAAGAATGTGTTTGCAACTGAGGCAGACATATGTCTGCATAATATAAAATAAAAATGACTAATAATTATATTCTGATTATCATAAAACTTCTCCTAGAAAGAAATAATTCTAGATGTAATAAAGTAACTATGATATACAGTTAAGGAGAAGGCTTAGTTAACTCCAACTCACCCGCAGCAAGTGCTCATAGTTCTATCAGATTATATTAAACTACTAAGGTGAGGTATATTCAATAAGTTTAAACAGTTTATAACTTAAAGACTTACTTAGCTTATAGTGCTATATCATGATCTAAGATTCGAACACTATTAAGTAACATGAGCTTTACTTTAAATATAGTTCATTTTTGAGGGACACAAAAAGGGTGGTTTGTTCATGTTCAGGGAAAATGAAATGCCTTTTAGTGATGTTGAATTTATATTCTTATAAATTACCTTATTTTATCAAAAATACCATATAAAGCTGTGCTTTATATATTTTCTACAGTGTTGAGGATAAATTTTAGCATTATATAGCCTCTGCTTTGGATTTCAAGAGCAAATTATATAGAAAAACATTTTTCAGTCCAAAATTATAAAGACTTCATGAGCTGAGTGTGTACATATACACATCTATTTTTTAAAATGGGTTGTTGAATTTTAAATTAATGGAAAACTAGTGAATGAAGTTGTGGGAAAAGTTTAAGATCCAGTAAAATATAAGGTATGATTTCCTCAAATTAGCTGACTTGACTTTGAAGGCTTCAGTATTAGTGTTAGTGTTAGAGTTAGTATTGGTAGTGGTATTGCTCCTGTATTGGGACTGTCATTTTGTAAGACACATAGTTATTTATAAATCTGTTACTCAATTTCTGACATTTAGTGCTTATTTATTTTATTTTTTGTAAAATAAATGTTAGAATTTTGAAAGTTGAAAACTTTGAAGTGAAAATGAAAACTGAGGTTGTGTCCTTTTGGGCTGTTACTTTGGAGTGATTATTATCTTGATCCTTTCATAGATCAGTTTAGTGAAACAAAAAGACAAACAAAAATAAAGAAACCATGCTTTATGGTCCTGAATTTAGTAAAAAAATATTTCGTTACTTATTACCTAAGAGGAGTGTGATGCATTGTGATCTGTGTTTTACACTAAATGCTGTGGGGGAAAAAGGAGAAAATGCCTTCCTATTTAAACTAGTCCTTAGGGATTACTTTGAATTCATATAATTTTAATTGCAAAGAGATCATACTTCTCAGTGAAGGTTTATTACAATCATAGTTTGGGGTGTTGTAAGTAAATAAATTTATTATAATAATATTTGCTTTTATGGATAGCTGTTATAAAATCTTAGTGTTAATACCACATGTAATGATTATTTGGGCCTTTTAAGTAACGTTTGAGAATTCTTTTTTTCTGCTTCAGTTCAAAACTCATTTTAGTGCTTATATTTATCTTAATATTTAAGTTTTATTTATTTCATGAAGGAGATGAAAATGGAGAAGTTGACATTCTAGTTTTATACTTTGTTTTTATCATCCATCTCAGTTCCCCCCTCATAATTACTAATTTTAACTTAATAAAAGATGTACATTTTGTTTTTAGTTTATGGCTGATAGAAAACATTATAGGAAAAGTATTCCAGTCCTCTTTAATAACAATGCATATCTACGTCTAAGACACTGGGATTCCATTGTGTGCTCCTTTGAATTCTTACCTAGTATTTTCACTAAGCATTGCAAAGCCCTTGATATCCGAGGCATGCTGTTCATAAACATGTGCAGGCTGTTGTACAATCTTTTAATGTTCACTCTTTGAAAGACCAGGATATAATACACTGTGTCAGCAAGATAACCATTTATTCATAAAAAGCAAATTGCTTCACAGGATTTCCTCCTCATGTCTAGAATACAGATTTTTACTTATGTAAAGGTTTATAGAATTTCTTGTTTTATGATTATTGGTTCATAATGATGACTAGGACCTTAAAGTAGGATGTATTATCTTACTTTAGCCAGCATTAACTTGCTTCAAATAAATAAGAATCATTTAAAATGTTAAAACATTTCCAACAGAAATTCAGTATACTTTTATAAATGTTTGTATAATAACTATACAACAAAATTACAGTAAGTTCTCATTTTCAGTGGCTTTTAAGAGAAATTGAGCTAAGCTGTAGTAAGGTTTTGCTCTAGTTTCTTTGTTTAATTCTGAAGCATTTTATTTTCCTTGTAGTAAGCAAGCATGGAAGCCTTTTTATAAAGTTTTTACTGTTTTTGTGGCCCCATTTTTTGTTCAGCATAGGCAGACGCAATGCTAAAATCACCCACTGAGGATAAGCTTACTTTGTGGTTTCTGGGAGGGTAACTTATTTCTGCAGGATGAATTTTCTGTCTTTATCCTGAATGTTGCCTTATTATTACTCAATTCCTGAACTTTCAGGTCACTCAATTTATAATTCAAATCCTGAACTCAATATTGATTATTAGTGCTATTACAGTATGTTATTAACTCTTTCACACCACAGTTCATACCACTATATACCACAGTTCATACCTTAGAATAATAGGGAATTAGAGCTCCTCAGTATAGTTAAAAAACATTTGTAGGTAGATCCATTGTGCCCTCTGGGTTTGCTAATTAGGGTGAATGAGCTAAGTGACATTACAAGATTTTTCGCACACTTTGATTTTGTATTTTCAACACTCTGTATCACCTTTTCTTCCAAAGGCTCATGTTACTTTACATGTGACCTTCTTCCTACTAATGACTTTATTGAAATAGGACTTGAACTTTGAGTTTTTGCTTTTGTGATGACAATTTAGAAATCAACACGAGATTCAGAAACTGGAACATTTTCAGATTAATTTTCTTACATTGGTCATTGGACTTGCCTTTTCCTATAAAACTTAATCTCTAGGAGTAATTGTCTTGATTGCTTTTAAAGAAAACACCTAGGTGTAACCTTCATTGGCTCCAAAATTGATCAGTAATAGGTTCGTGGGTGAATAGTACAGAACAGAGTCAAATAGTTTGTGGCAATACATGTAGTAATTGTTCAAGAATCTGCTCTTCAGTAAGTAAAGTAAGCCAATGTGTTATATTGGTGGGAGTTCATGCTTTTAAAATTATTAATTTCCTTGAGTAATTATTCATCCCCATGAATAACAAAACTTCCAGATATCTTTGGTTCAGATTAAATTAGGTATGTTGAAATAAGAATGAGCAATTAAAATGTTAGGCAATATAATCAAAACATTCTTTTATTATTATGTGACTTAGTATAAACGTTTTCTAAACCAGTGATTTAAGCTCATTTTTTTTTTCTATGAAGCAAAAAAGTACATTGGAAAAAAGCTGGGCGTGGTGGCGCACACTTTAATCCCAGCACTAGGGAGGCAGAGGCAGGCAGATCGCTGTGAGTTCAAGGCCAGCCTGGCCTACAAAGTGAGTCCAGGACAGCCAAGACTACACAGAGAAACCCTGTCATGAAAAACAAAAACAAACAAACAAACAAACAAACAAACAAAAGTACATTGGAAGTTCTCATGAGACATTATGCGATGCAAAGGTAAATGCTCATTGGTGTCAACTCTCTTCTGTACTCTTTGATTGCAGATCATGGGGTTGGTCATGAGTTGGTAGAAGTTGTATGTGATATTCATTGAGTACTTTTGTCATGTCTGTTTCATCTGAAAGACACTTTCATTGTCAGTTACTAAAGACTTTTCAAAGGTAAATAACCACACATGATTGTTAAGTGCCAGCAATACATTCTTTCTGTAAAACCTGATGAAAATAAGATACTATCATTTGTAAACTATAGCTCAATACAATATTTAAAAAATTCTTGAGCTATGTGATCTACCTGTGGTTGATGTGACAGTGAAAGTGAATAATTATAGGATCATACAAGTGACAAAATGCTTTATGATTTTTAATTCTGGAAAATGGACTGCTGTACAAAAATTTTTAGATTTGTATTGTAGGCTTTTAATCTAGCTAGCCAAAAACATAGCATGCAATCTCAGCCAAAGAAGTAAAGCCTGTTTTATATATGATTGTTTCTTCTAGTGGACATCGATATTATAAATATAAAAATTAGTGATTTTATTTTAAATGTTATTGAAATACTTTGTTATTTACAAAAATACTTCATTCAATTTTATTTCATTTTTATATTTTTTATATTTTTATGGAAGAACACATTGTTCCATTTAATAGTCACATTTGCTTGTTTGCCTTTTTAAAAAATTACTGGATTGATAAGGAGACCATCTTTGAAATGAAACACATCGACAGCACATGGAAATAATAGATGGCAGGAAATCCTTTTGTTATATTTATCTAGAAAGAGAACTGTGTTGTTATTAGCCTGATCTAAAATGTTCCCTAAAATCCCTCATAGATTTGAGGGGCTCCATAAATTATTCATTTCTCATTTAATGTTTGGTTGCTTTTCAATTTTTTTCTGGAAGATTCAGAACTTGGTTGTGACTAGGGTCTTACATTTTGTAGAGCATCAGTGATAGTGACCCTTTGCTAGTACCTTACGTCTTTCATTATGTTTGAGCAAACTCTTAATCTGTTGATATGTGATTCTCTGTGTACAGTGCAATTTTCAGAACAACAAAATGTTCCCTTTTCTCTTGGTTTCCTGATGTAAGGAAGTCAATTTCAAATAAATTTTTTGACACCTTAGAGCCAGACATCATAAAAACATTAAAAAACACTGGCTATTTCCAAAGTAAAATATGTTAATGTTTTTCCTTTGTGGCTCATCTGTTATGCATATTATTCCAGGTAACATTGAGAATTACTCCCTTGATGACCTAGCATTTAGAAACATGAAGGCCTTGGAAAGATAGCTTTCATATGACTTTGGAAACACATCTGCTTTTCAGTCTCATTTCTTACTAGTACATGGTAACTCAGTCTGAGATGGAAAGACAAGCCACTGTAGGGCAAAGACAGAGGGAAATCTTACTGAAAAGCTGTGGGGTGCTCTCTTCTTTGAGGTTATATTTGGCTCAAAGCAGTTGCAGATTTGACATGAACTTCTTGTAACTCTGAAAGCCAGGTTTACTAATTATCAACTTAATACAGTACAGTCAGAGTTGAATTAAATGTGAGGGCTTAAGGATATCTAGTAGACTAGTGGTCAGGAATTCAAGTGTGGGAAGTTGTACTGATTGATTAGTTCCTGTAAAATGAGTGTCTTGCACAAGGGTTATGTGCAGGCATACGTGGTGCCAGGTACTGTCTGGTTATTCTGCCTTATCTTGTGTGTTGTGACTAGGACACATACAGCCCGCCCTCCAAGTCTCAGTAGAACCTTGATGAGGATCAACTGTGAAACTGTGAGAGTGTAGATCATTGTACCGGTCACCCAAACTTATAAAGGAGTCCATGTAAAAGACAGTCTTGATATTGTTAATTTATGGTTTGAAGTAATTGGGGCAAAAACAGACTTGCAGATAGATTGCTCCCAAGGACACAGAAAAAAATGTATGTGCTTAGTGCTCAATAATTCATTGAATAATAACAGAAGCTTATTTTTTTCTGGTAATTTTCTATCTCACAAATGTTTAGGACCTCTGTCTATCAGAATTGAAGTTCTATACGAATCCTAGACATTTATTGTATTCTTAATTCCATTTGGACATTTCTATGATAGTTTGATGAAAACATTAAATTTGTTTCACTTCTGATACTTCCTTTGTAATTCACCTTTATAATGGAAATAGTTGCTTTGAATCTGAGTATTTATTTTTATTGACATCTTCTGTGGATGGAGAGACTCAAAGCATCTTTTAAAAGTTACATTTTTGATGGATTGATCTAGAAATTATCATAATGAGTGAGTTCACCCAGAAGCAAAAAGAGACAAATGGTATACTCACTTATATCAAAACATTAGGCCAAGGGATACGTCCCATGAAAAACTTTACTTAGAAAGAAAGTGGGTCAGAGGAGAGGACATCCTATTGAGATTTTAAGTGAGAGTAGCATGGAAGAATGGGGAAATAGTAGGATCCACAGGGCCCTGGAAACCTACAAGAAGAACTTTATGACAGGCAGATCTGGGTCCTGGGGTCCTCCTCAAACTAAGGCACCAGCCAAGGAGAATATAGGCAGTAAAATTCGAACCCCTACCAAGACCTAGCCGACGAATAGGATATTCTCCACCGTTGAGTGGAGAGTGAGATCTGACTCTCACACGAACTCTGGTGCCCCTTTTCTGACCACGTCCTCTGGGGAGGCCTGGTGGCACTCAGAGGAAGGATAGCAAGTTACCAAGAAGAGACTCAATATTCTAAGAGCATATATAGGGGGAGGAGGTCTCCCTCAATCACAGACATAGGGGAGGGGAGAAGGGGGCAAGTGGGAGGGAGGGAGGAATGGGAGGAAACAGGGGAAGGGCTAACAATCGAGATGTAATATGAATAAATTAATTAAAAAAGAAAAAAAGAAATCTAAAAAAATGGATTATCAAATAAAAATAAACTAATTTTTCACAAAAAAGTTACATTTTTGAGCAATTCTTTATGGAGATAAGTTAATTGTGAATATTAATCAGTTTCCAAGAAAATTAATGAACTGATTTTTGCTTATTTTTAACATGCTTGCCTCAGTTGTATATCTGCTAAATACAACAGACATAATGAACATGTCTGAGTAACGCAAGAAAAATTCTGGAGTATGCCTATAATCTCTATCACATTTTTTTCTTTTACCAACTCATGTATAATACAAAGGGGATTTAAAAAGTATTAACTAGTAGCAATTGGTGAGTTCTGTAGGTAAACTTTGTGACTCATCTAAAACATAAGCAGTAATTAACAACATCTCTACTGAAGTTGGTACCTGGTTTCATGTAAGGAAAGTTTAGAACTTAAAAGTGGAACAGAACAGGGAAAGCAGCATCTGTATGTACTGAGTTACAGTTTGATGGGAGTTTGAGGCTCTGATGTGATATTGCATGGTACTATGACTTTAGATAGGACAGCTAAGAGAAGGGACCATGAATGCCTTTATCAGTGTAAGTGATACATGATGTAAATATCTTATATTCATTTAAACATCACATAGTTAAACACATACAGAAAGATAACATTTGACTCCATTAGTATGTACAGTTACACCTTTTATGTAAAAGTATTCAGAAGGGGAACTATTAATACCTAAAAAAAAAAAAAATGTGATCCGAAGTTGATGCCTTTGTAGCTTCTGAACAATTAAGAAGAGGGAGAAACTATTTGTTATATAAGTTGACTAACATGTAGTCGGAATAACATGCTGAGAAAATTTTATTTCAGTAGATGTGCAAATTCTTGTTTCCTTGATTTTGGAAAATTGTGAATGACTTTGGAGCCCCAAAAGGAGTTATGAAATCCATCAGTATTACAGCCAAGTCATGATAAACAAGGAAATACATATTTACTGACAGCTCAACTCCATGATTTGGATGGATTCTTCAAAATGAAACTTTCTATTGTTTCATGTAAGAGCAAATGATACATATAAGGACCACCTGTAGCCAGTGATTCTTATGAACTTTAATCTGTTTACATAAAGTTGATATGAAGATTTTTGAAATGGGATATTTCTGATTTAATCAAGTGGTCAGACTTTTGTTTGTTTGGGTTTTTTATTGTTTATTTTTTAGGTACAGCAGGAGTAACTGGTTGATAGGAAACACTGAGTAAGGATAATGCAATTCAGAGAGGAAAATCAGTTTATATTGGTTGGGCATTGGAAAGGATTTTCGGGTTTGTTGTTAGGTTGCTCTTCATCATTTGTTTCTATACCTACTGAGTGAAGCTACGGAAGGAAAAAAAGGCTGTTTTGAAATTGTGGGTGGAGGATAATAACTGAGCATTGTTCTTGTGAGTCAGCATTAATACATTGTAAACATTAATACATAATCTATTTTTCTGTCCTCCACAAATCAGTGTGTATGTTTGGTAAAGCATTTGGTCTCTGCCTATTATGAGTAGCTTCTGCAAAGTGTTGTAAAGAATTAAGACAACTTTGGTGTTGTTGTGGTTTATTGAGCCAAATATACTGGAGTATATAATATAAAGAAGATTTAGAATTAAGTAAGGAGAGACTAATGGGACAAAACTTTGAAGTACATAGTATTATATAGTGTTTTGTTTTTTCTAAGACGAGCTTGTTTTAGAATAGGAAATGCAGTGTCAAATTATACATGAAATTTGCTGGCTTTCTTCAGGATTTAGAGTTTTAAATCTCATTCTCATATTTCAGAGGAGCCCATGTTTATTTTTTTAGGAGAGGAGGTTAGAGAATTGTATATGGACATTTACCTTTGTATCCCATTAGAGACGTATGCTTTCATTTCATTGATGACTGACTGACAATATTGGAACTAGGAAATATAGGCTGTATATAAAAGATGAAAGCAGTTAACATGGGCATTGGTAATAACTAGTATCCTCTCTGGCATGCTCAGTTTCTTATCTGGTGCATTTTGTGAGTTGCTGTAGTTCCAGGTCAGAATTGCAGCTCGGTGTTATGAAAGGATCTGAAGATTGTTGACACCGTGACACTGTATACACTTGACTAACCGATGATGAGGTACTATTTATCACTGGTATTTCCCATTAGCATACGAAAATCACAAGATAGTGGATTACGTTGAACCGTATTAGTTGGAAGATTCACTTAAATCAGCAAGAATGAACAATCCCGATAGTAGGCATATTCTATTTGTTTCTGTCATTCAGTACAAGAATAAAATTGTGTATTTGGGAAAACTTATTGACTATTTGAGAGCTCTCAAAAGTACACAGTAGTAGGTAGAGTGAGCGAAAAGTGCAGACTTCATAGTACTTTTAAGCTAGTGTTATGTTCACTATAGTTTATGACTTTTCTATATTCTCAAGGATGAGCTACATGCTCTAGAAATCTGGACAGTGGTGTGGGAGTTGTATTTTGAGAGAAAGAGGAGAATGATTATATCTAAGAGAAACTCTTTCTTTCTAGTATGGAAGTTACTTGGTATTTTCTTTTCTGAATCCTGTACTTTTGTGTTCTAAATTCTAGCAGTCAGTTTCACCTCAGCAAAGGCAGAGACACTAATTGAGCCCAAACTATAGCAGCCAAACCTAACGAAGGGGAATTCTTTACCTTTAATAGGAGAAACAAATCACCCTGAGTTATCTTTTTTAATTGTCTCAATTTTCCTGCTGGTAGCACTGGTTATGGGAAGAGTTAGAGAGAAACAAAAGGGGGAAATAAGTCTCAGCTTTTTTTGATAACCAATGTGAAAAGAGTAACTCTAGAGCCAGGAAGTGTCAGTGAAGCCCAGAAAGGGAAAGATACATTTCTCTGAGCCAGTGCAGTTATATATATATTTGCTCTATTTCAGGAGTACTAGCCAATACAATAAGACAAGAAAACCAATATGACTTCCAGAGACTGTAAACAGAAAATTACAAGTATCAAAGATGACATGAATTGCTACATATAAATTCTGAAGGAATTGACATACATGAAATTCTAATTTCAGTTTGGTAATTTTATATTCTTTAGCAAGAGTGTAAGATAAAATATTCTCAAACAAATTTAAACTATTTTTCTCTATGTTAAGTGCTATAGGCACTTGATTAACTTCTTTCAAGAGTGGTTTTACAGGGTAGAGTGGTAGCTTTGTGCCTAGGGAGATATTCTGCTCTTACAGAGAACCTGAGACTTGCGTTTGGTTTCTAGCATTCACACCGAGTGGTTAACAATCTTGTGTAACACCAGCTGAAGGGAACTAGTGCCTCTGGTCTCTCATGTAACTGCATATACATGCATATACACACACTGACATAGGGAGACACGCACACACGCACGCACGCACATACACCCACCCACACACACATACACACACATTCCACAGATTTTTTAAAAGAATATTTCAAATTTTAAGTGTTTAAGTATAAAGTACATGAAATATGTATAGGATTTGTGTGCTGAAAACTGCAAATTGCTAATGAAATAAATTCAGTATTTAAGTAAGTGGAAAATTACAGAAGTTTTGTGGATAGAATCACTAAGCAGAGTGAAAACAACATTAAGTTGTTATGTAGAGTTAATAGAACACTAGCCAGAATCTCTGAATATGTTCATTGGTGCCAAAGTGTATAAAGTACATTTGCAACACAGTGAAACTGAGGGAATTTTAATTGGGTGGCTTTAGGACTTACTATAAAGTTATAATGAAGACACATATAAACACGGATTTTGGGGGCATGTGAAGATACAAAAAGCACTTGGAAATAAGGAGGAAAAATAGTCATATACCTCAATCACCTGTCAAAGCTATGATGCATCCCAGGTAAAATAAACTAAAAACAAAACAAAGCAAAACAAAAATAATTTACCCTAAATATAGAACATGCACCTAGAAAATAGGAAATATAAGGGGAAACATTTGTAGCAGGGAGGACAAAATCTTTTTAGATATGACACCAAAACGAATGAAAGAAAATATTCACATTGTATCATCAGAATCAATTCTTCTGCTCTCAGTAAAATGTAAAAGGCCCTGAGTGGTAATGATCCTCCATGCCGCCTCCGTACTTCCCTTCACACTTAACCTTTCCTAATCTATACCCATGCCCCTTCATACCACTTGCATTCTATCTCCTGTCTCTTGAAAGCCCCTCCTTCCCTTCCCTTTTACTGGTTTCCTGACTTCTGCAGGTACTCCAGTTGAAACATACATGTCAAAACCAGCTTTCAGATATGAGAAAAAATATACAACAATTGTCTTTCTGAGTCTGGATTTCTTCACTCAGTATTATGTTTTCCAGATCCACCCATTTACTGGAAAATGTTACAATTTTAATTTTCTTAACCAGCTGAGTAATATTCCATTGTGTAAATGCACCACATTTTCATTATCCATTCTTTAGCTGATAGGCACCTAGACTATTTCCGTTTCCTAGCTATTGTGAACAGAGCATCCCTAATCATGGATAAGCGAGTGCCTCTGGAGTTGTATATAGTGTCCTTTGGGTATATTCCCAAGGTGGTTGTCTTAGTGTTCTGTTGCTGTGAAGAGACAGTATGACTGTGGCAGTTCTTATAAAAGAAAACATTTCATTGGGACCTGCTTACAGTTGGGAGATTTAATCCATTATCATCATGTCAGGGAGCATGGAATCACTCAGGCAGATATGTTGCTGGAGAGTAGCTGAGAAAACTATATCCTGATCCACAGTCAGCAAGAAGAGGGTGAACTGTGCCTTGCTTAAGCATTTGAAACCTACCCCGAGTGACACACTTTATCCAACAAGATATACCTCCTAATTCCTTTCAGATAGCACCACTCCCTGATGGTTAAGTATTCAAATATATAAGCCTATGGGAGCCATTCTCATTAAAACCACCACAGGGTGTTGACATGAACAATATGGTAGGACTAACACTGGCTTTTTGAGGAACCTCCTCACTTATTTCCAGAGTGGCTTTACCAGTTTGAAAAAAAAGCTTTACTCTTTTCTTCTGTAAAGCTTCCTAAATTGCATGCATCTGGGAAACAATGCCTCTTCAAGACACCATAACTATCAAGTAAAAACCCTGGTGAATGAATGGGTTCCCTTCTTTGATTTGTTGGCCATAGGGTTCTCATAATCCCCAAACATTATAGGTCATTGCCATTGCTCTTGGTTACCCTTCAAAACTTGTTGGTAAGACCCTATTGCTGAAGACACCATATACTTGGGTCATAAAGCATGAACAAATTAAGCCAGTACTCACTCAGAAGCTTTTTCCCTACTTGCTTTTATAATGCTGAAAGTGTTATGTTCTCTACCGGAGGAGAAAAGTAATGATCAGTCTTACCCAGCTATGCTTCAACAGTGGCATAAATGTGAATCACCAACCACTTCCTGATTGAATCTACTCCAAAAGATTGAGGTCATGCTTGGCACTGTTTATGGGGCCAAGAACTTGGAGCTAAGTAGGTCATAGGCCTGCTACAGATTGGAAGAAGATAATAGCCAATTTCTTATTTGAAGAATGGTTTATTTCAAGTGAACACAAAGCTCTGTCAACCCTTGAATATAAAAACAATCCAAAAAGAAAAAAAAGTCAAAGAAACCCCACTTAACTAGACACATTAGTAAAATCAATGTGTCAGAGTAGCTCAAGAAGGATTTCAACCTGATTAGCTCATAGTGGGCTACTGTACACCTAGTAGAATGACCAGAATTTTTTTTTAAAAAAAGCAAGTATGTGGCCAATGTTAGCAAAGCTGTGCCACATAACCGGAACCCAGTATTAGTGGGATTACCAAAGGGTACAACCTTTTGTGATGTGGTTTGACAGTTCTGTATAATATCAGCCATATACATGTATACTTTAGCTTCCTGTTCCTTGGTTTTATTTATGAGAAAAGAGTGGAAAGAAACTACTCACAAACACACATTCCTGTGTGCCTTTGCAGTTGTCTTATCCACACTGTCATGCTATAACCTTACCGCTCTCCTGAGATGAATGGATGTCCAAAGTGACTCACCAGTTTCTACCATGAAATATCTTTTAGTTAATAACAATTTGAATATACTTAATTACTGGGATGAATCTCAAATTTAGGTAATATGTGGACGTCTAGAAGGGAACCTTGCAAAATCACATACGTTCTCCCCTTTAACATGACTTTCTAAAAAGTCAGAGCCGTAGTGACAGAGAAGCATTCTTGCTACGTTACAGGTGTTGAGGTGGTGTGACCCCAAAGCAGAAGGGTGAGAACAAGGACATTTTAATTTGTGGGTGTCCATGGAGGCCAGAAGAGTGTGCCAGATCCCCTGGAACTGGAGGTACAAATGTGCCACTATATGGGTGCTGGGAACCAAAGCCTGGTCTTCTGCAAGAGCAGCCAGTGCTCTTCACTGATGAGCTCCTCTTCAGGCAATGTATACATTTAACATTGTTGTTTATTTCATTGATACATCTAAATAGTAAAATTTTAGATCTTGAAGTTTTTCTTTTGTATTTTAGATACAAGATGTTGAAATACAAAATTGCAAACTATAACAAAGGAATATATGAATGCTTAGTTACTTGAGTTTTAGAAAGCCATGCAAAATCTCTTAAGCATGTGTAACAGCGGTGGCAGTTGTATGTTTAAATCACTCAAAGGAAAACATTGAAATACTGAGCTGAGATTTCATGGCAAAAGATACCCAAAAGATAGCCTATGCTACCACCATGCTCTCCGTCTGTCCTTCCTTTTACTGGTATTTCATATGCTGTTTCCTTTAAATAGTTTCCTTTGGCATGAAGCTGAGTAAGGTGGCATTGCCTGTATCAGTGTTTCCCTCCATACCCAGTGGTCCTTGAGGCGATGTCTTTAGGAACGCCAGGCTCAAAAACTGTTAACTGTACTTGCAGTTAGAATCATTTGGCTTAGACTGTTCTCATTTTGAACTGTCAAGGGGTTACCTCTTCTGATAAATCGATTCTTATATTTAAATACACTTTTTAGATAGTGGGAATTAGATCTATGATCTTACATATTCTAGCCAAGCATTTCTTCTTTTACTTATGTCCTTGGAGCACAGCCCCCTTTGAAGTTTGTGGCAGGGTCTTACGAAGTTCCTTGGGTAAACCTTGAACAATATTTTGCACCCTACAAACAGAATGATCCTCTTGGCTTGGAGTCTCAGTTAGCCGAGTACAAGTTTATGTATATTGTGGTGACAGTCATAGCACAGAATCTGTGGTGTAGTAAGTATTTTATATAATTTTAATAATCTTAGAAAGATTTTAGTATATATAAATATTAGGTGGTTAAAGAGATGAAAACAGAATTTCAAATGATTTTTTACTCCTAAGGATATCTTAAATCTTACTTGAGACTTAACCTAATTTTGAATTTATTTTGATATGCATTTGCATGTAGGACTTTTAAGATATTAAATATGCCATTTTAAAGGCAGAGAAGAGGTGTTGTATCTCAGCAAACCTTTTGTATAGGTTACTTACATTCTTCTTAATAAGAAATCTAATTGGAAAGCTAACCAAGGTATGATATCTTTTTGTTTTGATATAAAAACCAAATCTTTATCTTCTATTTTATATGGGATTGCTTTAGAAATGTTCATGGATTATTCATTCCTCCTAACTTCATTTACGAAGGAGGCAGATATTTGCAATATCTTGTGTATCTGAATACTAAAGTCCCCAAAGATAATAAAACTTTAATTCCATCAACGAATAGTCTGTATTAGTTATTTTGAGACACTAATTGGAAAAGGCAGTGGAAATATCTCAGTCTGTACTCACATTTTAATGGAATTAAATTATAGTGTGTGTATTTTCATATAAAATTATTTATCATTATATAGTAACTAAATATTCTCATATACTGATCAAGACTGTTGTATTATTTTCTACTAAGATGGTGAGCAGGCCCTAGCAAAAAATGACCTCAGCTGTTACTGGTATCATGCCACCTCTCCCACCCCCTGACAGTTAGACCTCATACATAATAATACATGAATATTAGTTGCTAGCTTAATCATAAAGCTTATTAAAAGTTGGAAGACGGTAATTGAGTTTTCAATGGAAAGTGTCCCATAATAGATTTATCAGTGTCATTTTTCTTCAGAGGAGACATGATTTAAAATCCTCAATCATTCCTAAAGTAGAATTGTTAACTTAGAAAACAATATATCATAGGACTTTTAATTGAAAAGGTTAACAATTTTATATTACTGCGTGATAGTCAGTACCTCCTCTTCTGCCAAGGAGCCCTCTTGACAGTCTGTCCCTGGTTGAGGCTGGACTTTGCACAAGTGTGTTCTATGGTGTGTTAGTTTTGGCCGACAGAGCTGCTTGCCTTCTGGCTTAGCCTATATGTTTAGATTCTCTGCACATGAACTGATGTGTTCTAGACAGGAAGTAGAATGCAGGAGATATAGGAATGGGCTGAAGTATCCTTTATATTTGCCTTTGTATCTAGGGGAGTTGGAAATAGGCAAGAATGGAGAGAAATTTTGTATGGCAGTACACAGAATTTTGCAAGTTTATTGTGAGCCCTGCAGCAATCCGATGCATTTTAGTTACTGGTAAGTTTGCTAAATTATGTTTGAAACTGTACCTCTTCAAAGATAGCCATCTATTTACTATTAAGTCCAACATGTCAAAAATACCGTATTTTAAAGATTATTTTTGAAAAGATTGGTATTATTATTGCATTTGGTCTCAGGTATAAATTAAAATTACTTTGGTTAGTAAATGCATTTGAGTTTTTCTGTTGTCACGGGTAATACCAAAGTGAAATCAATGTTTTTTGGACAGCATGGTCTTGTGTTTAGTTGGAATAATAACCAATTTATCATGTTTTTGCACTGGAGTGCCACTGTATTTAGAGGTTTGAGTTCACACATTACATGACTGCAAATGGATAGTCTTGTGATATGAAAGATTTATAAAAATCCACAGCTTCCTTGTAGTTTTATGTGGTTCTGCAAATGTGTGTGACTTTCTCAAAGAGTACATTCTGCTTTTTCTTAATGTGTCATAGGGTCCATTGTGAGCCAGACTTGAGTCTTCCCTTTTGATAGCTTTGATGCTTAGGAACCCAATTCATGTGTAGGTGAAATTCCATGAATAGGTCTGGAAATTGTGGAATATCTATGCAATAGCTTTCTTTATTTTCAAACATTTAAACATAAGTGTTAAATGTAGTAGAGGATTTAAGCAGGCATTTGTGAAGTGGACTTGACTGTTGACCCAATTTATTTAAAATCAACTAGATTTTAAAAAATCAACTAGATTGCTTAATAGCTTCTTTACGGAATTCCAAGGGATCCCTTGCTATTTGTGTTTTTCTTAGGCATGCCTACCTTTGGCTTAAGGACAAAGTAGGAAGAGTATCACTAATTGGTCATATTAATTTTTATCTTTGTGTTGGGGGTGGTTAAGAATGTAGGGCTAGCTAATGTGATTGAGTTTTTATTTCCTCTGATGAAGTTCTGTATTTTGGAGTAGTATGTTTTTAGGATATCAAGTAGTTTGTTCAACCATCAATTTTTATAATAATGGTAATGATTATTTTGCTGTTGCTTCTTGTTACAAGAAAACTGGTGATTTTAAGCAAAATAAATAAATAAGTGGATAAATAAGTATTCTAAATTACTGGAGTAGTGCATTGTGAATCCTTTTGAAACCAGGAGAGCTAAAATAAGTCAAAATCCAGTTAAATAGGTTTCTTTGGTAATTGTTGGGCTTTCCTCACTACAAAAATTTTCTTACTTTTAAGATTCAGTACTGTTGTGCTTATTATAAATAGGTGATTTAAAGTATATTACAAAACATTTCAGATAGATATTATTTCAGTTCATGATAAAGTCTGATATATGGCAGTTTATTTTAACTGCATTAAGCACACATAATGAAGGGTGTATATTTTGATTCATATGTGTCAGTGCTGCTGGTTGAAACTATACATCTTATGAAGAAATACATTATCAAAGCCTAATTCATTGCATTTATTTTCCTTTGTTTCCTCATTTATTCATTCACTGTACATACCAGTGCTTAACTTTGTCTGGTACTTACTGTTATCTGATTTATGTGTTTGTGTACAATATGTAATTAATTTCAACAGCTTCTCATTTCTATAATACATGAGTCATTTCTTTACTTTGCTCTCATGAACTTTTCTGAGGGCATGTGTGGACATAAGTGATATGTAACATTCCTTTGGTTTTCATAAATCAGTTACTTGCTTATCAATAATAGATACTATACATAGAATAATGTATATATTAGTATATATAGAATAATGGTATGTTTCTTATGTCAAGTTTATTTAAGGTAGGAAATATGCTTTTAGATGTGTATAAATACATTTTATGCTTAACTGAAATATAAACTGTACAGTTATTTTTTTAATTTATCATTCTTAACTTAAAAGATAAAACTAATCATATTTTCTCTTGCTTGTGAGAAGATACATGTTTGTATAATAAAAAGCCATGTAGCATTTTTAAACAAAAGAGAAATTAATTTGTTTGTTGTTATTGTTTGGCAAACAGATTATGAAAATGGAAGACTTTGTTTCCATTAAATATTTAATGACTAAAAAATGAAATTATTTGTACTTTACTCACAGTGCTACTCTTTTGGCATTCCTCGTTGAACTACTTAAAAGTTCAGTAGCCATGCAAGAACAGATGCTGGGTGGAAAAGGCTTTTTAGTTATTGGCTACTTACTTGAAAAGGTAAGTGGTGCATCTTGATGGTTTTTTGTGGGTAGCTTTAGTCACAGGACAGTTGACAATCACTAATATTATTACCTTTTAATTGTTCAGTTGTAATATTGTTTGATAATTAATGAACATTTTATATCATGCTTTGAATGTAAGTATTGGCATGGTGTTAAGAAATTGTGAATGAAAATAGAAAAGGGCGAAAAATTCTCTTGCAGGCCTAGAGAGGATGAGGCAGGAGAGATGCAAGTTTAAGGCTAGTCTGGGCTACACTGTAAGACTCTGTCTCAAGAACACCCAATTTAGAAATATATTCCTCAGGCTACAGAGAATGACAACATGAGCTACACCTCGCAGTGACCAGTAGTCGTGAGGGCAAGGGGGCAGGATTTGATGTGAGCCATGTTAGTAAGCTAAGATTCCTGCAGATTAGGTGAATTCAATGCATTCTTGCCTTGAACTACTTTGTCTCCAGTGGGTGTGCTGGAATAGAACCCTATTTTTGAGGGCACGCACTTGTGTGTAGCTTAACCATTTGTTTGTAAAGGTAATTTCTACTTATCTTTGCTGTAAAACAGGGACCTTATGACAGTAAGATTTTATTGTTTTCTTTTTAGGCACTATACGATTTTTACATAGGTTTTTGGTGCATCTTGATGGCTGATCACACAGTCATCTGTCTTTATTACTGCTTCCTACCACTGCCTAACTACTTCTGTCTTTGTATTTTCATCTGCATTAACTCACCAGTTTTCACCACAAAACAAGTAGTTGCATTTCATTTTGTTATATTGACATTCTTATTAAACCCTTCTGTTAACATGTTGGGTTCACCTTTTTAATATTTTAGGATTTCTTCTAATTTTGTGTATCGAAAATTTACCTGATTCTTGATATATTTATATTTCCATCAAATATGTTATTTCATATATTAATTTTTTAAATATTTGACTTGTCATGTATATAGAAAAAGAATTGGTGATAAGGGTAAACTTCTTGTATTGCTATTGCTATTCTTTAATTATTTAAAGGGTTTTGTAGATGCTTTAAATTTTTGTTGGTAGAGTAATATCATGAAAATTGATGATTTAATTTCTTTTTTTTTGATATCTGTTTTTGTTTTTCCTGTTGCTTTATTGTCTTATCAGAGACTTCTGGTGCACTGTTGACTAGAAGTTGAATAATGGACACCTATTATTATTTATATCATAGCATATTTAATAATTAGAATCTAAAATATAATCTATTGCAATAGATGAAATTTTATAAGATATTTTCAAAACCCAAATAAAAATTGCTCCCCAATTCAAAAATTTTTGTCATAATTACATTGAATTTTAAATCATTTTTTCTATTTATCTAATGAAGTTCTAATTTGTTGCTTACTTTTTGAACCATCTTCATGAATTTTCAAAGAGAAAAAGTCTGTTTACTCATAAATACGCTCTTGTTCCAATAAGGCTTTCTGATAATGACCCTACTTGCATTTATATTACTAACACCTCTTCACCACTGACCTTGGTTGTTGCTTGGTTACTTCAGTTTTCTTCACTTTGACACCAGCTGCAGCATTACATTCCAGCAGTGTCTTTCTTCAGTTTTGTGTCATTTTCTCATTTTTCTATTCTTACCTTCTTTTATTTCCTTCTGTACTTCTGAAAACTGCCTTCAAACTGCTGGCCTTATTCTTGAAAACTTTTCTCCTGTAATTCATTCAATGAGATTATGTATTTGCTTGCTTTCGTTATCCTATAGCTAGTAATTATTTTCACACCCCTTCCATTTCAGTTCCAGTAGGATGTCAAGTGTTCTCCACATACTTTATTAACCAAATTACTGCTTCTTACTTTTCTTTCAAATATTGTTTTCCTTTTTTATTTTTCTGTCATTATTTTATTCACTTGACGTCCTAAACACAATCCCCCTTCCTCCTCTCTTCCCACTCCCACCTTCATGCCTCTCTCCCCTTTCTCCTCCTCCCTAAAGAAGGAGAGTCCCCCCATGGGTATCAACCCAGCCTGTCGTCTCAGGTTGCATCAGTACTAAACGTATCCTCTCCCACTGAGGCCTGACAAGACAGCCCAGCTATGGGCTAGGGATTCACAGGCAAGCAGCAGAGTCAGACATAGTTCCTACTTCCACTGTGAGGGGGCCTACCTGATGACCAAGATACACATCTGCTACATATAGGTAGGGTGCCTCGGTCCAGCCCATGCATGCTTTGTGATTGATGTTTCAATCTCTCTGAGATGTCATGGACCCTGATGAGTTTATTTTGTAGGTCTTCTTAGGGTGTCCTTGATCCTTCAGTCTCTCTCAATTCTTCATCCCACTCTTCCAGAAGACTCCCTGAGCTCAGCCTATTGTTTGGCTGATTCCATCTGATTCCATCATCTGCTGGATGAAGCTCCTCAGAAGACAGTTATGCTAGGCTCCTGTCTGCAAGCATAGCAGAGAGTCATTAATAGTGTCAAGGGTTGTGTTCCTGGTTTCCTTTTTATCTTAGTCAGTGTTATTACTATTTAGCTAAACCTAAGACATTAATTTCTGCTTTTTTTCCACAATAAATTGAAACACTGGACACGTGTATTTTAGCCGCCAGAATATATCCAAAATGAGGGATTGGAGAGATGGGTTAATGTTTAAGAACACGTGTTGCTCTTCCAGGAGAGCCAAGTTCAGTTCCCAGTACCCACACTGTGGTGTATAACCATCTATAATTCCAGTTTCAGGTGAGCCACAAGTGCTCTCTGCATTTATTGGGCACTGGGCATGCATATGGTACACATATATACATGTAGGCAAAACATACCTTCACAAAAATACAATAAATACATCTTTAAAATTAAGAATATATGTAAAACCAATTGCTATTTCTTATTCCCAATTCTCATTGCATCCATGGCTCCATCATGGTCCTAACATCATTCTCATATCCCACTAATTGCTTTTCAAGTTTCTAGACTATTGCTTTGATAAAATAGTGACCAGAAGCAAATTAAGAATGAAAAGAGTTTATTTTAGCTTACAGGTTGATGTTTATCTTTGAGTTAGTCAGACAGAAACTCATACAGGCACTTGAAGCAGGAACTCTGAAGGAATGCGTACCATCTGGCTAGATGGATGGCTCAGAATCCTGCTTAGCTAGGGTTTTCTTATAGCCCAGGACTACCTGCCCGGGGAATGGTGCCTCTCATAGGAGGCTGAATCCTCCTGTATCAATTAAGAATCAACATACCCCTCATGGGTATCTGTACAGAGGAGTCTAATGTGGGCAGTCTGTCAATTGAGATTTCTCTCTCAGGTGACTCTACGCTGTTTCAGGGTGATGGCTAAAACTGACCAGGATATTTACATATTCCATCTTTTACTTAAACTTACACTACTTCTTTAAATGATATTATGCTTTATTTGCCTGAAATGTTTACCTCATACCTCTGATACCATATTTTGCCACTGTCCTTCTTTTCACTGTATTGCCCCTCTTTGCCTTTCTTCTAGCAATAAGCATGTGCATGCGCATGCTGGTATTTTGCAGTACCCTGCTCAACTCTTCTGCTACTCTTCTTCTGTATGCACCTGAATCATTTGCATCTTTCTAGGGCGTGCCTATGGTGACCACTTCTTCCAGTTAGATACCTCATGCTGAACTTTGTATCACCTTTTATAGTAGTGCTCCAGCTAGGGACAAAGGCCTCGGTACACAAGACTCAGCAATACTTCACGTCTAAATAATAACAATAGCTATTCGGCCTTCATCTGGGCAGGGAGCTGGCAGCACACTCAACTTGAGTTATTAACAAAAATGTGACATTGTGCTATATAAAAAGTAAGTTCTAAGCATCGTTAAGGAAATTTGGTTAGATCTAGAGAGTGACAAGAATGATTGTTTAGTATAACTCAGAGAAGAATGTTATGCTTGACTGGATTGATGTCTTTAATAAAATAATAGTGTGTTGATTTGATTTGTACAACAGTGTCCACACATCATTTTTTTTCCTGTCTATTAACGACCAGCTGTTGGATCAAAGTAGTCAAACTTTTAACTGAAAACCAACAGGCAAGAAAAATTTCCAAACACAGTGATAGGATATGGAAAGTTCCAGGGCATTCTAAACAGTGTATCCAGGGTTAGGCTTGTTATCTTAGTCTTAAGTGGTATCAGATACCAGGTTTGTCTGCCTTTTTTTTTTTTTTTTTTTTTTTTTTTTTTTTCCTGTCTCCCGACACTCCACAACTGTTCTCCTTTGTGTGTAAAGGTCTTTTGCTTTGTACCTTTACATGTAGACCCTCATAGCTGGGTAGAGAGGCAAATTTCCTTTCTTTATCCATACACAGCTCCTCCCTGTTACTTTATCAGTCAGTCTAAGTCTTGCTTGCCTGTGCACCTGTATTTGTTGTAATGCTATAGTTTGATGATGAGTCTCTGAAATAAGTGTTGTCGCTGTGCTGTCCAACGTCAGTTAGTTAATATATTTAGGTTGGTGGATCTCATCCTTGGTATCCTGGAAAAGCAAAATTTATACTAAGGTTCAATTATTTCATGACACATTTACCAATAAAGTAATTCATACAGTTATGCAATATATAATTATGCATGTTTTTATTATTGAATGTTTTTTACAGTAAACATTTCTGTTAAACTATTACATCCTGTACATGGGAGGCTAATACTCCTTTATCCAACCTAAGTTTTCTCCTTAAAGCATCCAGGGCTACTATTTGCTGATAAGTTAATTTCAAGTGGACACTGTAATTTTTTGTAATAATTCATATTCGATTTCCAAATAAATTAAACTATACAGTTAATGTGTTACATAGCCCTTTCCTCCCTCCTTTCTTTGTTTTGAAAAGATTGTTTCATTTATTCATTCACTCACTCACTCACTCACTACATATATGGGTGCTTTGCCTGCATGTATATGTGTGTACCAGTGGTGTACCTGGTGCCTTCCGGGGCATGAAGAGATCCTCTGGAACTGGAGTTAAAACAGTTTTGAACTACGATGTGGGTGCTGGGACTTGAACCTTTGTTCTCTGGATGAACAATCAGTGAGCTCTTTCTCCAGTCTTCTTCCTTTCTTTTCTTTTGCAATTACTCTCTGGCCAGGCTGTTCTAGAAACCACCATCATCCTCCCTTAGCCTTTAGCTGAGATTACAACATGTCCGTATGGCAGTTCTTCATAAGTATGTTGGCCATGCCGTATCCTGAAGACAGCTTCACAGCAGGCTTCCCTGACCTTGTGTAAGAAGGAGGGGAGTGAAACACGGTGTTAGGGAGTGACAATGACTAAAACACATTGTAAAAACATAAAGTTGTCAAAAAATAGTAAAAAAATTAAAATATTGTCATGTCTTGGGTCTCATACCAGAGTTCACGTTTCCATCATGTTCACATTGTGATGATTCTGCCTAAGATTTGGTCCTATTAATTGTCCTCATATAAATCTCTCTATGTTTGTGTATGGTCCCAAAAGCTTCAACATGCCATAGGGGTGTGAGTGCTCTACAACTGAGCCACATCTTTGGTCCTTAATCTCATTTAAAGATAATTTTACCTATAAAAATTAAAACAAATTGTTAAATAGGAAAAAAAAGCTATTCATCGAAATAAACACTTTGAGAGCAATTGTCTTTTTATTTTTTTCTAATTTCCCAGTTTATCTTTTCTG
>OU015751.1:92546376-92612832 GCA_907169655.1 Acomys percivali | reverse complement strand
TAGGAGCTGTCCTAGACCCCAGCCACTGCTACATCATTTTATTTTTCATAAGATTAGCCTTGATTATGTTAAAGGATCATTTATAATTGAAAGTAGCTATTGTCATTAGCTATAGAACCTTGTTTCCTAATTTGGCCATGTGGATTATCTATATTGAAATCAGTTTTATTGGCGTACTTGTTTTGATGATTCATTTTTAAAAGATAAATGTCTATTTAGAAACATTTTAAATTACATAATAAATTTTAATATTTGGTCATTTACCAACTTGCCCTTGAATTAAAATTGAACTTAAATTTAATAAGCACTTTAAACTTACTTTTAATTATGTACTAGGTTCAACTTTCCCTATATACCTATTTGTCTGCTGAGTTTATTGGAACTGCTACCATCTATACTACCATCCGCAGAGTTGGGACAGTATTGCAGCTAATGCACACACTGAAATATTACTACTGGGTCATTAACCCTGCTGACAGCAGTGGCATTACACCTAAAGGATTAGGTAAGCACTCTGTGACCACATTTACATTTTTCTGTGTTTGTCTAGATCCTGGACACCAGTACAGTGAACAAATGCGCATTACCACAAAGTTATCCTTTAGCTCTTTGGTTTCATATGAGGTACAATATTATGTTAGAAGGTGCATATGGTTAAAAAAAAGAAAAAAGCCGTCTAGGGTCAGTGAAGCAGCTCAGTGCTTGCAGGTACTTGCCTCAAAACCTGATGGCATGAATTAGATCTTCAGGTTTCACGTGATGGAAAGAAAAAACTGGCTCCTACAAGTTGTCCACTCACCTTTATTCTGTGGCATGTGTGCACTCCATGCACACATAAATTAGCTGTATTAAGAGTGTCATAGTGTTAAAATACATGGGAATAAGCACATTTTTAAATGCATTTGGTTTTAAATGAGATGCTTTTAATGGGAGCTCTGGAAGTTACAGTCACAGTATTAAGATTGGGCAAATGCAGCTGGTTTCCATCAGTCTTTAGTACTTTGAACCTTAGACTGCTTTGAGATTTCATTTCAAAGCTGCTGTTTGACCTGAGTGTGCTAGAAACTAGTTTAATTTTCATATGATTGCTTTTGTGTTTTAAGAATATAGCCATGTTATCTAATTATACAAAAGCACACTTCTAAAATAATCTCAAAGAGAAATAGTCATGGTCCACTGCACACGAAGGAACACTATTGAAAGGGGAGCTTTTACACCTGGGTGTGGCAGCACATGCCTTTAATTCCAACACTCAGGGAAACAGAGGCAGGCATATGGCTGTGAGTTTGAGACCAGCCTGGTCTACAAAATGAGTCCAGGACAGCCAAATCTACATACCTGTTTCAAAAAAAAAAAAAAAACCAAAAAACAAACAAACAAACAAACCGAAAAAACCCCAAACAAACAAACAACAAAAAAGCAAACCAAAACAATAACAACTAAAAAACCCTCAAAAAACAAAAAACTCAACAAAACAAAAACAAAAGGAAGTGCAGCTTTTGCTCTCTGTAGTACCTTGATACATAAAAATAGTTAAGCTTTTCTACAGAATCAACCTTTTTCCACTTCTAATCATGCTTCCTGTTATGATTTAAATTTTAGTCTATAAAAATGGTAATCCATTCCTTTTTATGTAACTGTGTCTGACTTCTTTAGAAGTGACAAGAATGGGTAATTAAAATATACTAATTTTTTTCCAGAAATGTGTGATGGAGATTTTCTCAGAATTTTCACAGTAATATTGACAAATATAGTTACACCAACCTCTTTTAAAAAGAAAAATAGCACTAGCATATTAATATTATGCAGTCATAATTTTTATTTTATGATGGGAGTCAGTAATTGTCTGACAATAACTGATGGTCATGTCTGGTCTGTCCTCTCAGAGTTTGTCTACTGACTTTTGAGTTGATTATGCCCATAGTCAGTTTCTGTTGAGTGCTCTTTGTTAATATAATTAGCTATGTGCCATATAATTAGAGACATATTAACATGTTCATATGCATACATAACACTGTAGGTGTTGTTAATACCATCCATATTTAGGCCAGTAATAGCTGAAAGCTGCACATCAACAGCTCTGAAGTTTGAATCACAGCTGTGTGACTTAGAGCCTTGGAACACTCCTTCTGAAAGGCTGAATTGTAGCATTCTCCACTATGAACAAACCTCGTTATCATCAGCTTTACCACCTTATAACACAAAGAATGTACCAAGACTTTTATAAGAAAGCTGAAGTATGCTTACATATTTAATATGCTTATGTATCTTTTTATTTTACCTTATTAAACTGGTATGCCCCTCACGTGATAGTGGAATGCTGACTCATTCTTTGTCATTTACATTATCTCTTCTTGTGAAACATTCAAGTATGTACATTATTCTTTGTGTCTGTTGAAAATAAATTATAGAAAACATGTTTTCTTACCCCAAATGATTCCCTGTATATTTTCCCCAAAGGTAAAAGTTAATTCTGTTAAATTATAGTGGGGTACCCATGCATATCAGAGTATTAGCATTAATACAGTGCTGCTTCTAATCCAAAGGCCCCATCCAGAGTTTATCAGTTATTTCAATAGTATCACCAACAGAAACAGATAATATTTATCTTCCCTTAATGCCAGTCGCAGGACCGTTGCATTACCTTAGCCTAATCACTTCCGTGTCCTCTGTGTATGCTGAGTCTTTGAACAGTTTTTGGACTTTCAGGTCCTTGGCATTTTTGAAAGGCACAGGCAGATTTTGGAGACCCCTCAGTTTCGATTTGTATGTATTTTTTCATGGTGACTTAGATTCTCCATTTTTGGCAGGAATAGTACAGAAATCCTGTTTCTATCTCAACCTGTCCTGTCAACGAGCTACATGATGTTCAGATGCCTGTGTCCAGTGTTGTTAAATGTAAATGCTTGTGTAGGGTTTAGTCTTCTTGTTAAGACTTTGTACATACCCTATGCTGCAACTAAACGTCACCTACTTATTTTAAAGTGAATCTTGATGGAATTTATCTTACTCTGTCAGCTTTCAAGACTGATATTTTCTAACATAATAGTTTGCATACTGCTATCAGAGAGAATGTGCTTTTTCTTCTGTATGTGTTTATTTTTCAGGTTTTTATATCAGCAAGGAATCACGAATCCCTCTTTTATTCAGTGTATTATGTTAGCAGCTGGTTGCTTTCTCTGAAAGGGCCCTGTAGTAACTTTAGTTTAATGTAGCTATAACATCTGTTCTGCACAGTGAGTTCTGTTGTTTTATTTCATAAACATATATGAGCATGCTGTACAGGAATGAGCGTGGCATATGGCAGTTCAACATGGAAACATGTGATGAAGGATTTGTCAGAAAGCCATGCACCAGCTCCTGGGTGGTGTCCTTATATATTTGGATGCTTACATTTTTCCAGATTTGTCCAGTGGGAAGCTTCACCCGAAATGTTGTGCCTTTGTGGCAGAGGTCCATGGGTTTGTAGTATTTCCTTACCACACATCACAAAATATTCTCGCTTCTTATTTTATTTTTCTTGTCCAACCCTGTTTCTCTAAAGAACCCTTGCTTGCTTAATGGCTGTGTATTTTTAGAGACTAAGATATGAGTGTTAGGTTTTGTATATCCTCTTTTCATACTCCGAGTGGACAGGTCTAGGAAATACAACGACATGGGTGCACGCAGTTGTGCATACACACCATACTCCATTTCCATTTAAAGCCACGTGGCTCAGGCCAGCATTGAGGTTTTTGGTATTTGCATCATTTTCTTGATAGTGAGATCTTGCTCCCATTAGCTGTGTTAATATATTTACTTATTTTCTTATTATCTTGTTAAATCAGTGTTTTAACATTTATATCATTACCTCAGGTTTTTGTTTTGTTTTGTTTTTTGTTTTTGTTTAATGGAGACTGAATTTCTCTGTGTAGCCTTGGCTGTCCTGGACTCACTCTGTACACCAGGCTGGCCTCAAACTCAGAGATCCGCCTGCCTCTGCCTCCCTGAGTGCTGGGATTATAGGTGTGCACCACCGGGGCTGGCTTCATTACCTAGGTTTTAACAATGGTGTAAAGCACTGATTGTCATTAACCTGTGGCTCATGACTCCTTTGGGGTCAGATATTCTGTATATCAGATATTTATATTATGATTCATAACAATAGAAGATTACAGTTGTGAAGTAGCAAAGAAATAATTTTATGACTGAGTGTCATCACCACATGAGTTACTATATTAAAGGGTCTCAGTATTAGGAAGATTGAGAACTATTGGTGTAACTTTATGATTTGTTTTGCTCTTAATCTTAAATTTGTCCAATAAATCTTACTTTTATTTTTACATTTTATTTTTACTAAAAATGAATTTATGGAATACAGATAACATGTACATGTGCTTGTTTTTCTCCAGCATGATGTTTGTTGTAAAGAGTGTGACAAGTGTTTTCATAATTAAATATTACTGTGTGTTTATAATTTAGATTATTGACACGCTGTCCTCATTGCATCACATATTCCTCACACACATTTTGTCCTAAGATGCCCTATGTTATTGCAGTAACAATCATCTTCATGCTTACAATGAAGTAGTAACAAACTTAAGGCATTAGTGGATTCTTTCCATGTTTGCATGTTTTATAAATCATAGTGAGCCAGGCTCTTAAAAAATAATGTCAAGTATTGATGAGAAATGTTAGCTATTTTGTCATTGGCAAAAGTAGGCAAAACTATGGCTACTCTGTATGCATTTTACATGGGAGAAAAGGATGCAAAAAATACTAATTTTCAGGAGGTAGAGTAGGACAATTTTCTATATGATATGGGATTAAAAAAGAGTCTATAAATAGGGAGAAACTGACAGGCCAGAGAAATATTTTTTCTGGAAAATATTTTTCTGGAATATTTTGGAAGCTTATTAAGTTAGTAAAAGTAAGAGTAAAGCACCCATGTTAATATTAGGTGATCATGGGTTTAGTGGTTGGTAATGATAGATTAGAAACTTAAATCAGACCTTCCTCCTAAACCTAACATTCAGGAAATGATGTGAAATTGTGAAAGAAAATTAATTTTATTCTTATATTTTTGAAATTGCAAAACACCAGCCACAATTATATTATGATTTTTAAAATAATAAATAATTCTACATATATAAACAATAAATAATTCTACATAATTAAATATAATTGCATTAGTCTAACTTAATGGCATGGCTTATTTTCTTTCTAGATGGTCCCCGGCCATCACAGAAAGAAATCATATCACTTCGAGCTTTTATGCTGCTTTTTCTGAAACAGCTCATCTTAAAGGTAAAAGAACTTTATTTTACAATTGCATCGTATTGGGTGAAAAGGAACTGTTGTCAAAGTTTTAAAATCGTTGTCATTAAGTTATTAAGAATGCCTCTTCATGTTGCTCTGCAAATTCTGTAAAAGTACCATTTTTGCACTTAAATTTTGGTTAAATACATACTGAGATGGCCTATGCTAAGAGATATGGATTAGCTAAAAGGAGATGTGGCCAATGAGACAATGAATATATGAAAAAGAATTGAACAGGAATACCTTATTCTAGGAAATGATGTGTTTTCATTTTAGCTAAGATTGCAGTGTTCTGACATGCAGGGTTTTTAAGAGTAAGGTGGTTTAAAGGGAGTACACAGACGAAATTGTATACCAGTACGTAAAGGGTGATCCCACAAACTCATGAATTTTCATTGGTTTAGAGAAGGAATAGATAACAAGAACATAGTAACACAAAATCGTCACAATATGCTAACTTTTTGTTGTTGTTACTGAGACAAGGTCTTGTTTATGTTCTAGCTGGCCTTGAACTGACAGATCCTCCTGCCTCTGCGTCGTGAGATCAGAGTCTAAAGGCTTGTGCTGCACTCTTGACCCTACTAAGTTTTAACAGTTAAGCTCTGAAACATTGGGGAAATTATATTGAATAAACTATTTTTTAAGTTTTTGTTTACTCTTCTATCACTGATTTTATGCCTTTCTTTAAACTCGTAATTTCAGATTTTAATTAACTAATGAAATATTTTTTAATTAGGACCGAGGTGTGAAAGAAGATGAACTTCAGAGTATATTAAATTATTTACTTACAATGCATGAGGTAGAATATATTTTATATCTTTCATTTTAATTATTTTATTCAAAGATCTTGAGCAAGTTTTTAACTAAATAAATATTTGTATTTCATATTATGCAGGATGAAAATATTCATGATGTATTACAGTTATTAGTGGCCTTAATGTCAGAACACCCAGCCTCAATGATACCAGCATTTGATCAAAGAAATGGAATACGGTATGATCATAATAGCAGTGGTATTAGTTGTGCACCCAAGACTATTCTTTGAATGTAAGAAGGTAAACAAGAGAAAAGCTTCCAGTTCTCATATTCTCAAGGAGCTAAAGAACTGTATAGACATGGTCTTAAGTGTGAAGATGAATGATTGCAATTGCTACATAGTAGGAAAAGCCGTACATAGTAGGAAAAGCCGTACATAGTAGGAAAAGCAGATTTAATTATTTTTTTTGTGAGAGGACAATAAAGAACATGGTGCATTGTAGAAAAAGAAGATATAAGAGAATTATGAGAATAAGAGACACACAGACAAACCAGATTTAGTGATCAGTATCATATATATGTGTGTGTGTGTGTGTGTGTGTGTGTGTGTGTGTGTGTGTATGATTTATAGTCAGAAATATGAATGAAAAGAGAAAACCTAATGTAGTGAGAGCATCAGAAATAATTTTACTAATTGCTGTAAAGATGATGCCTTGAGGTATGAGTGGTGGTGTAATAGTGATAATTACAAATTTGAAAGATATTTTAGAACCAAATACCTAAATTAAAATGATTTGAAAAGTGACAGTAGTTGTGGCAATTATGAATTAATTATCAATAAGGGAATCACAGTTTCTCGATTAGAATTCTCATGAACCTAAACCTATAATTTAACTCCTAGAGATTTCCCTTTTTTTCTTTTTCTTTTTCTTTTTTCTTTTTTTTCTTTTCTTTTCTTTCTTTTTTTTTTTGCCCTCTCAACAGAATGAACAAAATTAAAAAGAATAAATTTCATTTAGTTCTTATTATTTTATTTTACTTGTGGTACTGGGGCTCAAACTCACAGCACACGAGAGACAAAGCTCACCACTGAGCTATATCTCCAGACCCAATTTTGCTGTTACTTTAGTTGGACATAAGAAGCCCTGATGATAATGAACCATTGAACTGTGCAGCTAATAATGTGAAATATTTATACCTGTAAGACCTGAAACAAATGTTTCTGGTGAATACAGTGAACTTGAAGAGGTAAGTTATAATTATTAATATTTATATCCCATGATCGCATTCACCAATGGATTTGTGTGTTATTTTCTCCTATTGTAATAACTCTGTGTTAGGATCCTGTTCTTTTCTAATATTAATAATAATCTCCAAAATTTTAGAACAGAAATAACAAGGTAGGTGTCTGCCTGTGGGTCATTCAGCAGCCACAAATAGGATAAAGTCAACATGTTCAGGTGCTAAAAGTTGTAACAGAAGTATGCATCCAGTGTGCTGGAAAGCAATGCTTCTTTATTTGTAAAGTACTTTTTCCTTTGTAATATTATTTAATTGCTTAAAAGATTATTTGTTTTTTAGGGTGATCTACAAATTGTTGGCTTCTAAGAGTGAAAGTATCTGGGTCCAAGCACTGAAAGTTCTGGGATATTTTTTGAAGCATTTAGGTCATAAGTAAGTTGATGTTTTCATAATGAGTTATAGAAATAACTGTTAAAATTTTTAATGAGTTTTGCATTTCATTTTTAGCATATGAAAATTAATTTTAATAGCCAATGTACTATGGAAAATGTATATAATAATAGATTATAGAACAAGACCGCAATTCAAATAATATAGCTAATTTATGCATTTTAATATAGATAAATTATGAATTATAAGAATAAAATGAAATAGATTTATTAAAATGAAGTACACTTCTATATGAGTTAAATGAAAACTTCCTTGAGAACACTGAGTTCTCCTGGAGATGGACTCTCAGGCCTGCAAACTGAGGTGATAGTTTATTTAAATTGTTTTAATTCTTCTTCTTTTCTAACAGTGAGTCCCATTGATATTTTGTGATTGTGAATTTCCCCAAACTCTTTTTCTATAAGCAGCAAGTGCAGACCATGCTGTCCAGAACATAAGTGTTCTGTTGTAGGACAGCGCTCTGTGCAAAGGAACATGATTGGTAATGTCTTACATGTTGCTGCCTGATATTTCCCCAAATCTCAATGTTGCCAAATTTGTTTGGTGCCTAAGTAAAGAAATGACCTTTTCCATATTGTTGCTCTAAAACACAACTGTAGAGTAAAAGCAAAAGGATTCTGCCGCATTTGTGAGCACACAAGACATTGTTTCTTAATTCACAGATAATTGATGAGAACAGAATTCAGCCAATTTAGAATGGATGGAAAAATACTAATTACTGATGGGAAACACGCAATAAATTTAACAGAAAGAAGTAAAAGGAAAACAAGTATAAGTTAATAGGAAGGTCAGACTTTTCACTTTTTTAATGACCTAATAATACCTACATGACATAACTAGAGTGACGTGGGGAAGACTGAGGAAAACAGGAGCATGGAGTAAGTCCAGAAATTCACTAGATTTTCATACAAGCGAACATATGAAATATGCCCTAAAATTTTGAGTTTAAAGTCTGACTGTTGAGACTTATAGTTGTGAATCAATGCCTTAAAAAATGGAGCATTGTTTGCCATTTTAAATTTAGAAAAGAAATTAGTTTCACAAAATTTTAAAGCTTTCAAAATATTGATCTATGTGGATAAAACCAAGAATATATACAGTGGGATGAAGTACATTTAACAATAGATATCATTTGTAAAAAATAAATGTAAAACATTTTAAAATCACTATTCTAAGAAAAAAGTTACAATTGATTGCAGAAGTAAAACGTGGTTTTGTTTGTCTGTATAATACTCACATGACTGAGACAGACAGAGACCATACGAATGAGCAGGGAAGACCACATAAATACAAAGCAAACAGTGCTAAGAGTCGTGATCTTATTTGACCGATGGAATATGCAAGCCAAGAAGCAGTAGCTGTGTGTGGACGGAGTATATTTTATAATGTTGAAGGTTAAATCGCTAATAAAATAGAATTTAGATCCACTTGTAATTTAAAGCTTTAAGATGTTTCAGTCTGTGAAGTCAAAAGGAAAAGTATCTAAATAAGAGCATGGTATACCTTCACATACCAGTGGAAACTTGGTGAAATTTTCTAGTATTGTAATAGACATCAGTGATGAGTTCTAAAATGTTGAAATAAACTGACATTATCTTATGGACATGAAATAACTTGAAGTGAGAACAAAGCTCAATTTAAAAGTTGGGGCTGGAGTGGTGACTCAGCAGGTAGGAGCACTGGCTGCTCTCTTGAAGGCCAGGTTCTTTCCCAGCACCCATACAGTGCTCACAACCGTATGTAAGTGAGGTTCCTGAGGGGCCTGTGCTCTCTTCTAGTCTCCACGAGCACTGCTTGCACATGGTGCTCAAATATACATACAGGCAAAGCATCTACACACATAAAATACATGCTTAGATGAATGGACATAGCTGTCAGTACACAAGAAGGAAACACAGGAAGGAATGATGATACCGAAGATGTTAGAACAAACAAACAAACAAAACAAAATCAAACTTCCAAATGAATTGAGTGAATGCTGAAAGAAGGAATTAGTAATTAATAGTTCCCAAAATAGCAAAAATTATAAAGGCTGACTTTAAGTAAAAAAAAAAAAAAATACAAAGTATAATTTAAATCACAAGAAAAAGAGAATCGTGAATATATGACATATAGTAGAAATATGAAAAGGATTTCCCCCAATAACTAATAATTCCTGGAAGCACCATGTTAGCACTTATGCCTGGCATCCTGCAGGGTAATATCTTGGCATCTGTAGGACACTCTTAAAGCCAGCAGAAGATTTACAGTGCTGTGCATCGTGCTCCAGGGTATGCCATATATTGATTGGACTGCAGAGGTATTAGGAAAGTCTTGTATTAAACAAACTATATCTCAGAGAAAAACAGAATTAAGTCAGATGAAATTAATCAGCAACAGAAACCAAGATGGGGAACTGGCAAGATACTTTAAATTTGAATCTTATAAACATCCTCTGGTCCAAAAGTATGTGACAAAATTTGAAGACTGTTGAACCATATGGAAATAAACTCAGAACAGAAGACAATTATTGAATTCCCATGGATTCCTATTGTAATGAAAGTCTTGAGCCATATTCTAAATTTCCTTAGTTCTTAAGAAGAAAAATATTAATAATTCAGCCCTAGTATGGAACTTGCATTCTTAGATTTCTGCTTCAGAGAAGAGAGAATTCATTTCCATCTGTCGTTGCTCTTGAGTGTCCCTGATACCAGTGTGTATGATTAAGTAATGGAAGGGATCCAAAGTCGCATCAACTGGAGATGAAATAAGTGTGAGCTCACACACTGGCATGTCTTAACAAACTTCACAGATTACTGCATGCTATGATGTAATGCGTCCTCTAAATATGATACTCAGAAAAAACATGCAAAAAGCTACACATTTTAGGATTCCTCTTTTGTGAAATGTGGACAGTGAATATTTATGGCTGCTAGGGACTGGCATTGGAATGGGAATTGAGTATAAATGGGACCAAGGGAACTTAGGGAATGGTGAGCATGCTTTAAAAGTGGCCTGTGGGATAGTCACAAGACACTATGGAGTTGTTCAGAATGCTCACTCTATTATATGTCTACAAAGTGAATTTTATAGTGTGTGCATTATGACAGTAGAGTTAGTAAAATAATTGAAAAGAAAGTTTTAGAGCGCTTAGAAAATGTAATTTAATATCAGTTTTGATTAGGAAAAAGTTTCAAAATATGCAAATATAAACAACATAACCAAGTTAATAAATATGGTGTTTGAAAGAAAGGTGTTTCATGATATAGATACTATAATTTTAAAAAGTAAGATTTGGAATGAAGAATAATATATTGAATGAATATACAATCAAAAGTGATTGCAGAGGAAACTAGACTTGATAATAAACAGGAAGAATGAAAAAGAAAAAAATGTTCCTTTATTACTCATCAAGGTGACAGCCTTAAAAACTTATGACTTTAGTATACATTATTGGAAATTTTACAATTGATATACTGATATTAGGGAACAATGTAACAAGTTTTTAAAAGATAGTTACTCTTTGTAATATTCGTAATTACATATGAGCATAGTTGCCCATGCAACATTGCTGCTAATAGTAAGATATCAGAGACAACATGATAGAAGATAGCAGGAGGAAAGATAACTGAATTAATATATATGCATGCACTGACATGAAATTCAGTTACCTAATGTTCTTAAGAGTGAAATTTAATGATTTTAAACTACCTTTGACATCTTAGTCAATAAAATTGTGAAAGGAAATGCTGTAAGAGCCATTTATTTAAGTACTAAAAATTTATAAAATTAAAAATGTATGCCCTTCTAATAAAATTATGAAGACATATCTGGAAATCAGAAACTGAAGTTACACATTAGTTACTCCTGAACACGAGGGGAGTAGATCACTGACAGACACTCCATTTTTGTGACTGCATACTTTTACACAGTTTCTTCTTAAAAAAAAAAAACAAAACAAAACAAAAAAAACAACTTAGGCTAAAGAGGATGCTGAATCAATAATGTGCCTGTCTCATAAGCATGAGGCCTTGAAATAGGATCCCTAGCATCCATGTAAAAGTGGTGGTACATGTGTATAACCCCAGTGCTGGAGGAGGGGCACAGAGACAGCATGGTCTTCTGAAGGTTCTACAATCTTCTGGAACAGTGACATCAGGTAGGAACCAAGTGTTCACATACAATAGCCTACAGGGGACATTTTACATTCATACCAAAACAGGAGGGAAACCCTGAAATGAAGTAAGTAGAGCAGTGTTACTCTCATCTGTGGGCATCTGCAGACATAATCACTCGTGAAATGGAGGATTACTCTCTCTCTCTCTGTGACTCCAATATCAAGTGCATGTGGTCACTTTTATCATCCTTTAGATTGTTTTTATGTTAAGAGTTGATACATACTAGATTACAGACTTGTGTTTATGTGTCTTGTGTGTCAGAGCTAAAAATATAAAAACATGATAGATAATTACTAGAATCTGGGAATAATAACTTCCAATCATCATATATAGTTATGCAATTTAAATATGTTTCATATTTTAATTTTATGGACATTTTTTAGAGCTATTTAGATAAAGTTGTAGGATATTTGCAGATATGTGTTATTAGCATTTTTGTATATATAAGCAGATAGCGGTATTATAAACTGTTGCTGCTTTTTATAGATGGAAGTGGACAAAAATAATTAATTGTATGATTCTGCATCTGTTTGTAAGTGTGTTTTTTTACCCCAGAGTCATGTGCTCATAAACTTCACTGTGCCTCATGATGTTTACCTCCATTCTCTCCAGGCGAAAAGTTGAAATTATGCATACCCATAGTCTCTTCACTCTTCTTGGAGAAAGGTTGATGCTGCATACAAACACTGTGACTGTTACCACATACAACACACTTTATGAGGTAAAGTAAAAAAAAAAAACTGACAAAAAATCTTAAGGTATATACTGGAAACCTCTTTTTATTATGTGATGGAGATCACTACTTAAACCAGTTAACATCCCAATCATTACAGAGAAGGAGGAGTACTTTGTTGGTTGGTGTTTATCAGGGAACCTTAGTTGAGAAAAGATTGGCCTGTGGGAAAGCTCATGATTAATAACTGATGTGGAAGTGTCTATACCACCCCTGGGCAGGTAGTCCTGTGTTGTGTAAAAAAACAAAAACAAAAAAACAAAACTAAACAGAACAAAAAACCAGGCTGAGGATGCCCTGGATAACAAGCCAGTAAGCAGCTCTCCTCCATATCCTCCATTTCCTCTGCCTCAGCTCCTGCCTTGAGCGCCTGCCCTGTCTTCCCTCAGAGATGGAGTGTGACCTGAGAATTGTGAACTGAAATAAACCCTTTCTTCCACAAGTTGCTTTTAGTCATGATTTTTTGTCATAACAATAGAAATCCTGAGACAGATGCTTATGTTTTATTTTCTTCTTTTGGAAACACTTGCACATGTCATTGTTTTGCAATGTCCTCTGTTGTCTAAGGACTTTTCTTTGAGTTTAGGTTTACTGTTTTGCCTCTGACACAGACATTATTCACATATGGTGTGAATATTAGCTCTACTTCCACATCATTTACTCTTTAACCTTTTTCATATGCAATAATTACCCCCCACCTTAAGATAGAATTGACACTCAGACGAAGAGTACCTAAGAACCATTTGTAAAAGTGATGTCTTGAATTGTGTTAAAAATCTAATCATTTCTATATAGAAACCCTCTCTCAACCCTTGTAGCAAAAGTGTCATAGTCACTGTTTTGCTGTCATGAAGAGATACCTTGACAAAGGCAACTCTTTTAAAAGAAAGCATTTCCTTGTTGTGTGCTGGAGCATCTTCTGGGTATATTCCAAGGAGTGGAATAGCTGGGTCTTGAGGAAGCCCTATTCCCAGTTTTCTGAGAAAGCGCCAGATTGATTTCCAAAGTGGTTGTACAAGTTTGCACTCCCACCAACAGTGAAGGAGTGTTCCTCTCTCCCCACATCCTCGCCAGCATATGCTGTCACTTGAGTTTTTGATCTTAACCATTCTGATGGGTGTAAGATAGAAGTTCAGAGTTGTTTTGATTTACATTTCTCTGATGGCTAAGGATGTTCAGCATTTCTTTAGTTGTTTCTCAGCCATTCGATATTCCTCCGTTGAGAATTCTCTGTTTAGTTCTGAGCAACCATGTTCATAGCAGCCTTATTTGTAATAGTCAGAACCTGGAAACAATCTAGATGTCCCTTAGTTAAAGAATGGATAAAGATCTTTGTGATTAGCCCTGGGGGACACTGGAGAGATGGCTTAGAGCTTAAGAGCACCGCCTGTTCATCCAGAGGTCCTGAGTTCAATTCCCAGCAACCACATGATGGCTCACAACCATCTATAATGATATTTGGTACACTCTTCTGGCCTGCAGGTGTATATGCAGGCTGAACATTGTATACATAATAAATAAATACATTTTTAAAAAGAATGGATAAAGAAACTGTGGTACATTTATACTATGCAATACTACTCAGCTATTAAAAACAAGGAACTAGAAATGATCATTCTGGGTTAGTTAACCCAGACCCAGAAAGATACACATGGCATTATACTCACTTATAATTGGACATTAGCCCAACAGAGATGTCCCCTGAAAGTCTTCACTTATCAGGAGATTGAGATAGATGCTGGGACGTCTTACTGGGACTCTAGGTGCGAAAGGTAAGGAATAATGGGGAAAAGCATCCAGAGGGTCCTAGAAACCTACAAGAAGACCATCAAGGCTGGCAGATCTGGACCTAAGCAGGTCAGCTCAAACTACTGTACTAACCAAGGACAATGCATGCAGTAAACTTAGAACCCCTATCCAGATCTAGCCAATGGACACCACATTCTCCACAATTGTGTGGAGAGCAAGGAGTGACTCAGACATGAACTCTGGTGCCCCCTATTTGACCACTTCCCCTTGGTGGGGAGATCTGGTGACATTCAGAGGAAGAGTAAGCAGGCTACCAGGTAAAGACCTGATAGGCTGTGATCTTATAGTGGGGGATGAGGTCCCCATCTGTCACAAACCTAAGGGAGGGAATAGGGTGAAAGAGGGAGGGAGGGGAATGTGAAAATACAAGTGAGGGGATAACAATTGAGATGTAATCTGAATATATTACTTAAATAAAAATGTTTTAAAAGAAAGCATTTCATTGTGGGCTTGCTTAGAGTTTCAGAAGGTTAGTCCATTATAATCAAGGCCAGGAGCATGGCTGCATGCTAGCAGCTGCATGCTGGAGCAATGGCTGAGAATTTGCAGGCAGAGAAGGTAACACTGCCTGGTGGCTTTTGAATTCTCAGTGTCCTTCCCCAGTGACATACCTCCTCTAACAAGTGCAAACCTACCCAAGCAAGGCTACACCACCTAATCTTTACAAATAGTCCCCATCTGGGCACTAAGCCTGCGAATATTTCAGCCTATGGAGCCATTCTCATTCAAGCTGCCACACAAAATAATCTGCACATTTACTGCCTTACAAATGCCAGTAAAGTGTCAAGACTATTTCTGTATATTAATCTTGATTCTACTTTTTCACTTGTTTTCAGTGTTCCTTTTTTTGTCTTGTCTTGTAAACACACATAAGTGAAGGACATTTATTATTATTATTTTAAGCGTTTAAATTAGTCAAGAGCAAACTAATGCATGACATGTACAATTTATGTGAGATACAAATTTCATAGTTCATGTACAGCTTTACTGGCAGGCTGCTGATTGGTTTTGTCAGTCCCTGCAGCCATGTTTGCCAGCCCCTCCTGTCTTTGCCTGGTACACAGTGGTGCCGTAACTTAACAGTGATTCATAAGGCTCTTGACTAAAAATAAAAAGCCTTACTTTAATTTTATTTCTTTCTAGAAACTACTGTGTTCCTGTCGTTTTCAAATAGAAAAACATTATTTCTTAACTCACCATTTGAAGAGATAATGTATTATGTATTCTTTGTTATGGATATAGACAGGAAGGCTTTGGGTCTCTAACATGGGAGCTACAGTTATGCCAAAGTGTTCATCAACAATATTAAGCTCCAAAAAAGATAATACATTATCATTGTAGATAGTGTTGTAGATTTCAGAATAATAAAGGATAAATTCTAACTCCCTTTTTCATGTAAACTATGGTCCATATTTGGTTCCATTCTGGGTTTTGTACATTTCTCAGATGGGATAGTTTAAATGTATTTAGGATCCATAAATAAAATTGTCTAGGAATCTAAATCTGCACAAGCATAGTCATGAATGACTTTGCAGTGTGACCCTAGCAAGTAGATGTTACAAGAATATCATCCTAACTAATGCATGCTAGCCTTTTCACTACTTCAGTTGAGAAATGTAATTCCTCTGTGCTCTTAAACATTGTGCTTTACTTATTGTGATTTACAAAGAGATCTCAGATGCATTCATTATGAACACAACATTAAATACACCTGTGCCTTCACTGCTACTCAGAAGTATAAAGATTTTGTCTCACACAGGCAACTTTTATAGAGTATCATCTTATACATAGCCTTCAGCTCTTTTTAATGTCCAATAATATATATTGCTAATGTATATTACTACAGTATATTGATTTTTAGATGGCAAAAGTAGCCATTTCTGGTAATGGAACAGTAAAAATATTTAGGCTTTGTGAGTTATATGGTTCTCAGAAGGAACCATGGATATTATGACTCAACTAGGCTGTATTCCAGTAAGACTTGCATTACAGGAGAGTTTGCTGTATGTGGCCCCCAGGCCTTAGTCTTCTGCCCCTTGATCTTTAGCATTCCTTCTAGCTATTTCATGCCATCTATTTTCACCTGCTCCCATGTGCAAATGTAGGTGTGGGTAAGATCTTGGTCTGCCTGTTTTATTGCTTCTGAATTTTATATGCTAACTTTTGTTAGTCATTCCTCAGATTGCTTGGTTGGTATGCTCTATTAGCTATCAATCAATGCTGTATTTATTTATGAAAGTTTCCTTTTTTAAGTATTATATACAAAACTGAATAATTTACCCATATAGTGGATATCACTGTGCAGTATAGTGAGGTGGTTTACTTCTGTTCTCGTGTGTGTGTGTGTGTGTGGTTTGTTTGTTTGTTTGTTTTTTGGCATCATACATAAGTTTATTTAAAAAGTTCATGCCAGTGGACTATATTTATTCACTGAATCACAGACAAAGTAAATGAGAACAAGCAATGAAACTTGAGGAAATTATTAAGTTATGTTTCTGATCTATGCAGGAAAGGTAAATGAGCAATTAGGAAAGAACAGTTAGGCCATCTTCATATTTGTAATTTGATGACATGGACAAACATGTAGCAATTACTCCCAATCTTGTAGCCTGTGAAATTTGGGACATCAATGAAAGTATATTATATAACAATAATATCATTGTCTGTGAATTATACAAGAATTCATGATTGAGTGATGAGATTCAGATTAATAGAATTCTCAAGCAGAACTATTATAAGAACTTCTTCTAAAGATAAGTGGGTAGATTTGATAGTGTCTGATATTTTATTTTTTCATAATAGTAACTTCCATTTGTTGGGTACTTTGTGGCACATTATCCTTCATGAAAGCTTTGTGTCTATTAGTTCAGGTCTTAAGACTGGTATATGAGTTACTGATACTTTTATTGCCTCTTAAAAACAGACACACTGATACTTGCAGATTAAATAATTTTTCCCAGGTAATACCACTATTTTATGCTCATGAAATAGGTAGGTTACATATGTCTAAGAGGAAAATATTACTCAGTTGCCTTCAATCTGTATGTGAGAATTCTCTTTTGAGTCAAAGCCTTGGCACGACATCAGACCTGGGCTCAAAATGCTGATGGCTCGTATTGATGTACTTTGTCTCTTCATCTTCTAACATTTTTGTTGCTTTGGCTTATCTGGGTTTCTCAGCATTTGCTTATGTGCTTTTCTGTCCCTCTGCTTCTTTTCAGTTGCGATTGATGGTAGAATAGAAAATCAATACAGTTAGTGCACCCTTACATGGAAATAATATTTGAAAATTAATTTCTAAATATCTTAAATTTGGAAGTTAATTATATACCTCTAGTCTTAAAACTAGAACATACCATCTTCATGTGCACACTTGCATTTCTGTCAGACTTCCTGAGGCTGGCTCAGTGGTGAATACAGCAGCATCTTACCAAATATCAGTCCATGTGTTTCTCCTGGTATCCAGGTTTGCGTCTCTGATTAAGTCTTTACTAAACAAAGACAAGCTGTTACTGACTCTATTAGAATGAAGAACATTCAATAGATATGGATCCTCTGACAGTGAATGATCCAGAGATTCTGAAATGGGAATGAAAATCATCCTGGGCGCTGTTACCAGTTAGTCACTCTGTATGTCCTGTAAGTGGCAAAAATGATTGGAAGAAATAAGTTTTGAAGGATTCTGAGTTAGAAATGAACTCATTTCTCAAGGCAAGATTATTGTAAATAACTAAAAGTTAGAAAGGCAGTGTCTGGTTGTTCAGCCCTGCTCAGCAGTATATGTTTCTTCACTTAGGCTTTAGTCAGCACTCTCAGCAGAACATGCTGAATTGTAAAGTTGTGTGTGAGTGAATTGCCGTTTTGAGGTCATCATAGTTTGAAGAATGGATCATTTTGGGCTGTTATCATCTGTTGCAAAAAAACTAAACTCATGGTAGTAATCAATGATGTGAATTTAAAGTGATATTCTGAAAATTAGGTTAAAAATATTTCATGGTGACTTTAAAACTCTTATAATTGAGTTGATATATACATAAAATGGTGACTGTTAAACTATATTGCTAGTTTCCAGTAACACAATGAATGTGAAATATATATGAAATGAAATAAAATTTAATGTTTAGTATTGCATTCATATGTATGTGTATTAAATACCACACTTATAAAGTTGCCTTTATTCTTAGAAATCGGTCTTTATCTACATTTCCAACACGTCTGCCTCTTGTCACGTGTGGCGTCATTGCAAGTGTTGAATACTTACAGAGCTCATAAGGGAGGGTTCTCCAGCTACTTCTGTATATGCCTCCTAGAAGTCAGTAGGACCTTCATGGACCTGTCTGAGCCCTAAATTGCCATAAAAGGTTTATACCTACATTTATTTCTCTCTATTTCTACACATTATTTCCTTCCCTCTTTTAAAATCTCACATAGGTTCTTAATGGCAGTTTATCATATTTTATTGCTTAATAGAAGCATGCATTTATGCTTGTCTCCAGAACATTAATTAAGTAAATGGGTGCTGGAAATGTAACTCCACTTAACAACTATTTTCTATCTCTAAGCATTAGGCAGTGTGTGGGCACATAACTGGTTCTTAACAAACAAATGCTGAAGCCGGTTTCCAAATATGTTTGTATAACTTGTATAAACCTTTCATATTTGAATATGTTACAGTCATAAAAGTACTTTCACACAGGGACCCTGTAATCTTTATGGCAGGTTATTGACATGCACTACCATTACTTTCCTCAGTGTCACATGATAGAGCAAAGCTTTAAAAGGACAACAGGAAGATCAGTCGTGCTTTGAACCATGTGACTTACTCTCTCTTTGCTGAAAGAGGTTTGAACTCTATCATAGGGGAACATGGTCTTGTATTTTCCCTGCAAGTATGCAGTTATTTTTGAGTATCATATTTATAATGAGAATTATCTGGAATCTTGATCTTTGGGCTTTTGGGAAAATTGGTATAGGAACTCCTTTTGGTAGATACCAGCTACTGTTATATATATATATGTTATTTAAAGAGATTTTTATCTCACCTGAGAGCTCCATGTAATAATCATGTTTAGAGTACACTGTTAAGAAAGCATTCTGACACTGTTTAGTTTAACACTGTTCATTTTTAAATAGTGGGTATAGATAGTTCTATCTAGTCTTTATCACTAAATCATAATAGACCAGGGTCTTATTTCAAGTCAGTTCATTTTTCATATATCTCATTTATCTATGTAAATACCCTGTTCTCTGTTTAGTCTGAGAAGAAAAGGAAAAGTGTATACAGAAAGCATACTTCAAACAGAACAAATTTTTTATTAGCTACTATTCTTTCCTAATATAGATACAGCATCTGGCTTTTGCCTTTATCCAAAGTAAGTAAAATTTGAGACATAGACTTTAGAGTTAAGACATGTAATTTTAGAAAGTTCTTTTGGAAAAGTTATTTCTTTTGATTTGAAATGATTCAAAATCTCTTACAGGTTGTTTACTTATATCTATATTTTACAGTTTTTTACTTTTTTTCTCTAAATGAAGTTTAAATTCTTCATCTTTCAGATTTTGACAGAACAAGTGTGTACTCAAGTTGTGCATAAGCCCCATCCAGAGCCAGACTCCACAGTGAAAATCCAGAACCCAAGTGAGCAGATGTCACTCTTTATGGTTATGTGGTAGTCATGTGGTGACCGAGGGGCTAAATCAGAGTTTTCCCTATCTACCTTCTGGGGTCCCTATTTCATGACAGTTACAGCTCCACTGTCAAAGCTAAGCATTTAGTTGAAAATTTGTGTGACATGTCTTAGTTAGGTCTTTGCATTTTAATTCAGATTTTGTTTGTTTATAGTGATTCTTAAGGTGGTGGCAACTTTGTTAAAAAACTCAACACCAAGTGCAGAATTGATGGAAGTCCGCCGGTTGTTCTTATCTGACATGATTAAGCTTTTCAGCAACAGCCGTGAAAATAGAAGGTAAACTGTGATTTTTAGCTTAATATTTTTTGCGTTCTTGATTTTCAACCACTTTCAAATAAAAAGTTCAAATATTTTGTTAAATACTCTTTGTTGTTGTTAAATACTCTTAAATCATTTGCTAAGGCCTGTGTTTCTTAGAAGTAATTTATTTCATCATACTTTTATCAATTTTACATGCTTTTATTTAGTTGTCTAGTATATTTAATTAAATGAATATATGAATATACAGATACACACTTTGTACTTAGAATGCAGTAAATATCTCTGACACTTGTCATCAACATTGCCTTTAAGTATTCATTATGTTGGGTTTGCCCCATATTCACCATTATTTTCCTGTCATGCGTTTAAAGTTCCTTAGCTCAGACATGATGTACAGCCTGAGTCCGTGGTCATTTCTATGTTTCTAACAAGTTTTAGGTATTGTGTGTAAAGTGGTGTGATACCCAGGCTAGTGCAGTTGGATTGGGGTGTTTGTAGATAACACTGGGGATATTGTGAGTGCTGATGGTGATGAGAAGACCAGAAACCATAACTCACTCTAACCATCAGAGTTAGTACGTGATTTGATTAATAATTCAAATTCTCTAAGAAAGAAAGAAATTGATGGAGATGATAGAATAAAAAGTACTCGAATAATTATATACTCAGATTATATTTTAATTATCTGAATATCAAAATAGTAAATTGTAATTTTGATATTTTTAGTGAACCCTTTTTTCTTCTTAGATGCTTACTGCAATGTTCAGTATGGCAGGATTGGATGTTTTCTCTTGGCTATATCAATCCAAAAACGTCTGAGGAACAGAAGATTACTGAGATGGTCTACAACATTTTCCGGATTCTTTTGTATCACGCAATAAAATATGAATGGGGAGGCTGGAGAGTCTGGGTGGACACACTCTCAATAGCCCATTCCAAGGTAACAGGAACCTAGCATGTTTTATAAACTCTCATTTGGTGCCACCTGGTGGACATTCTCAGTCATGGCTCATTCCTTTACCCAAGTTTTGATATTGTACTTTTTCTGCCCTTTGGTGAGACTGGAGATCCTAGAGGTGGTTTCAGGATCATTTAACTCAAACATGAAGTTTATAAATTAGGAATGATTTTAATAACACTTGAAAGTTAATGTCACAAGAGGAATGTGCATGTACGCTTGCATCTGTGGTAGTTTTGGAAGTTGGTTCTCTCATTCCACCTCTAGGTTCCAGGGATTGAACTCAGGTCTTCAGGTTTGGTGGCAAATACCTTTCCTGATGAGCCATCTCACTGTCCCCTCAGTTGAGAATTTTACTGTATTTGGTTGTAGCAGGTATGAGAACAGGTTGTTGTTGTTTTAACAAAACTATGCTCAATTCTTACAAGTATATTACATGAAATAGTAGCTGAAATGTACTTTTAAATATACTTTTAAAGTAGTCAGATTTTTTTCATTCTTAAATGAATAATAGATACATTTAAATGGGGCTTGGCTAAATGGATACAGTGCTTTTCATACAAGCACAAGGAGCTGAATTTGGATCCCCGTTGTCTACATAACAGGCTTGGCGTGGCTGCACACATTTCACTTCCTGTGCTGGGGAGCAAGATGGGTAGATCCCAGTGCTCTTGGGCCAGCCAGTCACTCTAGCCAAAACCGTAGACCCCAGACCAATAAGACATGCTTTCTCAGAAAAAGAGGTGCCAAAGGTAATTGAGACAGTGTCTCTATGTAGTTCTGTCTCCATGGAACTTGCTTTGTAGACTCAGATGGTCTTAAACTTACAAAGGCCCTTCTGTTTCTGCCTCCCTAGTGTTGGGATTAAAGGCATGTACCCTTAATAATATTTTTAATTGTAGTGTTGTAATTAGTGTTATATTGCTATGAAGACATACCATGACAAAGACAATGCTTATAAGCAAAGCAGTGCTTATAAAAGAAAGCATTTAAATTTTGACTTGCTTACAGTTTCAGAGGTGGATTCATTGTCATGGTGGAGAGCGTGGTGGCATGAGTGCAGGCATGGTGCTAGAGAGGTAGCCGCGAGCTACATCCTTAGCCATAGGGAGTAGGCACTGGGTCTGATGTGTGCTTTTGAAACTTCAAAGCCCACTCCCAGTGGCATACTTCCTTCAACAAGGCCACACCTACTCCATGAAGGCCACTCCTCTTGATCCTTCTAATCCTTCTCAAATAGTGCCACCCTTGGTGAGTAAGCATTCAAATATATGTGCCTATGGGAACCATTCTTATTCAAACAACTGCATATAGTATCTTTTAATATTTTTTAATTCTAAGATTCTGTCTCCCCATATTAAATTTGACAAGGACAGAAGTACATATATGTGCACATTATATTCTAGTAATTCAAAGTTGTGATTCCTCAACCTGCAGCATCAGAGAAGAAACATGGACATCTGAAATTAGGCTACTAATCCAGTAATGTTGCAATTAAGTTTTGTAGTGTAGAAAACTCATATAATTATTTTTAATAAACATTAGAAAATGACTTTAGAGACCAGATAATATATGTGTTTGCTTTCTGGCCTGCCTCTGATGGAGCTGCTCATATCATCTGAGTAGTGTGAAAACAGACCAAGAGTAAAAGTACATCAATTAATAGTTGTATTATAATAAAATTTTACTTATCAAAATAGATGACAAATAGATGTGGTCTGTGGGTAACAGGTTGCAAGCCCCCATGATTGGGGAGGTTTTTTCTTTCTATAAGAAACAGGTTTTATATCATGATATTCTTTAAAGAAAGGGCATTCAAAAACCCCATTAATGTAAATTAATTTTGTGTGCCATAAGAAAATATTTTTTAATATTAGAAAACTTTAGAAGAAATTGTATCTGTTGAAGTCCTACATTTTGCAACATGCACACCCTACATTTGTCATTGCTTTAATAAGTTGTAATATAACAAAGAAAAGACATTACAAGTTCTTGTTCAGAGCATGTCCTGATATTTCTAATTCAGTCACATATCTGTGTATAAAACTTATGTAGTACCTTCTAAATGTCTTATACTTACAAGTTCATCAGAGGAACTTTCAGTAGTGGTTGTGATGGGTGACAATAACACAGTAGCTATGTGAAAGCTGTCATAGTCGTTAGATGTTGGGTCTTATCATCTGTCAAGTCCTTAAGCCTAAAGAGTGTTCACAAGTTCTCAGATGATGTTGCCTAACATTGGATACTTAACCTGTGCAACGGGACCTTAATATTGTAGTTAACCATGTGTGTAGAGACATGTCAGGAAATAATGGACTGCTCTATTTCATCATTGTTTCCAATTACATAATAAAACCAATTATTTCATTAATTAAATCTTAAAATTCCTTGTCCCATTTTTGCTATTTTTATGGAAATTCTGTTGCTCTTATTTCTTTCTCTTGGCATATGCACGATACCTCAGTGTTCTCTTTCCTTATCTCCTAGGTTACTTATGAAGCACACAAAGAATACCTGGCAAAAATGTATGAGGAGTATCAGCGACAAGAGGAGGAGAACATTAAGAAGGGAAAGAAAGGAAACGTGAGCACCATCTCTGGTCTTTCCTCACAGACAACAGGAGCAAAAGGAGGAATGGAAATCCGAGAGATCGAAGACCTTTCCCAAAGCCAGAGCCCAGAGAGTGAGACAGACTACCCAGTCAGCACAGACACACGAGACTTGCTCATGTCAACCAAAGTATCAGATGATATTCTTGGAACTTCAGATAGAACTGGCAGTGGAGTGCACGTGGAAGTGCATGATCTTCTAGTGGACATAAAAGCAGAGAAAGTGGAAGCGACAGAAGTAAAGCTTGATGACATGGATTTATCACCGGAGACTTTGGTGGGTGGAGAGAATGGTGCCCTTGTGGAAGTGGAGTCCTTGTTGGATAATGTGTACAGTGCCGCAGTTGAGAAACTTCAGAACAATGTGCACGGAAGTGTGGGTATCATTAAAAAAAACGAAGAGAAGGACAATGGTCCATTGATCACACTGGCAGATGAGAAGGAGGAGCTTCCAAATAGTAGCACATCTTTCCTCTTTGATAAAATACCGAAACAGGAGGAGAAACTACTTCCAGAACTTTCTAGCAATCACATCATTCCAAATATTCAAGACACACAAGTGCATCTTGGTGTCAGTGATGATCTTGGACTGCTTGCTCACATGACTGCAAGTGTAGACTTAACTTGCACATCCAGCATAATGGAAGAGAAAGACTTCAGAGTTCATACGACTTCAGATGGAGTGAGCAGTGTCTCTGAAAGAGAATTAGCATCATCAACTAAGGGTTTAGACTATGCTGAAATGACTGCTACAACCTTGGAAACAGAGTCTTCCAATAGCAAAATTGTACCAAATATTGATGCAGGAAGTATAATTTCAGACACTGAGCGATCTGATGATGGCAAAGAATCAGGAAAGGAAATCCGAAAAATCCAGACCACAGCTACAACACAAGTAAGCCATCCCACAGGAATTCTAGAAGTAAACAAACAGAAGCATCAGATAGGCACTGAGCTGTTACCTGCAAAGTAGTTTCTTAGACTAATACTACCCTTAAATTTATGTATACCCTTAAATTTATGTAAAGTAGAGCTGTCAGAATGGAGTGGTGTGCGTATGGATATGATATCCAAGCAATCTGAATTGAATGCCCGATGTTGTCACATTGCTCTAATTCTGCTTAACCTCTGGCCTAAGATCCCTGTCATACAGTAAATTAAACTGTGACAGTTAAGGTCTTCAGCTGGGCTTATCATTTATGACTGACTACATTGACCCCTTTGTACCTGGCATCTTCATTCTAATGCTGTGATACAGGCCAGCCCTGTTCTGGGGGTTACAAAAGAGAGGACTGGGAGCCAGCCTGCAGAAGCATGAGCGATAGGGAACGGTTAGGATTGTCACCTATCAGATGCCCGCTGTGCTCCAGCCACTGCAGTAGATTTCTCAGATTCAATCTCCACAACACCCTTGTGAGATAGGTTACATAGCTGAGAAAATTTGGAATTATTACCAATGAGAGTTTTCTTCACAAACACAGTGATAGAATTTGTTATCTTTTAAAAAGGAAGCTGCTTAGGCTTGACGGTTAGCAAATGTTAGTGGTGTGGTTTGGGCCAGTCTGCAGTTAAGCCAAAAACACTATGTCTTCTGAGACATTTGAGTTGTGACTACTTAATTTTTGGACGAAGCTGATACTTTATGGTTAAGACTTAATGGTATTATGACAATTAAGTTTTAGTTCTGTTAGCCCTGTGGACTTTCTCCTTGCCTTTTCATCTCATTGAAGGTAAGTTTATGTTTCCATTCCATTCCCAGTACTGAAAAGAATAAACCATGCCTCACTATTTTGTCTGGATTGTATATTCTATATGTGGGAAAGGTGTGTTTATTTTTTTGTTTGTTAACTACCAGTTTCCATTTTGGTAGCAGTTATACTTCAGTGATAGTTGGCAGGGAAAGGGAATATTGAAAAAGGTACAGATTTCAAATGAAGGAGAACGTCATTTCTCACTGGGCCCAATAATCACTAGGCTTGCCTGTTTTTTAATTGAGAGTACACAGACATTTTCTGTCCTTTTTTAAGCATCATGTATGCTTATTTTTTTTACTGAAGTATTGTGAATGAAATGCGCTTTGAAGCTAATTTGAATCCCCAACAGTAATATTTCTTCTCACCATGTGTTTTTAGCTATAATTAAATGATGACATGCATCCATTCGCCCCATTGCATGCATACTCTCTTTCACGAAGGACATTTTTTACTAGCACGAAGATGCTGGGAGTAGGAAAAATGGACCTGGTTTTTAGTATGAGCTTTAGTGTTGTCTTTTGATGACCTTGCCTAGGTTCTACAGTGTCAAAACAGAAGTCCCACCATCAGAATTTAGGTGGGAAGAGTTTCTGTTAAGGAGTTTGGAAGGCTCTCTCCTACTAAAAGTCGGATCTAAATCTCCTACTCGCTCCGGCATTCACACTGTATTTTTTAATCTCACATTTCTTTTGTGTTCCACCAAAGTTTACCTTCTCTTCGTTTAGGCTGTTCAGGGCAGATCTATCACCCAACAGGACCGAGATCTCCGAGTTGATTTAGGATTTCGAGGAATGCCAATGACTGAGGAACAGCGGCGCCAGTTCAGCCCTGGCCCCCGGACTACCATGTTCCGGATCCCTGAGTTTAAGTGGTCTCCAATGCACCAGCGGCTTCTCACTGACCTGCTGTTTGCCTTAGAGACAGATGTGCACGTGTGGAGAAGGTACAGTGGTTTCTTCCCTACATGTGATGACCTTCAGTTAAGAAAATGAATATATTTTTTAAAATTTGTTGTACGTGTATGTGCGTTTTGTTTTGTATGTATGTCTATACACCATGTACATGGCCTGGGGCCTGCTGAAGTCAGAGGAGGGTGCTGGGTCTCCTGAAGTTGGAGTTACAAATGGTTATGAGCCGCCATGTGGATGTTGGGAATTGAACCCAGGTCCTTTGAAAGAACAAAAAGTGTTCTTTACCACTGAGCCAACTCCGTAGGTTGAGAAAAATGAATATTTTTATTTACCATGTCAACTAGCTAAATGATTTATTTTATCAAATAAATGTACAAACTAAGTTTGCTTTTAAAATTAAATATTTAAGGTTTGATAGACAAATATTTGTATCAAGTATACTTTTTATGACATCTGGTGTACAAATCTCTAGCTGTGTAAACAATTTAGCTTAAGAGAGTTAAAGCAGAATTTTAAAATTTGGGATTGCTTGCTCTACATAATAAGTTTTGGTTTATACTTCTGTAATTTCATCTTCTCTTGTTAAAATGAGTACTATGCGCTATATTATTGTTTAGTAAAAATACAACATTTATTACCCTAATAAAATGTTAAAGTAGCCTATAACATGTTGTCACTAGACCCTATAAGTATCAGCAGTTAGTGGATATTGGTTTACATCTGTCTGAATTAAATGGTTGCTTAAAAAAATTTAACACAGTTTTCTAATAGCAGATTCACAACACATTGCTCAATCAGGAGATGTGTCATTCACATGTACAAGTGTGTAAATTTTGGAACTTGATGACTGCAAGCAACAAAATACTGTATTTTCAGAGATTTAATCCATTCTGTCCCATCCCCAGACTGAAGCTGTCTTCCACACTTCTCCTTGTGTTCCTTTAGGGTTAAAGGTGCCACTTGAGGTTGTCTGTTAAAAGGCAGATTCTCCTTCCGCTCTCCCTCCACCCCTCACTCTTTTTCTTATCCCTGCTCTATTTTTTTCTTCTTTCCTTTCATCAATATTTTTTCCTTGAATGAAACCCCTCAAGAAATTTCTCCTATATGGTCTATTAGGCTGTACATTCAATTATAACCCTGCAAAAGAAACGTGTGGCCCAGGACTGATTAACAACCCAGTAACTAGTAAGGCCAACCAGTGCATGGAACTTGTGAGGAAGATGACATGGCCGTTGTGGAAGTTGCCAGTATGTCTGACAAGAGAGTTTTTGTGTTTGATTTGATCACTGTGTTTGTAAGCTAGGCGTGGACTCATTGCAATGTTGCATGCTGTGTACCTTGAGATGACTTTGGAAAATAAATAGCATGAAAGGCATGACTGCTGGTGTGAATGTCACTTTGTGGGATGAAAAGGTGATTTGCCCAATTTTCCTCCCAACAAGAAACTGTGTATCATTGCCTTTTTTTTTTGATGCTCATGAGGATTTCTAAACATAAGTGTATACAATTTTTAAAAGATTATTTTTAGGATCAAGGAAAGCATCTAACCACAGTAAGGCAGTTAAATTTTTTGGCACTTTCATTGCATATTTTATATGGAAAATTCTGCTGCTGACCTACCCTGTGGTCTCCCTTTTCATTTGCAATAATTCTTGGACATCTGCCAGTTCCCTTCTGTGATGTTTCACATCACACCTTTCCTCCTGGTGGTGGAGGTGTGTTCAGAACCACAGTTGGAACTTCCTCTCCACAGGATGCAACCAAACTAGTTTTAGTTAAATTCACAGAGCTACTCAGATGTCTTAGAAACTATCTAATAATCAGAGATGTGAAATGGAGGTGAATTCTAGGCCAACCTTGGAGTAGTGATGTGCATTCTATAAAACCCAAGAAACAACAAGAATATTGTATTTGTTTAATACACATGGGCACACACACACACACACACCTTGAAGAACTAATTATTTTTTGTAATATGTTTGAATTTTGAGTTGTTTTTGTTCTGATAATTCCAATTAAATTTTTTTAGGACTTCTATATTTTGTGGTTGTTTTGTTTTTATTTTGAATAAAGTATCTAAACTTTCTGCAGTTACACAAAGGAAATAATCATGTTTTTCCATTTCAGCCATTCTACAAAGTCTGTAATGGATTTTGTCAACAGCAATGAAAACATTATTTTTGTACATAACACAATACACCTCATTTCCCAAATGGTAGACAACATCATCATTGCCTGTGGAGGAATTTTACCTTTGCTCTCAGCAGCAACATCACCAACTGTAAGTTCTTTATCTCCACCTAGTGGTTATATTTTGTAATGACATGAGTTCAGCCTTAACAGTTTGTCCTGCAGGTAGTTTGAAGCCATGTATTAGATTTATATTCTAGTCTCTTTTACTTACCAGCTTTTGGATCTTCCTGTGTATATTGATTACAGTATTTCTCAAGTATTTTTGGTGAAATCTGGACGAACATAACTATAAATATTTGGGTTTTTTTTGTTTTGATGTTGCATACATCTTTAAATCTTGCATAGTAGTAAGCTGTTAAAATCCATTTGTATCATAGTCTGACTTTACCAATTTGCCCTTAAAAAATCTATTTCTCATTCTCTATAAAACATTGAAAAATACTAATACTATCAATTTGGAAAGCATTTAGTATTGATCTTGGGTGTCTTTTAAAAATGAAACAGATGAATGTTAAGTTTTATGTAAATTTTATCTTATATTTAGTTCAGTAATGGGGTGTCTGTAGTTGAGTAGCAGTACTCCTGTCTAACATTTGTAGGTCTTGAGTTTGATTCTCCAGAGTCACAAATTTTTGCAAAGTATTTTTTATTTACGTAAAAATGACTCCATTTAGGTATAACTTGATTATATGGGGAAGAATACAGACTTCCACTTGCTATTGAGCCTACTTTCTTCTTGTAAGAAACTTGTTTGTAAGGCCCAGAACACACCTTTGCCACCCTCTTATGTTTCAGTGCCACATCTATTAGTGAAGCAATGCTCCTGCATTGGTGCCAGGCTTTATTACATCAGTAACACGAGTTTCCTTCATGGTTTTTCTTCTCATTCCATTCATTGCAACAGCATTGAAATCTAAAATATTAGCTGCAACAGACTGTCACTCATGCACTTTCCCCAGGTCTTTTCCCTGTGTTCCTGATGAATTCATCCAGTGAGTTACAGGCAAGCAGACCCGTTTGGTGGTCTTCAAAAGGACAAATCAACACTGGCATCTTGTGAAACTACATAGAACCCAAACTAAGGCATTAGCCTGGCAATAACATCACAAGCAGTTGATGATACTTGAAGAGGTCTGGTACCTCTACTTTCTGGTCTCAACTTTCTGTTAGTGATGTATACTAGATTCTGGTAAACTGTGTTCTATATTCAGACAGGGAGGGTGCTTCTTTTTTGATATATCAAAACTTTTATGTAATATCATATAAATTATAATTTGTTTTCAGGAAATTTCAAGAGACTATATTTACTTTAATATAAATATTGACTTTTTACACGTTTATCGAGAATAAAAACGATCACTCTGTAAAGTAGCTTAGTAAAAAGTTATTAAAATTTGGAGAGGATGAAATATCCACATTACTAAATATCTTCCAAATTTTGGTGTCAGATATTTCTATTAATAAAGTACTAAATAAGTGCAATGATCTATAGACCTATTATATATACTACTTTAACAGTCAATTATCTTATTTTTACATTAATCAGTGCATAGTAAGAATACTGGCATTTTAAAGTTTGACTCCCAAGGATATTTACACAGAGAGTTTTGACCATTATAGCTGGGGATTTTAAATTGCCTATTATTTAGATCTTTCTTAGCAGAGTTGGAAGTTAATTTTATTGCAGGTTTTTTTGTTGTTTTTGTTTTTGTATTTCTCTTAATTGGTCCATTAACTGATTTTACCTATACTTGATTACACAACACACTTAATCGTATTTATTGTTGCTACAATTTCTTTAAAAGAAACATGTAGCTTTGTTTTCATGCCTCATGTATAAAGGGGAAATGTGAAGGTTATTAAGTATTGCTTAATGTTACTGGGTTATTTCAGTGTTGCTGCCAATGTTTTAGAGTAGTGAAAAAAAGGATGGAGGAGTCTGAATAAAGACTAAAACTGGCACTGAAAATATGAGCTTTTCAGCTGGAAGCTTCCAAGTATAAAACTTCAAAATTGTGGAGCAGAGCCAGCCATGGTGGTGCATGCCTTTAATCCCAACACTCGGGAGGCAGAGGCAGGCAGATCACTGTGAATTTGAGGCCAGCCTGGTCTACAAAGTGAGTCTAAGGCAGCCAAGACTACACAGAGAAACCATGTCTCGAAAAACAAAGCAAACAAACAAACAGAAATTGTGGAGCAGGTGAGAGGGAGGAGACACTAGGGAGGCTCTGAGTTACCAAAAGGGTGTGCTGTCAACTCAGGTGAATGGAGCAGATACCCTTGGTACTGCTAGGACACTTGAGTATTTTAGTGTTCTAATGATGCATATTTTTTTCAGATTTTCATATCTTTGAAGACATTTATTTATTTATTTATTTATTTATTTATTTATTTATAGTACCTGGGAGTAGTGTTGGCTTTGACAACAGTAGCTGGCAGTCTCTGTGAGGAGCTAGATCGTAAATACTTTAGGTCTCATAGTTATCTGCTGCTTGTCTCAGCCACCCAGCTGCACTGTTGGGAGAATGGCAGTGGGCTGGGCTCATCAGAAGAGCTGCGTGGTAAAATGCAGTGTATAATGAGACACCGCATTATATATGGTGTACATAAAATAAGAGTGGCACAGGGGGTATGCCTAAAAGCCTAATTACTAGAGAACAGTCAAAAGTTAGGTAAATCCGTTCTTTTTATGAAATGAGAATTTGAAATTGATTCCTTGACTATTAAATACAACAATTTCAGCAAACATAGTTATCTCTTAGAGGATACATACCTTTTTTTATACCATTTTTGTCATTAGACATTTTAAATGTACTATATTAAGAAGAGAAATAGGATGTGAAGTATTTTTTTGTAGTGCCTAATGTAAAAATAACAACCTAAAGTTAATCCAGAAGTAAGCCTTTGTTGTTTCTCAAGGTAAGGTCTGCACTCTGTTGATTGGTGGCTGTTCAAACACAGACTTGTTTTGCTGAGGTGCAGGTGTGACTTACTATAGAGGCTGGATTATGTGGAAATGGAGTGAACCTCGGTTTGAGATAGACCTGTGTTTCAGTCTGGGCCGTTTTGTTTGCTGAGAATGGTCTCAACCTTGGTTCTTTGGTTAAAGGAAAATACCCCACAGGAAGTGTGTGAAAAAAATCGAGTTTGGTAATGAGGTGATGTGTACCAGGTAGGAAGACTCTCGGAGATTTCTTTCTGGGTTCGTTTGCTAGCTCCCTTCCTTACATATTTGTCTGACGTCATCCCAGTTTATTTTAAAAGCCTTTGATTTATAAAACTCAGAAATTTAGGACGTTTGAGATAATTTAGTTATTACAGATAATCCATTTTTATAGCCAGATAATCCAATAACAGAATATTTTTGTTTGTTATTTCTAGAGGGCTGGCCATTTGAAATAGTCTGTTTCCTCTTTTAAACCATAAATGAAGACAGAAGTCTGTGCATAGCAGGAATAATATTTCTGAATTGCTCTTGTAGTGTCATTGTTCTGGAAGGATGTTTTGAGTTACTTAGATTAATCTAAGGAAGACGTCAAGAAGACAAAAGATGTACATTGCACATACTGTAGTAAGCAATCTAAAAAGCACTTTTGTGTTGTGACTCTGGATACCTGTATTATTTAAAACTATATGTTATAGTAAATAAGTCACAAAATTGTTTTAAATAAATATAAGTCAATAGTTTTAAGCAATATATTTCGGATAAAATTTAGACACTTGGCCCGGCATGGTGGTACATGCCTTCAATTCCAGCACTGGGGAAGTGAAAGCAGATGTCCATAGAGTTCTTTGTGAGTTTGAGGCCACCCTGATCTAAATAGTGAGTCCCAGACCACCAGGGCTACAGCACGATAACTCTTATCAATCTGTGAATGAAAAGAAGAAATAAATTAGGATCACTCAGTGTCTAGTTTAATCAGAGGTTGCTTTGTGAATGGGATATTATTTTGTTAAGTTTTTTTGAGTTAAGTTTTCCAGGACTAGTCAGTTGAATTATTTATTTTTTTCCTACCATACTGTTTGGGGTTGTTACGAATGAAGGCAAAGAATTGGAGGAAAACATTGAAAAGAAGGAAAGAACAAAGAACACTGGGAGTCACACATTTCTTCATGTTTTGTTGTGCTCACTCAAGATCTTAACATACCATTTTGGTCACCCATCCAGAACCCAATGTCAAATGTGGTTTCATTTTTTTTTCTCTGTCCCAGGAAAATGGTAGAAACTGACATTTCATCATAAAGAAGGAAAGCAATTTTTCTGTTGTGCTAAGCATGTGAGGATCTTATTTGTACTCATTTATTGACAGGGTGTAGGGTTGGAAAATATGAGACTTTTGGATTTGATGTTGTTTATCTCATAACAATGATCTTATTGATAACCCAGGACTCTTTTATATATCTTCCCAGTGAATATACCATGAAGATAGCTATTTTCAAATTTACATTCAGTTTCATTTGTTGTAAAACCTCAAGGAATTGGAATTTAGTAATTAGTGTGACAAATATCTATGTTTTTATTATATGGACAAGATCCTTAACAAACTCTTAGATAGTATGCAATTGTCTAAACCCATATTTTAGGTTTTATATAGTCCTATCAGCAGGTTATTTTCTGATACAGAAGGTGAGTTTTAAGTTGTGATGACATAAATATTTTACTTTTATATCAGAAGGGTTCTGAATATTTGAGCAAACAAATTATATTTCTTCCTCATAGAAAAGGACTAGAGAGTTGATATTAGTAAGAATTGATTTTCCTGAGTTGTTTCTGCTCAAGTCAGTACTGACTTAGGGTTTAAACGGGGCCATTCTATGTTCACTCTTTAAAATGTCTCATTAGTCATCCACTAGGGAAAGATACATTTTATAACATAGACTTGATGTCCTTTCTCCTGTATTTGCTATACTTACATGTGTATATTTGCAGGCAGTTATTTAAATAAAAATAAATTTAAATGTATTTCAAATTTAATCTTAATCATAATCATGTACTTTATGAAATGAATATCTATTCTGACAATTTTGTTTTAATAAAATAATCAAATATAATTTTTAAAATATTATTTTGTGTTTCAATTTTACATGTATTTTCATTTAATTTTAATAATTTCCTTTTTCTTGTACTTTTTTTGGTCTGTTGTCTGTTTTGTCTAATGCATGTCCAGGGTTCTAAGGTTAGTATTACTTTTGCAGTAATTTTTAGGTTTTTATTTTTAAATTTTATTTTTATGTAGACAATTTTTCTCTTGGTTATATTTTGAGTTTTCATATCATCTTTTAATCAGGCATATCTTTGTATATTTTAAAAATTCATTAAGAGGATTATTTTCCCAATATATTGATGAATTAGTTAAATTATTCACAGCAATAAATGTCATAATACAATGAAAAAATGTTAATAAGAGTCCAAGTGCAATCAGATTTGAATTCTAATTACAGGAATTGGATGAGATAGATATTAAGATAGTGTGAATTCTATGATGTAAGCTTTATCATAGGATGCTTATATAACATCAGGTTTGTAAATTAATAGGATGGAATAAGAATTATTTTGTAGGTTATTTTTCATGTTAAGAATACCTTTTACTTTTGATATTTTATTAGAACAAGTTTGCCAAAATATATAGACAACATAATAATTTTGTATTTAATATTTGTTTCTAATGCATTACTTTAAAATTAGAGCATATTTCACTGATTGGATTTGTAGATTCCAACTGCAAAAGAAAGCAATAACTAATATAGTAAGGTATGACTCTCATTATTGCAACAATTTGAAATGAGGAAGAATTTAAGACCATGTCTACAGATACAGTAAATTCTAATTTATTGAAAAGTTAAGAATGTTTAACTGTTCTAAGCAATGGCCAGTGTTTTATCCTTGAACAATTGAAAATAGATTAACAATGACTATTTTTTCTTATAACTGTTAAGCTGTGGTGACAGCTGTTTAAATTTAATGCTGTGTCAGGAACAGAGCATAGATACATAAGCAGCCTGTTGTCCAAGGACAGCATGAAAGTCAGTGAGAACAGGAATCAATTCCATGTGCTTGACTTTGCCATTTGGTTAAAGATAAGATCAATCACTATGCATGATGTGCCCACTTTTGGAAACATTGAACAACATTTTTATTTTCACAGCATCTCTTTTCTTTATTCTTTCTGCCATTAGGAAAATTAATTCTAGTTATAAAATAAGCAAAATCATTATAGTGTTAGTACAGGATGTAAATGAATAAATGTTGCCATTGCTTGTAACTTATGGAGTCACACATTATAAGAAACTATACATTGTAATATTCCCTCTGGAAGCAGGAAATGCCATTTTATCACAGGGAATATCTTAGCAAAAGTCTGACTTTCTTTAACTATGCTGCTTCCTGCTTCCTCATCCTCCAGCTAGGGATTCAGAGATTATCAGTTACATAGCTGAGGGAGTAATCTTTCTGACCATTTAGACTCTAGGTTTTTATGAAACCTTTAAGTGTTTCAGTTTATTATTTTAACACAGACAAGTCATTACTATGCATTCTAGTTTTGACAGTTGTCTCATTTGTTAATAAAGAAAATTGCTGTGTATCATTCCCATAATTTATTAGATTTGTAGAAAAGAGATACACATTATTTGTAAATACGAATGAAAATTTTAGGAGAGAAAACCAATTTTATGCCCCTTTTATACTGAAACTAGAATAAGAAGTTATGTGTAGTTGTCTCTAAGTATCTTTGCGACATTATGTGAAATATTTTATTTAACTGATACTGTATTTTAAACTAATACTAATTTTAAAGTCAGTGTTTTAGTTAAGAATAGTGGGTAGGGATATGAAATTTGGCAAGGTCTTATAATAGGTAGTATCAATTTATTTTTTATATTCTTACATTTTCTAAATGTCTGTTCTCCTGTAGTATATGTTATATGCCTTATTTCCTAATTTTAAACAAGATTAACTCTCCTTTTTTAAAGACTGAATTGGAAAACATTGAAGTGACACAAGGCATGTCAGCGGAGACAGCAGTGACATTTCTCAGCCGACTCATGGCTATGGTTGATGTCCTTGTGTTTGCCAGCTCTCTAAACTTTAGTGAGATCGAAGCTGAAAAAAACATGTCTTCTGGAGGGCTAATGAGACAGTGCCTAAGGCTAGGTAAGTACACTAAGGCAGCGGCACACACTGTGTCATTAAGATGGCTTGTGCAGCTCTGAGGTACAGAAAGCATTGACTCAGGTTGGTGATTCTATAGCTTAGTAACTGTCTTGTAATCCCCAGGATTACTCAGTTTTAAAAACTTGCATCTTGACATTGGGGATTGCATGAGATTATTATTTATTCCTTCAAATACAGTCCAACATATTTAGAATTATTTAAAAATCAGTAAGGCTGGTACTTACCATTGAGATGATTTTAATGCAGATCCCTTTGTTAACCTTGTTTGTGTCCTTGGCAGGCAACAATAAAGATACAGTGCACAGCTGAGCCCTTACCTAGAACAGAAGCAGCCTAGTCTAATGGCTCAGTGTTACCACAGGAAGGCAAGGAGGAAGGGAGAGAAACTGTGGCCCAAAGTCTGTGGTTTAATTCTAGTGACAGGAGTGTAGAGTCCCCTGCTATGAAGATGGCTATTACAAGCCTTAGAGTGCATGATACCTGAGTGGGAAGGAGTGCTCTGTAGAGTCACCAGAATAGGTGAAGCAAGAACAGAGCCTTATTATTAAGCATTTTAAAGACTGATAGGATTTTTGTGTGTGTATGTATGTAGGAGTGTGTTTCTGAATGGCTTATGTGTATATATGTGTGTTTGTATATAAGTGTGGGTATGCCTGCCAGTGCATGCATGTATGTATGTTTGTATATAAGTGTGGATATGCCTGCCAGTGCATGCATGTTTGTATGTATGGGTGGGTATGCCTGCCAGTGCATGTATGTTTGTATGTTTGTGTATATGGGTAGGTATGCCTGCCAATGCATGCATGTTTGTATGTATGGGTGGGTATGCCTGCCAGTGCATGCATGTATGGACGTCAGAAGATGATTTCCAGTGTCCTCCTCTATCATTCTCCACTTTATTCCTTTGAGAAAGAGTCTCTCACTGGGGAGCTAGGGTGTCCTCTCATATTACAATTATGAGTGACCATACCTAGCTTTTTATATAGTGCAAGGGATTTGACCCTAGGTCCCCATGCCAGTACAGTAAATGCTCTTACCCAATGAACCATCTTCCTCTCCCATAGGCATTTTAAGTTGCTAAAATTTTCATTGATGCACAACATTTGTGATAGTGATTCATGGAGGGTTATAGAATTAGGAAAACTTACTTTGGGAGTCTGAAAGCCCTGGTGATCTGTTTCTTCTGACTGGGAGTACATCAGTATTTTATTTAATATGTCTTCTATATGTATTGTTCTTTCATTGTTGTATTTCATAATTTGAAATTTATCTAATTAATTTCAAAGGTAATAACTGACGGCAGAAAAGGGAACATACAGAAAAAGAAATACATTTAAAACATTTTCCTATATAGCCATGTCAACAGTGTATGTTAATGTCTTTCTGATTTTCTTAGTTTGTTGTGTAGCTGTGAGAAACTGTTTAGAATGTCGACAGAGGCAGAGAGACAGGGGAAACAAATCTTCCCATGGAAGCAGTAAACCTCAGGAAGCTCCACAAAGTGCGAGCACAACAGCAGCATCCAAGGTAATGAGCCATTTCCTCTGTGACGTGCAGTCCTTTTTCACTTGTGAGAACAATGCCTCATGGTCATACAATGGCTTAGGTTTGAGGCTCTGGTGCTGGCCTCTCTGTTTCTCGGTTATATCTACAAGGTTAGCAAACCACTTAAGATTTTCACCTGTGTATTAATTAAGATGAAACTAGTAAACTGGTAGTGTTTTAAAGAATTACATTTGCACATAGGACTGGAGATTTATTGTATTTCTGCTTTGAACGGTTACATCTATTTTCAGAGGTCAGCCTATGAGCAAAGCTTTTTTTTTTTTTTTTTGGTAAATGAACAAAATATTTGTGTGTCTCAACTCTACAACATCCACTTTTTATTTATTCACTTTACATCCTGATCATAGCCGCATCTCTTCTTTCCTCCCAGTCCCAGCCTCCCTTCCTCTCCCCCTCCCCTATTTCTCAGATAACTGGAGCCCCCCTCCCCATCCGCCCAAGCTCATCAAATCTCATCATGACTGAGCATATACTCTTCTCCTGTGGGCTGGTAAAGCAGTCCTGCCGGGGGAAGTGATCAAAAGCTGGCAAGAGAGTCCGTGTCAAAGATAGCTCTGCTCTCCTTACTACAGGACCCACATGAAGCCTGAGCTGCCCATCAGCTACATTTGTGAAGGCAGCCTAAGTCCAATCCATGCGTGGTCCTTGGTTGCTGCTTCAGTCTCAGCAGGCCCCGCTGGGCCCTGGCTTGTTGGCTCTGTTGGTCTTGTGGGACTCCTGTCACCTCCAGGTCCTTGTCCTTTTCTCCTTCCCTCTGCTTTTCCACAAGACTCCTCAGCGTCTGTGTCTAGGCACTGCTGGGTGGAGACTGGAGGACAACTCTGCTAGACTCCTGTCTGCAAGCTTAGCAGAGTATCGTTGATAATGTCAGAAGTTGGCTCTCTCCCATGGGGTGAGCCTTGGGTTAGATTAGACATTGTTTGGACATTTCCTCAGTTCCTGCTCTATCTTTATCCCTGTAATTCTTGTAGGCAGGGTGAACTTTAGGTGGAAGTTTTTGTGGGTAGGTTGGTGTTCCCCTTCCTCTACCAGGAAACTTGTCTAGTTAGCATCCTCTTCAGTCTCCATGGCTCCGGCTCCTAGGAGTCTCTGCTAGAGCCCCCCCCTGTTCTCCCAAGCTCATTTTCAAATGGATGAACTTTGGGTGAAAGACTAGTTATTAGCTGCCCATCAAACGAATGTATGGTATATAATGGTTTGGTATACGCTGGCAATTTTCATTATATGTCAGCTCTCTTCTTGTGTTTAACCGGCACATGATTTTACATGTAGCTTCCTGACGTTGAAGATCTTTGTGACTGCTGTAGCTTGTGTATATGTATTTTCTTACTTGTGACCTTTCATGCATATAGCTGAACTCATTTACCTAATGTAAAGATTTTGACTTCTTAAACTTCTGTATAACTTCCCTGTCTCCAAATATTTTTTCTTATATTTTACTGGCCATCTTAGATGCTGCTTTCCCAGGACAGAGATTTTTTACATCTTCACTATGCCCTAGTCTAGGGACAGCTCCTCTGATGGTTTTAGTAAAACTGGCGTGCCTCTTTATCACTCACTGCCATTGTAATTAAATATTCAGCACTGACATAGTCATTTTTACTCAACAGTTGAAGAGATAACATAGAAACTTAATTGATTTTCTAAGTTCCATCTCTCTGTATTGTTATAGTTTCTGCTAAGCCAACTGCACATGCATAAAGTAAGTCTATTGGTTATTTACACTGTTGCAGCCTGTGTTCACTGATGTCAGGGAAACATTCTTGAGATAATATGACCAGCATATTTTCTTACTGCTGACAAGACTCCACAGTGATGTGCATTGCTGGAGAGGTTAAGTATTGGTGTATCAGCATTCTGGCTCCTAGTCACTGTATAGGCATACTGAAGGGCTAGAGGGTAGCAAACACACACCGTGCATCTCTGTGCCTCCAGAGCGCTTGGAGGACAGGAAGCTTTGAAGAAATGTCTCTGAGGCACATTCTGGATTCTGGCACGTAGTGTAGAGCATCCTAAAACAAGTTTCTTTGTCTTTCATATCTCATATATCCAGCATTTTAAAGTGAATGAGAATCTTAACTCATATGCTGTTTGCTTGATAAGAATGCAAAAATAATATATGAAAGTACGTAGTGGTTCCTGTCATGAAGTGAACACTTGGAAGCTACTTATGCTTTCTGCTTATCTTACTACTTAAGAGATGTGTGACGAAGCCACTGCTTGGGAGAGGCTTAGGTCTTGACTGTGCCTGCACTTTTCTTACCAAATAAACATCAGTGGGTAACAAGAAATCTTTCAGAATCCTCAAATCAAATGTGGTTCTTCTTGCAGTATATAGACTGCATACCCAACGATACAGAAACTGCTGTCATTTAGGTTAGTTAGTGTTTCTGTAGCAAGAGGTTTGGCAGTGAAAAGTGACTAAGTGTGATATTGAAATATTAGGAAAACTTTTGACTTGTTAACAAAGCACACTCAGTATGGAGAATAAGAATGAGCAATGGATATTTTGTTGATGCCTTTCAAAAGTGGCACTTTAGGCAGTAAGCCAAAATTGATTTTTAATCCAGCAGAAGGGCTTTCTGGTAGGAATTTGGACATACTTATATGAGTGGTGTGCCTTCTGCAGCCTCATTTTCATACTGTGTAAGCACAGGAGCATTAATTAATTAATTTTTTAAATGTTTATGATTTATTGTACATTTCACACTGAAAGCACAGACTTATTTGTCTTTTTCCCTCTCTTTATTCTCACCATTGACACTGAGTGTGGCTGATTAGACATTCACTGAATACTTAATGGATACAATTTTCACACTACTTAAAAAAATTTTTTACTTTTATTGAATGTCTATGATTTACATGTCATGCACCAAAATCCCTTTCCTCCCCCAATAAAATAAAACAAACAGACAAAAAAAAAAACTCTTGTTACAGACTGTAGTGTGTGACGCAGGATAGCCTTTTATCCACCTATGTTTACTTTCAAATGTTCATTGCCTTGAGCCATGGGTCTGGTTTGAGGCCAACACTGTCATTACCAGATCCTCACTGGGACTGCTGTCAGATATCCTGTTGTTGCCGTGTGTCAAGGAGATTATTAATCTTTGAATCTCCATGTCAGGTCCCTTCATGTGTTCCAGCAGGTCATACATGGAGTAGATGTTGGGGTAAAGTCCACTCAGAGCCCTGGATCAGTGCCTGCTCTCTTGTCCTCAGGGAAGGGCCCGCTCTCTCACTCCCATGTCATCATGGCAGGGCCAGTTCTCCTGCTCCCGTGTTCTCAGGGCAAGACCCACTCTTCTGCTTCCATGTCATCATGGCAGGGGCTGCTCTCCTGCTCCTGTGTCCTCAGGGCAGGGCCGGCTCACCCCTCCGTTGTACTCAGGTCAGGGCCTACTCTCCCACTCCAGTGTCATCTTGGCAGGACCAGCTCACCCACTTCTGTGTCTTTAGGGCAGGGCCTGCCCTCCTGCTCGCAAGGAGCATTAATTTAAACTTGTCCTCACATAGTCAAATGGGGTTAGGGGAATCTTTGTAAAATGTAAAATGTAGAAAAAAAATATATATATATACATATATATATATTTCTAGTTTTACTATATGTGCTGTAGATTTATCCATTCTATAAATTACATGCAACTTTTCATAATTATCCCATGCTAATAACATAAGACTATATTTTAGATAATCTAGTTGTACTTTGTTGCAGGTTCAATTTCACATAGGGTGGGCAAACTTGATTTTAATGGAAGCCATTTGCAAAAATTATGTATTAAAGTACATATTGGTTCCTGGGCTGAGGTGAACCATGTAACTGTCATCCTTCGGATACTGATCTTTTTACTATACCATGTCCCACAGGAGCTTCACAGCCCCCTTTAGGAGTGCAACACCACAATGGCACCGATAGAGAAGTAGGAATTGGACAACAAGTATATACTTGTTACATGTAAAGTTTGCGCTTACATTTTATATGCACACATTGTCAGATTTAATCCAAAGCATTCTTAGCACACATCAAGTAATTTACAAAGCACTGGAGTGAACCAAAGTAACTTGGTTCACTTGCTAATTTACGTTATGGGTATATTATCTAAAATTCTTAGATTTTTTGTTTCCTCAACTATAGAAAATCATTTCAATGCTGTAGTTTTTAATGTTGCCTAACTATAGTGAGCTATGATCAAGCTAGTTTTGGAGCTTACCTTTTAAAATGAATCATAATGTAACTACATGTGCAATTATGTAATGTTAAATAGTAATATTTTAATCTCACATTCATGATGATGAAGGGAATTTTAGTAACAAATGTTAAGGTAGATAACAAGGACTTGTTCTCCGTTCTCCTGAAAGGAAAGGTCATTGTTTTTCTTATATGGCCTGACCTGCTTTAATGAAGCTGTAGAAGCGCCTGTGTTGATAGCAAATAAGATCATTGAAAGAGGAAGCATGGCAAGCGGAGGAGCAGAGCATAGGCCCTGTCAAGTTTTGTTGTCGATGACTTCTAGCTCAGCGAGGAGGCAGGAAATAGTGTAGCAAGCTCAGCCTAAGGCAATAAGTGATACTTATAAATAATTTTATAGAATATGATATTTCTTAATAATTCTCTTTTATTTTTCAAGACTCCCTTAGAAAATGTTCCAGGTAACCTTTCTCCTATCAAGGATCCCGATAGACTTCTTCAGGACGTTGATATCAATCGCCTTCGTGCTGTTGTCTTTCGAGATGTGGTAAGTTATAGATCTGCTTTGCTTCCTTGAAAAGAAAAACAAACAAACAAAAAAATCACACAGCAGCAGCAACAACAACAAACCAACTTACAACAGTGTAAAATTTGTAAAGATTTTCTGTCATTACCAAATGCCCTGGTATTGGATATGTTGCATACCTGATGGTGAAATGGTTGAGCCTTAGTTTTCCCCCAGGGTTATTGATAGCTTACTTTTGGAAAATGATATGTATGTATACAGGGCAGAGGAAGGGGCTCGCCGCGTGAACGGCTTGCTGCAGCAGCATGAGAAGCTGCGTTCAGATCCCCAGCACCTACCTAGAAGCCAGGCATAATATGGCGTGTCTGTAATTCCAAAGCTGGTGGTATAGACGAAGTTCCTCAGTCTCAGTGAGAAGCTCTGTCTTAATAGATGGAGTACAGGCTGTCTCTTACATGGACTCTGGCGCCCAATTGTTGATCACTTCCCCCTGGTGGGGCGGCCTTGCCAGGCCACAGAGGCAGAGGATGCAGGCAGCCCAGCTGAAACTTGATAGACTGGGGTCAGATGGTAGGTGAAGAGGGCTCCTCTTTTCTGAGGACCAGGGGAGGGGGGCAGGAGGTAAGAGGGAGGGAGAAGATGAGGGAGGGGCTACAGTCAGGATGTAAAATGAATAAATTTAAATTTTTTTAAATAAGTAGACAGTGATAGAAACTCTCAGCGTCAACCTCTGGCCTCCACATGCACTCTTGCAGGTAAGTAGACACACACATTTCATACACTGGTGCTCACACAATAAAAAGAAAATTTGAAACTTATTTTGCATTCCAGGATTAGAGATAGTCTTGAAGCACTAATTAGACTTTATCTTAAGTTACCTGGTCCTGCCTTTTATGTTCTTTACTCCATTTCCACATAATGAATATTTTGTTTCCTTTATTAGGCAAATGAAGTTACTTCATAAGATACAATGGAAGTTACCTTTGGTTATGAGAAAGCATTTTTATTTCATTAAAAAAAATACTAGTATTATTGTGTAGATACGTGCTCATGGTGCGTGTGAGGGGACTTGTTCATGCCACAGAGCACGTGTGGAGGTCAGAGGACAACTTCATGGAGCCCATTCTCACCTCCCACCTCTATGATGGTTCCAGAGATTGGACTGAAAGGCTTGAGCAGTAAAAGCCATTACCCATTGAACCATCACACTGGTCCCTACTTTCACTAATTATGGTATCTACAGGAATCTGAATTAGAATGGTAGTTTAATAACATTCAAAGAAAAAGCTAGTTTAGGGAGGGAACTCTTTAGTTTCTAACTGCCTACTGAAAGCAATTAGAACTAAGATTGACTTTTTTATGAGTTATGTAGAATTACAGTGTTTCACAGCAGATTAAGCAATAATAGTAGTTGTTAATATAGGCATCAACAACCAGCCAGATGAGATCCTATTGTTTTAATTATAGTTAATTATTTAAGGAATATTTGAAGAATGTATGTTTGAAGTGCACATATAACAATCAGTTAAGTGGAGTGCTTTGTTGTTTACAGTGTGGTCGTATCAAGTGTAAACCAAATGGTATGATGCCTCATGTTGTAGAAATGTGATAGAAAATTTATTAAATGTTACAGGACACTTAGAATTGGGCTTTTTTATGTAGTCATTGTTCTTTAAGGATAAGTTCGACAAGCCTTTGTATAGTTCTTCACTAACATGTTAGGGGGGAAACCCTTTCAAATACCAAGGTCTCAAGCAACTGTACTTGAAGTTTTGCAACACATGTGCCTGGTGCTCACCTCTCAAGTTGAGTGTTACCTTTCTGTCACTGTGCTTGTAGATTCCAAATGCATCGCTTATATAGAATAATCTGGGGCTTTAAAGTGTTTTACAATTTTTAGTACATTAGTTAGGTATATTTACTAATTCTAAGAATTCCACTTTTAAATAATTTTTATAAAACAACAGTCACATTTCATTTATTTAATTTCTGAAGTATATTTCAGATTAGGTTTCAGGAAATGTACATATGCACTTTGCTTCCCACCCCGTGTGTGTGTGTGTGTGTGTGTGTGTGTGTGTGTGTGTGTGTGTTTGTGTGTGTGTGTGTGTGTGTGTGTAGTGGGGGCTTTAGTGGACAAATAATTGAATATTTAACAGCAGTTTAGGGAGTGAGCTTGTGTGCTTCTTCCCTGACATTTTTTCAGTTGTTTTGCTTCTCAGGCCACAACATTTTTAGTATTATAGACTATATGTGTGCATACACACTTAAATTTAGAGATTGGGATTATTGTGATTTTTAAGGACTTCTGAATCTTATGTGGAAGTGAAAGAAAATGTATATTACCTGTGTAGTGGGAGAAAAATGCTGTATGGTAAGAAGAAAACATTTCTTAAAAACGTTCTGATCAGCTGGATGACTCAGCAATGGGTAGAGGTGCTTGATTGTGGCCTGATGGCCTAAATCAGTCCCATCCCCACAAGCATGTCCTTGGACGCCTACATGCACACTCACACTCACACACTAAGTATTTTCTTTTAGAAGTCTAAAAATGTTTATAGAAGAAAATCTTTGTTTACAAGATTCTCCAGCAGATTGAAATCATTTTGAAATGAAATTCATTTTGTTTTTCTGTTGCCACCAGAGACTGCATTTTATTAGGTCACCTGTATCTGAAGTGACATATAACTTAGTGAATTTTAATCCTTCTACGATCAAATCAGAGTACTGACACTGATTTGCATTGTCACAGCATGTGCATTAAAATCTTGAGGAGTTTCAGCATTAACCAGTTAACTTACTTACTCAAATTGGAATAGAAGAGAGTCCTATATTCACACAGACAGGAAAAACAGAGTTCATGTCTTTATAATAATGAAATTAGTTTGTGTAAAATTTAGTGACTGTTCAGGTATATATGGCACTTTATTTCCAAAGACAGAACTGAAAAGAAACAGTGCAGTTGGCTCGAAATCCTGCCTTTAAATTCAGAGGGCAACTCTTTTCGTGCTAGTTAGGAAACATTTTAACTTGGCTTCCACTATAGTTCATAGCGGCAGTTTATACCATAGCTTGTATTCATTTCTTCTGCATGGGTGTTCTATTGAGTGCTCTCTAATAGCCTAGAGCCTAGTTTTCTGTGGCATAAGCAGAAGTGTTATAGGAAACAGGCCCTGCTACAGCTTGGGCCATGTGTGAATTCATTCTTGGATGGAATCTTTTGTTAGTCTGATTGTATATTATTTCCGTTGTAGTAACTGTTGAAGTATTTTTGTCCCTTCTGTCAGTATTAGTCTATCTGTATGGAAATAATAGGCATATACACCTTAAAAATCTTCATAAAGAATTGAATCTCTGTGGAATACTTAATTTATGATACTTAACAGTAAATTTGATCATTTTTTATCATTTCCTCTGTTAGTATACTTACGCTGTTTGAGCATAGCAAATCACCAGCAAATATTTGTCATTTGTTTTCTTTCTGACAAATATACATAAATTCTGAATTATATTAGAAATTTGCTTAAATGGTATAGACTGCTCATTATTGAAGTAGTTAGAATCAAATGAGCTTTTTTTTTTCATATTTTTGTCCTGTTGGCTCATTGCTGCTTAGTATAGTTTTGGTTTGGAAGCACGAGTTTTATTAGTTGATCAGAAGTCCCCCTTCTTTGGATGTGGTCTAACAAGAATGTGCTAGAATTCTTCTTGTTTAGCCTTCATGGTACTGTACTGTTCCCTGGCGGAATACCATTTCATCACTGAGGTGTGGGAATAAGTGCCTCAAATATATGTAGTGTTTGAGAATTCATTTTCTCTCTCAGAAAAAGCTGGACTGTTACATCTTTTTTGCCTGTTAATGCAGTCAGAACTTTAATTATCCATTACATACATTACCACGTGACCTTCTGTTTTACAACAGCATTGTATGAAATTTGTATTTTATGATTGCCGTTGTTTATAAACCTCTGCCATCTTCAAGTCCATACAGCCTCTTGCTCAGGTAGTACTATGTCTTCTAGTTGTACATTTTTTTCTATTAACCTTACTTATTGTTTATAATGTTTAAATTCTGATTCATTAAAAAACTCACAACATTAATCTTTTTCATCTGCATGTTTTATAAGGAAGCCAGATAAAATATTAAAAGGGTGATATATATTGTAACACATTGAACAAAATTTTACCCTTACCTTTTAAAATTATTTCAACTTATAGCTTACTTGAAACATTTTAGTTATTTTGTGTATATATTTAACATAGTACTTAGTAAATAACAATTTAGAGTTAGAAGCTCTTAATTTTCTTTGGACTGACATTTATTTATTTATTTATTTATTTACTTACTTACTTACTTAGTCGTTTACTTATTTATTGTGTGTGTCAGTGTGTGTGCTTTGCACACAATACCCTTACGCATTTTCACTTGCCACAATGCATGGGTAAAGGTCAGATGACAATGTTATGGAGCCTTCCTCTACCATGTGGGTGCCTAGGATCAAATGCAGGTGGCTTTATCCCCTTAACCATCTGAGATTGCTCCAAAGGTTTATTTGTTTTTACTTATTGTGTTAATGTGTATATTTGGTGCACAAAGAGGCCTGAAGAGAATGTCAGGTCATCTAGAGGTAAGAGTTTCAGATCGTTGTGAACCACCTAAAGTTGGTGCTAGGACCTGAACTTCAGTCCTCTGTAAGAACAGCAAGTGTTTTTAACTACTAGGCTATCTCCTAGCTCTTGTCTCTGCAACTTTTAAATCAAAGTTTAATGTCTAATAAACCGAATTATTTTCTTATACTTTTGTGGATTTATATCTTAAAAATTCCGTGTGTCAAACTGCCTTCTCATTTTACACAGGATGATAGCAAGCAGGCACAGTTTTTAGCTCTGGCTGTTGTTTACTTCATCTCTGTTCTGATGGTGTCTAAATATCGGGACATATTAGAACCCCAGAGAGAGACTGCAAGAACCGGAAGCCAACCAGGTAGAAACATCAGACAAGAAATAAATTCACCAACAAGTACAGGTATCTAGTATTTGGTTTCCTTTATCTGCCATTTCGCCAGTATTTTTCTCTTTCCTGCTAACACTGTTGCATTCATATTTGAACTGTACTTACTCATAGATACTTCAGACATTTACAGAATTGGTAGAGATACTGATTGAGCACACTGTAGCTCCACATGAATGTACTAAATATGACTGTATATTTGCTATCACTTTCATGTGTCAGTGAAGCTTTGGGGCTATTGTTTCCCATGAATACAAATGAATGGAAATCATTTGGTTATGCTATTATTTAATGTGCACTGCCTAACTTAAAAATAACCTTTGTCCCTTCTTTGCTCTCTCCCCTCCTCCTCTTGCTCCTAAGTGAACACTTAATTCAACATCTAAATATTATATTATATAACATGCAAATAAACATTTTAAATTTTATATAAGTTGGTAAAAGTATATACAAAGTAGTTTTAACTAAGCGTTATAGAGAAGTAACATCAGAGACAACAGTGAGCCAGATTGGGTTGTATTGGCCTCATTTGCAATGCACTCATGTTGCAGGAGCTGTAGAGACAGTGGGGCCTGGGAGAATGGAGCCAATAAATGAGGCGGACTAAAGTCTCAAGCAATAGGCAACTTTATTCAAAGCTTCAGACACTTTATATTCAAAGGGTTAAGGAAAGGTCATATAAGTTAATGTTCTTATGAGTTCTAGCTGTATACAATCACAAGAGCAAGCTACTCATAGTAAAAAAACAAAAAACAAAAAACCATGGTTTCCATAGAGGCATTTAAAGGATAGTTTAAACATTTAATTGAATATCAGCAGCACAAAAATGAGTAATCAGAAATAAACTCATTCCGATGCACTATGACTGGAAGGAGCAGAAAAACACATTCCAAGAAAAATTCTGTGTTTTGAAGAAAATGAGGTTATGAGACTTGTTTTCTTGGAGTGTTCTCACAAGCACTCAGAATGCCCCTCACACAGTTCCATTCCTAGACCAGTTCTGACAATTGGTCTTTTCTACTATGCTTGAAAACTATGTTTTATGACAACTGATCATTTGTATTTCCTACCAAGTGTTTATATCAAGATTATTTTCCTACTGTTTCTACTATAACCTTGATAATTCAATGGCTATTTCTTGTACTAGTGGAATTAATTCATAGGTGGAATTTTTTACTAAGTAAACACATGCTTTATAAACGTTTTAAAAGTGGAAAGAGATTTGTGGTCAAACCACTGCATCTTGTTAAGTGTAGCGCACCTCATTTTCTTTTTACTGCTGGTGTGAGACAGAAGGTCACATTTTAGCCACGGGATTTTCTCATTGCAGGTCATACTATTTCATTTTTAACACTTTGATTTTAATTTTATTCTGCCAGTTAAACATCAGCTTGACATTCAGGTTGATATCCTTTTAAAGCATGTATGTCTCATGTATTTATAAAATGAGCACTATTATCGTGAACCTTCTAGGTCTAGTTTTCTGTATTTTTCCATGTATGTTGCTAAAAGTACTCTACTTGCTGAGTATATTGGCTATTTCATTTCTCCTAGAACCCCTTCTCTTCCTTTGAGATGTGTTCCTTAGTACTAGCTGCTTGTTGCAGTAATAGAGGTGTCATGAGGCTTTTGTGTGAGCTATATTCAGACTCACTTTCCTCCTTAAATGTGGCTCCATAATTTTTGCCTCTTGCAGTAATACAGAAGTGTGATGCGTCTTTGGTGAGGATTATGTTAGACTGTCGTCATGTTCCTCCTTATATTTGGCTCCATGCTTCTCTCCACAGTTGTGGTTATACCGTCTATCCCTCATCCAAGTTTGAACCATGGACTCCTTGCCAAGCTAATGCCGGAGCAGAGTTTTGCTCACTCGTTTTACAAAGGTAATGTTGACAATATCTCAAGACTCATTTGGTATTGTTTTGTGAGTTGAGTTGTAAATATTTGTAAAGAGGGTATGTTGTGTTTCTACAACATGGCTACTGAGAACCAGGAACATCTCTTGATCTTTCATTCCATTATATTTCTTGTGTTAATATATTTGAGTTGAAGGTATTAATGTACTGTACTAATAGACACTATGCTGGCGTACACTCGCTCTTAACAGTCATACTACAGTAGTGCAATTAAATTCATCTGAAATGCAGCATAATGTAGATCAACTAGGAAAAAAAGACTGAACATAACTGGACAAACTGAGTTCTATGAGTTATTTGACATCTAGTCAGAACATAGTCATAATACTCTTTGAAGGAATGCAAAAATAAGTCTTTCATGAAAAAATATAAAATTAAATGTTAACCAAATTATATTCCTTAACATGCTTGGAAAGCATGAACATAAGAAAAAAATGACTGGAAAGAAAGAGATTTACAATAGCCATTAGAGTATGTTCAAGAAGTGTTTCAAGTGATGGGAAAAAGTCAACACAGCAAGGAGATGTGATGTAATGATCTGATGTAAAGAAAAATCACTGGACTCTTTAGAGATGAAAAATACAGCAACCAAAGTGGAGTGTCTCTGGTTCCTATTAATAGAAGGCTTGTGGCTGCAGCACAAATGTTTTACCAGGCAGAGAGCTCTCCCTCGGGTGGTTCCAAGATTTCCTGTGTGCATACCTTGCACAACTCAAGGCATACTGCACATGAGGGGCTTCCCTCCTGTTGTAGGTTACACCATTAGTCACATTCATATAGAAGAGTGATGATCCAGGGTGCCAAGGAGGAACACAGGGACACATGAATTATGAGCAAGCCCCTAACAGCACCTTATTAGCAGCTAAACTCCAACAAGAAAATGGGGAAGTGGGGCCTGGATTGAGGAGGCAGTGATTTCTGCTGATGATTGGAGTGTTGAGGGGGACACTGTACCCCAGGTGTCCATAGTTTAATGTAGTCCATAACTAATGATGTCTTGGGGCAACTTTACAACAACTAATGCTAGCAAAGTATTTTTTATTACACCTGGATGAGTTCTCATGTTTGGGGTGGGGCTTTTGAACATGATGGTGAAATGAAAAGTTGTGTGATACAAATTAAAACATTAATAAAAGGCACAAAATAGACATTTAACTCAAGAGGATGAATATAATCAATTTATCATTAACCACCAAGATACTTTATTTGTAATTATTTTTAGATTTTGAGACATATCAAAGAAATTAAATGTCTATTTTATGACTATGCCTCTTGTACTGAGGATGTATTTGTTTCATTTTGGATATGGTTAGTATAGGCATTGTCATTCCAGCAACATACTTCTATTACAGTTCACTTTGAATTAAACAAAACATGTTAATACATGATATTCTAAGGGGTTCTGTCATTGTTAGCTTAACTAAGATTAGATATATTAACAGGTTTAAAATGTTGTGTAAGCTTTAAATATTTATATTTCCAGTGTTTGCATGAAAACTTTAGGTTAGTGGAGTTGGAGAAAAGTCAGAAAGTACGAGCACGTCCTGTTCCTTCAGAGGGCCTGAGTTGTGTTCTCAGGACCTAGGTTTGGTCCCTACCACCCCTTTTAAGGATGTCACAGCTGCCTGTAACTCCAGTTCTACAGGTCTGATACTTTTTTCTGATCTTCAAGTACCTACATGCATGTGTTGCATCATACATTTTGCTCAGTAGCACACACTCATTAAACAATGACTACATAAATCTTTTTATAAATAACCATATTTGCATTTCTTTTATGGAATTGTTCTTTGCTTCAATGATTTTCTTTGGCTGTGATGTAATAAATGGAAGATACAGATGTAATTGCAGCAGTCCGTGCCCCATTGCCATCCTCTTCTTAACCACAGTATCTGCTTCATTCCTGTCTTTTGCTTATGGTTTATTAGAATATATACTTCCAGAGGTTAGTGCTGACTGCCTTGTTCAGTTTATTTCTTATGATATGATGTAAACTGTGAAGTTTTAGGATTTGTATCTGATTTGGAATGATTAAAGCAAAATTTTCTTTTTACATTTTATTAAATTTATTCATTTTACATCCTCACCACAGCACCCTCCCCCCCTCTCCTCTTGGCCCCAATCTTCCACCTTCTCTCCCATTCCTCTCCTCCCCTTCTCCTCAGAAAAGGGGAGCCGCCTTCATCCCCATATAACCCTACCAAAGCACATCAAGTCACACTGGGATTAAGCATGTTTTCTTCCACTGAGGCCAGGTGAGGAAGCCCAGTTATGGGAAAGTGATCCAAAAGCAGGCAACAGAGTCCATGTCAGAGACAACCCTGCTCCACTTACTAGGGGACCCACATGAAGACCAAGTTGCCCATCAATGACATATGTGTCGGGGCCTAGGTCCAGTCCGTGCATGCTCTTTGCTTGGTACCCAGGATCCTGTTAGTCTTCTTGTGATGTTCTTGTCCCCTCTGGGTTTTTCTGTCCATGCACCTACATCCACATCTACCCACACACCCACCCACACACCCACACACACCCCCACCCCCCACACACTTCCACAAGACTCTCTGAGCTCTGCCTAATGTTTGGCTGTGGGTCTCAGCATCTGCTTCAATCCCTTGCATTGGAGCCTCTCAGAGGACATTTATGCTAGGCACCTATTTGCAAGCACAGCAAAATATAATCGTGTCAGGGGTTGGCTCTCTCCCATGGGGTGGGTCTCAGGTCAGGCTAGACATTGTTGGCCATTCCCTCTATCCCGTTTTCATATTTATTCCTCCATACCTTGTAGGCAGGGTAAATTTGGGGTTGAAGGTTTTGTGGGTGGGTTGGTGTTTCTCTCCGTCCACTACCTGGCTAAGATTTAGCCAGTCCAGTCTCCATGTTGCCGAAAGTTAGATGTCTCAGCTAGAGTCATCCCACGTCCTTCAGGAGCCTTCCCTGTCTCAGAGATGTCCTCGCCACCTCGGTTTCCCTTCTCTCTCCCAGCTCTCCCACCTTCTATCCCCAGTCTCCCCATGTCTGATGCCCACCCTAATTTCCTTCCCCACAACCTCTCTTACCAGTTCCCTCTCTTGATTCATTTCTGGTGTCTATTCTATTTCCTCTTCTAAGAGAGATTCAAGCATCCTCCCTTGGGCCCTCTTTATTACATAGCTTCTTTGGATCTGTGGATTGTAGTATGATTATCCTGTACTATATGGCTAATATCCACTTACAAGACAGTACATACCATGTGTGTCCTTACGGGTCTGGGTTACTTCGGGGTGCCATTTACCTGTAAATTGCATGATTTCCTTGTTTTTGTTTGTTTGTTTTGCTTTGTTTTTTGCAGGAAAAAGGTCAACATTTATTACCAGGAAATCATGGGCGAAACAGTGGCTGGGCAGATGGGACATTTTTGGGAAAACTTTCTGGTAGACAAAGGCCAAGGTAGCTCTGGCTCCTTGGTCTATGCTGGTAAGGTCTATCTGGGGTCACTGTCTCTCTGGGCAGCAACACCTGACTGCTGTTTGTCTCCAGTCTCTCCACACATAAATGGATGATTATGTCTCTTAGGGATGGTATGGGGACCACACTGCATTTTATACTTCACTCTATTATGATCTGGGTCACAGGCTGTTTGAGTAGCAATGCCTGATTGCTGCCTCTTTCCTATTCTCCTATACTTGTTCTGCATGGGATTGCATGCATGGTCAGAACTGTTCCTCTCTGCACTCTGTTCTGATGTTGATCACAGGTTGTCTGGGCACCAACACAACTCATGTTTGTCTATGATTCCCCAGTACAAGAATGGATGGTTATGCCTCTCGGGGCTGGTGGGATCACAGCTCATTCTTCTCCCTGGTCTGCAACTCTTTGGGTAATAGAGACCCTTAGAGGAGCAGGAAGAGCCACCCAGCTAGCATGCTAGTGGTCCCACATTACACCATTGTACCTTTGATGGGTCCTCTACACTAAGGTCTAGCCAGCTCACCAGGATATGTACCACAACATTCACAAAGGATTGTACTTCAGGTGCCGCAGCATAGAAGAGCTTTTCTGTAGTGACTGTCTCCTGTGTCTGCACAGTAGATGGAGGAGTGCTTTCATTCTTCAGAGACTCCCCCCTACCCCTTGTCTTTTTTGGTGAGGCTTAGATATTGTAGAATATTCCTTATGATTTCCTTCAGACAGATTTCTGTCAGGGCCTGTCCATTTCCTAGTGTATCATGGGAGGACTGACTCTCAGTTGTGGCTAAATCTTTGATCTGGGTGGAGATATTGATGTCACAGACTTGGGAGGACTACACTTTTCTAAGCCTTTCTGCCTGGCTTTTAGTTCGGATCTCATAAATTCTCTCCTCTCTTCATCTGGATGAAATACCTTGGAAGCCTTTTCTAGAGTCTTGTCCTTGGGGACCCCAAGTCCCCGAGTCTCTTTGCTATGCTCTCTCCTTATGAACACATCACCTAGGCCCTAGAAAGTCTTGGGATTCTTGGATCTAGTCTGTGATCTGGGTAGTGAGTCCTGTGACAGCAAGCTGACCCTGGCAAGATGCACAGGATGTTGACCTTCTGGAAGGAGCCCAGCAGGGCATGACTGTGGCTCCTCTTTTGCTTTGCAGTTGCCCTCAGTAAGCACCTGTGGTTTTAGAGCTGGGCCTCTTGAGTGCTGTGGTCTAGGTGTTTAGAAATGGCTTCTTTTGGCCTCTATATACGCTATGTCTCTGAAATTGATATTGATGAGGTGGCCACTGGGAATCTCCCTGGATCCCAGACTCACTTTCCACACAGCATGTATCTTTCTTTCCTCCTCTGATCTGCTAGATTTTTTGGCCACTGCAGGTGGGTCTCATTTTTAATGGCCAATCACTGTCCCTCTCCAGCACTGATGCCCGGAGGTCACATTTTAAACTTCTTCCATGGTGCATGCTTGGCCATTCTTGGGCTGGTAGTTGGTTGCAGGCAGCCTCTTCCAGTCCCTCGCCTAGTCCCGCTCTGCTGGGATTTTGCCTGGGTCTGAGCACTCAGGTATCTCTGCCATAAAGCTGGATTGGCCTTTGAGGGCCCATGGATGGCAGCAGGTGGAGACGCTCCATGGGTCTCCTGAACCTCTGAATGTGCACGTGCAGGTGGAGGGTTCTGCAGCCTGGCTGCTAATACAGTTTCTACCCTTCTCCCTCCCGGATCTCTGTGATGTAATTTTTCCAGGATCATGGCAACCTTGGAGTAAAAGTCAGCCTTAAAAGCACAGGTAGATGAGGAGGGAATCACAGGTTGGGGATGGGGTGAGGCTGGAAGCCCTGGTGGGGTGAGATCCGGTGACTCAAGAGTCTGTACACATGGTCTCCATCTGCCTTTCACAGAAAGCTGCTTGATGTTCAATGTAGCTTCATCTGAGTCTTTGGGTCAAGGAAGGGAAGGTGTTGGGTGGTGTTCACATAGGACAGCTGATCTGTTTTCATTGCTGGGTTTCTGGGTTCCAGGTCCTTTGCAGGGGTATTGCTTAACATGGAAAGCATGTCTTTGGCTCCAACACCGAGGCCCTTGTTGATGGGATCATACATGTTACATTTTGCTGGGCCCTTCTTTAAGGGCATCACCATGGACACAGACCACAGCATCTGGCTCAACTTGCAGCTTTTAGAGTCAAGGATGGAGGGTTGGGCAGGCTGGGAGATGTCAGGCCTGTTCTTGGACTGAAGAGGACGGTGTGCTTGGAGCTGTCCCTGAAGCTTCTCTATTTCATTGAATGGGAGGACTCTGATGAGTATTTCTCCTTCTCCCATCTTACTCACCTTGTCTTCATCCTATGACTCTTCCTGGTGCTGGAGGACCTGACACTGCTCAGGAAGGATGGAGGCTGACCTGATAGCTTCAGTGGACAAGGGTTCCCTGGGCAAGTTGTCAGTAGGCTGCTGATGGGTGCTTGCTGGCTTTGGATATTACAACTACAGTTTCTTTCCAATTCAGTCTCTGCTGCCACAGCTGGTTTTCATTGGGGAGGCATGCCTCTATCCTTGTCTCAGTGATAGGACATACTACTTCACAGGTCCTACTATTGGATGAAGAAGGTGTTTAGTTTGGTGCAGATCTTGGGACGTTTTCCAGGTCCTGGACCTCTGTTACACCTACCAAGCATGGTGCCGCAGGTTGGTGGGGCAATGGCTGCACCTGGGAGAGCGGTGGAGGTACCTGAACCAGAGGAAGAGCCAAAGCGGGTCATGTGTATCATTGAACATCACAGTTTTAGGTCCTGCAGAGGAAAGTGTCCTGGAAAGCCAGGCAGTAGCCACCACTGACTCAGAGAGCACCGAGGACTTGCCCCAGACAAGTCAGCTAAATTTTGGCTATATAAATCCTCTAAGACTTTAAGACAGCAGATGATAGAGGGGAAGCTGATCCAGTTTCTCATTAGAATTCCAAAAGAGGTGCAGCGTGGAGTCCAGTAAAGGATGCTCGGTGGAGATGTCCTCAGGTCGCGATGCATTCTGGGTATCCTCCAATCTCTTTCTGCCATGTCTACAACCTTGTACAGTAGCAGTTCTTTCCCTGGTCTTGCTCTGCCTGTCTTCACCACCTTTGGGGTGTTCCTTTTGCTCCCAGGTAGTGGTGACACTGGGTACTTGTTTAGGAATGGAATTAGTAGGAAGAAGAGCCCCACTCCGCACATAGTACCTAACTAAAGTCATGTCCATTGTTATGAGCATGGAATTGGTATTCATCCATGAGTCACTAATGCTTTTCAGCACAAGGAGAGAATTCTGTATCTTCTGAATCACATTGCAGCTCTCAGGCCACTGGGTCCTGGGAGTGCAGTGTGAGATTTGTCAAAAGGGCTCAGGCCACATCACACAGCTGTGGCCTCCTCATCACAAAGGGCTCCTGGCAGGAGGAACTGTGCCACAGCCCCTCCACAGCCTCCAGCCCAGTAGATGCTCCTGCCTCTTAGCTTTCCCTGCTTTCTCCTTCCGGATGCAGAGATAGACCTCCATCCATGTTTTGTTCCTTCTCCCTCACCCCCAGAATGTCTCTGTATCCTTGACTCCACGAGGTTCACAGTTTTTGACAAAGTGGGCTTCACTGTGGAACCGGTGTTGTTTCTGAGGGATTATGGCTTTCAGGGTGTCTTTCAGCTGCAGATGTGGCTGGTCCACATCTGTTCATTATGAGATCACGACATGTCTCAACTCTGACATGAAACTTACATTTGTCTCACACTTACTTAGCATGTCAGTTTTCAATAAAATCTAAAATAAAATAATTTTACTGTCTTCAGCTATAAATGCTAAAGAAAAAACTGAATTCAGTACTTTATCCTAAGAATGCATTTAGCCAATTTTAAATTAATTTGATGGCTTAGTATTTTGCTTCTTTTCTTTACATGTTCATTTTTAATTAGCAAGTGTTAATAGAACTCCTTTAAGCATTTTCAATACTTAATTGTCTTGCTATTGTGAGTGGTGCCACAGTCAGCATGGATGTGCAGGTATCTACTTAGCAGGATGTAGACAGCATCCTTAAAGTCCTTGTTCAGGAATGGTAGCCTGGAGCTTGTGGTACTTCTGTTTTTTTCTTTTTCTTTCTTTCTTTTCTTTTCTTTCTTTCTTTCTTTCTTTCTTTCTTTTTTCTTTCTTTCTTCTTTCTTAGTTATAATTTATTCCGCTTGCATCCAAATTGTTATCCCCTCACTTGTATCTTCCCCTTCCCACCTTCCCTCCCTCTTCCACTCTGTTCCCCTCCCCTGGACCTCTGACAGAAGGGGACCTCCTACCCCACTATATCACCACAGCATATCAGGTCTCATCTAGATAGCCTGCTTCCCCTTTCTTTGTGTGCCACTGGGCCTCCTCACCAAAGGGAAGTGGGGAAGTGATCAAATCTGGAGCACCAGAGTTCATGTCAGAGGTAGTGCTTGCTCTCCTCACAGCTGTGGAGAATGAGCTGTCCATTGGCTAGATCTGAACAGGGGCCTCTCAGTTTACTGTATGTATTGTCCGTGGATGGTACAACAGTTTGTGCAGTCCCCCCTGGGTCCAGATCTGCTAGCCTTCTTTGTCTGCTTGTGGGGCTCCTGAACCCTCTGGGTCCTTCTATCCCTCTCTGGGTTCTTCCGTGCCTCTCTCACTTGGAGTCCAGCAGTGAGTCCCAGCATGTGTCCTGATGCCCTGCTGGGTGGAGCCTCTCAGAAGACACCTATGTTGGGCTGATATTCACTTCTAAATGAGAATAAACTATGTCTATCTTTCTTGGTCTGGGTTACCTCACTCAGGATGATCATTTCTAGTTTCATCTATTTGTCTGCAAATTTCAAGTTTTCCTTGTTTTTAATAGCTGAGTAGTATTCCATTGTGTAAATGTATCACAATTTCTTTATCCATCCTTCGACTGAGGGACATCTAGGTTGTTTCAAGGATTCTGGCTATTACGAATAAGGCTGCTATGAACGTATTTGAGTAAGTATCATTCTTTGGTGGAACATCTTTCAGGTATATGTCCAGGAGTGGTATAACTGGGTCTTGAAGTAGCACTATTCCCAGTTTTCTAAGAAAGCACTAGATTGATTTCCAAAGTGGTTGTACAAGTTTGCACTCGCACCAGTAATGGAGGAGTGTTCCCCTTTCTCCACATCCTCTCCAACCTGTGCTGTCATTTGAGTTTTTGATCTTAGCCATTCTAACAGGTGTAAGATGGAATCTCGGAGGTATTTTATTTGCATTTCCCTGATGACTGAGTGGTATGGAAGGACCCAAAGGGTTCAGACGCCCCACAAGAAGACCATCAAGGCTGGCAGATCTGGATCCAGGGGGACCTGCACAAATTGTTGTACCAACCAAGGACAATGCAGTAAACCTAGAACCCCCTGTTCAGATCTAGCCAGTGGACAGCTCATTCTCCAGGGTTGCGGGGAGAGCAGACACTACCTCTGACATTAACTCTGGTGCCGCAGATTTGATCACTTCTCCACTTCCATTAGTGGGGAAGCAGGGTGGCACACAAAGAAAGGAGAAGCAGGCTATCTAGATGAAACCTGATAGGCTGTCTGTGGTGATATGGTGGAGTAGGAGGTCCCCTTCTGTCAGAGGTCTAGGTGAGGGGAATAAGGCAGAAGAGGGAGGGAGGGTGGGAAGGGGAAGATACAAGTGAGAAGATAACAATTGTGATGTTAATCTAAATAAATTATAATAAAATTTAAAATTTCTCTGTTTAGCTCTGTACCCCATCTTTTAATTGTATTATTTGGTTTGTTTGTGTTTGAATTATTTATATATTTGGATATTAGCCCTCTGTCAGATGTAGGGTTGGTTAAGATCTTTTCCCAATCTGTAGACTGTCATTTTGTTCTATGGACAGTGTCCTTTGCCTTGCAGTAGCTTTTCAGTTTCATGAGGTCCCATTTACTGTTGATCTTGGTGCCTGAACTCTATAGTTTTTCTGTTCAGGAAGTTGTCTCCTGTGCCAATAAGTTCAAGGCTCTTCTCCAATTTCCCTTCAAGTAAATTTAGTGTCTCTGGTTTTATGTTGAGGGTTTTCATCTGCATGGACTTGGGTTTTGTACAGGGTAAAAAATATAGATCAATTTGCGTTCTTCTACATACACACATCCAGAAACCAGCACCTTTTGTTGAAGATGTATTTGTCATTGTGAGGTTTTGGCCTCTTTGTCAAAAATCAAGTGTACTAGGTGTGAGGGTTTACTTCTGTATCTTTGATTCGATTCCACTCACCAACCAGGCTGTTTCTATGCCAACACCATTCAGTTTTTATTACTGTTGCTGTGTAGAACAGCTTGACATCAGAGATGGAGATACCTCCAGAATTTCTTTTATTGTACAGGATTGTTTTAGCTATTCTGGGTTTTTCCCCTTTTCTTTTCAATATGGAGGTGAGAATTGTTCTTTCAAGGACTATAAAGAACTGTGTTGCAATTTTGATGGGGATTTCATTGAATCTGTAGACTGCTTTTGATAAGATGCCTATATTTACTATGTTAATCCTACTGATCCATGAGCATAGGTCTTTGCGTCTTCTGATGCCTTCTTCAATTTATTTCTTTAGAGACTTGAAGTTATTGTCATACAGGTTTTTCACTTGCTTATTTAGAATTACACCAACATATTTTATATTATTTGTGGCTACTGTGAAGGATGTAGTTCTTTCTCAACCTGTTTGTCTTTTGTGTAAAGGAGGGCTACTGATTTTTTTTAGTTAATTTTGTACCCAGCCACTTTCTTGAAGGTGTTTATCAGCTGTTGGAGTTCTCTGGCAGAATTGTGGGGGCCACCTATCATATCATCTGTGAATAGGGATACTTTGACTTCTTCTTTTCTGATTTGTATCCCCTTGATGTTTTTCAGTTGTCTTACTATTCTATATAGGACTTCAAGTACTATAGTGAAGAGATAGAGAGAGTGGGCAGCCTTGTCTTGTCCTTTATTTTAGTGAAATTGATTTTAGTTTCTCTCCATTTTATTTGATGTATATTGCCTTTATTATGTTTAGGTATGGACCTTGTATCCCTGATCTCTCCAAGACTTTTATCATAAAGCGGTGTTGTATTTTGTCAAATACTTTGTCAGCAGCTAATGGTCATGTGCTTTTTTTTTCTTTTTCAGTTTGTTTATATGGTGGGTTACATTGATGGATTTTTGTATATTGAACCACACCTGCATCCTTGGGATGAAGCCTACTTGATCTGGTGGATGATGTTTTTTATATGTCCTTGAATTCAGTTTGCGAGTATTTTGTTGAGTATTTTTTAATCAGTGTTCATAACAGTAATTGGTGTGAAATTCTCTCTCTTTTATGAGACTTTGTATGGTTTAGGTGCAGAGTGGCTGTAGCCTCACAGAATGAGTTTGGGAATATTCCTTCTGTTTCTATTTTGTGGAATAGTTTGACATGCATTGGTATTAGCTCTTCTTTGAAAGTCTGGTCGAATTCTGCCGTGAAACCAGCTGACCCTGGGCTCTTTTTTTTCTTTGATAGACTTTTAATGAGTGCTTCTATTTCATTAGGGATTATAGGATATTTAATTTGTTTAGCTGATCTTGACTTAACTTTAGTAAGTTGAATCTATCCTGAAAATTGTCCATTTCATTTAGATTTTTCAGTTTTGTGGAGTATAGGTTTTTTAAATAAATTCTTTGGATTTTCTCAATGTCTGTTGTTATGTCCTCCTTATCATTTCTGATGTCGTCTCCACATTTTAGTTAGTTTGCTAGAGGTTTGCATCTTACAGATTTTTCCCAAAGAATCAGCTCTTGGTTTCCTTGATTCTTTGTGTTGCACTCTTTGTTTCTAATTCATTCATTTGATCCCTTAGTTTAATTGTTTCCTGCTGTCTTCCCTTCTTAGGTGTGTTTGCTTCTTTTTGTTCTAAAGCTTTCGAATGTGCTGTTCAGCTGCTAGTATGAAATCTGTCCAATGCACCAAACTTAATATGCCATTCACTAGATATATGGGTCTTATTTTTGTGATGAACAATAGAACTGTCAGGATATTTAAAACATACTCATAAATTTCATGACAACAGTATCTCACTATTAACTGTAGTTACCTAGTTGTAAAGTGTATTGCATAAAGTAAACATATAAACAAACTATTCAGTTCTATAACTGTAGAAGTGTACCGTTTGACTAACATCTTCCCAGTCTCTGGTAATAATTCTATTCTCTACTGCAGTGAATTGCCTTTTGTGCTACATTGCATGTAGGACTGAGAAATGTGGTATCCATGTTTTTGCATCTGCTTTCTTAAACCCATTTCATACAGTGCCCTTGAGTTCTTTTGCTTTACCACAAGTTGTGGCCTTTGTTGATGTTTTATGGCTGAATAATATTTTAGTGTGCATATGTATGTCATATTTTTCTATGTAGTCCTCTGTTTATTCCATACCTTAGACATTGTGAAGAGTTGTATATCTTTTTAACCACTGATTTCCTTTACTTTGTACATAGGACCAGGAATGTAATTCCTGATTACTTTGGCGGTCCTGTTTCTCTGTAGTTGTGTTAGAACACCTCCATACTATTTTCTCCAATACGTAGGCTAATCCACATTCCCTGAAACCGTATACAGCGTCTTTCTCTATATTTGTGATGTCATTCATAGTCTTTTAGATCATACTGTTACAGAAGAAGTAAGGTGATATCTCATTGTGGTTTTAGTCTTTATTTCTAGTTCATTAGTGGTGTTGTGCATTTGCCATGCACAGTGTTTTGCCTTTTTATTTTTTAAATGTCTTTTCATATCCTATGACATGTTAGAAGTCACCTGTTTTTATGATGTTATTGTTACAGAGTCTTTTTAGTTGCTTATATTTATTTTGAAATTTTCTTACTCTATTGATTGCTTATTCTCTCTTGATTATTCTTCAGTTTTTTGCTGTTCAGAAGCTCATTTCTGTTCTCTGTTTTTGTATGGTTGCTTGTCTTTCTGATCACTTTTCAAAATACCTTAAATCTATGTCTACGATCCCTTTCCACTTTATTCTACTAGTTTTAGGTTCAAGTTTTTTTTTTTTTTTTTTAATTTATTTATTAATTTATTCATATTACATCTCAATTGTTAGCCCATCCCTTGTATCCTCCCTTTCATTCCTCCCTCCCCTTTCCCCCTCTACTCCCTTCCCCTATGACTGTGACTGAGGGGGACCTCCTCCCCCTGTATATGCTCCTAGGGTATCAAGTCTCTTCTTGGTGACTTATATCCTTCCTCTGAGTGCCACCAGGCCTCCCCATCCAAGGGACATGGTCCGATATGGGGCACCAGAGTTTGTGTGGAAGTCAGATCCCCTTCTCCACTTAATGGTGGAGAATGTCCTGTCCATCGGCTAGACTGGTTAGGGGTTCGAAGTTTACTGCTAAATTTTCCTTGGCTGGTGCCATAGTTTGAGGAGGACTAGAGGGCCCAGACCCGCCTGTATTTTTCCAGGACCCACTGGATCCCTCTATTTCCTCATTCTTCCAGGCTTCTCACCCCTAAAGTCTCAATAGGATTTTCTCCCCTCTGACCCACTTTCTTGGTAGGTAAAGTTTATCATGGGGGCGTACCCCTTGGCCTAGTGTCTCGATATAAGTGAGTATATACCATTTGACTCTTTTTGCTTCTGGGTGAACTCACTCATTATGATAATTTCTAGTTCAATCCATTTGTCCACAAATTTCGGGAATTCCTTGTTTTTAATAGCTGAGTAGTATTCCATAGTGTAAATATACCACAGTTTCTTTATCCATTCTTCTACTGATGGACACATAGGTTGTTTCCAGGTTCTGGCTATTATGAATAAGGCAGCTATGAACATGGTTGAGCATATTTCCCTGTTGTGTGGTAGTGCATCCTCTGGGTATATTCCAAGGAGTGGAATAGCTGGGTCTTGAGGAAGCCCTATTCCCATTTTTCTGAGAAAGCGCCAGATAGATTTCCAAAGTGGTTGTACGAGTTTGCATTCCCACCAGCAATGAAGGAGTGTTCCTCTTTCTCCACATCCTCGCCAGCATGTGGTGTCAGTTGAATTATTGATCTTAGCCATTCTGATGGGTGTAAGATGGAATCTCAGTGTCGTTTTGATTTGCATTTCTCTGATGACTAAGGACGTCGAGCATTTCTTTAAGTGTTTCTCCACCATTTGATATTCCTCTATTGAGAATTCTCTGTTTAGTTCTGAGCCCCATTTCTCTATTGGGTTATTTGGTTTGGTAGTGTTTAATTTCTTGAGTTCTTTATATATTTTGGATATTAGACCTTTGTCAGATGCAGGGTTGGTGAAGATCTGTTCCCAGTCTGTAGGCTGTCGCTTTGTTCTCTTGACAGTGTCACCTGCCTTACAGAAGCTTCTCAGCCTCATGAGGTCCCATTTATTAATTGTTGACGCTAAGGCCTGGGCTGTTGGTGTTCTATTCAGGAAGTTGTCTCCTGTACCTATGTGTTCCAGACTCTTCCCCACTTTTTCCTCTAATTGGGTTAATGTCTCTGGTTTTAGGTTGAGGTCTTTAATCCACTTGGACTTGATTTTTGTGCATGGTGACAAATAGGGGTCTAATTGCATTTTTCTACATGTAGACATCCAGTTACACCAGCACCATTTGTTGAAGATGCTGTCGTTTTTCCATTGAATGGATTTGGCTTCTTTGTCAAAAATCAAGTGACCAAATGTGTGCGGATTCATCTCTGGGTCTTCAGTTCGATTCCATTGATCCACTAGCCTATTGCTGTGCCAGTACCATGCTGTTTTAATTACTGTTGCTCTATAGTACAGCTTGAGATCAGGTATGGAGATTCCTCCAGAGGATTTTTTATTGTATAGGATTGTTTTTGCTATTCTGGGCTTTTTGTTTCTCCATATGAAGTTGAGAATTGTTCTTTCAATATCTTCAAAATATTTTGTAGGTATTCTGATAGGGATTGCATTGAATCTGTAAATTGCTTTTGGTAAAATGGCCATTTTTACTATGTTAATTCTCCCGATCCACGAACAAGGTAGATCCCACCATTTTCTGATGTCATTTTCAATCTCTTTCTTCAGAGATTTAAAGTTTTTTTCAAATAAGTCCTTCACTTGCTTGGTTAGGGTTATTCCTAGGTATTTTATATTGCTTTTGGCTATCATGAAGGGAGTAGTTTTCCTAATTTCTTCCTCTGCCTGTTTGTCATTTGTATATAGGAAAGCTACTGACTTTTTTGAGTTTATTTTGTATCCTGCCAATTTGCTGAAGGTGTTTATCAGCTGTAGGAGTTCTCTGGTAGAATTTTGGGGGTCACTTATATACACTATCATATCATCTGCAAATAGGGATAATTTGACTTCTTCCTTTCCCATTTGGATACCCTTGATCTCCTTTTGATGTCTTATTGCTCTGGCTAGAACTTCAAGAACTATATTGAAGAGGTATGGGGAAAGTGGGCAGCCTTGTCTGGTCCCCGATTTTAGAGGGATTTCCTTGAGTATCTCTCCATTTAATTTAATGTTGGCTATTGGTTTGCTGTATATAGCCTTTATGATGTTTAGAAAGGTGCCTTGTATTCCTGATCTTTCCAGAACTTTAAACATAAATGGGTGTTGGATTTTGTCAAATGCTTTTTCTGCATCTAAAGAGATGATCATGTGGTTTTTCTCTTTCAGTTTGTTTATATGGTGGATTACATTGATGGATTTTCGTATGTTAAACCATCCCTGCATGCCTGGAATGAATCCTACCTGGTCATGGTGAATGATGTCTTTGATAATCTGTTGTATTCGCTTTGCGAGTATTTTGTTAAGTATTTTTGCATCAATGTTCATAAGAGAAATTGGTCTGAAATTCTCTTTTTTTGTTGCGTCTTTGTGTGGTTTGGGTATCAATGTGACTGTGGCCTCATAGAATGAATTTGGTAATATTCCATCCATTTCTATCTTTCGGAATAGCTTGAATAGTATTGGTATTAGCTCCTCTTTGAAGGACTGGTAGAATTCTGCGCTGAAACCATCTGGCCCTGGGCTTTTTTTGGTTGGGAGACTATCAATGATTGCTTCTATTTCTATAGGCGAAATAGGGCTATTTAATTTGTTTATCTGGTCTTGATTCAATTTTGGCAAATGGAATCGGTCGAGAAAATTGTCCATTTCCCTTAGATTTTCAAATTTTGTGGCATAAATGCCTTTAAAGTAGGTTCTTATGATTCTTTGTATTTCTTCGGTGTCTGTTGTTATGTCTCCCTTTTCATTTCTGATTTTGTTAATTTGGATAGTGTTTCTCTGTCTTTTAGTTAGATTGGCTAACGGTTTGTCTATCTTGTTAATTTTCTCAAAGAACCAGCTCTTGGTTTTGTTGATTCTTTGGATTGTTCTCTTTGTTTCTAATTTATTGATTTCAGCCCTGAGTTTGATTATTTCTAGGCGTCTACTCCTTTTGGGTGTTTCTGCTTCTTTTTTTTCTAAAGCTTCCAGTTGTGTTGTTAAGTTGTTTATGTGGGATGTTTCCATTTTCTTTTTAAAGGCACTTAGTGCTATGAATTTTCCTCTTAGCACTGCTTTCAATGTGTCCCACAAATTTGGATATGTTGTTCCATCATTTTCATTGAATTTCAGGAAGTCTTTTATTTCTCCCCTTATTTCTTCCATGACCCATGTGTCATTAAGGAGAAAGTTGTTTAGTTTCCATGTGTTAGTACGCCTTTTGTTATTTCTGTTGTTGTTGTTGAAGACCAGCCTTAGACCATGGTGATCTGATAAGATACAAGGTATTATTTCAATCCTCTTGTATCTGTTGAGGTTTGCTTCGTGACCCACTATATGATCAATTTTGGAGAACGTTCCATGGGGTGCTGAGAAAAAGGTATACTCCTTTGCATTTGGGTGGAAAGTTCTGTAGATATCTGTTAGATCCATATGATTCATGGCATTGGTTAATGAAGTTATTTCCCGGCTTAGTTTTTGATTCAAGGACCTATCCTTGAGTGACAGTGGGGTGTTGAAGTCTCCCACTATTAATGTGTGGGTATCAATGAGTGGTTCAAGCTTTGTTAATAACTCTTTTACAAATGTGGGAGCCCTTGTATTAGGAGCATAGATGTTCAAAATCGTGATGTTTTCTTGATTGACTTTACCTTTGATGAGAACGAAGTGTCCGTCCTCATCCCTTTTGATCAATTTTGGTTGAAAGTCTATTTTATTAGATATTAGAATGGCTACCCCAGCTTGTTTCTTGTGACCATTTGCTTGGTAAATTTTTTCCCAACCTTTCACTCTGAGACAATGTCTGTCCTTGTGGTTGAGATGTGTTTCTTGAATGCAGAAGAATGTTGGGTCATGTTTATGCATCCAGTCAGTTAGTCTGTGTCTTTTTATTGGAGAATTGAGACCATTGACATTGAGAGATATTAATGTCCAGTGATTGCTAAGTCCCTTCATTTTTGGTATTTGTAACAGTCGAGATTTCGTGAGGTTGTGATTTTGCGATGGTATAGTTACCTATTTCCTATGTAGTTCTGGTTGTAGTTTGATTCTTTGGGGTGGAGTTTTCCTTGTAGTAACTTCTGTAAAGCTGGATTTGTGGCTAGGTACTGTTTGAATTTGTTTTTGTCATGGAATATCTTGTTTTCTCCGTCAATGGTTATTGATAACTTCGCTGGGTAAAGTATTCTTGCCTGGTATCTGTGTTCTCTTAGGGTTTGCAGAACCTCTGTCCAGGCCCTTCTGGCTTTCATGGTCTCTTCTGAGAAGTCAGGAGTAATTCTGATAGGTTTGCCTTCATATGTTACTCGGCCTTTTTCTCTTGCCGCTTTTAATATTTTTTCTTT